>CM031241.1:679664272-680864272 GCA_018340775.1 Taxus wallichiana var. yunnanensis
TGATTGGTAGTGACTGATTTGGTGATGGTCTATATGAGGACTTGGTGCATGGTCTAGTGAGTTGTGTCATATTTTCATGTCTCCCAAGCTGATTGAAGTTTTTCATGAGGTCATATATGGTCATATAGGTGTGTTACTATTTTCTAATGGTCTTCATGAGGTCAGCAAGGTCGGTTCATCATCATTGTATGTGTTGAGTGAAGTCATTTCAATCCTATTCCTAGCCATGTTGTATGTAGAATGGTAAGGGGGTATGAGAAATGAATTTGACCAGTCTTTTCCAAGCATGGTAATAGAATAATGTCAGTGTATATGAGGTGTATGATGAGTTTGAGGTCAGAACTCAGAGGTTTGATAGTGTTTATGGGTCCTTGGGAAGCAAGTGGTGAGAACAGGATAGATTACATGGGTAAATGAGATGGATGGAGAGTTTTAGAGCTATTTGGGATAAATTATGAGCATGTAACATTATAGTATGTTTTCATGATTCTTCATGACAATTTTTAGGTAAAAGTGAAGAAGGATTCGTAAGTTACATCATTTTTGGGAAAACCGGGTAATCTACAGCAGTGTGTTTTTAAGTAAAATTGGGCATTTTGATGTTTGTTGATAGTTGTGTGCTTTGCATGGGGACATCAGATATTTTTCATAGATTCTTAGGTAATTTATGAAGGTTTTAAAAAAATTAGGTGGTTTGATCATTTGGTTTTTATGAACTATCCTTAAGAAGATAAGTTGTTTTGAAACCCTTGTTAAACCCTAGCTCAAAGCAACTTGGGAAAAAATGATTATAATGAGTATATTTTGATTTGTTATGAAAAATTTAGTATTGGATGTTGTAGAGGAATATTCTATATTTCTAGAAAGGTGTATTAGTACATGTGATAGTACGTGGGCCCCACATGAAAATACAAGTTTCTAAAGAAGTTCGAGTTTGTAGCAAAGTTCTCCAAAGAAGGTAAAGAATAAATTGACATTATTTTTATATATTGAGTTTTTCTACATGTCCATGATATTTTCATATCATGGTTGAATTGAAAAATGGAAAAGTGTGCCCTATTTATGAAGACTAGTTTTTGGGCAATTTGGAGCAATCTGTGGTAAAAGTGAAATTACAAGAGCTACAAGATGAGTTAGGACTTCATTCAAGTTTTGTTGTGATCCTAGTTTAGAGAGATTTCCAATGACATACCAAAATTTTGTTTTTAAATGGTATGAATAATTTTTACGTGATATTCTAGGGTCAAATCTAGAGGATGTTGAATCTAACATGGTGTGAAGTAGCTTCAAGAGGCAAAGTGACAATTCTGAGTTGTTCTTGGTTGGTGAATTTTTCTGAGTGATTAAACAACATTCTAAAGGTTTTTCATGATTTTTTCAATTGTGGAAGTGATTTTTGAGGTGATGGAGCAAGTTGATCTTAAGTTCGAGTTCCTAAGACCTAGAAGGCTAAATAAATAGTTTGTAGATATTGTCTTTGTTGAAGGCCTTCCACTTGGATTTGTAAAGAGTTATAATATATTCTAGAAAGAGGATTCAAAGAGATTTATAATGTTCTATGTGTTGTGTCTTGGTGAGTTGATTGGATAGGGAATTCAGTTTGATTTGTGGAGAAGAAGGATGTTGATTTTCAGGACAAGATTGCTCAGGCTGAAAGATTGAGTTAGTTAATGCATGTAATGGATTGTTTAATGATTTTGATCCACTTGAAAGTGAATATGGATGAATTTTTTTCCTATATAATTATTTATTGAAAGTGACACTAAGAGTGCAAAGCAAGTATTGTTTGTAAAACTACTTCCTAGACAACTTGATTTAGTGAAGAGGAAAGTTAGTGTGGTTTGTATATATGGATGTTTCATGAACTATAACTTGAATTTATGTGATATAAATATCCTTAGGATTCTCTATAGTTGTTACATTCCATATTTGAGTTTTTTTAGTGTGCTTGATTCCTAAAGGTGAAGACAGGGGGTTAGAAACAATTGTTTTGTGGATAATATGAGGTTTTTGAGTTGTGTTATGAATTATTTGATTGGTTCAAGATAATTAAATACCATGGATGGTTTTTATATGTTATATCACACATGTATGATGAATTTGTGAGTTTTAATAATCATGGTTTTGTCATTTTTGGTTTTAGCTCATCCAGATGATGGGGTTTTGAGCTTGTTTTATGCAAGTTTGATGGTTTTGGGCATGGCTGACCTATATGGGTCAAATGTGAATGTATTGGGATGTTATTTATTTTTTTCAAATTATTCATGAATTACTAACCTATGTTATGTTTTTTAATAGAAAAGGGTATAAAAGTGAAGTTTGAGTTCATTTTTGAACTAGTGCTCTTGGAGGGAAAAGTATGACCCATATGTGAGTTTGTTATAAGGAAAGGAGTGATAGAGAGCATGTGAGGAAGGTTTTAGAGATAATACAAGGTGTGAAAGAATAAGAAAGGTAAAGTTAAAGGAATGAGGGTTTGAAGAAAGATTTGTGAGCTAAATTAGTGATATCCATCAGTTGTGGCAGAAAAACAAATCTAAGATCATCATATTTAGGTGGATGAGTTTGTGATTAGTATTATTATGGGGTTGTAGCATCGTTTTGGAATGGGTGCTTCACTAAATTTGAGGTTGGTGCTCTTTGTAGGGTTGGTGCTCTACTAAACTAGGGGTTGGTGCCTCACTAAATTTGAAGCATGGATAAATAAAGTTTATGTTTCAGTGGGTTTTCTTCCCCTTGAGTTTTTCCCACTTATATTTTTGGTCTTATGTACTTTCTCTTCTATTGTGTTATTATGAATGGTTAATGCACATCTAATATGCACATGTATCGTTATGAATGATCTATAAACAACTCAAATGATGAATGTATGTTTTTGCAAATGAAGTAAAATTATTATAGGACTGATTCACCCCCCTCTCAATCCATTTTGCTTCCAACAGATTTCTAATGGTAGGAGGGTAGATGGGGCCTCCTATTTTTATAACCGTTGAGTAGCATAGAGTGCTCGAGAGAGGAGATGAAATACTATGAGCACTTGGTTATAGAGTGCCTCCTGACATTCCTCGGTGTGTCGAGCACAAAGCTAGTGAGAATCAATCAGATAGAAAGGTTACATTGGGGAGTATAGGGAGTGTTGAACAACCATTGAGAGATCGAGGTGGGTGTAATGGTTGCAGGAGGCTAGGGTGATGATCGTGTATCGAGTTTAATTTTATCACATGATATGTGGATTTTATATATGATACATATGATTTTGTACATGAACCTCTTGAAGGAATTTTTATATACTTTTGATTTTGTCTCTATGTGTGTGTGATGATGATGATGATGTTATGAGATTCATGTGTTAATTTATTTATTTTGATGTTGATCTTCATGTTTCGGTGTTGAGATGGTTTTAGATATGATGTTTAGATGTGATGTTGACATGATGCTTAGATGTATAGATGTTGATTTTAATATATCACATGTTGTTTTAGAGATAAGTTTAGATATATTTGATGTTTTGTGATGAGTATGGAAGTTAATTTGATATACGATATGTTAATTGTTATATTGATATGATGTGACTTCAATATAATGATGTTTGATATATGTATTCTAAAATGTACTTTAATCAAGGTTGGGAATAAAACGTGAATTGTTTTCTTTTTAACTAGATTTGATGCATATATAACATGATGGTAAAATGTATAATGATAAAAATGCACTTTACGACCTTATAACAAAAGTTAACATATAACTAATAATAAGTAGTCATATGTAGGACCTTGGATACGGATGGAAGTGATTTTGTATGTCTTCTTAGAACATGGGAAGGGTTTTCATATGTAGTTTGTGCAGGAGAGTAGGTTATCATTTATATGGATTTGTAGGCTCATGCCCTAGCTATATTTTATGAACATAAACTAATCAATGTGAGGAGTTTTCATTAAGGGGAAATTTGATCAAGGTGGGAAGATTTGCTATGATGCGAGGAGCTTTCCTAGGATAATTTTTTTGCTTTTTGACTTTGATATGAAGGTTGATCAATGCGGGAAGCATTATAATGATATGATTAGCCATTCTTTGAGGGATTGGTCTATGATTTTTTATTTTTAATAATCGTCCTTTGATGGATCGGTCTATATTTTGATTGGCATTTGTCCTTTGAGGGATCAGTCTATATTTTGATAACATGGTTTAATAGTTGTCCTTTGAGGGATCAGCCTATATTTTGATAATGCACATCCTTAGATATGCTTGATTTTTATGTTGATGGAAGACCTAGTAGACCATTTTGAGGAGGGGAAAAATGTGTGTACAGACTACACTGGGTTTACCCCATAACATGTTTTTAGTTGGTATAAAAAAGTTATATGGATGTAATGATTGAGGGGTTCCTTCTGATGAGGAACTTGTCCATGTGAAATATGCGATGAATAGATTCATGGTGTTCATCTTGAAGATCTTAATTATAAGGTAGTGACAATAAACCACATGCTTCCAAATCATTACCGTGGTAAAATCATAGGTTAGTGATGGAATGAGATCTTCAATGTGACTAATGTCATGATGGTATATATGTGAACAATAGAAAGGAAATAAGTGCAAGGAATTCAAACATTATTTTTTAGGTGTACCATCAAGGGAGACTAGATGATAGGCTCCACCCCTATTGTAAGTGATGAAATATGGATCAATCTAGTTAGGGGAAAACTTTCCACATTTACTCCTTTTCGAGTAGTGAAATTTTGATTTTATTTTAGGAAAAGATCACCAATGTTGAAGTCACATTCTTTGACATGTTTGTTATATGCTTGTTTGATGCATTCTTGATAAACATGATGATGTTCAAGAGTTGTTAACAACTCAAGTTGTGTTAAATGTATGACGATAGTCTTCATCGAGATATAAAGTCTCACGAGGGATACACGGAGAGATGGGATTTAAACTTCAAGGGGTAAGACCACCTCGATCTGTAGACTAAAGAGAAGGGTGTAACACCTGTAGGAGTACAGATGCTAGTTTAATAACCCCAGAGATAAAATGGGATTTAGAGATGCCAATTCCTGCCTATTTGGTCAATGATTTTCATGAGAATTTTGTTGATTGTTTTGTTAGAGGCTTCTACTTGGCCATTTTCTTGTAGATAATAAGGAGATGAAAGTCTCAATTTGATGTTGAATGTGTCACATAATTTCTTCATTTCTTTATTTGGAAGGATTTTCCATTTTGTTGACAATTTTTTGAGGGATGCCAAAGTGACATATGATATGTTGATAGATGAAGTTGACGATTTTATTTTCTTTAGTAGAGACCAAGGAAATAACCTCCACCCACTTAGTGAAATATTCAATAGTTGTGATGATAGATTGGTGTCATTGTGATGAACAAGGTTTGATGATTCCAATGAGGTCAAGTCCCCATTGTGAGGACCATATATCTTGAGTAGGTTGTAGGGCCTAACTGGGTGTGTGAGTGAGATTTGAATGTTTTTGAAACTTAACACATTTGTTGACGTATGAAAAATAATATTGATTAAGGGTAGGAAAATAGTGTCTCATCTATAGAATGTGTTTAAAGACAGCCATACCGTTAAATTTTCCACGGATATACCATCGTTGACATCTTGGATAGCTTTAGTGAATTCATGAGATTTGAGGCATCATAGAAAGAGGTCATCGAATCTGAATTTATATAGAACACCACCTATGATGACGTATCGGGTAGCATGTTAAAGAAAATTTCACTTAGTGTTCTTAGATAGGTCAGAGGTAATTTTAGATTCGAGAGATAGTTGTAAGTTTGAGTGTACCAAAGATCTATTTGATTGTCTTCGATGAGTTTGATAGAAGGTAGTTTATTGTTGTGAGATGGTTGATCAAGTCTATGTACAACAAGTAAATATTTTGGAATCATCATTTGATAAGGAGATGAGTGATGCGAGAGAGGCCATGGTGTCTGCGAATTTATTAGAAGATGATGAAACTATTTGGATGGTGTAATGACCAAAGGCTTAAAAGAGGAATTTGACTATGGTTTTATATTTTTGTAGAATTTCATTTTTCACCAAGAAATTCCTTTGATTTGGTTGATGATGAGTTAATAGTCTCCATAGATATCCAAGATTTGAACACTAAGCAAGATATAGGTTTAGAGGCCCACGATGAGAGCTTCATATTCGGCCATGTTATTAGTGCATTGGAAGTTTAATTTGAAGGATAGATGGATAGGATTCCCCTAGGGAGGTATGATAATAATCTGGTACCTCCCCCTTTTGATACTTAGATCCATCAAAGAAAAGTGTGATTTTGATAGGAGTGTATTTTTATTGATGGTGTTGATGGATTCGTCAAGGAATTGTTTGTGAGGTAATTGATTTTCAGGAAGAGGAGCTTCACTGAGATGGTCAGCGATGGTTTTTCCTTTAATATTTTATTATGGTATGAATTCTAGATCAAACTCAGTCATGAGAATAAGCCATCGAGTGATACAATCACTATGAAATGGTTTGGAATGTATGGTTTTTTAGGGGATTGAAACTGGTGACATCATAAGTTTTGTGATTAAGTAAATAGTGGCAAAGTTTGTAAGTTGTGAAGTACAAGACACAAAATAAATTCTCTACTTCAATGTAATGGGTCTTATAATTGTGAAGAGTGTGGCTTATATAATAAATGGCTTGTTCACAACCTTGATCATCTTGATGTGTTATCATATAGCAACCAAGGCATGGCTAGTAGTAGATATGCATAAATAAAAAGGCTCACCTTCACGTGGAATGTGTAAGCACATGTGGTAATAAAATATATTGTTTGAGGTATTCAAAGGCCTTTTGACAATCACAATCCCATTTGAAGTGGACTTCCTTTTAAAGGAGATGGTGGAAAGGTTGGAAATGATCTTAAAGTTATGAGATGAAATAACAAACTTATTGAAGTCCACAAATTTGTTTGAGGTTTGATGGAGGAGGAATCTCAATGATGGCTTTGATTTTAGTGGGGTCTACTTCAATGCCCCTGATAGAAATGATGAACCCTAGGAGTTTTCCGATGAGAACACCGAATACACACTTAGCAGGGTTAAGGTGAAGGAAATATTGGATGAGACGGGAAAAGATGATGGCAAGGATAATAAAATGATCCCTATGTTGTTTATATTTTCCTAGGAGTTCATCAACGTAGTCTTCTAAAATTTTATAGATGAGATCATGAAAAATGTATGTCATGGTGCTTTGATAAGTGGCCCCTACATTTTTAAGTCTAAAGGGCATGACATAGTAGCAAAAAGTCCCCAAGGAGTAATGAAGGATGTTTTATGTTGATCATCGGTAGAATGAGGATTTTATTATAGCCAGAGAAGTCATCCATGAGGGAGAGCATTTCATGGCTAGTGGTGAGGTCAATGAGTTGATTAATGTTAGGAAGAGGAAATTCATCTTTGGGACAAGTGAGATTGAGGTCTCAAAAATCTATGCATATCCGTAACTTTCTAGAGGCTTTGGTTATGGGTACAATATTAGATATCCATTATAAATAATCGATGGGTAAGATGAAGCTAGTAGAGAGAATATGTTGTAACTCTTCTTTGATGAGGAGATCTACGCAAGGGTGTAATGTACTTTTTTGTTTGAAAGGATTTACATTGAGATAGGTGATGATGTTGTGAATAAAAATGTTAGGGTCAATACCTGGAATGTCACTATATGACCATGTGAAGGCTTGACTATGTTTAGAAAGGAAGGCGGTAAATTCCTTCAATTCTTATGAATCTAAGGATTGACCAAATTTGACTATGTGAGGATCTGCAAAGTCCCTATGTTAACGTCGATAGTGGATTCGTTAAGAAGTGTGGATGTGTTAAGTGGTAGAGTATTTTGAAGATAATGGTCCTCTTCCCCCATATAGGAGAGGATAGATTGGTCATCATGGCATTGAAGGATGTCAATGGTAGGGGAGTCCTCCTCTACCATTTCAAGTAATACGAGTGGAAGGGTCTTAGTACTATTGTTAGTTTGATAAGTAAGTGGTCCTAAGGTAATCGTATTGACTAAAAAAATTTAGGTGGGATGGAAACGGTGTCATCTGAGTCAAGAGAGTTGTCATGTGATTGTGGAGAAGATGGTTCAGGTTTTGTTATAGATCTAGATGTCGTGTTTATGTAGGTCTCTAAAGAAGGATTATCGAAACCTAACCCGTATTTTTCATGAGGCTTACAGGGAATGATCAAGGATTAGGAAACAAATATCTTGTTCATAGCATCCCGTGCTTAAGCATTTATAGGCACAACAATGAAGGTACATCTGTGCGAAGGCTTGGTTATATAAGAAGGAAAAATCTAATATGAATGGCTTTGCATGATGTACATGTGATTAAAATGTGAGGAAAGCGGTCGATCCCTCTATAGACGAGATTTGTTTTAAGATGTGGTGGACTGAAGGAGATGACATCTCAAACGTTAGGTTTACACATCAGTTATTTTTTAGGGCTTCGTATTTTTAAGCGTAGGAAGGGAATTAAGGGTAAGGAGGTGATACTCTCCCAAAAAAAGGTATTGCATGACATCTTTGAAAGATGTGTTATCAGTAATTTTTATGCAAAGCAACGGAAGAACCGGTAGATGCTTAATTAGATGAGCATGATGTTTTCTTTGGAACATCATTGGGTTTATATGTCATGTGGCATACATTAAAAGGATTCAGGTCATCTGGAAAAATGAAGGTCTTACCTTCATGTTCATATTTAGACATTGATGGAAGGTGGATGGGATACAATGCATAACATGTATCCATGGTTAACCTAATAACATGTTGTATTGAAACTATCCCTCTACAAGGTAGAATATTTTATTAAGAAGGGTATTGATGTTGACTTTAATGGGTAAGATAACCATTACTAGTGTGGGGTAGGGGGTAATGGTGTCGGTAAAGATGTGTAATATTGTAGGTGATTGGGTGAGGATAGTGTTAGACAATTAAAGCTGATCAAAAACACGTGATGATATAATATTGATGTTGGCATCATTATCAATCATATTTATTTTACTGAGAGTATCATCAATTTTGGTGGTGATGAATAATGGAAGGTCCAGATCTTAGGGTTGGAAAGATGGGATTTCAAGATTTTCAAAAGAGATAGTGGTAGACCTTTTGAGGGTTTCACCAAATTTGTAAATTTTTGTGCATCATCTTAAGGTACTTATATGGATTGAAGTGCTTCAATCATGGTTTTTGATGTTGTGGTGAAATTTGGACAAGCTCGTAAAGGGACAACTTTATTGGAGTTTGATGGAGTTGTTTAATGATGGTATTTTATACGAAGTAGTGAATTGGGCATGTGGGATGGCAAGGATAAACACCTTGCCTTAGAGGATGGAGGATTAGGTGATTCAAAGGTGAGAGGTATGAAGACCATGTAATTTTTTATATGAAGTCTTAGGTTCTTGTGCATGAACTCTAGTTTTATATGCATTACGTCAATTTGATGAAACGTTTTTTCTAGAAGAGGCATTACCTTTGTTAGATGTAGACGTAGTGTTGGGTGATTGTTTTGATTTTTGGTTTTTAAGGTCCTGGTGGGTTGTTCCGATTGGATTTTATTGTTATATATCTATGAGAATAAGTCATTTATTATCAAGGATTTGAATGGCAACATGGATGGATTTATAGGCCTCTCGTGGAATGTCTTGGTGTTCGATGATAATCACAAAATGCTTCAAAATTATACCAGGAGGGTTTCCACCCTCGAGAGTCAAATAGCTTGAGAGAAGCTAGGGTTATAATGGATTTTTATATGATCCTTTCAAGGATTTTTCATAGTTTAATGTGGATGAGGTTGAGGAACTGGTGCTTCATTTGAAGATCTAGAAGTTGCGGTTGTATGGATAATTTCTTGTGTGACATGTTTAGGTGTTAGTTGGGAATGATCTTGGATTCTATAATGGTGACTATAAATTTAGATGAGGGGTGTGGCCCTAGAATAGAAGGTAATAAATTTATATCCCTTTAACCGATGTTTTCAAATTATTTATGTTTTTGGAAGGATGGAGAGTAGGCGTAGTGGATTTTTGATATTTCAAATGTAGTGTTGGGTGACATAATTTTCAAAAGAGATCTTTAATATTTGTATGGTAGGTTCCTTTTATAAGTATTTTGAGGAGGTCACAGATGAGTTTAAAGTAGACGTGATATATTTGGAGGGATTTGGTCTTGTTAGAGGAAAAGATAGGGGATTCATGTGATTCAGTAGGCAATTATGGGGTAGAAACACTAGGTGTTGACAATGTGGATAATTTGGATAGCATTTTTTTAATAAAAATGATAGGCATTTAGAATATAGATGGTTTAGATGGTGCTTCTATGATAGAATAATTATATGGTGAAGGTGTGGATGATTGATTTTTGATAGTGTTGATAGTTTGATGAGAGTGGACGACATTGGATTGGGGTTGACTAGTGGATGGAGCATGGTTTGGAAAGGGTTGTTTGAAGACATCTAAATTCTGATTCAAAGGTGCATTTGGGTTATCCTATTTTAACTCACCTTTTATAATAAGTTCCTGAAGGACGTTTCTAAATGAATGACACCTTTCAATGTCATGACCCATGAAACTATGGTATTTACAGTAATAATTTTCTCGATACCAAGAGGGTTTTGAAACAGATGTGTCGATATGGTGAATAGGAGGAAGGGTGATCATACATGCAGCTAGGATTTTATCAAAAATCATGTGATGTAGGATTCTCTGATAGGTGTAGATTTTTGTTGAGGATGGATGTGTTCAGGAGCCAAACGTTCCTTGGAATAAAATTTTATGAAAACCATGTTTTTGAGGTTTTAGAGTTATCATGACCTGGGAGATGGTTTCAATTAGGACTCATGTTTAGGCTTCTTCAATCTGAGTTTGACTATATCATCTTCGAGGGTACAGAGTTCTAATTTGTGAGCCATAATAAAGGCTTCATCAAACATTTGGAAATATTGGATTTTGAGTGTTGATGATATATGTTTGGCATAGAACGAGAAAATAGCTTGATCAATTCAGTTTGTGGGAGGGAGAAGGATAATTGATTAATAATACCCCTCCAACAGGCGATGAAATCTACAATAGATTCATCTTTGAATTGTTTGATGGCGTAAATATCGGTAATGGTAACTTTACGGGTGATGTTAATCAAGAAATGTTCTAAGAAAATTTGTGCAAGTTGTGTAAAGGAGAAGTGAGTATTATGGGATATTGTTATACCAATATAATGTAGAGTTAACTAAGGACATAGGAAATGTCCTCAACATGAGGTCTTGATCATGTGTGATAAGATAATAGGCATGTCGAAATCTTGGATGTTTTGTTGAGGATCCTCCTTACTATATAACTTAAGGAACTTATGGAGTTCCCAATGAGGAGGATAAGCGTTATATGGTACAGATGGGTGAATGGGTTCATTAAAAATATGATCATATGATAGGGTGTTTTCGGGACCCATAGAGGAAACTTCTAAACTTGAGATCCTATTCATTAATGCTTTTAATGGATCATTTGTGATGATTGTTGAGGTTTGAATGAAGAAGAACTAGGTTGATTGTGTGTATGTGGGTTTTCTTGTAGTCTTATTTTCCCACTCAAAACCCTATATGTGTTGCCACATCACTCGGATAGATTTGAGCGCTCACATGAAGCACACAAAAGTACCAGGTCCCACTTTGTTACTATCTTTCCAAAGAGTTACCATACATGTTCATAATAAACAAATCCAAAAGTGCATATCCCATTATAACAATCAGATTCGTGATCTCAAATTGGAAACACACATAATAAGGAACATACTGAGATCGGATAAGGATGAATACTAGATTTTCCATGCAATAACCAAGAATAAAGACATTAATAACTAATATCCATTATATTACTTCATCATAAACCACAATAGTTGAATACATCATAGTTGTTATCACAAATTCATGTGCGCAAAATCATACCAGCAACATAACTATGTAATAATCTAGTGTGTGTATATGAACTGCAAATCAATACATATATATATGGGTGGGGACTTTCCCTTCACCACTCATGCATTCTCAAAATAGGTTGCATGCTCAAAATAGTCATGAACCACCTACAAAGATAATCAAAAGCACGCAAGCTTTGTCTAACAATAGATTACCTATAATTAAATCTAGTTATAATCCTATTATTATCTTGAACTCTGCATAACTCTTGATCTTCTTCTTATTCTCAAAATATATCTTGTGTATCCTCCAAGTCTTCTTATCTTCATCTAATGTGTGTTCATCACTCCATGTCTATTTTTAGCTTGTACATGCAAAAATGACTAAGTTCCAAACCGTCTTCCCGAGCATGAATCTTCGTGGTGTAACTCTATCAAAATATTGTGCTTATCCACGTGTCCACTTGTTACGCACGAATACTAACTCTACCTTTCATACTAGCTCAATACTCAAAAAGTGATAAAGCCCTACTTTTCTACATAGCCCCTTGCATGTACTTCATTCCATTCACCACATGCATACCATGTCTTCCACCATGTTCATCTTACTCGCTGATCCACGTGTTCCTTCTATATTCATTCTACGCATGTGCATGCATCTTTAAACTTTCAATACTTAGTCACTTTTCTGACACCCAACATTACCCCACACTAGGCATGTTTTCCATCCTCGACAACACTCATACAAATAATGGTAAATACTCCTCCAAAAATCAAAGAATAAAGAATGTTGGCACTGTTTGCACCAAAGAATGAAAGAATCCAATTTACTGTGTAAAAAGAAGGGGGGATTCATTATTTGATATTGTTTCCAACGTCTTCCATCCCTCCAACTCTTCACTTGCTTGATTCAGGGTTTCACCGACAATTGTTTAAGCCTCTGGAGTAGTCATTTCCTCACCCCTTGCCTTCAGTGTTTCAACCATATTCTCTAGTTTTTCCTACATCAACTAGTGCGTCCATCCTGCACATGACCTAGGGGCATAGTTCATTCAATTTTTTCATGATCGAGGCCCTTAACGAGATCAATTTCCTCTCTCTTCGCTCAAATTCAGTCAATATCCTTTCAATTTTAGCCTTTTTCCCTTTATTCTTGTCCTAGAATTATTTCAGTTTACTTCATCCTTGGTAACAAGAAATCCTACTACATGGTCCCTATCCTCACAATTATCATAGACAATTTCTGCAAAGTATGAACAACCACTTTCACGCTTTGATTAGCTTGGTATATTGTGTTATAGTGGTTGCAATTTTTTCCTTTTATTGTTGCCTCTGCCATGTCATAACTTCTTCTCTAGATTCTAATGTAAGGGGTGGTTGTTGATTTGTAATTATGTGCATTATCTCTTCTAGGTAATGAAATGATGACTTGTACATTGCTGCGGGATGGGGCTAAAAAATGGCTATGCAAGTAAGATCGCATCGGTGATGCATTATGCCTTCTTATATGTTGTGTGTGTCCACCATTTTCTTCCCTCAACTCATTTCTTAACTACACAATAGTTTTATCCTTCTCTTTTATTTCCCTGTGTCTTTCTTGTATTTCCTTATTCTTCTCATCCATCCCCCTTTGCATAAATTGTATCTTTTGTTCTTATCAAAAATTTGAGCACCAACCTCCACCGATAGTTTATTTAGTGCATTGCATGTTTGCTCATATGAAAACTTCTTGGCTTGTTTCTTATCCTTGTTTTCTTCTGAAACTAAAGTTGCAAACATTGATAAATGATTCTTGTTTGAAGACGGTGTACTCTTTTGAACTAAGTGATCATGTTTGTTGTAGATGATATGTTTTATCTTCTAAAACTGGATACAATCATGCCATGTCAATTCTGAATTAATAATGTATTATTTCACATATTCCTTATGCTGAACTTTGAAAAATGTTCTTACATTGGTGAATGAAATAAATTCAGTCCAATAAGACTATGATTGTACGTGGCTTAATTTTCATTTTTGAACTTGTTCTTTAGTCTATTTGATTGCAAAATGCAGGAATAACCATACCTTGGATCAATTGCAGTGATCCAAGGCATGTATATGATTTTGTGATGTTTCAATCATTTTGATTCAATCGGTCAGTGTGTTGATTTCTGAACTCAGGCTTGCTTTGGGATCACAGGGGCATCCTATAACATCTTTTTCATGCACCCTTCTAAGTGATCTAATAACATCGTTTTGATAAATTACAAAAGGTAATGTCCTTTGATTAATTTATTGGGACCTAATTAATCTAAGTTCCTTTGATTATTTATCCTATCCTTAACCTAAGTTAAGGTGATTGTATTTATTGTGATGATTAATTCCTAGAAGGGTAATTAAAGGACTATCCTAAGTCTTGGATACTAATTATCCTAAGCTATAATATGAACTATTCCTAAGGTCCTAAGCTATGGTTTATAAACTAATATAATGGAAACCTAACCTAAGGGCATCAAACTAACCTAAGGGAAATGTGGTTGGCTTTGATGTCAAGTTATTGAATGGTGGTGGCACCATTCCAAAGGAAATAGCAAGGTTTAAATGTTTCATTAATATCATGTTGTTGCCAATTTTGGCCAAGGCATGAAGGTGGTGGAAATTACCAAGCTGGAAACTCTGCTAATTTCAGTTAAATGAAGTTTTTAATTGTTAGTTTTAACTAACAGTGAGTTGGCATTGGTGGGAGTTTTGGGAGGGACACTAGCAGTCCTATTGGCATTAATGAGCCTCGACCTGAGTGAAAACCACCTAGGGAATAGTAAGATGGGTTTGGGGAAAAAAGAATGGTTTGGTTTTGTTGTGCATTTGTATTTTTCAAGCTTGTTAGCTCTGCATGTGGTATTTTCATTTTTCAAACTTTCAGTTCAATTTGTTGCAAATTAAAAATCACCATTGCATGGCGGAAATAATGGAAAATTTTGGTTGTGGAAACTATAAGAAGAAAGTGGAAGAAGTTGTAGAGGCTTTGTTTGGAATTTTCATTGGAATCTTTGCTTGAAGGTTTGAATCAAGGAAGAGAACCTATGAGCACTACCAAGCATGATAGGCTCTATCTCTTTAAGATTTTATTTTATTTAAATGTTTTCATAAAGAGAACTCTACTCTTCATGAAAACATCTTTGAGAATGTTTTCTTGTGTTTGCTTCTGTGATTTTCTAATGGTTATGGTTCTTGTGGATATGAATGATCCTATGGTATGAAGTTGTTATATATGATTCGGGTTTTGATTATGTTTGAAAAAAAAAATGTGTGTGTGCAATATATGAAGCTATGAATGATTTCTTAAAGATATGTTGTGTTTCAAATGAATATATCTTCTTTTATTCATACCCTGTTGGTGTTAAATGATTTTACAGGGTTATGGTGGAATTCATTTTGGATTTTGGAACTTTCAAGTTGTCATGAAACTGGGTTTTAACAAATAATGTTTGGTCAACTTTTTATAAGCTTGTATTTGGACTCTTGTTTTAGTTTGATGGTCATTCATTTTGGATTAAGAATCACAACTGATATTTTGATCTTTTGTTTGTTTTTTTGAATTCAAGATTCAACCCATACTAGGTATCTTCGATGGAGGTATTTCGAGCATTGTAAGTGCATAATATTAAGGTGATTGATAGAGTCTTCGCCTCTATCTTTTTAAGTTACATTTTGTTGTTTATATACCCTTCTCGGGTGGATCTATTTTGGAAACATGGACTGGTAAATCTCATGTTTCTCTCTTTTTGTTGGTTATGTTTTTTGTTGCATGAATACCCTTCTCGGGTAGGCTTAAGTTTTGGACTTAGTTGATTTTTGGGAAGGACCCAGGTTGTATTACACTTGAAATGGGTTTTGTTTTATTTTGGTTTAACATCCCTTCAAAGATCTATTACTCTTTGAGCATTGTGAGTGGGATATCTTGGTTTTATATCTGCTCTTATTCAACTTTGGAGTTTATTGTGGTTGGGTCACCAGTGCTTACAAGGGACGTATTCCTTGGGTGATTGTAGCATGTTAAGTTGAATGATTTTTCCCTTCAAAATGTCTCATTTGAGTCTGAGCTTGTGATTTGGTTGGTTTATAACATTTATGAGGTAACTATTGCTCTTATTGTGAATTTGTTTCGAGTGTGAATGGAGGCTGAGAGTTATTGTGATTATAGATAAAGGAAATTTTTATCCTTAAATCTGGAACCCTGATCTTTTCAGGTTAAGACCATTCTTTGTTCCTTTGTTCTATAGTCTTTTGTGATTCAAACTGTCGATTTAGATCTTGGTGCTCGTGATTTGGTTAGAACTCCTTGTCGACTGAGTTGAAAGGATTTGTGTTGATTAATTTTGATTTGATCTTTCTTATGATACTGATTAAAGTAGACTATTCTTGGGGTGATTTCCTTGCATTATGAGTCATTTTGGTTTAGGAAATAAGCCACCCTCTTGTAGAGAAATATGTTTGTAGCAATCTGTCAATATTAAGACAGTCTTGTTTAAATATCAATTCCTTTTGGATTGGAGATAGGGAATTTGATTGGTAATAACTAGGGAACTATGGTTTGAAGAAATAATTCGATACATTGAGGAATGAATGAAATCATGTATTTTATTAAATTCCCTTTTAAATTGTTAATAGGAAATTGATGGTAATGTTGTGGAAACTTAAGGCTGATGATTTATTTGTTATTAATGAGGACTGATCAAGAATTGTTATTAATTCTTCTCTTTAATAGTTGGTTTCAGTTTTTAAAATTTATCATGATGAATGATTATCATGACTATGACACTATTGAGATTAATTTTGTTGGAAAACTTAACTTCTTTTCTTGGGAAAATGGAACCTAAAGAGGTTTAGTGACTTCCTCTCCTTTTCTGACATTATGGATTTTTGGGCATTCTATTTAATTGATCTTATTTTGAGTACTTGGAACATTTTCATAAACAACAGGGTTCCTTTTATGAAATAGTTAGATAAAATCATATTGTTTTAATGTTATAGCATTTATCATGCTCAGTTCTTGTGAATCTGAATCATGCTAACAATTTTGCAGATGGACTTCATGAAAAGTGAAAGGAGAAAGACTTATAGAAATATGCATTTGTTTTATTAATGAAGTCATTTTCTTCACTCATATGCTTTATGTATTGAAATTCTCTTGAAAGGAACTTGTTGGTAAAACTATGAGGATGTATCAATTAGTTTTTGTACTATTGAAAAATGTTTTCTTATAAACTTATGAAATGTTTAATAAGCTTGGAGTGAATTGAACTCTCTTTTTGATAAATGGATTATTGTGTAATGATTGGTGATTACTGATTTATTCAAGGGTCATATATGACTTAGATTTGATTAATATTCTTAAATATTAACATGCATGGCTTAATAGATTCTAAAGTATAGAAATCATTGGGATAAAGAACTATATATATATTGAACCATTTAATTTTGGGGTAATGGTATAACTATGATGATTATGATTTATAGATCCTTATTTGGAAAAGGGAATAAGGATAGTTTCTATATAGTTGAATGTGGCATTCTTATTATGAATCTACTCTTTATGTTTTCAGATTTCATGAATAGGACAATAGTCCTTAATTAGGAAGAAAAGGATACTTCCTTTTTATCATTAAATCATAACTAAGTATGTTTTCCATAATTATGTGATAAATTATAATCATCATTGATGATTGGTTGTATGCTCTACTTTATGAAAATGATAAATGGAAATTGGAAAGCTTAAAATAATTAGTAAGATGGATTTAAATATTATGATATCACTAAGTCTAATTAACAAGCTTTCAATCAAGATTGTTTACATTGCTAAACGATAGTAAAGAAACTTAATGATATTTCTTAATTGATATTGAAATAAGATATATTGATAAAGAAAATAATAGATTAAGATTACAAATTTCATATGCATAAATGGAGATTTAATCTACATACCTTCAACTGATGTAAAATTACATTTTGAATCCTTAATTAGGATCAATCGTACTTAGTGGGCCTTAAGTGCAATGTTTAACAATAATTAAAAAGATAATAAATTGAAGGTTAATAATCTAATGTTCCTAAGCATGTTAGTTTCGTTGAAAGAACTTAGTAGGTTGTTGTAATATAAGGGCTATCGCAGAGTACCCTCTTAATGATGGGACTCGTTACAAGAATACTATGATGCAGCCAGTTATGCTTCAACACACCACTTAGTTCAATTAACTCAATTGACATAAGTGGAAATTCAGTTCATCGTTCTACTCTAAATAGAGACAGACACATGGACTAGTGTAGTGGTTAACTCATGTTGACTTAGGGTAACTAAACACACCCAATCGTCGAAATTTTATTGAGTGTGACTACTTATCCTTAGTCACCATGAATATACTACATCACTAGTGTATGTGAGCTACCCCTATTTAGTGTGAAACTTTGACTTGGGTTTGGTTGACAGAAGTCAAGGAAGACCAATCTAGATAACATTTGAGTGGGGTGAAAGACATATTCCTTTCAACAAGTATGTTGTCTTAGAATGTAAACATGGTAAACATGTTTAAAAATTTGGCCAAAGTATCACAAACTGCTGGTTGTGTTGTCTTATGTCACCTAGTCTAAGAATGTGGGATTTTAAATGAATATCAGTAACAAATATTCATATAGGCTTCTTATATAGAACACTTGAGTGACCCATAATGGGTAAGAGAAAAAAGTATACATAGTATACACATGAACAAGTTAAACATGAGAGATCGGTTTAATATCGAGTCATGAAATGAGAGATCGGTGTTACACCAAGTCATTACAATTGCATATGGTTTTCTGTTATGAGATGGACTGGAAATGGAATGTACATTCGAATTGTATGAATTTAGAATAGAGAACATTATGTAAAAAAAAATCCCTTGTTTCTAATTCATAAAAAGTGGATGTTACAATTCAAAGTGCATTACACGCTTGCTCATCTAATAATTGTTTTGAATCAAATAATGGGTACATTTCTCTAGAAGTTGCCACATCTCGTGAATCTATTAATGAATGAGCACTTACCTCAAACTTCAGCTCATCAATATGTGACTCAAGCACTCGGGATAATATCTTCTGGTGCATGGAAGAGCTTCCTATTTACTAAAAAATTGACAAGAAAAATAATTGTTCGAAGGTACCATGCCTTGACACCTAGCTCACAAAACCTTATTTAGGTCATCAACATATTGCATTACTAGAACTGTAATGTGTACCTTGGCCTCATGTTATTTCCACGAACACCTTTAGGGAAACCAACAACAAGATTCGTTTCCATGCTTAATGACTCATCATCCTTCATTCATTTCTTCTTCTTTAACCCTCTCCACTTCGTGATTGACCAGATGCTCAATAATATCTACGACTTATTTTTCTAGTTTTTTTTCTAGCTCACAGTCGAGAGTGTGCCTAGCCCCATATTCTCTTATTGGCTCCAATTTTTCTTCCATGGCCTCGCATGTCATGTATCCCGATTTCCTCTCTATCCATCTCCATAACATGGGTATCCTTAAAATGTGCACTCTGGTCCTCTGCATTTGATTCATCAACTGTGTACACATGTGGGCTCCATTTCTCCTCTATTTCTTCCTCACTTTCAGCCTCTTCTTCCTCTAGCTTTTTGTCTCCTCGGAGTCTGAGCTAGGTACTATTCTTTGTTTCCTCTACATTAGATACCTTTGTATGACAAGCTTCCTCCTCACATAAGTGTTGGGATCTTCCTCTCTACACGCTGATGTTTGTCCTTTGAGCATGCTAGGAACAAAAGTCTTATCCTTACTTCCTTCCTCGCTTCCCTTGAATGTGGGAGTTTATTTGCGCTCTCATTTATTTTGTTAAAACTTCTTCCACATGGAGGGTTCTTCAAGAATACTCACATCATCTTCTATGAATGCTCCATCAACAAACCGGGGCTTAGATATATGTATATCTTTGTTGCGGTCACTGAAGCTATTGGTAATGTAACTGTTTATATAGATGGATGCTCTCTGATACATACTTCTCTTCATAGGTGTGCTTCTTAGGGTAAACAAGTGTTTAAATCATCTCATGGTGTTCTTATCCACTTTTCTTAGGTCAAGTCTTAACTTCGGCACCTCCTTAAACCTATTCACATCACCTTAAAAATACTACGTTGTAAAAGCAAATGGGAGTTTGCACCATGGACTTTTAGTACCATCAATTAATGTAAACCTCCCAATACAAAATTGTTGATAGACTGCAAACTTGGCAATCCCATCTACAAGAGCATGTAACTTGGTTGGAATTCTCCACTCTACACCGAATGCATCATGCATCCATTTATACTATTTATCCACATGCACTTTTTATGCTGGTGTCATTGAATCACAGGTATATTTAGCAAACCATTTAGAAGGAGGGATCTTATTCAGGATACTCCCATATCTTTTCCTTTGGCCCATCGGGCACCCCAATCTCAAAGAACACTATCACCAATAAAACGTTTCCAAAGATAATCTTGTCTCCATCACGTGTAGCTTCAATGATCTCCTCTGTTATAAAGGAAGCAATATTATATATCATTCCTTCTGATATCTTCTTACATACATGCAGCCATCATTTATTCACTTATGTCCATATTTATTATCCATTCAACTTTGTGAGTAAATGCATGGCCATCCTCATGATTTGGATCATTAAGTTTAGTGATATCCATCGCATGCCCTCCCTTTTATACTTAAACTCCACACTAGTCTTTTTCACCTCGGCATCATTCACTAAGTCTTCATCAATTACATTCCATGTGCCAATCAAACTAGTATATTTCTTGATCAATTGTGTGGTGATGCACATCCTTCTTCCTATGAAGTAGAAAAATTCCTCATGGACACGTGACATTAACCATTGATATAATCTCTCATGCTTCCCAAAGAACGGAAGCTCATATAACTAAAATAGCCATGTCGTCTCTAACAACCTATTCCCCTTTTCATCATACATAAGCTTATCATCTGGGGTTCTTTCCTCTGTTGGCTAAACAAGTTCTATTGTAATGTTACACACTATTAAATTTGTCGATGGTTGTAGTCTCTCATGGCCATGCTCCTGACATGAGACGCCCACTCATTTCCCATCAATACTTTGTCGAGGTCTTGCTTTCTGAGTACCATTCTTCTTGGATGTTTATGGTAGGTTTCACTTTTATTTTCCCTTTCCTTCTTCTTTGGTGATGTGGTCACTACTTTCCTTGGTGCCATTTCAGTCATGCAAACTCAAAATCTCACCTTGTGCCTTGCTTTACCTTAGTACTCTAAGAATTTTTTCACAAACCTTCAAAGACAACACTACTATAATTCCCGAGTTCAGATTTTGTATGTCATGCCCTAACTCTCAAAACCCTAGCTATATAAGTCCAAATCCACACAATGTCACCTCAACCTGTAGGATTCCCTCCAGTGTAACTCACTCCTTACTCACTTGTGTTCTCCTTCACACTCTAGTTCAATATTCTTCAACTCGACACTCAATTTCTCACAAAATTACTCACATTTTCCATAGGTTGCACACAAGCACTTACAAATTCTATGCAAGGTAAGGTAAAAATGAGTTTACCCTAACACTCTATTTATATATTTCCAAATTTTACCTACATTTATTACTTACCAACTACCACCATACAACTTCCTTTAATTTTTATTTTCTACTTTTCCCACATTTTTTGTAGTTTCGATCATGCTTATATTGCACTTTCATTTCACATTCCATTTGCAACCTTCAAGCATGAAAAATACTTCCACTACCATAGACCTCCTTACACACGCTTTGTACACCAAAGTGTATAAACATTGCATCCTATACCAAGAGGTTACCCATATTTCTACCTACCTTTCATTACCATGCACGTTCACCGATAATATAAGGGTTTTCCTCTAGGAATTTTCCTTATTATCACCATGTTTTTCATGACACCTTATCACTATCTCTAGAAACCTACATTATTGTCGATGTGCGCACTCATGTAGTTCTTAATCCATCTGTAATCATCAACAAATTTTTCCTTCTATACACTCTTACTTTTAATCCACCTCACACTAAGATTGTGTGTGGTCCTCTGCACATGAATTCACTTAGATATTAATCAACTCGACATGCAAACATGCTTATTATAACAAAACACTAAACTAAATTGATAAAACATAGCAATGATAAAAGGAAACACATAAATAAAATGCATGAAATAAATCTAATCTAAATGGAAATGTTGCCTTATTACAAACACCAAGAAGACTTATTTATTGTAGGACTTCAGCCTACTCCCATTGAAGTAATTGGGAAATGAATTTCCATCCGATCATCAGAATCGGAAGGCGTTTAATTCCAATATCTTCATTACAAAAAAGGGTCCCAACCAATGAACTTTCAACTTCCTAGGTGGCCCACAAACTTTAAATTGTACAAAACCATATTTCCATCCTCAAATTCCTTGTTACGAATATTTTTTCATGTCATGCTTTTTTTCTTGATCTTTTTGTCTTCGACTCCACCAAGAAATAGTGTGTCGTTCATCTAATTATATCAGTTTTTCTATGCACTCCTTAATGGATTGTTCATCATCCAATCCTCTTACTTGTACAATACGTAGGGATGGCATCATGAATTCTACAGGAAATACAACCTTCGTGCCAAACACCAACTAAAAGGGTGTGGCCTTGTTCAATATTTTGTAAGTAGTCATGTCTGCCCAAAGTACATCGAGATACTTTATCATCCTAGTCTTTCCTTCCAACATCATAAATCTTTGTCAATGTATGTTCCAGAATCTTGTTAAAAGCCTCAATAGTACCATTGGCTTGTGGGTGATAGGGTGTTGTCTTGTGGTGCACTACCATAAACTTAGCCAATAATATTCTGATATTATCATTCAAAAAGTGTGTACCCCTATCACATGTCAAGCTCATGAGACATCCATACATGCTGATAATATTCTCCCATAGAAATCTTGTTGTAGTATTTTTCATGTAATCCTTTACTGGCGCGCTTATGCCCACCTTGTAATACAATTTGTAAAAATTATATTGTAGTGCACGCCATTCCTACGCATGGATGGGGAAATAGGACCCACGAAGTCAATTGCCCATTTCTCAAAAGGTTCAACACTTGATATAGGCCTCAAAGGAATCTAATCTCTAGTTATAGGTTTCCCAAGGCACTGAAAATGATCACACACCTTGACATACTCCTTGACATCCTTATATAAAGTTTCCCACCATAATCCAACCATCAAAATATTTTGTGAAGTGGAATCTCCCGCATAATGACCTCCTAAAATTCCACCATGAAATTATTCCATAATTGCCTTCAACTCATGCTCTGGAACACACTGGCAAAACTTCATCACGGCCAAGTTTGTACAAGTCTCTACTTATCAATTGGTAAGGTGTCACACGTATTGCAAGTTGTTTCTTCTCTAACGTCTTCATTCCCTCAGGGAATCATCTAGTGCTCAAAAATAGTTTAACATCTTCTAACTCGGTGGGTGTATGATTCAATCTAAAGAGTTGTGCATATGGAATTATGTCATCTATGCTCTTTTTTTCCTCACTAGAATTGATCCTCGACAAATGATCAGGCCCTGAGTTACTTTTTCCTGGTTTGAAAACAATTATAAATTGAAACTCTTGAAATAGTAGTATCCACCTACAAATGTGCCCTTGCAAAATAGGCTTGTTTACCAAATACTTAAGTGTCATATGATCTGTGAAGAAGATAAACGGTGTAGCCAAAGTATTTCCTAAACTTTTGCAACACATAAATCATAGACAAATCTTCATGCTCAGTAGTGGTATAGTTATGTTCAGCTAGTGTCAACTTCCTATTTTTAAAACAAATAGGGTGGTCTACAATTCCTTCACATGGTTGTGTTAACATGGCAAAAAATTCTATTCCAGAAGCATCAACGTGAACATGGAATGGTTTGTCTCACTAAGGAAAGCACAAAACATGTGTAATAGTCAACCTTTCCTTTAGTGTCTCAAACACATGTTATTGTGCCTTGCCCCAATAAAATTTTCCCTTAGCCTTCAAAATATCCTCTAAGAGCATGGTAATCTTTACATATCCCTTAATGAATTTCCTATAATAACTTGTATGAACAAGAAATCCACGCACTTCACTTTGATTATTAGGTTCTTCCAATCCCAAATTCACAACAACCTTGGCTAGATCTACCAACAAGGTGTTTTTTATAAATAATATGCCCAAGCAAAGTGCCAAAAGGTGTCACAAAGATACATTTATTAATATTTAAGGAGATTCTTAACTTCCTACACCTTTCAAACATCAGTCTCAAATTATCACAATGATCCTTTACCAAATCATACACTATCCAATCATCAAGATACACCTGTAAAATTTTATGAATGAAATCTTGAAACACATGTACCACAATGCGCAAAAAGACTATAGCCATATTCTTCAGTCTAAAGGGCATCACTGTGTATACAAAACATCGCCATTCAGTGGTAAAAATTTTCTTCTCCTGATCTTCCTTTGCTATGTGCATTTCATGATATCCCAAAAACCCATCAGTAAAAGAGTAGATCTCGTGCCTTACTACGCCTTCCAGGATCTCCTCAGTAAATGGGATAGGAAAAGGATCAATTAAACATGAAGCATTTAATTCTCTGTATTCCACATAGATCCTTATCATCCCATCCTTTTTAATGCTTATCACCATGGGACTCACCCAATTTGATTCCTCAATGGGCTCAATGATTCCATATTTCAACATCTTATCAATTTCTTCTTTCACATTAACGCATAGATTAGGATTCATCTTGTACAACCTCTTCCTAATCAGGCACATGACTTGCTTTAACTTGATCCTCATCTCACCCAAAGAGTGATGCACTCCCTTAAACTCATGATAGCCTCATGGAAATAATTCTGTAAGTCTCGTAGTAGCTCAATAATATTTACAACCTCCTACTCAGACAATAATCACCAATAATTGCTTCTTTAGGTTCTACATCTATCCAAATGTTAACCTTCTTGGTCTTCATAGGCTCATGATACGCACGTGCCTTCTCATCTCATTGTGTCCATTTCATCATGTATACCTTTATTATGGTTAACATCCAGGTTGTTAGCCTTGTCCTCTTCACCATCTATTAGGCATACCAGCTTACCCTTTTCTTTTTCTTCCCATGCGCGGACCATTTCTTCTTATTCAATCTCTTCAAAGTTGAGGCGTACCTCTAAATCCATCTCACCAAATATATCTAGCAAAATATCTTCAACCTTCAAGCTATCCCCCAAATCAAGGTATTTCATGATATGCAATGCTTCATTGACCAGAGGTTTAGTAGAAAAGTAATCAAAAGTATGAATCATACCTAAGGTTGTCTCTTCCCAATTAATTATATCATGTGTTAACTCTACATGGACATACCATGCACATGTAGTGGCTGAGGTTACATAGAACTTATGTACCTATATTGATGGTGGTAAGGCCTCCTGCCCCTCTGTCTAGAGTTTCTTGCACTTTTGAACGTGGTGCGAAGTAGAATCCTTCTCATGGTATTTGCATATTTGTGAAGGTACATTGATCCTTAGAAACCTATTAGAAAGGATGATTCTCACCTCACACCATTATAATATATCATCCACTGTGTGTAGCACACCAATGTTTAATTTTCCCATGCAAGTCATAAGCCATCATATTTCTTCTGTCACTAGTATCCTTCCACTAGGCTTCCATAGCACGTAAAAATACATCAAGGTTTCCTTTGCTAGTGTACCGAGGTACCTAGTTATTACTCAAGTACCTAACCATGTGTGGCCTGATCATGCGAGTAATTGTGTTCTTAACCTCATGCCCAACTACTTCATATGTTCCATGCACCTAGTTGTCACAAGCAATACTTGTAGTATCACTAATTGAATGAGCATCATCCCATTGTATTACTCCTTCCTTAGATGGCTCAATTACCTCAAGGTCTTTGATTGTACGCACATATATCCTATTCAAGTCCTCATCACTCAATAGGAAGCCTTTGCATCTATCAATGGTATAATGACATGCTTTTCTTTGTTCTCAAAGCTAATGTACCCCTTATTGAAGTGTAAATCTGCATTATTTGCATAACACCAAGGGCACCCAAGTAATACTGGGAAACTATCTGCCTCTGCAAGCTCCAATACTTCAAATTCCCTAGTAAAATTGGCTCCTTGAATCATAATAGTAACATCTTTTAACACCCCAATAGGATTATCCCTAGTTCTATTTGTCATGTACAACACATTCAAAGAAGGTTGCAATGGTGGCATGCCCATCTAATTTTAAACGTCCAACGTGAGTACATTAACTTCCACACCTATATCTATAAGAATTTTTCTTAGAATCCACTCATCAATGACCATATTCAATGTAATCCCCTTATCAAAATCATGGTTATGGGGAGGTTAATTTGCATGAAGGATCTACCTCTCATATTCATCACCTGGGCACGGTACTTTCTCTCTCAACCATTCTCCTAAAAGAGGAATTATGTTCTCCTTTCGCAACATTCTACAAATTTCTTTCAAATCATCTATTTCTTTTTTTGGGATGTTAGCATTCTTAGATCATTCAATAAGAATGCCTTTTCCTTTAAACTTTGAATCTCTCTCCCTACGAATTCCCGATAACATCCATAGTCTCTAAACAAACTTCTTTTTGATGTTTAGCATCAGGGTACTTTGCATTGATCACTTCATGCTTTGTTATAGTTGGCTTATACTTTGGAGGTTCACAGACACGCATATCCTTAGTACATGTGGTAACTAACATAGATTGTAATTCAAAATTAATCCCAACCTTTGACATCCATTTATCTCCATCCACACATTGTATCTTAATCATAGTTTCTCCCTTATCTTGCTTGTGTTGTTTTCTCATATGCTCATACAAATCAAGGCATTCTTCAAATTTATGTTGTTTTCCACACCAAGAGAAAACAACATTTTGAGGGAACTCACACTAATAATGGTTAGGAGATCCACAAGTAAAACATGTTCCTCTAATAAATCCTCCTCTTCTACCACCACGACCTCGACCTCTGTATCCACCATGGAAGCCTCTATTTCTATTATCCCCGTTATTTTTCCCTTCATTATGTTATTCTCCTTGTTCCTTAGATCCACTTGCAACACCAGTTTGGTGCACACCAGTTTTAATGGCTTCATGTATGTGATCAATCACTTTGCAGTTAATTGTATCATGAGTATAAGTTTTACAAATCTTACAATACATGGATACATTCTTATGGATCGCATGTTGTAAAAGAGGACATCTACTGAAAAATCTCATATTCCAGCAACATAGTGGACACTAAATTGTGAGGGAATCTATCCTTGGTGTTGTTAGGAAATAAGGGATAAAATATGTGGAATAATCCCTCACAGAATCGCAACAGAAGAAACTAATAAACAAAAAATATTACAGATCTCAAATAAAAGTGTAGAATAAAATAACACAATGCAAAGAGACAGTATTTAACATGGTTCACCCAATTTGGGCTACATCCACCAAGAATCACTTGCTCAGATTTTATTACAAGCCACCGCTCTCTCAATACAATACCCACATCTATTTGGAGCTATGCTCAAAAAACTCTATATAATTCACACCCGAATTCAAAACACATCTGCAATGTTACATCATATCTACTATATGCATAAAACCATATAAGTAGACAACTTCTTAAGCAGTTTTATAAAATTGTGGATATCAAAACCATGGGCCAAAAGCAGTTCCATAAACCTATGGGTCAAAATCCCGCACATATGAGAAAGGCACATTTCCTAGTATATCAGGCATGTTTTAAGGCCAAAAATAAATTCTTGGGGATACACCCCAAACCCCGGTGAGACAACTGTGGAAAGTGTACAGTCTTCAACACTTTCTCACATGAAAACAGGCTCCACAACCTAACAGGTGTGTCCTTCAACCTCACAATTTGTACATCAAATCCCAATGTGCATCTCATGGGCTGAATTAGTAGAGATATTTTCCAATTATTTCACCATAGTTGTAATCTATGCTTCAAGAAAAATGCTCACACTGGTGTCCACACTCCCAACTTCCTCAGCACGCAATGCTACCTCCAAAGCATTATTCGAGTCTACCAAAGTCTTATGAGATAACACTCTTATGAAAGGAGTCAACACCCCACCAACAAACCCTTTGCGCATGCTAGATAGAATGTATGTCATAAGATAACTTTGATAAAAAAGTTGTAAAACATGTGTCATAATCCCAAATGCTTTCTTATAATCCCTACTTAATGTCCTTAAGCACATTGATACTCTTCTATTCAAACTTAGGGATATGGAACTTGGCCAAAAAAACTCATAATGTAAAGCATCATAATTGTTGTAGTCTAGTGAATCATACTTTTTGAACCATCTATGTGTGCACCCTTGAAGAGTAGTAGAAAAATGACTTTCCTTTCTATCTAGAGTGGTGAATCCTTTAGCATGCCATAGCAACTCACAATTTTGTACATGTTATGCAACATATTTAATAACTTTGTATTCTAGCAAGTGAAGATACATCTCATAAAACACCTACTGAGGTTGATGTGGGGGTTGTTGGGGATGTGGAATTTTTCCTCTAGATCCAGAACTAGAACCAACACAAATATTTCCTCCACCACCTGATCCACTTGATCCCGAGCCTCTTGATCCTCCTGAATCACCTCTTGATCCTCTGGAAACGGGCACTAAACAAGTGGATGTAATTCCTTACATTCCAAAAGTGGAACTAAACTAAACTCTAACTGTCCGAGAATTCGTATTACTTCCAAATGTGTTCTCAATATAATGTGTGCCCACACTCTACCCTAATTACACGCGTAGAAAAGATTCCTCTAATTGGTCTTCTAAATAGCAAATATGTTGTCACTTGTGATGTCATAGATGTTATCTTATGCACTTTATATTCAATGGAAAATGATAACTACCTAAAGCCATTAGATTACCTACACTCACTTGTTTATCAATATTTACTTCTAGAACTTGAACACCAAGCACAAGGATTGGGTCTCCAAGTAGGATCAAATGTGCGCCCATGGTCCTCAATATTTCTTCATCGATGCACTCTCATCGAAGCCGGGTGATTCTCTACCGCACTTTCTTAAGTGGGGAGATCCGATGCTCTAGCTCCATGTCTTCCATGTGAGCTTAAAATCCTTCATGAGACATCATCCTCTATAAATCCATAGACTCCTCAATATCACGCTTCTTCACCAATTCCCTCTCCCATGCCTCATTATACTTAATCCACATTTCTTCTCTTTTCCTTTCTTCCACAAGGTCTACCATATTTCACCACACCTACTCCTGCCCCTACATGTGTGGTGGTTTGTTTAGCTAGCCATAGGGAGGTGCTCTAAACTTAGCACCACCATAAAGATCTTAATCGAAAAAGGAATGGCACGAAGGTAAGATCCTATAGGTTCACGTAAGAATTCGTATTCAGAAAATTATAGATAAGTATACATAGACACTTTGTGTACTCTAAAGTATAACTATATATAACACTAGCCCATTAATGATCTACATCACGTTTCCAATGTTGATTTGCATCATACAAATCTTGATACTTTTCCGCATCTAATTCCTTGATCGTAATACCATCTTTTCTTTAATGCATACATGGGAAACAACTCATACAACTCTATTAGAAAATACCAAAATAACGACTCATAAAGCTCATGGTAAAGGCATTCTTCAACCCACTTGCATGCATTGAAATCAAGTATAGTACTATGTCTTTATGTAAATTGATCTTATCCATCAATCACCCAATGTTCAATGGACACAAGAGTTAATCAATACACCATCATTATGTAACTTCGTGGTAAAATATTTGAAAAGAGGTCCGAGCAACAAAACCAAATTATAGTCATATATTCCCACTCAAAACCCTATACACATTGGCACATCACTCAAACAAATCTGAGCACTCACCTAAAGCACGCAAAGGTACTAGGTCCCTCTTTGTTATTGTCTTACCATGGAGTTAGCATGCATGTTCATAATAAACAGATCCCAAAGTGCATATCCCATTCTAACAATCAAATTCGTGAGTTCAAATTGGAAACACGTATAATAAGGAACATACAGATCACATATGGATAAATACCAGATTCACCATGAAATAAGCAATAATAGAGACATTGATAACCAATATCCATCTACAAAGATCCATTATATTACTTCATCATAAACCACAATAGTTTAATAAATCATAGTTATTATCACAAAGTCATGCGTGTAAAATCATACCATCAACATAACTCTGTAACATTCCGGTGTGTGTATGCAAGTGTAAATCAATACATATATATAGTGGGTGGGGACTTTCCTTTACCACTCATAAATTCTCAAAATAGGTTGCATGCTCAAAATATCCATGCACCACTTACAAAGGTAATCAAGAAGCATGCAAGCTTCGCCTAACAATATATTACCTATAATTAACTCTAGTTCTAATCCTATTATTAGCTCGAACTCTGCATAACTCTTGATCTTCTTCTTGTTCTCAAAATATCTCTTGTGTATCCTCCAAGTCTTCATGTCTTCATCTAATACGTTCTCATCACTCCATGTCTATTTTTATCCTATATATACAAAAATTACTAAGTTCCAAAATGTATTCCCAGTGTGAATCTTCAAGGCGTAACTCTATCAAACTCTCGTGCCTATCCATGTGCCCACTTGTTACATGCCAATACCAACTCCACCTTTCATACTTATCTCAATACCCAAAAAGTAACAAAGCCCTATTTTTTTGTATAGTCCCTTGTGTGTACTTCATTCCATCCATCTTACACAAACCCTATCATCCAGTGCACTCATCTTTCGTTGATCTTCACATTCCTTCGTATCCATTCTCATGGCATACGTGCATCTAAAAATTTCAATACTTATTCACTTTTGGACACCCAACATTGCTTATCAATATAATTGATATGGTAATGGAATATTATGTTGGATAGGAACACTCATGGGAATGTTATATGTTGGTTGTGAGACTAGAGGTTGCAAGGGTAGAATGTATTAATATTGGATCGAGATTGAAGTGTTTATGAAAGGATGTGATTAGTGGAGTATATATTGAGATGGGTTGGAAGTATGAATAAGGGGTTGAGATTGATGGGGTATATGTTTGGATGGGATGGTAGTATGGATAAGGTGATGAGATTGTTAGGGTATATATTGAGATGAGGTAGAGGTATTGATGAGTGGTTGGGATGGTTGAGATATATAGTGAGTATGAATTTGTAAAACAAGGGCATCGATACATGTTGTGAAGAAAGATGTGTGATAGCAATGGAAATGGTATTGATAAGGGGTATTGATGTGGGGATGGACATGAATAAACTCGAACTATAGAGGTTGGATATTGTGACGAGATAAGAGTATTTATGTTAGGGATGAAAATTGAGCTTACAAGTGGCATGGAAGAAACACTTTGGAAGCTATAGGTCTAGATGTGGATGGGGATGTGTTTGTATTGTTTTGTGAAGATGAAGAACTAGAAATAAGATCTAACAAGGAAGATGGTTATTGATTGGTTGTATCTTATGATGAAATAACATTAATCTCAAAAGTGATGACATGTAATAATGATGTTGGATATCACAAGCACTAAGAGGGGGTGAATCAATGTTGATGAATTAGCACTTTCTAAAACTTCTTAAATAGAATTAGCAATCAAACCATGAACACAAATTAAGGTGTATGCAAGAAGATAAGTATACATGACACCAAATTTATAGTGGGAAACCCTTAGAGGGAGAAAACCCACTTGAAATCAAGGCCTTTTATTAAGAACACCCATTATTAACATACAATGATTTCCAATTTGGTTGAGCACCCACTCAACCTGAGAAGCACCTACTTCACAGTCCTTCTAGCACCCATTGGAAGGTTTCCAAGCACCCACTAAGCTAGTTTATCAAGATGCAACTTGTAAGGAGCACCTACTCCTGTCACCCAAGCACCCACTTCAGAAAAATATGCTGATAATTTTAAAATTTGATCATAAAATTACTTATTGCTTCATAAACAAATCATGATCACTCTTTTGGATCATTATTCATTTATGTCTTCCTAGTTTTACACCTTTTCCTTTGTCAATTTCATAATCTTCTACTCCTAAATCATTCTCACATGGTTATCTTATTCATGATCATACTCCCTTTCTTGTTACCCTCTTTTGCAACTCATATGCTCTTCATTTCACATCCACTTGCTCCTTATGCAATCCTTCACTTCTTTGTTTTTCATGTATCATAATCAAAGCCATTTTATATTCATTTCAACTCATCTATATAGTCACAGATATTACTCACTTTTTTCATCTCCTTATTCACTTACATACCTCCTCCATACATACTCTTGTTCGAGTTTTATATATCCATTCACCTTCCAAATTACTAACAAATTTTTAACAATTGCCTCTTTATCTTCATGCCTTTTGAATTACTTTGTTTGACCCTAGAGAGTCTTTTCACCTTCTTTTCTTGAGCTAAATGAGAAAACACATATTTTTAATTGTTTAAGGCTTTCCATCTTCACAAAGAACCAATTTTCTACAAACAAGTAGCTCCATACACCACCTTATCACTGTTTTGAGTTATGCATTGTATATTGTCATAGCTTATCAAGCTTTCAAAACATGACAACCACTTCTTTGATGTATTTGATACATTTCTTTGATATTAAGAGCTTTATAGAGAGATTTGAATCACCATTTACAACAAAATTTACATTTTGAATAGATTTCCCAAGTTTGCATAGTATTGGGGTTTAGCTTTACAACCACTTGTCATTAAAGTTTGGAATTTCCAAGACAAAAACAAGTCCAATATTTGATATAACAATCCATGAATCATCTTCTATGAGATTTTCACATGTTTTTGGTTTTCTTATACGAAGAATTTGAATTAGAACAACAATTTCCAACTCGCACCCAATTACACGAGGTTATCGATAAGTCATCACAAAGATCTTATTTAATTCAAGATAAATGATTTAAATTTATTTTTCAAACATGTCATGCTCAACACAAAAGGCTATCTACCAAATTAGATGACTTTTCCACGAGATAAATTTTGAGTTTCAAATAAATCAATACCACAAACCCTAGTTTGGGGTTTCAGAGACCGTTAATGCACACCTTAGAGCTGTTAGAAAATGATTTCTCCTCCATTTAACAATGGAATTCAAAAAAATTGATTATTTTGGTCTTGTGGAGGATTTTTCAAACTTCTCCAAGCATCCATTTGACCTAAAATGCTACAACGCATTCCCAGAATCAGCAAGAACAATGCTCAGAGACTGTAATCTTGACAAAGCTCATGAAAACATGCTTCAAAGTAGGTTTTGGGGTTTTTTCCTTAAATTTGGATCAGTGTGAATGACCATTTTGGTAATATTGATCTTTAATATGCATCTAACACACCATTCAATCCCTAATTAAGCCTCCTCATGTGATGAGACCACCTTAGACACATTCCATATCACAAATTGGAGATTTCTTGTTTTCCACAAACCTTACCTGATCAATGAGAGAGAACCTTCAAGCCACACATCAACATTTCCTTCACTATTTAAAATGTAGTTTTTAGGGAGAAAAGCGATGAGTCGTCTCATGATTTTGGTCACTTATGATGATCTACACTAGGCGGTTAAGAAGCATTATAACATGTACTTTCCCATTCTTTAAATAAAGCAATTTGAACCATAAAAAAATTGTCTAGGACATGTATTAGATTATTTCATTCATTTATTTCTTAATATTATGCTTCTTACACTTCTTGGACCATAATGCAAGATTGAGGTTGACTAACCTAATTTGTAAGGCTTAATACTGAGTATTGTACCATACAATCAAACAAGGAGAGTACCAAAAACTATAATTTTGACTTAGAATATATCTTCAAAACTTATGAGGATTCACACAAACTTGAACAAATAATTTTAATTCATACTATCTTTTTTTATGCTTACCACTTCCATAAGAAGACTTGAGGAGAAAGAAAACCTGGTATAAAAATTCTCATAACTTTCTTGTTCCTTGTCCAATTTCCCTAATTATTTTTGCAATATCTTAGGATTGGATTTCTATAAAAAAAATAATTCTATGATTTATCTAAAGAAGGCTTGATAGTTTTTTCTTGAGTGCTAAGAAACCAGGCAACTCAAAATGAGCTTCTCAAGAAACCAGTTTTAGAAAAACTTGCATAACTTTCGCATACCTTTGCAAAACTTGATGATATTTTTCATGGAGCACAAAAATAACCCCTATACATGTTCCATGAGGTTATTTTCCATAAATATTCTTGTACTCTTCCAAATCATCTCACCTACCTTAGCATTCATTGCACTGTTCTCAAAGACAATTTTGGTGGGCTTTTAAATTTTTCTTCCAAGAGCTAGAATACACCTTTTAAATGCTCATACATGCTCTAGGATATGTTATAAGACTTATTCCATGCTTACCTAGTATTTTCATGACCTGTGCCATACTTTCACACCTCATCAGGCTTTAGAAATAGGCCTAAATGAACCAGTTTGACCTGAGACTTCCACCAACTAACCTGATACTCACTGTAAGAGCTTGTTATCATGCTTACACCATCATAACTGACCTATATCTCATCTAAACCAGCCATAAATTCCATTTCCATGCTTTCAATGAGTTCCTGCCTCACAATCCAAGCTTGCAGGGCACTGAAACTACCCTGAACTCTCTCTGTGAGCTTCAAACATATTCGAAGGCACCGCCAATCAACCTTCATGTCCCCTGACTTCTTCACCTCATCAATCAACCCTTTTTACATTAATAACACTTGACATAAAAAAACACCACCGGTGAATAGATTCCAATAAACTCCCCCTTTGTCATTGATGGCAACACCTTAGAAACCTACAAACTTTGATGGCAAAAACATTTACATACCTGGTTTTTGACTGCAAAATTTGTATCTCTCCCCCTTTGAAATCATTGACAAAGGGTTACACAATCAACACAATGAGAAACATGCAATCATGAACTGACCTTTAATAGCTCCCCTGGATGATGCATGATATGTTTCACATCATTTGTCTTGAGCTGACAACTAGCTTTCCTTTTTCATAGGCTCCCCCTGAGACTATAAACCATATTCTTTGACTCCCATTAAGCAAAAATGATATCCATGTGGTCTGCTCTATCTCCGTTCTCTTACAATATAGTATCAACACTTTTTACTTTTGAGATCAAGAAAAACCTTTATAATCATTTGTCAACTTCAACATACCCCTTATAGTTACCTTTATGTCTCAAAGTATTGTAACATAGTCTCAGTCAAAATTTCTTGAGGTCAATCTGATCAAGTAGGACTTGATCACCTTAGAACATCTTCAAGTGGACTCAGAATACTAGACACCATATTTTCAACTCATGATACAGACCTAAGACATTTGAGGAACTAGACACTGATGAACACACGGGTTGACAAGGCTGAAACATGCGATATGAGTGCAAAATACTCATTTTCTAATGCAATGACCATATCTGTTGCTCCACGCATATAGAAGATGCAATGCCACACTTGTCAAGACAATTTATACTCCATGACAACTCCATATAACCTTCTTGTGACTCAAAAAGATAGTGCATACCATCTTTTCATGCACACTAGAACCTTGATACATATTTTTTCCAATACATTTTTAACATTTGATCATATAGTGATCAAAGACCTTACACAAACTCCTGTATCTTTCTTTGCTTTACAAGGCTCCATAATATTCTTAAGAACACACAAAACTCGAGACATCACAGTAGCACTGATACATGAAATTGTCTCACCTGGTGAAGCACTTTAGTCACTAGTATATCCATTCTTCATGATACTTTGCATTCACCTTGTTATTCCAAGGACTGGTATTGGTTTGAGAACACACCATTTTAATTGACACACCTTTCCAATGATTGAGATAGTTCTCAAGACATTTTGACACAAAATCATAATCAAAGATCTTCTAACAAGACACCACAGATTCTTCATTATCTCATACATGATACAATTCAGATCAACACATGCCCAACTTTCATTAGATCTCCACTTAAGGCAACACATGATTTTTCTCATAACACAGTGACTTTCAAGACAAGATTAGGTCACTTGGCTCAAAGGGATGCTTGAATGATACTTGACACAACACAAGAGATCTCAGACACTAAGGACTTTGAATACTTTATCAACCCATAGATATAAGCAATATTAGACTCATAATGCCATTCAGGAGCTTCCATGACTTCTTCAAATCATACATGACTCACCCTTTTGAATTGAATCAAAACATGTTAGGCTGATAAATTACAGCCTAAGTATTAAAGGTGCATAAGGTTGGGGCACACGGACATGGGGCGCGTAGGTACATGAAATGTAGCAAAGAAGGGCATGCCTAGGAAAGTATGTGGATGAGACTTAGTCATTTTTATTACAATGGGATAAAGATAGGTATGAGTGCGGAGTAAACAAAGGCATAGAGACTTGGAGATTAAGCAAAGGCTATTTGGAAAACTCTGGAATATTGAGAGACATGTAGTGTTTTGAGCTAATAATAGGATCTCGAATCGGGAATTAATTATAGGAAATCTATTATTAGAAAAGTAGGCATGATTTTGTATTTATCATCTAGTGACACATGGCTTTTCTTAGCATGCATCCTATTTTGAGGATGCATAGGTGGTGAAGGGAAATTCCCCACCTCTGTATATATGTATTGATTTACATGGATTTAGTATCCTTTGAATGCTTGTAAGGTTATGATGTTGGTTTATGGGTGCACATGACCTATGATGATACTTATATGTATGTATTTAGCTTCTATGTTTTGTGGCGATTAATACAATGGATATTTGTGGCTGGATATTGGTTATTGACTCATCTGTAAATGTATCTTGCATAGTAAATATATACTAGTTCTTGTTTGAGTAATTATGCTTTGTGGTTATGATCTAGATCTAATTGTGGTTTATCTTTGCATGGTTGTTATGGATCTAGTTGTTATGATTATGGATTATATGTCTCTTCATGATAACTTCTTGACAAAGCTACCATAAAAGAGGGACTTGGTACCCTTGTGTGCTTCGGGTGAGCGCTCAAGTCTACCTAAGTGATGTGTCCAGTGCACCTTGGGTTGTTTGGTAAAATAAAAGAATACATTTTGGTTCTATTTTCGGGACCTCTTTTTAAGTTATTGCAAGGATGTTGCATGATGAAGACATATCGGTTGACTTTGGCCAATATTGAGAGTTGGGTAGAAAATTTAGAGGAAGAGTTTTCTCATAGATATAAACACTGGACTTGATTTTTATTCTTACTCATGGATTGAAGAGAATCTATATCATGAGCTCTATGAGACGTTATTTTGATGTTTCCCTATAGATTTGTATGAGTGGCTGGTAGCATACGCATCAAAGAGAAATTAGAGGTATAGAACAATTGTTTGGACACAGGAAGATTACTAGACTCTACATGATGTTGATTTGGCTTGGACATGCATTGTAGATCATTAGTGGGGTGGTGTCTTGAATAGTTATACATTGGAGTATGTTGTTTCTACTTATTCTTGTCTATAGGTTACTAATTTTCAATTCTTGTGTGAACCCAGAGGATCCTATTTGTGTGTTATCCCTTTAGTGATTAAGATCTTGATCATGACTCTAGATTTGGAAGTGCAACACTCGTGTCAGCTAAATCCCACAACACGTAAGGGCGGGAGTAGGTGTGGTGAAATATGACAAACCTAGAAACAGAAAGGAAAAGAGAATAAAGGTGGCTTAAGTTTAATGAAGCATGTGAGAGGGACTTGGTGAAGCAACATGATGTTGAGGAATGAATGGTGTTGCGGAGAGAGATGGCTCACGTAAAGGATTTGGAGCTCATGTGGAAGACGTGGAGCTAGAGCATCTGGTACTCCCCATTTGGGTAAGCATGGTAGAGAACCCCCTTCGACTTCATATGAGAGTGTGTTTGAGGAAGAGCGACTAAGAACCACATGCACGCAATTTATCCCACCTAGTGACCTATCCCTTGCACTTGGTATTCCATTTTATGAGGCAATTATTTAGAATCAAGCTAGTGTTGGTGATAGAGTAGCAACAGTAGATTTCATTTTCCATTGAGTATAGGAGTTAATTAGATAACACATTCATCTATGGTGGTGCATACATCGTCTTTGTTATTTGGGGGTCTAGTTGGAGGTATATTTTTTAGTGCATCTTCGCATAGAACATGGGCACATAGAATGTTGGTAAAATTTATGGGAGTAGCACAACTTCACAAACCATGGGAGTTTAATTTAGTAAAATTGTTGGGACACAAGGCAGCACATCCTCTAGTCTGGTGCTTACTACAAGAGGAGGATCAGGAGGATCGGAAGGATCAGGTGGTTCGGGATCTAGTGGATCTGGTGGTTCTAGAGGTGGAGGGAATACAAGAGGTAATACAGGTTTTGGATCTGGTGGGCATGGTCCGTACCAACCCCAGCAAGTTTATTATGAGATGTCTCTTCACCTACCAAAATACAAAGGAATTGAAGATGTAGCTAAGCACGTGCATATGTGTGAGATACTATGGCATACTAAGGGAATCACAAATCCTGAGCATAAGGAAATTTAGTTTGCTACTACTTTGTAAGGGTGCATGCATAGTTGGTACAAGAAGTATGATCTAAACCAGACTTGTGTAGACTATCATTGCGTTGTGTGATGCTTTCTTAGTAGAGTTCCATATACCTAAGTTTAAACAGAAGATCATCAATGTGGTGAAGGACATTAAGTAGGGCATGGCTAAGAGCGTAAGGGAATATGATGCATGCTTTAAAAATACTATCAAATTTATCTTACAATATTCACCCACAAAGCATGCTCAATGGTTTGTTGGAGGTTTGATCACACCTTTTATAAGGGCACTCTCACATAAGACTTTTATAGATCCACGTGAGGCAATTGAAGTAACTCTATGAACTAAGGTATTTAGGAGCATAGACATTGGAGTTAGCCCATTTTTGGAAGCATGATTACATCTATGGAAAACAATTTAGAGAATTTTTCAACTAATTCAGCCCATGAGATGCACAGTGGTATTTGGTGTATGAATTATGAGGTAGAAGGAAATACTAAGGATAGTTTCCCTCATAAATCGGTGTGCACCATGTTGTTGGATTGTGAGATTTGTCATTTGAATCATGATTCAAGAAGTTTCCCCCTGTTGCAACACGTGATAAGGAAGAACATGTCTCGTTATTATAAGATTTTTAAGTCTACCACTCATGATACAGTGAATTACATATTGATTCATCAGATTCATGATGTCATTGACACTTGTGTACATCAGACTAGTGTTGCAAACAATTCTAAGGAACAAGGTGAGTATCATAATCATAATCATGATGAAGGGTGCTCTGATGGAGGTGGTATAGGTAGAAGTTACCATGGCAGATTCAAAGGTCGAGGTCATGGAGGTGGAAGAGGAGAATTCCCATGAGGAACTTGTTACACATGTGGATCCCCTAATCATTATAGGCACAAATTCCCTTAGAACATTATTTACTCCTAGTGTGGAAAAAATCACAAGCTTGAGGAATTATTGGATTTTTATAAGCACATGAGCAAGCAACACAAACAAGATAAGGGTGCGGGAATGGTTAGGGTACAGTGTGTGTTGGAAGATTAGTGGATGCCAAAGATAGTACTTGACCCGAGAGATGATACTTGTGTTGGTGACTACACGCACGGAGGTTATGCACACACATGAGACTCTAAGGCATAAACCTGTTATTAAAAAATAGGAGGCATTACATGCAAAGTATCTAGATCCTACTCATCAGAAGGAAGTCTATCAGGAAACTATGGAGTTTGTTAGGAATTTGCAGGGTGAAATACAATGCTTGAAGGAGCGATCCACGGAAGCTAAGGCAGTTGAGCTTCCTCAGAAAGACATTGAAAAGGATACTTTTAAGATGTTGCACAAGAAAACATCATTCCTTTATTAGGGGAATGGTTAAGGGAGAAAATTTTGTGCACTGGATTTGAGTGTGAGAGATAGATATTGTATGAAAACTTACCTCCTCATAGTCTTGATTATGATAAAGAGATCACCTTGAATGTAATTGTTGACGGATGGTTGTTGAGTAATATATTGATTAATACAGGTGTAAAAGTGAATGTACTCACCTTGGATGCGTGGAATCATATGGGAGGCCACCATTACAGCCATCTTCAAATGTGTTGTATATGGTGAATAGGACTAAAGCCATGCCCATTGGAGTCTTGAAGGATGCCACTATTATTATATAAGGGGCCAAGTTTACTGGGGACTTTGAGGTCTTGGCACTTTGAAGTAGATAGTTTTCTATCTTTACTTGGGTGCCCTTGGTGCTATGAAAATAATGTTGACTTGCACTTCAATAAAGGTTATATCAGTTTTTAGGAAAAATAGGAGCACATGATTATTCCTTTGAAAGATGGAAAATATACGCCTTATGTAGAACCTTTGAGTGAAGAGGATTTGAACAGAATTTATGTGCGCACCATTAGAGATCCTAAAGTGTTTGATCCATCAAAGGAAGGTGTTATTCAATGGGATGATGCACAGTCTATGAGTGATAAAACTAGTGTTTCTTGTGACAACTGGGCACATGGGACTTATGAAATGGTTGGGCATGAGATGAAGAGTTTAGTTACTCTTGTGAATAGCTGCGATGTGTTAGGTGCTTGGGTAATAACCAAGTACCAAGGTACATTGGAAAAGGAAATCATGATGTATTTCTACATGTTATGGAATCCGGTGGAATGATCAAGTGGAAATAAGAAATATGCTAGTATACACCCTACGTGGTATAGCAAAGATTGCCTTTGGGGATTACACACAGAGATAATATTTTAGAGTGGAGAGAGGTGAGAATCACCTTCTCTACTAGATTTCTTAGAGCAATATAACTACCAAGACATGTGAATTTCATTGGGGCCCGACACTTTGCATCAAGTTAAAGAGTGGGAGATACTCTAAATAGAGGGTCAAAAGGCCTTACCACCTTCACTGTGGGTGCATAATTTCTACTTCACTTTGCATGGCTGCACATGAGCATGGCATGTTTATGTGGAGTTGAATTGAGAAAGCAGGAATTAGTAATAACCGATTTGTAGGTGTGATTTAGAACTTTGACTATTTCTCTTCTAAACCTCCTATGAATGAGACATTAAAGATTATGAAGTGTTTGACTATGGGAGATAGTACAAAGGATGAGGAGCTTATTTAGGAATTACTAGGTGAGTCGGATGTGGGGTCGTGATTTCAAGAAGATGAGACAGGATGAAGAACAACTTGGGCATGCCTAATTAGAAAAATAAAAAGGAAATTTGGTTTACATGATTGATGATGAAGAAGTGGAAAATTTAGATGTTGATCACACTATAGGTATATGCAAGGTCTTAGACAATGTAGATGAAAAGGTGTGTGCTTACCATGAGCCTATGAAAACAAATAATTTCAACATTGGGATAGATGCAGAACCTAAGGAGGTCATCATTGGTGACTATTGGTTAGACTCAGAGGTTGCAAAAATAAGCCGAGCTATTGCGTCATGTCCAGGACTTATTTCTAGAGGCTATCATGAGTTGAAAGGGGTACATCACTCTTTGGGTGAGATGAGGATCAAGTTAAAGGAAGGTGTGTGCTCGGTTAGGAAGAGGCCTTACAAGATGAATCCTAATCTGTGTGTCAAGGTAAAGGAAGAGATTGATAAGATGTTGAAATCTGGAATCATTGAGCCCATTGAGGAGTTAGAGTGGGTTAGCCCTATGGTGATAAATATCAAGAAATATGGTAGGATAAGGATCTATGTGGACTACAGGGAGTTGAACATTGCTTGTGCCATAGATCCCTTTCCACACCATTTGAGAGGAAATTTTGGAAGTAATTACAGGGCACAAAATCTACTCCTTCACTGATGGATTTTTTAGATATCATCAAGTATGAATTACTAATGAAGATCAAGAAAAGACAACTTTCACCACTGAATGGGGAAGTTTTACATACACGATTATGAATTTTTATTAAAGAACACGCTTGTAGAATTTTTGTGCATTGTTGTGCAAGAATTCTCGAGACTTCATTCATAATTTTTATAGGTTTAATTGTATGATTGGACTATTTATGGGCTAGTAAAGGACCAATGTGATAGTTTAATATTTATGTTTGAGAGGTTACGCGGTTGAACATCTCTCTAAACATCAAGAAGTGTGTCTTTTCTATACCCTTTGGAACTTTTTTGGGACATATCGTATGTAAGGAAGGTTTATTGGTAGATCCTGCTAAGGTTGTTTTCATTTTGGGCTTAGAGGAACCACCAAAATTGGATCACACTCGCCTTGCTCCCTAAAAAAATAACCAACTTGAACACAATCACCTAACCATGGCCCCTTTCACCCCACTCTAATATTAATTTAATTAATTTAATTAAATTAATTCATGATCTCATAATATCTATTATTTAAATATCCTAATTGAGATAATGCCCACACATCCACCTCACCTATACACCTCATCTAGCCACCTCACCCTAAGACCTATTCTTAGTATGTTGCCATAACTAACTAAGACCTACCTAAACCCTAAAAATCAAAGCCTACATTCCCTCTAACCACATTCCCACTCGTTAGAAAGGAAGCTTCCATTCTAATCCACGAAGGAAATGAACGAGATCCAAGAAAATCAAGGGGATCTGCCCATTTTAGAAAACCTAGGAAATCATGCCCTAGCCGCGCCGGTTACCTAAACCGCGTCGGTCAACCTGAACCACCATTGGTTACCATTTAATCCCTATAACAACCTTATTTCAAGGTTGGCACATTTCTGAGAGAAAAAGATGAAACTAGAGCTGCATACAAGGAAACGAGCATTCATACACACATCGAGCATCCACGGCCAAAGCACGGAAGCAATCATAGAGCCATTGGCATTCACAAAAGCATCGGGAAGCTCCGATTACCACACCAATTTCCTTCCATTTGATCACCCGCCATTTCCAACCAGACATCAAACTCATAAAATAGTAAGTGTTTTTTTAACCAACACTTTTCCATTATCATTTTAGTAGACTCTTTTACTTCTGCTATTAGTTTCTACTCCCATCCCTATTCCCCCACCATTTACCTCCGTGCAAACTTGACCATTCCTTCACCCACACCATTGAACTACCCATACCAAGTTTTTAGAGCTCCTTGAGTATACCTAAGACCCACACATACCTTGTCATTACCCCTCCCATCTTTATTATTAGCCTTAGATATGTCACCACACCAAGTTTTTTTATAAGCTTCCTGTACCCCAACCATACTAATGCCGGTTACCACAACCATCGCGGTTTACCTAAACCGACATCGGTCATACCAAATCGACATTGATCTCTATGTTTTTACCCTCAGACCAAGAACAGAGCTTAAAACCTCCACCAAATACCCAAAACAACCCAGAACCAAACCCTAGACTAGTACCAGTACTCTGACAAAGACCTTGACCTTCAAATTCAATCATAGCTTAGCTTGTTGTGAACGAATTTTCTTATTTTAGTCGAATGAGATACCTAAATCATTTTAACTACAGTAGGATTTCCTTTATTGTTAACATTGAGTTATTTTAAAAATCTTGGATTGTGACCATCTAGGGAGTATCACACTTCCCGGATCTAGCATACACTAGGCAGTCCATTGCATAAACTGTTTAACTTCTATTTGGTGGTCTTGTTTTCTATTTCAGGTAGTTCCTCCTAGCTAAAAGGAATCTCTCATGATCAGTTGTGGATCAATAATTCATATATGCAACAACCTACAACCAACATTTTAATAGGTATTCCTCCTAGCCCTTTACCCTTATTTGTTTCGTCAATATTCCAATTAACGCTCACAGAATCACACTCCCCTTGGTCCCTCGACAAATAACCAACTTGAACACACTCACCTAACCATGGCCCCTTTCACCCCACTCTAATATTAATTTAATTAATTTAATTAAATTAATTCATGATCTCATAATATCTATTATTTAAATATCCTAATTGAGATAATGCCCACACATCCACCTCACCTATACACCTCATCTAGCCACCTCACCCTAAGACCTATTCTTAGTATGTTGCCATAACTAACTAAGACCTACCTAAACCCTAAAAATAAAAGCCTACATTCCCTCTAACCACATTCCCACCCGTTAGAAAGGAATTTTCCATTCTAATCCGCGGAGGAAATGAACAAAATCTAAGAAAATCAAGAGGATCTGCCCATTTTAGAAAACCTAAGAAATCCCTCCCTAACCGACGTCGGTTACCCTAAACCGCCGCCGATCAGCTCGGAACCACCTTTAGTTACCATTTAATCCCAAAACAACCTTATTTCAAGGGTGGCAAATTTTTGAGAGCAAGATACGAACAAGAGCTACATGTAAGCGGAACCAACATTCATACAAACATCGAGCATCCATAGTGACATCGGAAATAATCACAGAGCCATTGGCATTCAAGGAAGCATCCGGGGAAGTGCCAACACCACACCAAGTTCCTTCCATTTGATCACCCATCATTGCCAACCAAACATCAAGCTCATATAATAGTAAGTGTTTTGTTAACCAACACTTGTCCATTGTCATTTTAGTAGACTCTTTTACTTTTGTTATTAGTTTCTACTCCCATCCCTATTCCCCCACCATTTACCTCCATACAAACTTGACCATTCCTTCACCCACACCATTGAACTACCCATACCTAGTTTTAGAGCTCCTTGAGTATACCTAAGACCCACACATACCTTTCCATTACCCTTCCCATTTCCATTTAGCCTTAGATCTGTCACCACACCAAGTTTTTGATAAGCTCCCTATACCCCGACCATACCAACGCTAATTACCCACAACTGTCACCGGTTTACCTAAACCGACATTGGTCATACCAAACTGACGTCGGTCTCTATGTTTTTACCCCCATACCAAGAACAGAGCTTAAAACCTCCACCAAATACCCAAAACAGCCGAGAAGCATGAACTCCGACCAAAGTGCGGTACTCTACTGTGAGACCTTGACCTTCATATTTAATCATAGCTTAGCCTGTTATGAACGAATTTTCTTATTGTAGTCGAATGAGATACCTAAATCATTTTAACTACAGTAGGATTTCCTTTATTATTAAAATTGATTTATTTTAAACAGTGGATTAATAGCCGTCTAGGGAGTATCACACTTCCGGATCTAGCATACGCTAGGCAGTCCACTGCATATACTGTTTAACTTCTATTTAGTGGTCTTGTTTTCTATTTCAGGTAGTTCCTCCTAGCTAAAGGAAGCTCTCACAATCATTTGTGGATCAAGAATTCATACGCGTGCAACAACCTACAACCAACATTTTAACAGGTATTCCTCCTAGCCCTTTACCCTTATCTGTTTCGTCAATATTCAAAGAAACACTCTAGAATCAGGTGAAACATTTTGGCACGCTGATGGGACCCATTTGGGGTTCTTTGCATTTCTTCATTTCTAGGTGAAAAGTTGCATGTTTGTTTCCTTTCTAAAAGGTTCTCACATTAAAATTTCTCCCCTGGAATCTTCTCTTCTTCTATTGTCTAAAAGCAATTGTATTTTGGTGCTTTAAAATAAACATTTATTTCCTTTCATTAGTATCACATTAGTGAAAGAGAATCCCTTCTCTGTTCATCCTTTTGTGTCATCAAATTCAATATTTCGATTTGGGTTTAAAAATCATTTCATTTCATTTCGCTCGCATTAGCTCACACACTAGCCGAGGGTAACGTATACGCTAGAAGTCATTCCCGGTGATGGTTGACAAACAAATCATAGAAAGCACATCTCTCTCTCTCTCTCTCTCTCTCTCTCTCGAGTCTTACCAAACTACACAAATTCAAAAATATACACATTCTTAAATGACATATGTCCTAGGAATGCTGTCCACAATCGCTTGCTTGATCGGAGGATTGGCGGTACTCCCTGACTCACTACTTCTATCGAGTCATACTTCAGAAGATGACCCACCCCCACCATAACATACCTTAAACCTCTCCTTGTAGATCTCCTTCTTCATAGGAAGCCATCCTCACCAAAAATTCTATTCTAAAGTTCATGAGTCAGTCCTTAATAGCATAAGTTGAACAAACATAATAGAAAAAACACTCTTAGGATCGTATTTTTCTTAGTGTTTTTGTTTGGCTTGTGTTTTGAGGTGAGAGGACACATTCTTCATTTTCTTATTTCCCCTTGCACACTCCTCATCATAGTTGGTATATTCCAGCTTCATCTGAGTGTGTTTGGACCCTATTTTCATCATTCTTAGAATTCTAGGTTTGATTCCACATCTTATTTTAACTCACAACCACCTTTTCTTCATCTCTGTTTCAATTTCACAATAACCAGTGTCGGTCCAATGACCGTCGTCGGTTACCCTATGATCATCATCATTTTTACAAAAATGGCATCGGTTTACTATTCTTTTGGTTAACCTACCCAAAAGGACACCTGCTTCACCTTCTTTGTTGTTCAGAGTCTCTGTCACTCTCATCATATTCATTGTCCTGATAAATTCCATCAACATCTTGTTTACTTAGCATATTATCGGTTTTTGCCATGTTTTGACAAACTGTCCATTTTCCTGTGACCGACCATGATTACTGTGAAAGGCATCAATTTACCCTAACGGCATCGATCGATTATCTGTGTAATTTTCTTGCTAGCATTTTGTGCCTAATCCACCTACCACCACTTTTTTCTCCTATCTTTGTTGTATTTCACGTGTCATTTACTGAGAAAGTAGTTCTACCACATTAGTACTTGTTCACATGGTGATGACGCGTCACCAATCAAATGCCCTCATATTTCATGCTAGTCAACAACCAATGCCACCTAGTCCTTCACCCCTTCCATTCTATCACCCATGGAGCCTATCAAACCTATCTCTATCACTACAAGTGATGAAGAGTTCACATGACTCCTAGAACAAAACCCTGTCACCTTATAGTTTTATCTTTCCCACTTGTCCACTAAATATGCCTCGGGTCGAGTTAATATAAGGCATGCCCATATATATCCCCCGACACTCATTCTTACTTATACGTCGGCGCCTTCTAGTTCCACACTACCCTCACCCGCCTTACCTCCTGTCATTTCACAGCTAGGACTTATACCTAATATGATCGCCGCATCTACCACATCTGTTGTACCTACTGACATCCACTATACCTTTTCCAACCACTTAGAACGTAACCTCATATGTGCCTATTGTCTCACATATGCCCGTAGCTACACAACCACCCCCGGTGTCGGTGACCCCTACCCCTTTTCAAAACATTTTCCTTTCTATTCCACGGTCCTTAGCCCACATTACTACTAGGGTCACCATGACCCTTCCACCTCCATACACATACTATCAAGTGACCTCCCATTTCATCTATCATTCATTTTGGGTACGTAACCCCTATCTCACTCCCTCCTTCTCAATCTACCTATACGGCATCGCCATATACTGGAATGCCACCTCCATCATATGTCAACACCAACCTCCTTATGCTATAGGAGGTACCCAGCCATCACAACCTACCAACAACCTAATCAAGTTAATGATGGACAAGATGCAGACACTAGAAGCATCGGTTTCTGGCACACGTAACTCTCTCACCTACGATGAGATTTGTAATGAGCCTCTCTACCCATCCATTCCTATCTATCCATATCCCATGCATTGGGAAATGCCTAAAGTTAAAAAATTTAATAGCAAAGAAGACCCACAACATCATTTATGATCTTTCAAGCATGGGTGTTATCGATCACCCATGATGACACTCTACTTCGAGAATCTTTCCCATGTCTCTAATCTTGGGCCTGCATTAGACTGGTATAGTGGGTTACCTAGACATTCTATCTTCTCATTTAATTAGGTAGCCTAAGCCTTTTTGGATTACATCTCCATCAATGTTGTTAAGAAGGTTACCATGACTGACCTCTACTCTATGTGTCAATATGATGACGAATCTATCATAGATTTTGTCACTCGTTGGTGTATCCTAATCAATCAACTCACATTCCAACTACCACAAACCAAACTCATAGAGCTCTTCACGTGGGCTTGTGCTAGACATATCTCATCAACCCTACAGGTGTATACTTTTGAACCTTCGATGAGGCATTCACCATGGAACGAAAGCTAGAGATTCGGGCCATCAAAGAAAATAAAGTTCAACTATGTAATAAAAACTCGGCATTTAAGTCAAATGATACCTCTTCTTCTTCGAAACCACAAAATAATTATTCAAAAGCTAAGGGAACCACTAATGTAGTGGTACTCAAGGCTGGCCCACTCATCCATCAAATCAAAGGCTAATCCCTCATCTAATCTTTCTCTTGTCAGACCTTTCAATTCGGGACGAGAACAACGGAAATACACCCTAATTGGGGAGCCTTACTCTTCTGCCTTAGAAAATATCATTAAAGTGGGGCCATTACCCTTCCTCCCATAAAACCACACACTGGTTTTGATCCTACTCGCCCCATACCCACGTGGTACAAAGAGCATGACTTCTACAACTATCATCGGGTAAAAGGTCATAGTGATGGAAATTGCATCACTTTCAAGAACATTGTCCAAGAAATACTTGAGAAAGGTGAGTTAACCTTGGATAATCATAATGCACTGCCAATCAAAACCTACACATCTTCAAGAAACCATTTCCTAATCACACCCCTTCTTCTGATCAAACTGGAGAGACCTCAACTAATAATATCCATACCCGCGAGGTCCATGCTATTTTCAGTGATGCACTAGTCACTTCCCAATTACCTCATATTCCTTCCATAGATTAAATCCTAGCCCGAATTCCTCCACCTACACATGAACCCACTTCACCTATTCCTCCGCCCCACAGAGCAACACCCTTCATCCCCTCCCTCACCTATGAAGGAGCCTTCTGTTAACATCGAGACCATTTCACCTTTGGCTTCTCCACCTAGAGAGCCGTCACCTGCGATACCTCTCTAACCCATGGAAGATGCTTGTTTATCTCCTCCACCCATAGAGGAGCACCCATCATCTCCTCCACCTATCAAAGATCTAGTAGAAATTTCATTGCCTCTAGGTGACCATTCTCCATCAGCTACCTAAGATCCTGTAGACTTACTTTCAGCTCTCTTACCCACAGAAGCTGAAGCTAGCAAATTCCCCATTTCTAAGACACATTTTACGAGAATTTCCATTGGATCCTCATCAACCTCACCCACTGCAGTATTGTTCTCATGCTTGACCAACCACTTGGATTGTGTGGATAGAGCCTTACTTTAGGGGCATCTTCTACTTCTTGTCTCAACACAAATGTAGATGTCACTCGCTAATACCTCCACTATCTATCCAAAAATATTTTGGCCAATCAAACCAAACACAACCACAACTATCAAAAATTCTCCCACGATACCACTCATGGCCCAACTCACGCCTCTACCACAACTTAACATGAATCTAAATCCAAACCTACACCTACATCATCTTCCTTTCCTAAACCTATTACTACCTTAGGGATCATCTCAGTGGCCAACCTTACTCATCCACCCATCAAATTAGATTTAGCGACATCCTCCAAAACTAACACCAAGCTTAATCTGGCACCCAAACAGAAGAACCAATCCCATAGATCTCATACTCTAACTTTTCCGATCACACCTTCATTACCTTCACCCCTTCCATCCATCATAGGACCTCACCCTTCTAGCTGGTTAAGAAACCTCCACTTGTCGGTAAACTAAAAACACAACAACCCATTCCTCCCTTGCAGACCTCTAACATACCCAAGTGCTTGACACAACTTCCGCCCACACCTATAACATCTTTACCACCCATACCTCCAATACCATCGATAACTTCTTCACTACCTACCCACAACACTTGAGTCTCTTTCCCTCACACCTCTTGCACGACTGCACGTCTACCTTCACAACACTTTAGTTATCCCCATGGGTAACTCTCCCTCTTCCACTTTGTCCACTTTTCCCTCTAGATCTCATGTGCCCAGTATAACCTTTACCCAAGAAGGTGTAACCTAAAGACAAAAATCATCTACCCTCCAATAAGGTAGTCACACCAACCAAACACTCTCTTGTCATTTCATCTACCATGCCCCTACCCAAGAAAACAAAACCAACACCTAAGACCACACTTTGGCACATAAAACCATAGCTCAACCCATTCCCCCTCTTATAACGACCCTTCTTCTATACAATCAGCTGCACCTAAACCCAAACCCACATTTACCTCCCATTGTGATCCCAGCGGGATACTATGCCAAAATTTTAACCAACCTCCTTGAAAATTTTGTCATCACATTCTTGCCTCTCAAACCTTATGACCCACTCAAACCCAAACCAAAGGGGTTTAATGACACCAAATTTTTTTCCTACCATCATGTGCCAAGGCACGATGTAGAAGCTGTAAGGATTTGAAAATCATTCTTATCCGATTGTGTCCTTGAAGAAAACTTTAATGATGATGACCTTCTCGATAAGGACCCCGGTTCACCAAGTAACCATTTCCATAGTTCTTCCCTCATTACCTACTCAGCGACCAATACCTCCACCCCCACAACTCTTAGATCCACCCTCAAGATTCAAAATTAACATGGTTTGCATTAGAGAGCTCACCAAACCTCCACCCAAATGTTGGTGTGCCTAGCTCATTTCACTAAACCTTTGGGTCTATGCCCTTCTTATCGTTACACCTTTCATGGCTCACCTACTTCACCTACCTCCCGAGTAAATCAACATGATCCACATTACTACCCGTGCTCGGAAGGACAAAGGCAAGGAAAAGGAAACCAACCCACCAACCAATCCCATACCCAACATACCATCTACACCCACACCTAAAGTCACTATCCACGGCCTCACATATCCTATTTCTAATGGGGTTACACATCACGTGATGCTCAAACAATTACACCAATCTTCCCTCAAAATGTCCTTATATGACCTCATCCAAACCTCGGAATCCCATCATCAAGATCTCATAGAGGTCCTTCAATCAATTGAGGTCTTACCCAATGATCCTACACCCGTAGCCTCCATTATTACACCTCGTCATGTAGCCTCTCTCACCAAATTACCATCTTCTCCTACACCTCCACCTACTCACCAAGAAGCCACCTTTAGCTTCGAGACGAAGAGATTGTACCACACCAAATTGATGACCCAGATCCATCTCTCTTCATCTCTATCCATATCAATAATATCCATGTATGACATGTTATGATCGATGGGGGCGCTAGCATTAATATCATCTCATCCCATACGTTCGACCAAATGTGTATACCAAACAATTGCATGCATAAACATCCTGTCATGTTGCATTCATTCAATGACACTATCACTTCCACACTTGGCATCATCATCCTCCATGTCCGCATGGGCCCATGCACTATTCAGAGTTATTTTACATTTTGGAGGAGGAATTTTAATACAACTTGTTGCTTAGTAGACCACGGATTCGAGTCATGGGTTGTGTTCCTTCCACTTTGCATCGTTTTGTAAAGTTTGAGCATGAAGGACACACCTATACCATTCCGGTGACCCATCACCTTTCAAAACCTCAACATGCTTTACCAACCCAATGACGTGCTTATACCCATTAAAGTTTCTTCCTCCATGACCACTTTGCCTCTTCACCTACATCTCCAGTCACCAATGTCACCGCTACCTCAACCGCACCTACATCCTCCATTCCTACCGTTGCACTGACCTCCATGACCCAACTCGTCGACTTTTCCCCCGAGTTAACTCCACCTCGATCCAACCTTCGACACATCATCTATCCCATTTACCCACATATCAACCACCGATCCCTTAGAAGGCATTTTTAACACCTCACTTTGGGGTAGTATCACCTATATAGTGTCAACACATTCCTTACTCCACAATAGTATGGAAGTCTTCATCAGCACCCTCACTATGATCACCGCACAGGAGAGCACCTCCTTTATGGTCCCGCCCACATTTTTACCAATCTCACCTATAGGGGACTTGATACTACCACTTATACACCGAACCACCATCACAAACCTGTGTATTTTCTGCAGACCTCTAGTCACTCACCAATCACTGTTTCACCCACACCTTCCTCCACCGATGTGCATAGAAGGGTTTTGGTTTTGGATTTTACAAGCAAGGCCATCACACTTTTATTTCATGTATTCTTGACAAACATAAAGAACATAGTGGTTATTGGCTTTGCTAAACCACCTACCAAGAAGGCCCGCATTGAATTCATTGAGGACATCAGCCCTTCTCCACCTTCTTTACCACCTTCACCAACAGAGTCGATGGATCCAAAATCCATTACACCTAACTTTTTTTTTCATAAACACCATTTCCTTGGGGCCTCTGACTTATCAATGCGAGGGCAAGGCTCCATATTCTCTTCGCTTCCTATATCCTGAAATGATCGATGACGATACACCTTCGATCAACATCATTCAATGTTAGGATGATGAATCTATACTCACCTACCTTGGTGTTGAAGACTCATATATTCATTGGTCATTACCATTTGAGACGCAAACCATGTTGAATGAATAGACTATCGAAATCAACATTCATACTCAGGACGACCCACACATTCGAAAGATCGGTCAATCTTTAGATAGTATTGAACAGGAAGCCATCACTTCTTTCCTCAAAACCATAACCACGCTTTCACTTGGTCTTAAGTAGACATGCTCGGTATTGACCCCACCATAGTGGTCCATAATATCATAACCATTCACGATGCAAAACCCATAAAAAAGCTAAGGAAAAGGCACCTCGCATTACTCTTACGGTCAAAGAACAACTTTAGCACCTTCTTTTTGTTTCCTTCATCTTACCTATTGATTATCCTTGATGGATTTCTAACATTGTACATGTCACTAAGGTGACATGGGGACTTCATTTGCACTTGATTTCCATGACCTCAACCTAGCTTGCACGAAAGACGACTTTCCTCTACGGTATTGACCAAGTGGTTGACCTTACCACTTTGGTCATGAGATGCTATCACTTATGGATGGCTTCTCAGGCTATAACCAAATCTTTCTTGCCCCATAGGATCAACACAAAACCGCATTCATCACCCCTTGGGGGACCTTCTGCTATCGAGTCATGTCTTTTGGCCTTAAAAACATTGGTGCCACATATCATTGAGCTATGACTTACATCTTCCATGACATCATGCATTGTATATTGGAAGATTACGTGTACAATCTCCTTGCCAAATCTAAACACCGCTTTGAACACCTTTTCGTCCTAAAAACCATCTTTGACCACCTCATTAAGTATTACATTCACCTTCATCCCATGAAGTGTGTCTTCGCGGTACTCTCAAGAAAACTCCTAGGGTTTATCATCTCCTTACGTGTTATAGAGGTTGACCCTGCTAAAGTCAAGGCCATTCTTGAAATGCCTCCACCCACTAATCTTAGGCAACTTCGTAGCCTGCAAGGTAAGTTGCAATCTATTCATCATTTCATTTCGCAATTGTTTGATCGGTGTCAACCATTTCATCATCTTCTCAAGAAGGATGTCTCCTTTAAATGGGATGATGATTTCCATAAAGCTTTTGAATCCTTAAAAAAACCTTCTCTAACCACCTGTACTCATTCCACCTAAAGACGATCAACCCTTCTACCTATACATCTCTACTACCGATCACTCCTTGGGGGCCATGCTCGCTCATTGCAATGAACAACACATGGAGTAGGCGGTTTATTACATAATTCGTACTCTTTTGGACTAGGAAACTCGATACACCCATACCAAAAACTTTGCTTAGCCTTAGTTTTCATTGTCACAAAACTCTGCCATTACCTACTCAACCACAAAACCTATATTGTGACCAACACCAACCCCTTACATTTCATGTATGCCAAACCTTACCAAAATCAACGTGCCACACACCTCCTTATGCTTTTGGCCGACCTCAACCTCAAATTCATCCATCAAAAGTCCATCAAGAGCCAAGCTATCACTTTGAAAAATTGGCCGACGCACCTATCTCCTCAGGATCAACCCTCTAACTTTGACTTTCTATATGAGTCTATTTATACCCTTTCCTTGGATGAACCCGCTTACCAAATGACAATCTTCTTCGATGGTTCCAAGTGTCAGCGTGGGGGTGGGGCTGGTGTTATCCTCATTCTGTTTGATGGTGATCCCATGCCTTTGTCTTTCAAACTTAATTTTGATTATACAAACAATCTTGCTAAATATGAAGCACTTGTATTGGGACTCAGGGATGCTTACGCCTTAGATGTTAAGTCAATAAACATCTTTAGTGATTCTCAATTGGTCATAAACTAGGTCAATGGTATATACCAGTGTCGCAATGAGATACTTCAAAAGTATAAGCAACATGTGGACATAATTTTGACCACCTTCGACCGTTACGCCCTTCAAACTGTCCCATGTTCTACTAATAAATTTACAGATACCATGGCCTGCTTGGCTTCTTAGATACCCACTTCACCCATCGACTCTAAAATATTTTTCATTGTACAAAGACTCTAATCACCCTCTTATTTACCTCATGAAGTTTACTCTATCAAAACCACTGCTCCCCTGACCCAAGTGACCTTTGGTATAAACAATACTTAGACTATCTTTCCCTCTCCATCTTGCCTCTCGACCTCACTCATAATGGACAACGTGCCTTTCTTAAAAATGTCTCTCATTACATCATTATGGGTGGCCTCCTCTATAATCCACGGCTTTGATGGTATTCTCTTAAGGTGCCTTACAAGTTTTGAAATTCCTTATACCATTAAGGAAGTTCATGATGGCATATGTGGAGGTCACTTCAGTGGCCTTGCAGTTGCTAAGTGTATTCTCCACCTACGCTATTACTGGATGACCCTTAACCATGATTGTTGCAACTACATTAAGTGTTGTGTAAAATTCCAACAACATGTCAATCTTCATCATACACCTAGTCATGCCTTACAGGTCACCTGTGACCTTTGGCCTTTCTCTCAATGGGGTTTGGATCTTGTTGGAGAAATCAATCCCCATTCTTCCCAGTGACATCAATGGATCATCACCGCTACCAAATATTACACCAAATGGGTTGAAGCCATACCTCTCATCTCCACAAAAGCTGAGAAAATATGTGAGTTCATCAATCATCACATCATTTGTCACTTTGGTGTCCCACATCGCCTCATCAATGATAACAGAAAATAATTCAAAAATAAAACCTTACGAAAACTTTATGATGCCTTTGGCATTCAGCTCAGTTTCTTGTCACCTTATTACCCAAAACCAATGGCCAAGCTGAATCCAATAATAAAACCCTGAAAAAAAATATCATGAAAGTGGTTAACGATATTGGGAAGGACTGGAATACACACATTCCTTTCACCTTGTGGGCATACCACACTAGTATTCACACTTCCACTGCTGCCACACCTTTTTCTTTGGTCTATGGTACAGAGGTTGTTCTGCCTCTCAAAGTCCAGATTCCCTCACTCCACATTTCTCTCCATGACATGCTCAATGATGATGACTTTCACCAGGACCGTTTAACACAACTTCAGTTATTAGATGAACATCGTCTTAATTCTCTTGACCATCTTCAGGTTTACCAAAAATGTATCAAACGTGCCTATGAAAAATGTGTACATGAATGAACCTTCCAAGTCGGTGATCTTGTCCTAAAGTAAAATCAACATGTAACAAAAGTAGAAAAAAGTAAACGGGGAAAATTTTCTCCTAATTTTCTTGGACCTTACATCGTGACTCATGCTTATGGATCAGGTGCTTATCGTTTATCTTCACTAGATGGTAAACCCAAACTTGAGCCCCTTAATGCCTTACATCTTCGACCATTCTATTGTTGACTTTCAATCCTACCTCACCTTCTGCCTCTTTTCATGCACGTCCCTTGAGCACTTTTCACTTCCCTCCTTTCACTATGTTGACCCCAATGATTAAACAAGAATCATGTGTGTACCCGTCACTCTTTTATCTTCTCTAAAATATGTGTTCCATGGCATTGCACATGGCATGATTCTCATAGATACTTTTAAATGCCTTTTAGATGAGATACCATGGTCGTTTCACCTTGCTTTCTAAACAAGAATCCAATTCTTCACCTTAGTCTTGTCCATGAATTAAAAGCCTTGAAATGGGATCCAACTCCTTGAGTTAAACTTATAATTAAAGATGACTCCCTCAAAATGACATATTTCTCTCTACATCGCTGTTATAAATAGACTGCTCCCTCGAAGGACAACTATGTAAAGCCTACTTCAAAAAAAAAAGAATCTGAAGCTTCTCACGTCGATCAGCTTTGTGAAGACCTCAAGGAGTTAATTTCCTCATCCCATATAGACTTCCAACATCAATCAGTCTATCTCAAATACAATTCAAACGAGAAAAAAAAAAATGTCATGGACTTGCCCATCATGATCTTGGATCTCTTGCCAAAAGGCATACTACAAAATACCATATAAACTAACCACTTTTCACCCTCTCACCATTCACACTTTCATTTCCTACCACCTCAAGGGACCTACTAGAACTAGGAAATTTAGTGATCATGTGACTACTCTTCACCTTTACAATACTTCATCATGCTGATGTCTTTAGGGTCTTACATTCATTAAACTATCTAAGGTATGACCCACCCATTATGATCCTTACCAATTAGGATGCTTTCTTACCTCCTATTATCTTTTAACCTTCTTCATTATGTATTGATTACCTTATACGGGACTAGATCCTTGATGATTATCTTTGGGTAATTTTATTCTTTCACTACAATCAACTCAAAATCACCCATACCAATGTGCCCACAATTCACCCATACCTCAAAGACCTAGACTCAATCATGCCTATAACCCACCAACCCATACTCATACCTTCCCTAGCTTATGGGAGAACTACATTGGCACGAGCTCCCTTTTCATCGGGATTTGTGTAGGTAGCACTCCGAGGGCATGGGGCCCTTAGAGGTTAGCTCGGTCACTCTCTACCACTGACCAATTCACCTTTCATTTTCCTAAAATCTCATTTTACCTTAGTTAGTTTCCTTTTTATATCAATAATTGGAAATTAAATTAAACCATCAATAATTACTTCACATCTTTACCATCCTCATTCATACATTCATTATGTCTACCTTTTATTTACCATTATCATGCATGTTACTATCAACACATCCCAATATGACCCGTATCATCACTAATTATACAAATTAATGAATTACAAACTCAACCAATTTTGACTCACAGGCCTAAACCAACCTAAAACTTCAACGTGCCTATAACTTTGACTCCATCCATGCCTAAACCACAACCTGACTCAACCATGCCTATAACCTAACTCCACCATGCCTAACACACCTATCATGAATCCATCTATGCATAATAATAAAATTCTATCAACATAGATACATCATGCCAAAATCACCATCATCTCTATAAATAAAAACATCCAAACATGTGTATCCATATACATAACTCTCAAATATCTTCGGCACGTAAGCTGGTGTATATAACAAAATCTCTCAAACTCTCATATACAACCTCACCATCTTTGGCACACAGGCTGGTATATGATTAAAAAATATTAAAAAACTCTCATATACATCCTCACTCTCTTCGGCACGCAGGCGGTATATATCAAAAATGAATAAATACATCAAAAAGGAGAGACATACATTAGGCATCATCCTGTCGGATATCCTCTATATCGGTCTCTCATGTCTCCTCCTTGGCTCCTATCTAGCGGCCTGATAACATCTCACTGCCTCTCATGGGTCGTAGCTAGGTCCCTATTGGTACATCACCGGAGCTCACCTTCGTGAACTAGTGGCCTTACCCACGATCTTGTCTCGGGGCTTGATGGCCCCCGTGCTCTTTCGCTGTACGTATGGAATTTGGTCCTCTCACTCGAGGCTATTGTGTCGTGTACTCTCGTAGGATAGAAAATCTACCACCATCAGTCGATCACGATAATATCTCGGCCTCACCTAGGGCATCCTGCAATCTAGATATAGGTAATGTCTGTGGTGGCCCCATCGCCTCGACCTCGTGCACTGCATCCATGGGACCCTATCCGATCCCTGCTTGTGAACTAGGACCACTGTCCGGTGCTTATGGTGGTGTCATCTACCTCACACCACGTGCTATATCTGGGCTGTAATGCCCCAATCTACACTGTGCGGTGGCCAAATGGCCCCATAAACCTATAACTTGCGCTATAGGGAAACCACTTGCTCATCATCACTATCTCCATCTCCACCCCAGGCCATCTAGGCTGTAGATTGGCCAGCCACTGTGCATGCAACGTGGCCACCGTGGCCAACCGCCTAACTGATCCCCTGTATCCTGTACCATCCCCGATTGTGTAATCATGGTTGTCACCTACCCCCCGTAGGTTGTCTCTTTGCATGTGAAGGTGGTTAAATCTGCATTACCTCAACATGGGTGGTACTACTCATAAATGAGCCGCCACCACTTTGTTTATACCTATCGGTCACCTGGAATCATTAATACGTCGGTCTATCACCTGCTCCTCTTGTCTGTAGAGTACTTATTGGTTGTGGTAGCGGAAGTGGTCTCTCCACATCATCCCTCCTATACTGTGGGAAGGGTGGTGGTATATCCTGCGATAGCCTAAACTACCATTTGACCCTATCTACTGGGATCATCTTGTGCTCCCCGCATGCGTCCCTCAATCCATCCGAGTATCTACAAACCATCTAACTCATCGGTCATTTGTTTGTATGAGGGATAGCCCACATACAATCTCCAAATAATATCCATGCCAGATAATCCCTCTAGTAGCTACCTGTAATATGCTACATCATGCGTCACCATGCCTACTCGACACTCTCCCATCACTGACACCCATCACTGTAGCCCACTCGCACAAAACTAGGCTCAAATGCATCCACCTAGGGCATACCAATCGGATGAACACACACAATGTGCTTGTATGCCCAATAGTGAAGAATAAATGTGTAACATAAATGAAACTGTGGGGCCGCCCATACGCCCATAGCTCTCTATATAACTACACTAGGAATGTTGGTGCCCATGCAAAGTAGGTCTTGTCCATCATCATATCATGTAACACCCCCATCAGTGATTGTGGGAATCTCCCACCCTCTACATCCAGTAGTGAAAAATAGTAAACTACCTCCATCAATAATACTACTAGCCTCATCTCCTCTGGATGGGCTAGGTACATCTCTCCATAAGTCAAGGTTGGCATTGTGGAATGTCAGCTCCACCATTCCCTCACAAAATACCATCAACATCAACTCCTTAGATGCCTCTGAGGAGATCAAATATACCTGCGTCCCAATATAGGTAACTACAGGATCCTGTACATGTCCTCCAGGGTGACTGTCATCTCCCCCATCGGTAGGTGGAACGTGTTGGTTGTGGAATCTCATCTATCGATGAGAGTGACCATCAGAATCAGTTTCGGACTACATGCCGGTAGTGCTTGACCCCACTCAGGCCCACATCTGTGACATGCCTCCACTCCTTGACTATCGCAGCCCCACGAACTGTCAAGAGCAGGGGTGGCACCCTGTCTCTCATCCTCAACTAATCTCGCTTTGTATCTAGCAAAAACATCACATTAATATACCTTAATCATAACCACCATCCCACTCGGCACCTCGTTTATGCTTACCCCCTACCCCCTTTTCCCTCTCAACCTACCTACATATCAAATCTTCTATCTACCCATCCTAACCCTAATCCACTATCATTCACCCTTACCTATTTTTACCCTTTACCTATGTTATGATTTTCCCCAAAACATCTTCTCTTACCACTACCTACCTCACCCACCCAACCTAGGGCACTTTTGGCCCCTTTTTCCCCAAACCATGACCAGTCATTGTTTATCTCTAACCGACCCGGTCCCCATAAACCAACATCGGTCCACTGTTTCATGATCTGTACCAGGTTCGCTTATCACCGACGTCACCTAACCCTCAATCCGGCGGCGGTCACTGTCACCGTAAAAACCGCGATGCCCAAACCCTCATTCTTCTTAAAATCTTCCTTTCTCTCCCTTCTACCCACCCAATCCCACCCAAATCCCCCTCCACCCCTCCTTCACCCAATCACCACTCTCCCCATTCCTATTTAACTTGATTTTCCCTCCCAAAATTCAAAATTCATTTTCCCCCAAACCCGTTTTTTCCCCACGACCTCTAAATCAATCTAACTCACAAAACAAAGAAAAGGGATTGACTCTTACCTCATCACGCTACCACCGCCATGGTGGCACGTCGAACGACTGTTGCACCGGTGGTCCACCCAACCCCTCTCCTACCTCTGCCATCACCCAATCAATTGTCTCACCTCCAACCAACCAAATTGATCAATCCAATCTTGTGGACCGCCTATCATCTACCAATCACCCACTACACCACTCACCAACTCAGCTCTCCATTCCACACAGACACTTTCCACTTTTCTCTCTCTCACCTGTCATTTTCCCCAATTCGGTAAAAGACAAATGATTCAAAAACATGGTAATATTTATTTTTATAACCTACCCAGACTTGACCAGAGATGGTTTTACCTTGACCGACATCGGTCCTATACCCTAGCTTACCATGGTCGATCTATCGCGGCCGGTATCGGTTCATTCGAACCATCGGTGGTTATCCTACTTAGTCTTTTTCCTACCCCGTACCCCCAATTTTTGACCTAAATCCTTTCTACCTCACCCACACCTGACTTGGACACTTCACTTTATCCTCCTGACCTCATCATTTACTACCTTCACTCGTCCTCATTTAGGGACTCATTATTTTTCCCATACCTCGACCCTACCTATGTCGTGACCTATATACTTAGACCTGGAACATCGCTAGTGACCTATGACCTCATGCACTTGTTATACCTTATGACATTGTTACCTATGTTAATTGACATATTGACCTTACCTTACCTCTTGTCATGACCCTTTATCTCGACTCCAACCCTTGGTGCCGGAACATACCTAAATGTTCCCGCACTCCGACTCTGCATCGTGTTTCTTGACCATATCCTATAACATAGATACCGAAATCACCTCAACCTTGTTTGGATAAACCTATCGACCTTAGACAATGTAGAGTTTGCATGCTCTTTAAACCTAGTACCATGCTATAGTTTATACGTGTGCGTGCGTTTGACTATTACTACCTTTGACCCTGACCCATTACCTGGATTACCCGATTAGACCATTTTCTCTTTTTACCCCCATTGCCCACCTTCCTCTTCATCACATTCACCTTTTATCAAACCACTCACCGATTCTTCCTTCTACCTCATCAGTTCCTAGTTTGAGGGGGATCACCTTCACCCACACATGGGGCAACCACATCTTATTTTTGTCAGCATCGCTTACTAATACAAGCTACGCAACAAAAAGGGGCAAAATGTAGACACCAAAATTAGGTCACACTCCCCTTGGTCCCTCGACAAATAACCAACTTGAACACACTCACCTAACCATGGCCCCTTTCATCCCACTCTAATATTAATTTAATTAATTTAATTAAATTAATTCATGATCTCATAATATCTATTATTTAAATATCCTAATTGAGATAATGCCCACACATCCACCTCACCTATACACCTCATCTAGCCACCTCACCCTAAGACCTACCTAAACCCTAAAAATAAAATCCTACATTCCCTCTAACTACATTCCCACCCGTTAGAAAGGAAGCTTCCATTCTAATCCACGAGGGAAACAAACGAGATCAAGAAAATCAAGAGGATCGCCCATTTTAGAAAACCTAGGAAATCTGCCTAACCAATGCCGGTTACCTAAATCACCGCTTGATCGACTGGAACCACCGTTGGCTACCATTTAATCCCCAAAACAACCTTATTTCAAGGTTGGTTCATTTACGAGAGAAAAAGACAAAACTAGATCTACATGCAAGTAGAACCAACATTTGTACATGCATCGAGTATCCATGCTAGCACTAGAAGCAATCACAGAGCCAAGTTTTTATAAGCTTCTGCATTACCCCAACCATACCGATCGGTTTACCTAAACCGACATCGAACATACTAAACCGACGTTGGTCTCTTTTTACCCCATACCAAGAATAGAGCTTAAAACCTCCACCAAATACCCAAACATTGACCCAGAACTAGACCCGACTAGTACCAGTACTCTGACAAAGACCTTGACCTTCAGATTCAATCATAGCTTAGCCTATTGTGAATGAATTTGCTTATTGTAGTCGAATGAGATACCTAAATCATTTTAACTACAGTAGGATTTCCTTTATTGTTAACATTGAGTTATTTTAAATAGTGGATTGACGGTAAATCACAGGAATATCACACTTCTGGATCTAGCATATGTTAAAGTCCACTGCATATACTATTTAACTTCTATTTGGTGGTCTTGTTTTCTATTTCAGGTAGTTCCTCCTAGCCAAAAGGAAGCTCTCACAATCAGCTGTGGATCAAGAAGTCATATACGCGCAACAACCTACAACCATCATTTTAACAGGTATTCCTCCTAGCCCTTTACCCTTATCTGTTTCATCAATATTCCAAGAAACACTCTAGAATTAGGTGAAATAACTATTGGTTAGACTCGGAGAGGTTACAAAAATAATTGAGCTATTGTGTGACTTCCAGGACTTATTTCCTAGAGGCTATCATGAGTTGAAAGGGGTACATCACTCTTTGGGTGAGATGAGGATCAAGTTAAAGGAAGGTGTGTGCTCGGTTAGGAAGAGGCCTTACAGGATGAATCCTAATATGTGCGTCAAGGTAAAGGAAGAGATTGATAAGATGTTGAAGTCTGGAATCATTGAGCCCATTAAGGAGTCAGAGTGGGTTAGCCCTATGGTGATAAGTATCAAGAAATATGGTAGGATAAGGATCTATGTGGACTACAAGGAGTTGAACGTTTTTTGTGCCATAGATCCATTTCCCACACCATTTACAAAGGAAATTTTGGAAGGCGTTACAGGGCACAAAATCTACTCCTTCACTGATTGATTTTTTAGATATCATCAAGTATGAATTGCTAAGGAAGATCAAGAAAATACAACTTTCATCACTGAATGGGGAAGTTTTACATACATAGTTATGCCTTTTGGATTAAAGAACGCACCTGTAGTCATTTTGCGCATTGTCGTATAAGAATTCCCAAACTTCATTCATAAGTTTTTATAGGTTTACTTGGATGATTGGACTATTTATGGGCTAGTAAAGGACCAATGTGATAATTTAAGATTTATGTTTGAGGGTTACGGAAGTTGAACATCTCTCTGAACATCAAGAAGTGTGTCTTTTCTATACCCTTTGGAACTTTTTTGGGACATATCGTATGTAAGGAAGGTTTATTGGTAGATCTGCTCAGGTTGTTGTCATTTTGGGCTTAGAGGAACCTACTAACCAAAACAAGGTGTACAAATTCTTAGGCCACATAGGGTATTATAGGAAGTTTATCAAGGGTTATGCTAGGATAGTAATGCCCTTGGAGGACTTGTTAAATAGTAAGGGAAAGTTCCATTGGGGTGAGGTGCAAACTTGGTGCATGTTTGAGACATTAAAGGAAATGCTTAATACTGCACCTATTCTACATTTTCCTTCATGGACCAAACCATTCCATGTGTATGTGGACACCTCTGGCATGGCCATTAAGCACAAGATATTAGCCCAGCTTGGAGAGGTATTTTTATCATCATATTTGTTTTGCAAGTAGGAAATTGACCTCGGATGAAAAAAATTATACAACTACAGAGCGTGAAGAATTGTCCATGATTTATGTGATGCACAAGTTTAGGAAATATTTGTTGGAAACTTTATTCATATTTTATACATATCATATGGAACTTAAGTATCTAGTCAATAAACATGTTTTGCAAGGGTGCATATACAGGTGGATTCTCTTGTTCCAATAATTTTACTTTACAATAATAGTGAAGCCAAGCAAGAGTAACTCATAACCAGATCATTTATCAATGATTAACTCAGGTGAGGACGTGCAAAGGATTGAGGATACAATGATGAATTCACAACTTTTTAGATTAAATCGTACACCCTCTGACTTAGAGTACATTGATATAATCTTGTGTACATGTGTGGCACCTAAAGGAATGAAGGCTTTGGAGAAGAAAAAACTTACTATAGTACCACACCTTACATGTTAATTAGTGGATATTTATACAAGTTCGGCCAAGACGAGGTTTTTCACTAGTGTGTACTTGAACATGAGCGGATTTCCATTATGGAGGAAACTCATGGTGGGATTGTAGGTGGAAACTATGTAAGAAATGTTACCGTGTGTAATATTCTATTGGTATGAATTTGGTGGGAAATGATTTACAAGGATTGTATAGAATATTGTAAGGTCTGTGACCATTGTCAAAGCACTTGGAAATCCTAGGCATAGAGATGAAATGTCTTTGAGGCCTATTGCTAGTGCAGAACCTTTTGAAAAGTGGGCAATTGAATTTTTGGGTCCTATTTCCCCACCCGTACGCAAGACTAGATTGCGCTATATTATAACTTGTATATATTATCTTATAAGGTGGGTAGAAGCAATGCCTACAAAGGATTACATGGTAGAAAATTTCTTATGAGAGAGCATAATCGGATGGTATGGATGTCAACCGAGTCCGACAAGTGATAGGGGCACTCATTTTCTTAATGAGACCATCAGGATACTATTGGCATAATTTATGTTGGCACACCATAAAACAACACCCTATCATCCATAGGTCAATGAAACTACTAAGGATTTCAACAAGATAATGGGGCATGCATTGACTAATATTTTTAATTTTAGAAGGAAAGACTAGGATAATAAAGTATATGTTGTACTTTGGGCATACGAACAACCTATAAGAGGTTGAATAAGGCCACCCTTTTTAGTTGGTTTTGGTGTGGAGATTGTTTTACTAGTGAAATTTATGTTACCTTCTCTGTGTATTGCAAGTGCAAGAGGATTAGATGATGAGAACGCACTTGAAGAGAACATTGATAAAGCGATGTAGTTGGATGAAAGGCGCGTTATTGCTAGGTGGAGCCAAAAGATAGATTAGGCTAGGAAGAATGCATGGCACAATAGACATATTAAGAATAAGAAGATTGAAGTTGGAAAGATAGTTCTTCTATATAATGCAAAGTTTTTATGCCATCATGGAAAGTTCCAAGTGCATTGGTTTAGACCATATGTTGTGACTTACGAGTTGATTTAGGTCTTTGGATGGAACATAGTTTCTCGGTTATTTCAAAAGGAGTAGGCTAAAGCCCTAATATAAATAAGTCTTCTTGTGTTTTTAATAAGGCAATATTGCCACTAGATTAGATTTCCTTTAATGCATTCCTTTCATATGTGTTTCTGTACGTACACAAAATTGCATGTGCTACATTATTGGAAAATGGTTACAAAAGTCCCCAATGATGATTCACATCCTTTCGAAATATGTTCGAGCTCCAAAACCCATTTGTAGTGTATATTTGTAGCTTAGAAGTCCTTACATAGATTTTCCACACTTTTTCCAGCTCCCTGTTTCGATTTGTGCATGTTTTGGCCTTTAGTACTAGAACCTCCACCCAGCCAGAGTGTAGAGTCTTGAGCATTTTTTTATATTTTGTCATGCATGTTTTTAACATGCGATGATTCACTTAACGTCACTTTTAAGATGTGTTTGTGAACCAATTTTTCTAAAAATAGTTTTGATTGCTTGGTTCTCCTTCCCTCTTCTATTTTTACATGTGCTTTAGTTAGTTGGAACTGCCTCTTCTTTCCTTGTGCATGAAGGCACATCCTAGCCCCAATTCTTATATATTTCATGCTTGTATTCAAGCAAAAGCCTGAGAATTTTTGTGTATCTTGCATAGTATTGCTACCACAATCCTACTAGGAATTACATAGCCAAGCTCAGATCTCTTGTGTTATCTCTCTTCTACTTGCATTGCAACCAGACTACCTTCAAGTTGTTGTTTTTCAAGTTCATTCTCCTGCTATTTCCTTTGCATTCCCAATTCCTTAGACTCATATGGACACACATACAAAGAAAAGACAAACTAAGGGGACAAATTACTATACTTTGATTTACCTGCATTCTATGAATTCCAGGTTGGATTTGTTGTTTGATTTCCTTCATTCTTACAATTTATCATTGTTACATCATATCAAATATAATAGAAATCAATTTCCTTTCATTTGTAAGTAATTAATTAATTTCCAAGAGGGTTTAACTCACTAGTAGCAGATCCGGTGATGGATCCTCTTCTTCCCATCCCTATGGATCTGAAGGAGAGAATATCTATAGGAGGTTTTCTACACATCATAGATCATTTGGAAAAGTTCTTGTTTTAAGTTAGTTTAGTTTCAATACACTCAACACAGGTGAATAACCACACTAGGTTATCTCACTTGTTTAGTTTTAGTGTAGAAATATTTTAATTATTTAGAATAGAAGCAAATTGTTGTTTGTGATTGTAATATTTCAGTTTTGTGATTTGTTTAGATTAGTTTCCTTTCAAGTGATAACATAGATTGTTATTTTCATCTTAGTTAATTTGGACACTTCAAACTAGATCAACACTTAGATCTAAGTTAGGAAAACAAACCATAGGGAATTTATGCTACCTATTCATAGCCTCTAAATCTCCCCTTTTCCAACTCAGCTACCAAGAGATCACACTACTAGATCTTATTCATTGATCCTCCTATAGTTAGCCACACAAATTCAAACATCGGTTTCTCGGCATGACCTCGGGGGGTCGAGTGTGGTTGAAGTTGCTTTTCAATTTTCATCCGTACAAATTGGTGAACCTGACGTGAAGGATTAATTCCTTCTTTTTTCTTTTCTTTCATTGATATTACCTCATCTTTCCATTTCTTCCCCTATTTTGGTAGGTATTTTATACTTTCTAAAATATGTTTGGAAGAGAGTTTGGTGGGCCATTTAGCTCTGATAGATATTACACCAATGTGCAACCATAACAATCCCTTCTCTTTCAAGATGGGGTGACAATTACATAAGCAATGTTCAAACCTCTTAATTACACTTCAAACCCCGTCAGTTATGTAAGGATGGAGGATGTTGATCAACTGTTAAACATGCAATACGGTCAACCCACTATAAACCACATTGTTATCACAAATAGTACAAGTTCTTACCATAGAGTCTTGTCAATACCTCACATTGCCATGCAATCAATAGAAGGATGATATGTTCACATGAATAGAAAATACTATTTTCATCGAGATATATGAATCTTTGGATATAATGAAGGTCAGTAACCTCTCGAGATTTTGAATGCCTATCCTAAGATTATTACTTCTGAGGAAGTGCAAAATTATAACACTAAACAATTCATGACATGGTATCATGAGCTTACTCAATCAAACCCTACGCCACATGCACCCCAATAAAGGGACTCAATCCTCTCCTAATGATCTCATTTCTACTTTAGTAGGGAGGATTAGAAAACTAGAAAGTGCCCAGACTTCACAACCAACACATGCAGTAGGGAAGAACATGGGGTATCCAGTTGACAACAAAGGATACATCCCTTCCAATGAGCAACCAACGTAATATCATGTATAACAAGGTTATCGGTTCATTCAAATCCAGGTGATCTTCTCATAGGGTTAGACACACTAGGGATGGGTCCTCATCCTTCTCAAACTTATCCTACACAAGGGCTGGCCAAAAGTGCATTCTCGAATACCGCCACAATAGGAAATGTGACGTTCCCTAGTTTTATGCCCGCTAGTCCATATCATGGTACTATCCCACCTTACATGCATATGTATTCAAAAATACCTAGATGGACCCATATACCATTTCTGCTTCCTACATACCATATAAAGGGACCCCATATGTTCTGTCAATGCTTATAATGTAGCTTATCCAACTCTCCTCCTCCACCTCCTCATCAAGGATCTTCAGTGGTGGAATATTATGCAATGGGTATATATGCTGAGTACTTAAAGGAGCCTCTTGAATTCACCATACATGGTGTCATGCTTCCACACCCATTGTCAAATCTTCCAAAATTTAAGGGAGAAGGAGACCCGAATGCTCATATCAAGGCCTACACTACTACTATCAAGGAATTGCTTCCTTGGGATGTTATAGTGGCTAAGATATTTCAAAAACTCTCGAAGGAATCACATTGGATTGGTATTACTGTATTCCAGAAGCTTCTATACATTCCTTTAAACATCTTGTTTCTGATTTCATCAAATCATTTGACATGAACAAGTTGTTGCGTACATAAGGATTAGGGAGTTCTTGCATATTAGACAGGAGTAAAATGAATCATGCCACCCATTTCATCCAGATATGTCGCCAAGTTCTCTATTCCTCTACAAGTGCACCCAACATGGACCAGATGGAACTTTGTGATATTTTCCTTCACTCGCTCAATCGAGAGACTAAGGAAGAGGTCTAAAAGTTTCCTTTTTATAGTTATGAGGAAGTTTTGGAAGGTGCGCTTTGAATTGACCAAGCCGCTATTGATAGTGGGTATAAGATATATGGTCCCAATGGGAAATTGGTATCCCCAAATCAAAATAATGCAAATTATCAAAAAAATGGTGCCAATAACCAAGGACCTAAGGGGTGTGAATCGTGATCATGGTGCTTTACCACAAATAGTGCTCTTGATCAAGCCAAAAACATTGGTTTTCCAAATAACGGCAAAAATACCAATAACAACAACTCGGGAAAGCAATCAAAGAGGTCTAACACTCGTGTCTTATGTCAACACGGTTGATGTAAATCATCCACCAAAAATGAAAATCAAACCCAATGCCCAAACCAGTATCAAAACTCTAGCCAAGGGGCAATGAATCATGGTTATAACAACCAATTTCAAAACTACAATCGAGGTTATAATCAACAATATCAAGATGCTTATCAAAGGCCAAGAGATTATGACCCTAACCTATACTATGGTTTCCATAAGGTTTGAGGTCATGATGATAGGAATTTCTATGATTGCAATAAGTTTCTGCAAAGACTTCCCAAAAACTAAAGGCAACTCTTTGTAGACATGTTCCTAGAAAATCCTAAAACAAACTCACAACCTAGTCATACCAAACCTGTCACACCTCAAAATGTGAACCCTAAACATCCTAGGGATTCCCAAGTGAATCCTCAAAATATAAACAAGGGAATCCCTATAGGGAACAACAATCATGAAGCCTCAACTTCTAATAATTATCGGGTTGCTTGTTAACCTTAGTTTAAATGATAATACAAAAATATTGGGGTTAGTTGAGCTAGAATTTGAACTAGAAATTAATGAAACAAATCGGATGAAGGAGTACATTTCACAACCCCTACCCACTCTTTCCTTCCCACAGGATGACATTCCTACAATCACAAAACCAATAGGATCCTATGATTTAATATCGGATTTGAACAAGACCTTTTCTCACATTTTGTTTCTAGATTTACTAAAGAATTCACTGCATCATTCTGTGTTGCTCAATGCACTAGGTCTTGGTCATCTAATCCATGTTATACCACCTCCTAGCACTCAAATAAATCATATTGATTTGACATACATCCTCCGGGATAGAATGATAGGGATACTAGGTTTGTTTTTTTTATATAGACAAGATGCCATCTGACGTTGAAATTGCCCGAAGAGGTGATCTTGCCTTATTTTTACAAGTCTAGGTTTATAAAAATTGCATTAAGAGAGCCATGATTGATGATAGGGCTATTGTAAATGTGGTTCCCTTCTCTTTCTTGCAGAAGTTGGGATATGGAGAGACAAATTGTTCCTCTACAAGAAACACGTTATAGGGTACGACAGTCTTAAAGCGACCTCGATTGGAACCATAGTTCTTCTAGTCACACTTGGTCCAAAAACCATCTTGACAGAGTTTTACATTATTGATAGGGAAACAAGTTATAACATGATCCTTGGGAGATAATGGATTCATCGAATGAAGGCTATCCATTCTACCCTATTCCAGGAGATTAGATTCCTCCATTTGGGGAAGGTCTTCATCGCTCAAGGGGATCCTAAGCCCTTCGATATACACTTAGAAAACCTCAAGAAGAATAAATGAGTCCATACAAAGTATGAACTTCCTACGAATCAATTGAACAAACCACCTCCAACAAAAGAGTTAGTCCTGGTCACCCCGGACATTCCAAAGGTTGAATTCGTTGACCCAAAAACATTTGAGGTGAAAAAAAATAGATAAGGGTAAATCAATATATGTGGAAACAGTGTCCACTAAAACCACAATGAGAATTATGAAACTCTTAGAGAGTGATGATCTGATCTTCCTCCCATTTGAACCACAGGGGATGGGTATTCTTCTCGGTTTAGCATATCTTCCCTCTAACAACTTAGGTCTAGGTGTAAACATGATAGAATTAACAAATGAAGAAGGGAAATTTGAGATTGAAATGATGCTCATCAAAATCATCTCTAAGGGTTGTTCTATTCTAAACCCCGATTTCAGCCCATGTGTGTCTAAAACTAAGCTTTCCATATCCATGGGGTAAGGCCTCATCATTTAGTAAGAGTTACAAGTAAACACAATGCTCTACATAGGAAACAAGGATGAGCAACATAATCATGCTCACCCACACACCATGTCTCAAGAACATGAAAAGAGGTGCACAAACACCTCTTTTAGAAAAATGATTTTAATGATTGGACATATACACTTATGGGAAAGGGTTGTAATTTTAAACCTAGAATGTTAGGCCCTTGTCAAGAGAATATAAATTTTGAGGATCATGGTTCTCCATTGTGTACTTTTAGGGGTGAAGAATTTGATATTCATCAACTTTCTTCACCTTAGCTATCATGACATGTAATTTCACCTGCATTTCCATATGTACATTACTACATCTGCATTGCATTTTCATCTGCCAGTTCATTTTGTAAAATTTGTGATCAAGGGACTTATTCTTATAACAATTCCTAAAAACTTCTAAAAATTTGGAAAAACATTCAAATAATACTCTACAAATCTTCACGGTGTCATCAATTGTTTCCAAATCATTTCATCAATTCAAACAAGATAAGACAAAGTTTTGATAGTAACCATACCAAGGCCTGCATACTTGGTTCTACTTATAGTCTCTTTCTAGATTAGGTGTCTTTGCCTATAGTCTATTCTAGAAGCTTCATGGTGTCGCATCTATCCCATAAATATATCTTTGGAAATAAGAACATTCTAGCCATTTTCCTAGATAAATAAGTCAAATGAAAATCCACAAAAATTTTTATTTTACACATTTCTTTTCCCTACCAACCTTCGGTGTTGAGCCTGCATGTCTTCTTACTAGTGATGTAGGGTTGGGAAAGGAGAGAAATGCCCTTACTCACCTATGCCTTGTCCATGGTGATAAGCCCATACTTCCTATTGGTAGCATGGGGCAAGGTGTAGGGGGTCTCTTTGACAAACTTGAAAGTTAGAAATAATTCATTCAAATATTGTGAAATCATAAATCAAAACAAAGTGAGTTAGATGTCCAAAATTCTAAAAGAGCTTAAAACCTAAAAACCAGATTTTGTTGACCAAGTGGCCATCTATGGATCTAAGTCTAGATAAAATGGAAAGCAATTCACATTCTAAACTATGAAGCAAACTTGAGTAGAGTGAGGTTGTAGTGTCTCAATTTGGTTTTGTCAAATCCTTGTCTTTCTCTCATCATTACCATTCACCAAATTTCCATAACTTGTGCCCTTTCTAGCTCTCGGTGTTGAGCCCTCGCATCTTACTAGTTGCGTGGAGTTAGGAACAAGGCAAGTTCATTCACTTATCATATCACTGTATCACCATGTTTTTCCAAAACAATATGAAGTACCAAAAATTGCTAAAAGAAACTAAATTTCAACATTACAATGTGTTTGCATTATCATATATCAGCATTATAAAATAAAAAAAAGAAATCATTCTATTAGCATTCATATCCACTGCATACATTTTGAAAGCATATAAAAATGGAATTTCTAAACATCTAGAGTACACATGCAAAGTGATCCAAGAGGAAGTCAACTCATATCCAAAGAATTATCGAACCAAAAAGAGATATATGTACATATCATGGTGTTTCATAGTTTTGTACAATGCCATCGCACACTAGGTGCGGTCAAAATGCTGCAATGAGCATGAAATACCAAAACATCATATATGCCTCACAAAATGGAGACCAAGAAATAAAGGAACTCTTCCTATCTACCTCTTTGAGGCCCCTTATGACCACTCTAGTTACAAATTTCTTAGGAGTTATTCTCAAAAGTATTTAAACAATGAAAGGGCCAAGCCTAATGCAAAATACCACTCCTAAATCCATTCCAATTCAAACATACTCACAAACGAAATGGTCACCATGGGCCCAGAGCTCAAAAATCACCAAGTCGATATGCACAAATGAATTTGAAAATGAGTTTTCTTTGATATATATATGTTGTTTTGACCTCATTTTGAGTGTATGTTTTCACAGGGATGGAGCATTAGCGCAAGTATATTTCTATATCCCCGCACAAATGGTAAGTCCTCTTGTTGTTTTGATTTAGTGTTTATTTTTTGATATTTTTTCTATCTCCATTTGAGTATTCTTTCCCTATTGCAAGTATCGGGAGCTTGGAAGGTGAAATTTTGACACACGGGCATGTCAGGTATAGCTTCTAACTCCCCATTTCAGAACGCCATACTTAGACTCTACGTTTTACACCTTTTCATGGCTAAGATGCTTCTCGAGGGGGCAATATGTACACACCCAAAATTGCATGTGCTACATTTTCAAAAAATGGTTACAAAATTCCCAATGATGATTCATGTCCTTTTAGAAGATGTTGAGCTCCAAAACCCATCTATAGTGTATATTTGTAGCCTAGACATCCTTACTTAGCTTTTCCATGCTTTTTTTCAACTTCCTGCTTCATTATGTGCATGTTTTGGCCTTTAGTGCTAGGACCACTACCCTGCCTAGGTAGGTGGTTTTGAAACCGCCGCGAGCACGGCGGCGGTCGGTCTGAGCCATTTTTCCATATTTTATCGGTGTGTTTTTAACATGCGACAATTCACTTAACTTCACTTTTAAGATGCGTTTGTGAACCGATTTTTCTAAAAATAGTTTTGATTACTTGGTTCTCCTTCCCTCTTCTATTTTCACATGTGCTTTAGTTAGTTGGAACTAACTATTCTTGCCTTGTGCATGAAGGCACATCCCAGCCCCAATTCTTATATATTCCATGCTTGTATTCAAACAAAAGGCCTAAGAATTTTTGTGTATCTTGCATATGTATATTTTACCTACAATCCTACTAGGAATTACATAGCCAAGCTCAGATCTCTTGTGTTATCTCTCTTCTACTTGCATTGTAATTGGACTACCTTCAAGTTTCCATTGCTCAAGCACCTTCTCCTACTTTTTGCCTTTACATTCCCAATTCCTTGGATTCATATGGACACAAAAAAGAAAGAAAGGAAAAACTAAGGGGAAAATTACTACACAACTAGATTTATCTCTATTCTGTGAATTCCAGGTTGGATTTTTTTTTTGATTTCCTTCATTCTTACAATTTATCATTGTTACATCATATTAAATAGAATAGAAATCAATTTCCTTTCATTTGCAAGCAATTAGTTAATTTCCAAGAGGGTTTAAATCATTAATAGCATCTCCGGTGATGGATCCTCTTCTTCCCATCCCTGTGGATCTGAAGGAGAGAATATCTATAGGAGGTTGTCTACACATCATAGATCATTTGGAAAAGTTCTTGTTTTAAGTTAGTTTAGTTTCAATACACTCAGCACATGTGAATAACCACACTGGGTTATCTTGCTTGTTTAGTTTTAGTGTAGAAATATTTTAATTATTTAGAATAGAAGAAAATTGTTTTTTTTTATTGTAATGTTTCAATTTTGTGATTTGTTTAGATTAGTTTCCCTTTTAGTAGTAGCATATATTGTTATTTTCAGCTTAGTTAATTTGGACACTTCAAACTAGATCAAAACTTAGATCCAAGTTAGGGCTACCCATTCATAGCCTCTAAATCTCTTGTTTGCCAACTTAGCTACAGGAGATCACACTACCGAGATCTTAATCACTGATCTTCATATAGTTAGCCACACACTTTCAAACATCGGCTGCTCCAACACGACCTCGGGGTAGAGGGGGATTAAGCTTTAGGAAAACTAGGCAGTTGCCTAGGGCACCAACAGTTAGGGGCGCCTAAATCTAAAAATTTCCTTTTTGTTAGTTAATTTTATAACTTAACTTTAAAATAATTTATCTAAATATTTAATATTGATCAACCCATTTATAGATATTATTGTATATTAACATAAATTTCACGCATACACAAAAATATTTTGTAATATTTTTACGAGTAAAATAAAATATCACATATTTATAAGCACATATGATTGTGTTGGTATTGTTACCCATTCTCTAATGTAGCTTCAGATTATGTAGGTGTGTAATTTGTTCTAGAAGAAGGTTAATGTATTTTTTATAATGTCACTGGTGTATCTAGTAGAGGTGAGTATAATTGAAGGAAAAAAGTATTTGATTTTCTATTCTTATTTTTTTGGGGAAAATTTGTATTATTTTGTGATGGAGGAATCGTAGGCCTCGTCTAAATACGACACTTCACAAAACCATGGGAGCTACATAAACATTTTTGTTTCTTTGCAAAAAAATGGTGCTTTATTTCAGGATAGAGTTCATGTCACCTTCTTGGAGTTCATGTCACCTACTTGTATAAAATATTTTATTTTTGCATTTTGAGCATCTCCTACGATTAATGTTTTCCATCCACGGAATATTTATCATCCTTATGTGATAATTTAATAATATATTTTTATTATTATTTTATTATGACCATGATGTAAATTTAAAAATACAAGAAAATAGACATATTTTATTTATTTATTTTATGGAAAAAAATATTAACTAAATTTGTGAGGAGGGTGTCCACTAAAACTATTGCCTAGGGTGCTCCAAACCTTTAATTTGCCCTGCTCTGGGGTCGAGTGCGGTTGAAGGTTGCATGTCAATTTTCATCTGCACAATTTCCTTTCAACTTTTCTATGCTTTGTCAATTTAGTTTTGTGTTTTGTTGTAATAAGCGTGCTTGTGCTCAGAAGCTGATTACTATCTATTAAATTCATGCTCACAGGACCGTACATAATTTTAGTGTTGGGTGGAGTATATATAGGATAAATGGGCCAAGTTTGAATGTTCTCTAGAAGATGGGTATGTATAGAGAAATATTATGTAGGTGTTTAAAGTAAGGGTGCAGATAAAGAAAAATTTCTCATGAATAAAGACCATGTGTGGATGAATGGATGCACAGTGTAATGTGAGGTAGGATACAATAGTGGAAACTACTTGGTTTGAGGCACATTGGATAGGCACTTCGGCGCATGAAGGCACGTGTAAGGGAATATGTGGTGAGAAATATTGGGCACGCTGTAAGGTTATGACTAGTGTCTTAGAAAAATCAGTGCAAAAAGGAAAGAAACATCATTTAATGCTGAGTATGGTGGTAGGTGGAGAGCAATAAATGTGGAGGAATTTACAAAAGTTATAAAAGGCGGGCTTGCATTATTATTTTTACCTTGCATTGTGAAATGTTCGAGCAAGTTGAAGAGTAAGTTGACGAGTGAGTGGCGTAGAGAAAGTGTGAGAGATCTGTGATAGAGATTGAACTAGACATATTTGTGTAGGGGATTGGTTGGTGCTCCATTGGAGAGAGTTTTTTAGCAAATCAAAGTCATGTGGGAAGCAAATTGGTAAGTTAGGGTTAAATTTTGAAGCTAGGGCATGCATTTTTAAGTTACAGAGCTCGATTTGATTGCAAGAACACTCTTTTATTATCACTATGGCACCTAAGTGAGCACCTAGAGTGACTACAAGGGGTAGGAGGCAAAAGGAAGTGGAAGAAGAGGTAGAAGATAACCTTGAAATTAATTTTTTTAAAGATGCAGTACCCATAAGGGGTATTCATGGGCCGAGATTGGGAGTCCTATATCCGATGCAACAAAGTGAGTAACTACAACCATCGACAAAGGATAACAAGGATGAATTGGACAAACTTATGGTGGTGAAAACAACTTACAAATGAAAAATGACATGGTCATTTACAACGATGTAGAGAGAAAGCTGTTTTCAAATGTGGGAGTTTTGCAACTCCATGAGCTCACATGTCTTGGCAAGCCGGAAAATTTGTACCAGTGGTTGATGAGCCGAGTCTATGAGGACTTTTTTTTTTTTGGGTGTCGAATGAGACTTACCGCACCCTTAATTGGGAGATTAACATGGTTAATAAGTTTGGGCACCGAGATGAGCATTGATCTTATCGATGATGAAGGCATAAAATCAACTAGAAAAGTGTTATCTTATGCGAAGGGGGTGCGGTATGGATATCTACAAGTTGGAGAAATACCCTTTCATTCAAGCAACAAGTGCACCTCCTCACCAAGTTGAACAATCAAGAGTGCTGGTCACAAGTGAACAGAATGTGGCTACATATTGCTAAGAAGATGACATAAGGAGTAATAAACAATTTTTATAACTTTATTGTTGAGACTATTATTACAGAGGCACACAAAGGGGATAAGATAAGTTTTGGTGCTATCCTTTTGTCCATTGTGTTTGTAGAGATTGGAGTGCTGACGGGCCAAAATATAATATTTGGCAATACCCGAAGAGAAGAAGTCCCTTGCAGATAGATTTTCAAAATATACATGTGATGGATCCATGAGTGGACCCTACAAGTAAAGGATAGAACTCTGGTATGAGCACCTGCACGCTACATTTGAATATGAGTGGAGAATACCCAAGGATCTTCCTTCGGTATTGGAGAAGCAAGCTCAATTTGTTTTTATTAACATTTTTGCATAGGGCACTTTGGAATGAAGGATGGAGTGTGGAGCCCCTAGTGAAAGCTCCCATATGCTTTTACAACGTGATACTTCTCGACATCTATGTACATGTTTTCAAACACCCGTAGGTTAATTTTCAATACATATAAAGTAGGATAATATTATCATACAATCGAGAAAGACATATTGTTAGTGCAAAATTATAACACCCCGATTGCTTTTGTTTTTCGTGTGAGGAAATCATTGTAACCTGTATAACATGGGATTATCCTCCAGTGTTAGACCTTGCAAGTAGGATAATCCTCCAGATAAATATGAATTCTTCTCCTAACCTAGTGCCAACTTCTCCAAAGTGCAGAGAATGGAAAACTAAACTAATCCTACCCTAATGCTTTCTAAGGAGAAGTTGGCACTAGGTTAGGAGAAGAAGTCATAAAAGTAAATCTACTCTAAGTGAAGGTGATGCACCAAGAAAGGGAGTGAGACACTCTAAGTGAGTGAAAAATAGGGAGTAAACAAAGTGAGGGAGGGCAAGTAGAAGCACCACAGTCTAAAACAATATTCAATTCCCTAGATTCATAAAGCACAACAAATTAAAGGTCTTGTAAAGAGATATAAACATGCACAATATACCTGCAAACGTAATGGAAGGAAAAATATGCAATATAACCCGAATTAGGGCGATAAAATCCACAAAACACCAATTTTATTTCTCATAAACATGCACAATCCATTACAATATAGGTACAAGGAAAAATCCTTTACAATAAGCCCAAATTCAAGGCCTTTAGCTCACAATAGCTCTGGAACAATTTTGACAGAGTTCCTTTGCAAAACAAAATGAATCCCTCAAATGAAGTGAATTTTACAATATAGAATAAGAGCCTCGAAATTGCCTCACTACCCGACATATTTCATTAATCATGTATGGGAGGCCATAAAAATTGGAACTTTTCTTGCACGAGCACTCATGGGTGTCATACCTCATTAAGTCCGTAGTTGAACAACCTTATACCGCTTCCATTAATGTCTAGTTTTTTCTTGCACTCGACCGATTGCATGTATTTTCTTCTCTCGAATGGTAACATAATAATTTTGGTGTCGACCGGTAGCATAAATGCGATCGGTCAAGAATAACATGCTTTCCCCGCTCCCAGCCGGTAGCTTAAAATCTATTGTCGGTTGGTAGCATCCATACAAGTGTTACCATTGCCTTTGTTGTCTCCCGACTAATCTTCATCATCACCCTTATACAACTGACTGATAGTATTCTTGACCATTGTTAGAACGTTCACTATCCGCTACCCGGTCAGTAGCATCCGTAGATGCTCCCGAAACCTCTACGCTTACCTGTCTGCGACCCACCAATTTTTCTACCTGTCAGTAGCATGAAAATTTTCTACTGGCTAGTAGCATCTATTCTTGCTACTGGCCGGTAGAATATTTAACGTTATTGATGTCATTTTTGCCATTTTTTCCTTTTTTGGCTTGGACCTTCGTTGTGGCTCGTTGGGAGTTACCCTATTAAATTTTAAAGTGTTGCACGCATCAACCACCAACATTTAGACCTGATAAGTTGTCTATTTTACAAGGGTACAAACAATGGATAACACATATGTCTACAGGGCAAGTCTAGACATATGTGTTAGACCTATATATACCCTAATGTCTACATAGGGTATATTGAGAAGTTAATTTCAGATGATATCAATATCAATTCTATGAGTTTGGAAATTGGGAAGGCTAGAGTAGCTAAGGTATACATTTACCTTAAGCCCAAGTTGGAAAATGGAAAATACATTGAGAATGAATTCAATCTCCTGAATTTCCCAAGGGGAAACATAATGTGGGCACGTTGCAGGATGAAGAGTCTACTTTTCCCCATGATGATGAAGGAGAAGAGGAGGAGGGAGAAATAAGGGAAGACAATGATGGCCTAGAACATGGTAAAAGAAGGAAACTACTTATAGGAGAGAAGAGAATACGTGAACCTACTCCTCCAAGGAAAGAAGAAGGAAAAGAAGAGGGCGTGGAAACATGCATTGTGGGGATAGGTTCAGAAGAGGGCACTGAGGACCAACAATTTAGGAGAATATTAAGGAAAACAAGGAATCAAGGCGTGGGTGCGGGGCCATCACAACCACCAAGGAGGTCACTAGAAACTCTCCTATGAAGGAAGAACTGGAAAAGAAAAGGCACAAATACATCCCCACTAAGGATAGTGAGGGTGAGAAATTAGAAGACAACATGCAAAAGACTCCTATTAACACTATGGATGTAGACGAACCTCGGGGTGAAGAATTAAAACATGATGTAGAGGGTTGGAAGAAATGGAAGTAGGCAATGGTGCTGCTAATACAAAGAAGGATGAAGAAAAGGGTGAACCATCTGGTGCACCTACTGAAACACATACCGGTGAGGGACCAATGCTTAATCTGGAAGTGCGTATTCCAAAAGGTAAGCACTCAGGGGGGAGAAAGAAGAAGAAATGTATAAAAATCAAATAATTATTTATACAAATGATCCTACCAAGATCATTCGTGCTAGGTTCGAAAGTACTTTGGATCCCGAAGAGATTTATGGCAGGAAGTTGATGGATCCCAAAATGGGAACCACATGCACCTACAAGAAGTTATCATGGAGTATACAGACTCACATGGATGAACCTGATTTCAATGTGTGTGAAGAATCATGTGTCTCTCTGGAGGATGAAAAAGCTCGCATTCTGCCATGTAACGATCAAGCCAACTCGGTTTTCTGATGAACAAGTAATGCATTGACGAAGGTATCTGTAGAGGTTGCGCGTAGAAATATAGATATAGCAGAAACTATTCAAACTTTGTTAGAGGATAGAAAGGATAAAGAAGTAGAGATTAAGCACTTAACAGAGGAAAAATAGAGAGTTGAGGCGAAGGTGCGTGTAGTACTTGATATGGCAGAGCAGATTGGTGATGAAATCTTGAAGGTGAGGCCGCAATATGAGGAAAAGGTGGCTCAAAGGTTCCCATCTACTATGCATTATTTTCGCACACTAGTTCATATGGTGTTGGATGAAGGTACAATGAGGATGTTGAAACTTAAGGATGCTATAGTATAGGTGGAAAGGACTAAAGCAACAATAGCACACTAGATAACAGGTTATGAGTCTTTTCTCCAGACCTTGAAAGATGAGATGAAGAAGGTGGATTTGGCATATAATATGTGTGCGAGATCACGAGACAATAATCAATACAATGAATATGATGGAGGAGATGATAGTCCTTATAGCAAAGAACAATGAAACACTTGGGCAAGAGGAGAGGTTGATATTATTAGCAGAAAAGCGTGATGTGCTCATAGTAGCCTAGGACCCTCATAAAGATAGAATAAAGGATATTGGGAAGCTGATAGCACGACACATGGATGTGATGGATGGGATGATCTCGAGTCTAGCAAATGTCCTTAGAGTGTTACAAAATGAGGGTGAAACCATGACTATGGATGAAATGAAAGGAGTACTCATAGATATCCTTGATAAGACAAATAAGGTGCTCAGTAATTGGAATGAGTTAGAGGCATAAATCAAAAGTGAGTATCCTAAGTTAATTTTGTCTTGAGAGGGATAGAACGCCCATGTATTATTTCATTCTTTGTATACAATTGTTCTTTTGTTACTTATTATTTATTCATGGAGAGATAAGGCATGGTTACTCATTGTTGGGGGTGGCACTAAAACAAGTGTGGGATAATTTTGGGTTGATAAATTACAGCCTAAGTACTGAAGGCGCATAAGGTTGGGGCACATGGACATGGGGCACGTAGGTATGCACATAAATGTAGCACAAAAGGGTGTGCTCGGGAAAGTATGAGGATGAGACTTAGCCGTTTTTCTTACAATGGGCTAAATATAGGTATGAGTGTGGAGTATCCAAAAGCATGGAGACTTGGAGACTAAGCAAAGGCTATTTTGGACAAGTGGAAGATCAAGTGACATGCAGTGTTTTGAGATAATAATAGGATCTGAACTAGGAGTTAATTATAGGAGATATATTATTAGAAAAGCTTGCATGATTTTGTATTTATCTTGTAGTGGCGCATGACTATTCTTAGCATGCAACCTATTTTGAGGATGCATAGGCGGTGAAGGGAAATTCCCAACCCTTGTATGTATGTATTTATTTGCATGGATTTAGTATCTCATGAATGCTTGTAAGGTTATGTTGTTGGTTTATGGGTGCACATGACCTATGATGATACTCATATGTATGTATTCAACTTCTATGTTTTGTAGTGATTAATACAATGGATCTTTGTGGTTGGATATTGGTTATTGACTCATCGTAAATGGATCTTGCATAGTAAATATGATACTAGTTCTTGTTTGATTCATTATGCTTTATAGTTGTGATTTATATCTAGTTGTGGTTTATCTTTGCATGGTTGTCATGGATCTAGTTGTTATGATTATGGATTGTATGTTTCTTCATGTTAACTCCTTGAAAAATCTACCATAAAAGAGGGACCTGGTACCCTTACGCGCTTTAAGTGAGCGCTCAGGTCTACCAGAGTGATGTGTCAATGCACCTTGGGTTGTTTGGTGAAATAAAAGAATACATGACATAGTGCACTTTGACCCATAGTTAAGCCTTTTAGAGCATCTTCAACACATTCAAAATCTCCAAGACTTATGACACAATTCCTAATGACACATATTATCTTAGAATTATACTCAAACATATTAAAAGGATAGAGTACGATACCTCTTTTGAAGAATGAATTCTCATGAATTCAAGATGGTATTTTCTTACTTGAATGACACTTTTAGAGCTTCATATATATACTATGGACTACTTAGACACACTTTATAGAGATCAAACATACTCAACACTATCAATCATGACACAAATATTGTAAATTCACTCTTCATGAGTTCAAGAACACTTATTTGCATGATGATAAGACCCATGAACATCCTAGCACATCCCTTACTAGAAATTTGAAAGGAAAATGCAAGACACAGAATGAGGGAACTCATACACACACACACACACACACCAAGATGCTATATGATAGAGACCATGATGTTTTATGACCAATGAACCATGACACCCCACTTAGAGACTCAAAAATGACATATCTCTTGCATAGTCTGCAAACCCTTGTAGAAAAGAAGCACACACAAATCTTGATGCACATACCTCCATTAACATCTCAGGATTGATTTTAACATCCTCTTGAGCACATACTCACATCCATGATTTTTAATGACATGTTCCAAGAGTAGCATTCCCAGGTTTCAAGATACTTCTTCTTCATTAGGCCTTTTAAGCACACACAAGTGTCATATCACCTCTTGATAGATAATTCTATGAATATATATACTTGGAGCTTCAAAACACCATAATCCTTAAGTTCTATTAGCCTAGAAACTTTTCTCAATATTTTGTCTTCTAACTCTTCCACCTTGAATTCCAAAGGTGATTTTCCATTTCTACCGCTTAGAAGAAACTGTGTAAACACAGTCAGAGACAATGAATTATCAACTTGTCTTGATTTTTGCACTAGTCACTCCCAAACTTGCACAAACACCTTGCAAAAGCATCTTCAAACATGTTGAGCACCTCTTAAATGTATATAAGTCAAGAACAACCCTTTCTCATATCTGTAGCACCTCAATATTTGCTTAAGAAATAGGCTAGATAAATCATGTCATGATCATAGTCCACCTCTTGTAGTGCAAACTGATCAAGTTACCATTTGATCACCTAGAAACACCTTCAAGGAAATTCAGAGGTCCAACCTCCACCATCATGACTCATGACATAGGGCCAAATACACATAAGCCAAGACAATAAGCCAAATCACTCATGTTGACAAGAATTACACCTTTGAGGGAATGAGTACACAAAAACTCATAATGACCATTTTTCAACTTTACAAATACCTTTAAAACTCCATACCCTACTAGACATATTTGTTCAGATACCATGACATCTCTTTACACCACTTGACTATTCTTATGACACCATCAAGACTCAAATTTTGATACCAAACTTCTTACATATGTAAACCATACTTCACATTATATGACCATGAGACTCATGAATAATCATAACTGACTTAGATAGACTAACATGATCTACTAATGACCACATAGCTGAGTTCATGACATTTCAACCAAGAACACTCAAATAGAACATTGACAATACACTCAGAAACAATGATGACTTACCTTATGCACTATGGAGAAGACTCACACAGACTCCAATGCTTCATTTAAGTGAATATGCCTCCTAGAAGCCTTGAGAAGGCATACTATGAGCCTTGAATCATCTCAAAACAATAAGAAGTCATCAAAACAACATGATGACTCCATTTTCCCTTTTCTTATCCTTAGAACCCTATTGACCTTCTTAGCTTCTTTTCTAGGTAAGATAACCTCATTACTTGAGCTCTCATCTTCTGTTAGAATACTTGATAAGAATTCATGTTGTAATTCATACACTGCTCTACCTGCTTGAGGAAGAAATTTCTCATCCTTGGCACTGGAGTTGTTTTCATGTTTCTTGCCTTTGTCATCCTTTGTTGATATCTCATGTAAGGTAGTTTCTCTTGACACAATATTAGCTTGTTGTGCCTCTTCCATATCTACCCATGTCACCTTCTTTTCATTATTTATTATCTCAACTTCTAACTTTTCTTCCTTGATTTTGTATACCCATTTCATTTCCTTCTTTTCAGGAGCTGCTTGAGGCTTAGGTTGTCCATAGTAATAGAAATGCTTTGAGAAATGCCCAACTTCATGACATGTATAACATATGACATGATTTATCCTTTTTCCTGAGTAATGAATGTCATTGCTAAATTGACTTATAGGTTCTTCTAAGCAATGCTTGGCAATATGACCTTTATTTCTACAATTGAAACACACTATGTTCCTTTCATATTCAGTAGCACAAGATCTCCATGGGTGCTCTTTGTCATAGTTTTTCATGCACTCCCTAGATTTATGCCCAAAACCATAACATGAAAAGTAATATCCATTAAATTTTCTCTCATACCTAAAAGCATTTGGTTGTCTGAAAGACTTAGAGCTTCCTGTATTGGTCTCTTTGGTTTGCTTCTTATTTGTTTTCTTGTTGGAACCAGCTTTTTCATCTTCCTTGTTCTCTGAACACCTCTGACAACATTCATTTCTTGATTCAGTCTTCAAATTCCTTTTCCTTTCTTGTGTCATTTCTTCTCTGAGAGCATTCAGATCTGCACTTAATTTTTCACACTCTTCAGTATTTTCTTGGATGGATGTTTGACATGATTTATGCTCTATTACACCATAATGTTTTTAGGTCATTAAACTGATTTGTAACTTGTGTCAGTTCAATCTTCAGGGTCTTTACTTCCTTTTCAAGTTCTAGATAGTCATTCTCTTTTTCTTTCAGAGCTCTTGAAACATTTTCTACAAATGAGGCCATTTCAGTAAGTTCTTGACAATGGTGAGCTTCCATGTGCTTAATCTCACTCTTTAGACCTTCTATTAGAGATTGAGAAATCTCATATTTCCTCTTCAAGATTGATTTAGCTAAATAACCCATGTTTGTGTCTTCAAGATCACCTCTAAGTTGTTAGGCTTGACTTCGGAGGACCTAGGCTCGATACCAATTGTTGGATATCACAAGCACTAAGAGGGGGGTGAATCAATGTTGATCAAATTAGCAATTTCTAAAACTTCTTGAATAGAATTAGCAATCAAACCATGAACACAAATTAAGGTGCATGCAAGAAGACAAGTATACAAGACACCAAATTTATAGTGGGAAACCCTTAGAGAGAAAACCCACTTGAAATCAAGGCCTTTTATTAAGAACACCCATTCCTAACATACAATGATTTCCACTTTGGTTGCGCACCCACTCAACCTGAGAAGAAAAAACTTCACAGTCCTTCTAACACACACTAGAAGGTTACCAAACACCCACTAGGCTAGTTTAGCAAGCCACAACTTGCAAGGAGCACCTACTGGACTATCACTCAAACACCCACTTAAGAAAAATATACTGAAAATTTGATCATATAGTTACGTTTTGCTTCATCAAAAGATTATGATCACTCTTCTGGATCATTGTTCATCTATGTCTCCCTAGTTTTACACCTTTTCCTTTGTCAATTTCATCATCTTCTGCTCCTAAATCTGTCTCACATGGTCAACTTATTCATGATCATACTCCCTTTCTTGTTACCCTCTTTTTGCAACTCATATGCTCTTCATTTCACATCCACCTGCTCCTTATGTAGTCCTTTACTTCTTCATTTTTCATGTATCACAATCAAAGCCATTTCAAATTCATTTCAACTCATCTAGATATCAGTCACATATATTTATCACTTTTTTCCATCTCCTTATTCACTTACATACCTCCTCTATACATACTCTTGTTCAACTTCGATATATACATTCACCTTCCAAAAAATACTAACAACTTTTCAACAAGCTGTCTTTTTATCTTCATGCCTTTTGAATTACTTTGTTTGACCCTAGAGAATATTTTCACCTTCTTTTCTCAAGCTAAATGAGAAAAAACATATTTGTAACTATTCAAGGCTTTCCATCTTCACAAAGAACCAATTTTATACAAATAAGCAACTTCATACACCACCTTATCACATGTTTTGAGTTTTGCATTGTACACTGTCACAACTTCTCAAGCTTTCAAAACATGATAACCACTTCTTTGATGTTTTTGATACATTTATTTGTTGTTAAGAGCTTTACAGAGATATTTAAATCACCATATACAACAAAATTTACATTTTGAATGGATTTCTGATTCTACACAGTATTGGGGTTTAACTTTACAACCACTATATAAATTTTGGAGTTTCTAAGGAAAAACAAAGCCAATATTTGATAGACTGAGCCATGAATGATCTTCTATAAGAGTTTCACATGCTTTTGGTTTGCTTATACCGAATAATTTGCATTAGAACAATAGTTTCTAACTTTGTACCCAATTCGTAGAGGTTATTAGACAAAGCTGTCACAAAGATCTTCTTTGATTCACGATGAATGAGTCAAATTTATTTTTCAAACATGTCTTGCTCACCACGTAAGGCTATCTACCAAATTAGATGATTTTTCAACGGATAATTTTTGAGTTTCAAAGAAATCAATACCACAAACCCTAGTTTCGGGGTTTTAGAGATCATGCACACACGAGAGCTATTAGAAAATGATTTATCCTCCATTTAGTAATGGAATTCAAAAAAATTTATTATTGTGGTCTTGTGGAGGAGTTTTCAAACTTCTCCAAGCATCCATTTGACTGAAATCTTTGCTGACTCATTCCCGAGAATCAACAATGAACAATGCTTACAGTTGTAATCTTTGACAGAGCTCATGCAAACATGCTTCAAAGTAGATTTTTGGGTTTTTACTTAAATTTATATCAGCAAATGACCATTTAGGTAATCTTGATCTTTAATATGCATCTAACACACCATTGATCCCTAATTAAGCCTCTTCATGTGGTGAGACCACCTTAGGCACATTCCATATTACAGATTGGAGATTTATTGCTTTCCACAGACCTTACCTGATCATGTAATGAGAGAGAACCTTCAAACCACACATCAAAATTTCCTTCAATATTTCAAATGCAAGGTTTGAAGAGAAACTGATGAGTCACTCGGGATTTTGGTCACTTATAATAGTGCTACACCAGGCAGTTAAGAAGCACTATAACTGTACTTTCCCATTCTTCAAATAAAGAAATTTGAACCATAAACACAATGCCTAGGACATATGTTGGAGGGTTTAATTCATTTATCACTTGATATCATTATTATTTCACACAAATATTTCTTGGACCATAATGCAAGATTGAGGTTGATTATCCTGATTTGCAAGGCTTAAGACAATACTATACCATATAATTAGACATGGAGAGTACCAAAAACTATCATTTTGAATTAGAATATATCTTCAACACTTCGAGGAGTTAACACAAACTTTCACGAATAATTTGAAGTCAAACTAGCTTGTTTTATGTTTATCGCTTCCATAAGAAGACTTGAGGAGAGAGAAAACCTGGTATAAACATTCTCATAACTTTCTTGTTCCTTGTCTAATTTCCCTGATTATTTTTGAAATATCTCAGGATTGGAGTTTTGTTAAAAATTACTTCTATGATTTATCTAAATAAGGCTTGATAATTTTTCTTGAGTGCTAAGAATCTAGGTAGCTCAAAATGAGCTTCTCAAGAAACCATTTTTAGAAAAACTAGCATAACTTTCACATAAATTTGAAAATCTTGATGATATTTTTCATGGAGCACCCAAAATCACCCCTCTACATGTTCCATGAGTTTATTTTCCATAAATATGCATGTAATCTTGCAACTCATCTCACCTACCTCATCATTCACTACTTGTTCTCAAAGACAATTTTGGTGGGCTTTTAAATTTTACCTCCAAGAGCTAGAATACACATTTTAAATGCTCATACATGTTCTAAGATATTTTCTAAGACTGATTCCATGGTTACATTGTCTTCCCATGACATGTACCATACTTTCACACCTCATCAGTGCTCTGAAATAAGCCTAAATGAATTGGTTTTACGATACTTCCACCAAATAACCTGATTCTCAATGTAAGATCTTGTTATCATGCTTACACCATCATACCTAGCCTATATTTCATCTAAACTAGCCATACCTTCTATTTACATGCTTCCAATGAGTTCCTGCCTCATAATCCAAGCTTGCAGGGCATTAGAACTACCCTAAACTCTCTATGTGAGCTTCAAACATCTTCAGAATGCATTACCAATCAACCTTCATGTCCCTGACTTCTTCACTTCACCAATCAACCCTTTTTTCCATCAATACCACTTGACATCAATGAAAACACTACTGACAATGACTGGAGTCCAACAATGACACGAGGGCCAATGTTTCTGGTCCACTAACAATGGAATAAGGATGAAGTTGTTGAATGACTAGATAGTGATTAGGATCAAAAAGTTGAGAAAGGTTGAAAGTGTACTTGGAGATGGGAGGTCGTTATTCGGGTGTATGTTCTTTGGAGAAGTCCACCTCGGAGTAGCTAGATAGGCATTGAGAGCCACAATATTTGAATTCAAAATCTCAATGAATATTGGATCACCACTATTGAAGAAATGGGGAGTGGGTGGATCACGGGATTTTGATGTGGTTGGTCGATCGCTTAGGAGAGTGTAGGGGTCTTGACCGGTTGTTGGAGGTAATGAAGATGAAAGGTATCGGTTAATTAAATGTGGAATGTATTCAAGACGAAATGGACATTTTCCAAGAACTTTTGGAAATGGCGGTCGTGTTGTCAAAGTCTATGTAAACGCGACTTTTGTCTAGTTAGAACCATGAACTAAACAAACAATTACTAAAAATAAAAATAAGTTAGATGGTTTATTACTACAACACAAACAAGTCACACAAGAAAATGTTTGATTATCTTGATTAAATTAAGAAAAGATGAAATGTGAAAAATGGATGGAAAGGTACTAGGAAATGGAAATCTAAGGCTAGTTTCAGGTGATGTTAAAGGATGGAGTCCTTGATATACTTGAAGGTATGTGAGGCCCGAATCTATGTTGGTGTTGGTACGAGGTGTGGTATTGGGGCCTACCCCCTCACTTCACGATCCCGCAACGATAAGGGTGTTAGGTGCTTAGCCAATATACCACCCACCAACTTATTTATACTCGGCTAGAACATCGAGTCAACTTATCCTCTTGGTGATGAAATCTAAGTAGGTCCACCTAGGAAGGAATGTTTTAATGTGAGTTATGTTTTGATGTGTTTTGGTTGTGTGTGAAGGGAGTTAAGTGAATGTAATTCTTTAAATTCTTAATTAAACTATGTGATCAGGAAAAATGAGTGTTATTTTTTAAATTCCAAAGGAAATGTTTCTTCAATGAGAACAAACACAAATGAAATGCTGAAAAATAAAATGATAGAAAGAGAGCGTGCTTAGTGATTGCTTTTCCATTTTAATTTTTGACTTTTATTGTTTTAATTTAAGCGTAGCTTAACAACAACGTACTCCAAAGATGAAAGGTTAGATGAAATAGGAAACAAAAGAAATGGAAACTAAAAGGAAAATATAAATGAAAAAGGCCCTAAGATATACCACCATTCGTGCCATGATGTTGAAGGTAGTTTTCGGTTAGTGTTATCAAATGCAGAAAGTACCTAAAACTCAAATGAGCGAGTTTACCGATACCTGTGATGACAGTCACAATGTTAGGATGATGGAATGTGGACAATGTGAAAATGATCCTCCTTTCGCCGAGTGGTAATACCTGTAAACAAATACATCTAAACATAATATATTAGATAGATGCGGTAATAAGTTTCTCAACAAGTGTCGATCCCAGGAATCCAAAGGGAATTTCTTGAATGTTGTCGAATCGTTTTGATACAATTAAGTTGTGTTGATAAAGATAAAAAGATAAATGATGGCAAAGCTAAAACTCAAGGGGAATAGTAAGATCTTGTTCAACTTCATGAGTGGCCCAAGCTATGGTCGTGGTTAGCTTGAAGTCTTCGAAGTAATCATACCAGAACTCCTCGGTTGCCTCTTGTATTTCGTGGAGGATCTCAAACTGTTCTTCGATGTCCTTGAATTTTGGAGTGAATGTGATGGCGCATAAGGTGAATTCGTGGAGAATGTTGAACTACTCCTACACGAATGGTTGTTATACGATTAGAAGATCGTAAGTTTGGTGATGGGATGGGATTGACGTAGAACAATCATCTATAAAAGATCCATTCTTTTAGACAATTTTTTAGATCAAACCAGATCGATAAAAATGTAGAATATGCTAAAATGATTATAAATGACAGGGATCGACGACGATCATAGATTGACGGTGATAAGAGACAAAAATGTTTATTTTTGATAAAGTATGAATAAAATAGACAAAAATGAATGTAAGAAGGAAAGGTATATTACAAACATAGGTTATAAAGAGTTTAGGAGTTTGTAAAACTTAGAGATTGATGTTCAAATGTGTTTATGAGGCCAAAATATAAAGCAAAGGGTTGAAGACACCGTCGGTAGTGATCGGGGTTGAGGGCGATTGGGAGAAAATTTTGATATGATAAAAAGTTTAATAGAACATACATTGGTAAAGACATGGGATTTTTCAACACAAAGATAAACTATAGGGAACCTATAAGCCTATGGAGTTCTAAAAATGAAGGTTTGGGATTGTTTAGGTAACCAAATGGAAGAAACAAAGGTTAAAGTACCGATCGACAAGTAATCCTGTGGAAATCACTAATATTCACTAGGTGATCTCAAATGATTGAATGAGAGACATGTTTTGACAAGATCTGTAGAAGACACCAGATGACAAACTATAAATGATAACTAGTATAAAATAGGTGATAAAATGATAAAAAAAGGTGGTACCAACCTTAGTGATTGTGTGGAGGTGATAGAGCTATTTGGTGATCATCGATAGAGTCCCTGTGGTCTGATCGCTTTAATGACAACAAGATGTTGATAGCTTTGAATCGTGACGATGCCATCTACATTGGTAGCAATTCATTCTTGCACACAAATTATGATTAAGCTGGAGAAGGGAGATAGAGGTTGATTAAATATAATCGACGATGTCATCAACAATTGCCACTAATCATGGATCGCCGTTGATTTCATCGCAGAGGTTAAAACCAACAAGAGGAAGAATGATACATGGTTAAAACCACTTGCTATATGTGATATCAGACTGTTGGGAAACTTTGGGAGGTTGAGGATTCGAGTTGTAAGAGGTTATGGGGTTAGGGTGAGTGGGTTAAATTAGTTTTAGGTTGTTTAGAGTGGTTAGGGGAAAACAAATGGATTTTACGTAGGTAAAATGAGTTTTACGATAGTGGATTTCATGATACTTAGGATAGGGATAATAAGATAGGTAATGATAATTCGGTTGATGTGTGTCGGGTCCCCTAGGGGTGAAAAATGGGTGTTTACAAAGATATATTGTGGTGTTATTATATGTAATTACTATTAAAGGGAATATAATATTAACCTAGTAAAGTCTAGAAAATGAAATAACTCTAACTATAAACAAATATTCACTATGAATATGCAATAAAAATGTAAGCCACATCATAGATCTCTATGAGAAACAATAATAGCCAATCATTTGAAATATTCATAATGAAATTAGATCATTAAAATTTGAAATAAGAAATAACGAAGAAGACTTTGCTAACATTCTTATGCGTTAAATTGATGATTCTATAATAGAGTATGGTCATCCATCAAAATATAATTGAAAGCATATTCTTATCATATGTTGTTGTTGCAAGTGCCCTCATAAAACTACATTTAAATTGTGGAAGCATATAGATCGAGTGTGAACTTTTTAACATAAGATGGGTCTACAATCCAAACAAATTAATACCAATGTTTATTTTTTAAATATACATTTATGGAATCTTTATTTTTGTGAAGAAAAGCAATACATTGTTTATGATTACATGCCTTTAAATTTACTCTTGTGATTTAATATTAGATCATGACTAAACTCGAAAGATTGTCATATAAGCCCAATTTTTGTAATAGTTGGTTAAGACTATACAAATTATCAAATCATATTCCATTATCAAATCAAATTTCCAATTTTCCAATATTTTGATTGACACTTCACTTATTTGAAAAGACTAATTTGATCCCTTCTTCCAATATAATTTTAAAAAACATTTCAATCATAGATATTTGAGTGTTGTCATGAGTAACAACTTTTACTTATATGACAAAATAGATTAAATCATTTATTTACATTAAAATTATAGTTGTGCAAAAAATAAAAAATTGAGTGGTCTACATTTGATATACATTATAATGAAATATTAATTAGTCAAAGTAAAAAGTATTAATAGAGAGTTGCTTCAATGCATCACCTTCATATCATGACCTCAATTAAATTTATAACTTCCTCAAACAAGGCGGCCAAAAGAAAATAATGACACAACTCTTCACTCGTCACATGCATGTATTTGACACCGTCGATGCGGTCAAATTTATCGTCGTTTCCGTGTTCATCTTCGCGACTAGCTGGTGCTCGATTATAAAAATGCCCATGAAAATGAAATCTAAAATAAAGAATTTGTACACCAGGATCAGGTCCAGAATATTATAGAAATCACAGCAGCAATCACAAAGCTAAGCTTCCTGTCATACTGCGAGTGCGAACATATCACTAAGTTGGACAGCAGTCGGTAAGCAGCCATTGAAATGCTGCAATGCATTTTATGCGGCGGATGTTGATGGGTTTTTGTTATTCGTTTCAGAGATGGAGGTTGTGAACGTTTCAGAGTATGAGGCCGTGGCAAAGCAGAAGCTGCCTAAGATGGTATTTGATTATTATGCCTCTGGTGCTGAAGATCAGTGGACTTTGAAGGAGAATCGCAATGCTTTTGAAAGGATAAGGTATACATTTTCTTCCTCCTTTAGGTTTCTACTGTGTGATTGTCAGTCTGGTTTAGTATTTTGACATTTAATTGTAACATGACCATACGAGATGCTCTTGAAATAGAGATCTCGGATTAGCGAGAGCGATTTCCTTGCATAGGACTCCGCATACCTGAGATGATCATAATCGTTATGCGTACAACTGGTTATCAATGTTCCTCACTTGCTCACTTTGCCTGTTGATTTATTGAAAAAAGAAAATTCAAGTGAAAATTTATATAAACCATATGCAAAACAGTGTTCCAATTTTTTGATGAAAATTTAAAATATGAAGAAAAATATCATGCAAAGCGTCAAAGAGTCCCTAAGCTGGCAGGGAAAAACTTTCAGTCCTCATCACAGCAACATTAAACGTCTGCCGGCTATTAATGCCGGGCTGCTACTTTACAGGGAAGGATTCATTTTGTTACTATAGCTGTTTTTCCAATTCCATGGGACCAGTCTCCCAGTAAATATAGGACACGAAGCCCCTTTGATGGAACCACATCAGGATTGAAAGAATAATGTATGAGAATTCTGATTTTCCCACCAGGAATGGAATATATGTAATCATCCGGGAGCTCATTAGCAAGGCTTAAAAATGCACATTAAAATATGATGGAGCCTTACTCCAAACACATGGGAATGGTGGAGGTTTACTGTGGGTGGATTGACAAGGTCCGGTTTACTCCAGGAGGTGGAGAATGGGGTTACAAAATATGAACGATATGTAAGGTACATGGAAAAAAGCTCCGTGTGGGAGTCAGATAGGTTAGTTGGCCGTCTGTTTTTCTGTGACATAAAAACAACCTTATTAATACCGTTCCCTGTGTGGTTCGAGTTACTCCAGATAAAAGCTGACATGAATGACTAGATTCCAAATCAATTACGGGCTACGAGTTGCCCCAGATAGAAGCTAATATGAATGACTAGATCCGAAATCAATTACTCGTTAGAAATAGGTCTAAGGCTAGTGCAAATTCTGTACCAGAGGTTGAAGGTCAATTTAGAAATGAAACCAAACCAAATCTTAGTGTTAAAGATCTAGGTCATTGTTGGACAACTACAGTGAGCTATAGCCCTTGCACAGTTTTAATTACACTGATAGGTGTTCCCTTTTATCAGATGAAGAGTTGGTGGCGCTGAGACATGTCAGAAAATGAGCGGCAAAGATCTATCTACCGTGCAAGTGTTGAAATCAAATGTTCAAAGGCAGTCCACGTGGGCACGCGTTGATGGTGGAAGGTCTGACAATGCAGAGAAAAGGCAGAGATAGCAGAGAAAAGGCATTGCATTCACTCTTATTGCAGAGATAACACAGATTTGCTTTATTTTGTTAGTAAGTAGCTACCATAGGCTGTACCCTTCAAACATCCCTGGCTAGTCACGTGCCATCTTTGGGCACCGGAACATCCATCACCTTCCAAAAGCATGCCTTATTTGGCTTCAACTCAGTATTTCTGTTTTCTGTTACACCCACTGCCTCTCAATGTTTTGCTTGTTTTCTAAGACCAGTAGAGGAAAATATGTTGATGGAAAACATAGCGAGCAAGTGCTTCTGTTGTTATTCTGGTTTCGCACTGAACACCCTGTGCTTCAAAAACGGCAGGCGCTTGAAATCGCCAGTACCACATTATTCTGAATGCCTACACTTGGCTTTCACAGCTCAGAAAGATCTCCACACTTTAAATGCAGAAAACTACAGTAAGGAAGCCCTTTTAAGCTCTTATTCCAAGCTGGTAGAGTCATGGTTGATGCTCAACAACATGACAAAAGCAGTACAGGACAGTGATAACGCCTTGCAACTTGACTTTCCACACCTTGACTCCCTGGTTTACAAGGGTAAGGATTTGCATGCACACGGGGAGTACAACAAGGTGTCTTCCTGCTTTCAACAAGCACTCCAACAATCCCCAACATCAATGCATCACACCCATCATTCTTCAGTAGTATGTGGTTCTTGAACAGCTAACATAATCTCTTATCATGTCATATCATATTTATTTATGCTTTCATATGCTTAGTGGGTCGGCCTTGGTGCTTTGCATAGTGTAGTAGGGTATATAGGAGTTAGAGAGTAGGATATTATCATCATATTGAGCACTTGAGTCTTATTGTATGGTTTGGAGGTTGCTTCCGTGAAGTGGCTGAGTCATTCTACTTGCATATTGTGATCAATTTCTCTATATTTTGGTGTTATTTGGTAGTATATTGCTGCTGATATTCAAATCTATCTAAGTAATTTCATTACAAGTGGTATCGAGCATCGATTTGGCTAGAATTGGGTCAAAACCCTAATTTTGAAGATTCGGCTATATCTCCAAAACGGTGGCGATTTTTCTGCAATTTTTTAACTGAAGTGGCGAAATCATTCAAGTAAGTTGCTCCCCAAATTTTAAGATCTGTTGAATTGTTTTGCACAAGTTATAACCATTTTAGGGTTTTTCATAAAATTGCTCCCTAGGCCATTATTTTGGGAAATTTTCTAAGTTTTTTATATTTTTGAAAGCTTTTCAAAAATTAGATAGGACTTGTTCTTGATGTTTCTCTCTATTTGGCCAATAACCATACAAAACCCCAAACCCTAAATTCCTAATCCTTGTATCCCAAGACCCAAACCCTACATCATGATAGGGAGATCAACTAGAGGCCAAGGAAGGGTCAAGCCACTCCAAGAATGACTCCAAATAAGGAAGATATGGATTTGGAATCTTTAGCTTTTGGAGTATCAAAGGTATTTAACCAACTTCAGGAAAGGGTTAATAATATGGTAAGGAGGACTTCCACCATGATCTTCAAACACTGAAAGATAAAATGGAAGATAACCTTCAAGCACTGGGAGGTAACATTCAAGACATGAAGAGTGAAATGCAATTAGGGTTGGAATCAATGAGAAAGGAGATGATGAGCACTCTTTCAAGCATGAAGATGGGCATGAATTCCCATTCAAGTCACATGGGTTCCTCAAGCAATGTGCACCTAGATCCAAATCACACAAACCAAGGAGGATCCTCTGCACAACCTAGTGGATCTTCTAGCCAATGGCGTAACATTATTCCAAAAGTGGAAATGTGCAAGTTCAATGGAAATGATCCGATCACTTGGATCAACCAAATGGATATTTTTTTGATTTGCATCAAGTCCCAGTGGGAAAGAAGGTGGTAATGGCATCCTTTATATCTAGAAACCAAAGCAATTCACTTGGTATTGTTGGTTGTGCACTCAAAAGAAGAAGAAGGCTCTTAATGTCACTTGGTTAGTTTTTACGGAGGAGCTGCAAATGCACTATAGTAGTAGTGTGGTTGAGAACTACTTTAGCCAATTGGCAAAGCTACGGCAAACATGATCAATAAAGGATTATATTCAGCAGTTCTAGAGCTTGTCATTGTGTGTGGATACAATTTCAGATGACAATATGAAGGATTTATTCTTGGGTGGTCTCAAGGATCACATCCAACATGAGGTACGAATGTTTGATCCACTCTCTATTTTGATTCTATTATCATGGCACGTAGGAAAGGAGGAAAATTCCTTGCCATGAAAAGGAATAACTTCACTAACATGAGAGATCATAAGCACCTCAAGTACCATCATTCCCTCAACCTACCTGGTTGACTCCACAACAAATGAAGAGAAATGAGTAAAAGGGATATGTTATAGTTGTGATAGTAAATGGAGTAAAGGACATAAATGTGCCGAGAAGAAATTATTCTACATTGAGGGACCAAATGAGGAAGAAGAGGGGGATGAAGAATCTGGTGAAGAGGAAGAGGTTCTTGAGATCGTGATTGAGGAATCTCAACCAACTATATCTTGTCATGCAATTTCTGGCATTAGTACCCCACAAACCCTTAAGGTAGTTGGGTTCGTGAAGAAACAAAGGGTGACGATATTGATTGACTCTGGAAGTACTCACAACTTCATCAATCATAAGTTGGCTTTATGCTTAAATTGCTTTGTTTATCCAGCCCCAAAGTTTTAGGTCATGGTGGCAAGATGGTGGTACAATTAGTTGTTCAAGAAAATGCCATAAGATTAAGCTATCCATGGGAGATTACCTGCTAGATGGTCCCATGTATGCCATTTCAATGGGGGTGCAAACATTGTATTAGGGGTCCAATGGCTTACTACATTGGGAACCATTGAGATGAACTTCCAAGAATTGTTCATGTGGTTCCATTCTGAAGGGAGGACTTTTGAGTTGTGAGGGATGCAAGCAAAAGCTCCACAATTGGTAAGTTCTCATCAAATGTAGAAGTTTCTTAAGAAGGGTGTTGATGGGTTTGTGGCACAACTATTTTCACTAGAAGCTCAACCATCAAAAGGAACTATACCATCAGATCTACAAGAAATTATTAATAAGCACTTAGTTGTTTTTTTGGGGATATGTCAAAAGGGTTACCTCCCAAAAGAGATCATGATCATGTTATTCAACTAGTACTAGAAGCCAACCACCCAACATTCGACCTTATAGTACCCTTATCTACAAAAGAGTGAGATTGAAAAGATGGTACAAGAGATGTTGGAAGTAGGTATTATTCACCATAGTTAGAAGTGCTTACTCTTTCTCAATGGTGATGGTAAGAAAGAAGGATGAAGGTTGGTGCATGTGTCCAAACTACAGGAGCTCAACAAATACACAATGAAAGATAAGTATCCTATTCCTGTCATTGAAGATTTGTTAGATGAATTACATGGTGTTGTTTATTTTACAAAATTAGATCTTGATCGGGATACCATCAAATCAGAATTTGTGATGAAGATATTCATAAAACAACATTTAGGACACATGAAGGCCATTATGAATTTCTAGTAATGCCTTTTGGCCTTACAAATGCACCATCTACTTTCCAGAGTTTGATGAATTCAATCTTTCACCATTTTTGTGGAAGTTTGTCTTAGTATTCTTTGATGATATATTAATCTACAACAAGACTTGGGAGGAACATTTACATCATGTCAATAAGGTATTGGACACTCTTGAACAACAACACCTTTATGCCAAGCCCTCCAAGTGTGCTTTGGGGTAAGGGAGGTAGAATACTTGGGTCATATTGTGTCTCATGAAGGGGTAAAAGTGGATCCTCATAAGATCCAAGCCATGGTGGATTGGAAGATTCCTAAAACCCTCAAAAACCTCAAGGGATTTTTAGGGCTTACGGTTATTATCGCAGATTTGTGAAGAATTATGGTAGAATTGCAACACCACTCACAACATTATTGAAGAAAGACTCTTTTCATTGGAATGAGGAAGCAAACATAGGCATTTGAATCACTGAAGAAGGCCATGTGTACCACTCCAATTCTAGCTACCCCAAATTTCTCCAAAACCTTCATTGTTGAATGTGATGCTTCAAGGTGTGGCATAGGTGCAATACTTATGCAAGAGGGCCACCCCATTGCATTTGAGAGTCGTCAACTCAAAGGTAAGAACCTATCAAAACCAACTTATGAGAAGGAAATGATGGTTATTCTTCATGTAGTCAAACAATGGAGATCATATCTCATGGGTCGTCACTTCAAGGTAAAGACAGATCATGACAGCTTGAAATACTTCTTAGAGCAAAGACTATCATCTAAAGAACAACAAAAATGGGTCACTAAGATGTTGGGATATGACTTTGAGATCATTTACAAAAAAAGAAAAGAAAATGTGGTAGTTGATGCACTATCCAGAGAGATGAGTCCACAGAGGCATTGTTATATGCCATGTCCATATTACAGGAAGATTGGGTAGATTAGAAAGATTAGAATGGAAAAATGACAAAGAGACCCACACTCTCATTCAAAATCTCCAACAGATCCGAGCATTTCGAAAAAAATGTATGGAAGGGGGATGCATTGTGGTACAAGGACCGGTTGTACTTATGCAAAAACTCTACCCTTAAAAGTTTGGTTCTCTTAGAGCTCCATGCTTCTCCAGTGGGTGGCCATTTAGGATTCTGAAAACTTATCACATAATTAAGCAAGATTTATTCGGGAAGGGTTGAAAGGAGATGTCCAAAAATTTGTGGCAAAATGCTTGGTGTGTTAGTGTAATAGGGGATGCATTGTGGTACAAGGACCTGTTGTACTTCTGCAAAAACTCTACCCTTAAAAGTCTGGTTCTCTTAGAGATCCATGCTTCTCCGGTGGGTGGCCATTTAGATTCTGAAAACTTATCACATAATTAAGCAAGATTTATTCTGGGAAGGGTTGAAAGGAGATGTCCAGAAATTTGTGGCAAAATGCTTGGTGTGTTAGTGTAATAAGGGTGAAACTATTAAGTCTCTAGGCCTTTTGCAACCTCTATCTATTCTTAGTGAGTGGGGACGAGAGTTTCCATGGATTTCATCACAGGATTACTAAAATCTAAAGGGAAAAGTGTAATTATGGTGGTTGTAGATAGACTCACCAAGTATGCTCATTTTTGTGCCTTGTCTCATCCATTTACAATGAGTACAATTGCCATATCTTTTATGGATAGTTCAGAAGCTACATGGAACACCCAAGATTATAGTCAGTGATCATGATCCTATATTTACTAGCAATTTTGGACTGATTTATTCTCATGTTTGGGTACTCAATTGGCTCGTAGTTCATCATATCATCCCCAATCTGATGGACAAATTGAGGTAGTAAACAAATGTTTGAGGGGTATCTATGATGCTTTGCTTCAAATAAGCAGAGAGAGATGGGTCAAGTGGCTACCACTTGCAAAATGGTGGTATAACACTTCATTTCATACTTCATCCAAAATGTCCCCATTCTTGGCATTATATGGTTACCATCCACCATCCCTCACTTCCAACTTATGGGTCCAACCTAAAGTAAGAGCAATTGAAGATCACATTCAACACCAACAGGAGGTTCTCTCAAGCCTTAAAGAGAACTTGGTAATGGCACAAAACCGCATGAAGCAACAAGTTGATCAACACCGTAGTGAACGAAGCTTTGAAGTTGGAGACTTTGTTTTTGTATGATTGCAGCCATATAAGCAACTATCTTTGAAACAATAGAAAAAAAGATAACAAGCTTTCACCCAAATACTATGGCCCTTATCAAGTGTTGCAAAAAATTGGTAGTGTGGCATATAAATTGGAGCTTCCTTAGTCAACTAAAATACATCTAGTTTTCCATGTTCTTGCTTGAAGAAGGTCATTTTTTTTCCAGTAACCTCGTTGGTTGCCTGCAAAAGAATTCAGATTATTGTTCATAATAAAGTGCCATCATGGATGAAACAAAATTTTCACTTGCGCTAGTTAAAACCTCTATTGGTTAGAAATATTATTTCAGTTTTCTTCTTCACCTTAGATGAGAAAAATCTATTTGAATTTTGTACTGTTTGGCATTGCTTTTATCTTCTATCTAATACTTCTTTTATAATAACATTGATTGTTTGAGTCTAAATAGTATACTATATAAAATATCTCCATTATATATCCAGTGTATTTAATTAGGAGCAGTTGCTTCAACTGATCTCCTCACAACATAGTTTTTGTTTCTATGAGTTGGGATCCTTTTAAATATTAAATAGTTGAATGTCTTATCAGCTAGAAGAATGTAGACTGTAAAGTGCACAATATATCTATCAGGCGAATGGTGAGCTTTTTGCTTGTTTACCATGTTTAGTACTTCTCACAAGGCTCCCGGTATCTATCTCACATTGGCTACTGAGCTTGGCATCCCCGCATGACTCGGCTCTTCAAAATGGCATCCTATGAGCTTTGTTGTTGTGCAACTCAACTCTAGTTTGCCTTTGCTATCTTATTTGGACTTTGATCATTTTACACAACCTCTACTAGCTTGGAATTCTGCTGGTCTCCACCGTCTCAGCTCCAAAAATTTGTAGCTTCTATATTCATGTATTATGAGCTTCCTAGTGGGCTTTGTTCACACATTGCATTTTGCTTCAGTATGCATATTTTCTATGGATGGGCAAGCATTCGTTTGGCCTTCTTTGTTTTTGGGACACCGTCTCTACATGACGAAGCTTATTTAACACCCACAAACTGGTGGGCCCTATCACTCTTCACAATCACAAATTTAATAATTTTTAGCACTTTTTTAGTACACATTTTGTGACTGGAAGAGAGAGCGGGATCCACCATTTTGTGAGTGCTGGTTACAGTCAGCGTGGACCCACAGATTTGGCCTTCACCTAAGAAGTTTTGAGCTTTGAGTAGAGAGGTTCCTTTTGCCTTCTCGGGACAAGGAGAATGTGGACGTCTTGGGCAATGGCTTGAGGCTTACCACCTTATGCGGGGATCTGTATGAGTTCCTCAAGCTCTCTTATGTGATGGCTTCTCCACTTCATGTTATCCTCTATTTTGCATTTTTGATAGTGTTAGGGAGGAATGCATATATATCCCTTTAGTGATTGTCTAAAATAATATTTATGCAAGTTCTTGGGGTGGTGATGATGTGTACACATGTTTTTCCTTCTAAAAGTTTGAGCAACATTGAAGATTCAATTTTATAAAGCATTTTCTCTTTTGCAACAACCATTGGTTGTGTTGGGAGTTAGTGTCCATTGTGTTCGATGTATTCGACCTTATATTTTATTAATAATATTTGACTTTTTGAATTTTCTACCACCCGTACAATATGTGTGAAATTTATTGTTAATATACCATGTTTTTTTGTTATGTATGCATTTTATTTTCATTGTGTTTAGAGATTTATTTCTGTTGTATTAGTTTTATGTTTATGTTATTAAAACACATAATAATGTAATAGTAGAAATCCCAAAAATTTACAAAGTTATTGAAAAGTAAGGCATTTTAGATTGGTGGCTTTAAAGAAAGATTTAATACTCAACAAACATTGCATTGAATAGGACAATATTTTGTATCAATTATTAATATCTGAGTTTGTAACTACGCCATTATGATTTAATTTTGATCTAAATATTATTGTGCACGTGAGGCCAAGAATGGGAACCGGAATGGAAATGTTGACAAGGGAAATAAAGACATGAGGTTTTCAGCATCCATTACAATCTAGCCATGATGATTTTTTTGTTGCATGTTTTTTATACTTTTTCGGCAATATTAGATCCCCCTTTATCCTTCAAGCAAGAAGAGGATCATGTACATTTCCTTGAACAGTCTCCCCACCCCTAAAATTCTTCTCCTTCAATTTCCTTCTTCATCAATTCTCCTCCTCTTGCAATATGCCACCTCACTCCTTCAACTTTAACTTCTTCAATGCCTCCATATCAGTGTCCCATTGCACCGCTTGGGTGCAAATTGTTTTATGTTCCTTGGGCACCACCACCACGGTCAACATCTGGTCAATTACACATGATGTGCAAATTTGGTATTTATTTGAGCAGTTTCATCGAGAAAAGAGGTTCCTTTCCTACGATTGACATCGGCAAGGTGATGATGTATAGCGCGAGGGTGGTGGCAGCGGATGTGTTGGAGGTGGCGGAGTTGAGCAACGTCTTGGTGTTTGTTCATTGCAATGTGTAGAGTGAGGACAATGCGCAGGTGGCAGTGGACTGGGCTGTCACAGTGGGACACCTTCGTGATGAAGCCAGCCAAGATGGGCAAGGGAAATGTTGAGGTTTCAATTTCGTAAAGCTTTTTTCTACTGCAGCTGCCCTCTTCATGTACCATCTTCCCCTACAATAAGTTTCCTTCACTCCTTCAACTTTAACTTCTTTGTTGCCCCCTGTCAATATCTCCGTTGCACCTCTTCAGTGTGATTGTTAGTTATACTACTATACCATGGACCAATATCTCTCAAGCAATATATTTCATGAACTAATGCTATATAGTTAAGGGTATATTGTGTATGGGTAGAATTTGATACAGATATTTTTTATTTACAACTCTTAACTGTGATAGATGATCCATTCAAATCAGTTGTCAAGTGTATTGCCATCATATGGAAAGAGTTATTAGTTTAAAGTTTTTCTACAATTTGGTTTTTGAATCTTTGATTGAAAATTTTTAGTCAGGAAAAAATAGCATCAATAGCACTCATTGAATTCTGAAGTCTTGAAAGGTTGAAGAGTTGGAACTATAGATCCACAGATAGATCAATGTTAAAACTTATAACTCTTTATGAGGAAATTCGGAATAGTTTTCTTTGTAAAGAAATATCAGGTGTCAAGTGTATTGCCATCATATGGAAAGAGTCATTAGTTTAAAGTTTTTCAACAATTTGGTTTTGATTGATTTTTTTAGTTAGGGAAAAATAGCACCAATACCACTCATTGAATTCTGAAGTCTTGAAAGGTTGAAGAATTGGAACCATATATCCACAGATACACCAATGTTAGAACTTGTAACTCTTTATGAGGAAATTCAGAATAGTTCTTTTTGTAAATAAATACATCTTATATGGCATTGAACATAAGAATCAGATGGAAATTATATAGTTTGTGAATACCACGGTTTTGTTCTTTCAATCCCATGTATTATGTGTCAGATATTCAATTGTTTCATATTTTGCATGCTTACAGAATAGCCGAACAACTGATCACTAAGCAGATATAATGACATGTATGTAGTTATAAAGTGCCAGAGGTTGCAGGTTCTAAATGTACTGATAAATGATGATCTCCTCCCATTTTTCACAGTAAAGCTTGGAAGGTGGGATTGAAAAAATTGGTGCTCTGTACTCACATATCCGATCTCAGGATTAAATTTGAGATCAAGGGGAAATTGAACTGGTTGAATGTTGTCAGATTTCTTAAATAGTCCAATAGACAAGCCATATTTAACAGAAACACTGCCCTGTGTAAATTTGATTTTTCTGTTTTCCAGGTTTCGCCTCGTGTTTTAGTTGATGTCTCAAAAATAGATACAAGCACCACCGTGTTGGGATTCAAGATATCAATGCCCATCATGATTGCTCCAACAGCCATGCAAAAGATGGCACATCCAGATGGTATTCATTCTCTCTTTTAATTGGTTATGCCCTCTTTATTTTAAATCCTTTCTGATACTAACAGGCATCAGCTTGTTTTACAGGAGAGTTGGCCACAGCAAGAGCTGCATCAGCTGCAGGAACCATAATGGTTTGAACTCCCATCTTTTTTTGTGACGATTTAATTTGATAGCAGTGCCTTTTGTTTCCACGGAGTATTACTTCTTATGACAAAAATATGTATATTTAGCTGCCGGATAAAGTGAGTTATAGAAGACTAGGGTAAAAATAGTAGCCTATGTAGTTTTCTATGTTTGTTTTTTTCAAAATGTATAGAGAATCCATCAATCATTAGACATGGAATTCTGTGCCTAAATTAGCACTAAAATGATTGGAGCCATTCTCTTAATGACATTGTAGACTCTTCAATAAAACTATTCTCCAAGTAGTTGGAAAATGAGGTTTCATTAGGAATATATGTTTTTTTGGTGGAGTCTAAGGTTTTTTGTTTGTGTATGCTTCAATGGCAAGGGCGTTAAGCTCCTTCACCTGTTTCTTACAGCCGTATTTTGATGGGTAACTCTTTGCGTTGGGCAAGGAATAAGCAAGTTGGACAGATCAAAAACTTTTCAAATGAAAAAGAAAAGTTAGAGCTGCTGAGTTAGTGGTATATTATTCTGATTATGATCACTTACTATAATCTAGTAAATATAGGGTCACAATCACTTACTATAATCTTGGGTGTACCATGTAGCTTCTGAACTGTATCCATAAAAGATATGATGACTGTACTCACTGTAAAGGGATGTGACAAGGCACAAAAATGAGCATATTTGGTGAGTCTATCCACAACCACCATAATTACACTTTCCCCTCAATTTTAGGCAATCCTGTGATGAAATCCATGGAAACCTCTGCCCACTGCTCACTAGGAATAGATAGAGGTTGCAAAAGGCTTGGTGTCTTAATAGTTTCTCCCTTGTTACACTGACACACCAAGCATTCTGCCACAAATTTCTGGACATCCCCTTTCAACCCTTCCCAAAAGAAATCTTGCTTAATTTTGTGATAAGTTTTCAATAGCCAAGAATGGCTACCCACTGTCGAAACATAGAGTTTCGAGAGAACCTGACTTTTAAGGGTAGAGTTCTTGCATAAGTACAACCGATACTTGTACCATAATGCATCTTGTTAAATATTTTGAATCAGAGTGTGGGTCTCTATGTCACTCTTCCATTCCGATCTTTCCTAATCGACCCAATTTGCATGTAATATGGACATGGCTTATAAAAATTCTTCTATAGACTCATCTCTCCTGGATAATGCATCAGCTACCGCATTTTCCTTTCCTTTCTTGTAAATGATCTCAAAGTCATATCCCAACATCTTTGTGACCCATTTTTGTTCTTCAAATGATAGTCATTGCTCCAAGAAGTATTTCAAACTGTCATGATCTATCTTCACCTTAAAGTGACGACCCATGAGATATGGTCTCCATTGTTTGATTGCATGAAGAATAGCTATCATTTCCTTCTCATAAGTTGGTTTTGAAAAGTTCTTACCTTTGAGTTGATGAATCTCAAATGCAATGGGACGACCCTCTTGCATGAGTACTACACCTATGCCACACCTGGAGCATCACATTCGACAATGAAGGTTTTGGAGAAATCTAGTTTAGCCCGAACTAGAGTGGTACACATGAACTTCTTTAGTTTCTCAAATGCCTGGTTTGCTTCCTCTTTCCAATGAAAGGAGTCTTTTTCAATAAATTTGTGAGTGGTGCTGCAATTCTACCATAATTTTTCACAAATTTACGATAGTAACCTGTAAACCCCCTTAAATCAGCCACAAATATGCCAATGTTAGTAGTAGTGTGGAATTTCTTCAACCTTATAATTGGAGGCTCTTTTTTTGGCGTCTCATAAGTAGGAGAGTAGTTGGAAAAGTTGTGAACAATGAATGAAAGAAGGTACAACAACTGTAATCATGACCTATCTCCAAAAATTTCCAAACTACCCATGACATGGGTGTTGGAAACACCCCAACATTGACAGAATATGCCCCAACAATGCCCAAGAACAGCCATTCACTAACTTCAATGATTGAATCTACTTGTATGTCATTAAATATAAAAAATTCACATAGCTTACCCACTTCCCATATCAAGCATCTCGCTGCCCCGGTAATGGTGACTATCCTCCCATCACTATTTTCCCAATGAGCTGATATATGAAAAAGAGGACCAAAATGAAATTCCCCTAACTGTTGTACTTTAGAGATGTGGCCTTTTGTAGCAACTCATCCTTCACTATGGTGCTAGAAGGTACAATAAACTTCATATGCCTCTGCATAAGTTTCCTTATACACAAAATGCAAGAATCGTAAAAATCAGTAGAAGCTTTTACCTTGTTTTTCATAAGGTCATCCGAATCTTCTTGCCATAGTCAGCTTGGACTTGACTCAAACCAGCTCTATATCTATAGCTGAAAGTGGTGTTTTTCACCCCAATATGCTCCTCGGAATTCACTTTATAATAATAACCATTCTTACCAAGTGTGAGCAATCCTTGTTGTGGAGAATTTTCTGATTGCAAGTGCCTTACTTGCTGTCCCAAAACTGATGCCCTATGTTCCTTCTTGCAAACTCCATCCATGATGTCATTTGCAAGCTGATTTCTGACTTAACCAGCAGTGATAATATTTTTCGAGTTAGTTGTTATGCAAAAGAGCAACCCACAATGTAATTCCCAAATATTTGCTTCAGCATTCACTTCTTTCCTCATGCCATGAATTCTGATTTCTCCAACTTGGTCACAAAATTTCAGTTCTTTATCATGATATTTGAGGGTGAACTCCCCCAATGTTTGCAACCATTGAACCCCAAGAACAATTTCATCATTAGCTAGTTCAATCACAAAAAAATCATCACATACCTCATGAACTCCCAAGAGAATTGACAGTTGTACTATTTTCCTTGCGCAAAGTATGATGGTGCCATTCTCTACCAGCATAGTGACCCCTTGGTTATGAAGAAGACCCTTCACCCAGAATGGGTGATAAGCATGAGTGCCACACATTAGAGTAAGGGTGTTGCCCTTCCACCATATTCTCTCTAGCTCTTTCCTCCGCATAAGTTTCCTTATACACAAAATGCAAGAATCGTAAAAATCAGTAGAAGCTTTTACCTTGTTTTTCATAAGGTCATCCGGAATCTTCTTGCCATAGTCAGCTTGGACTTGACTCAAACCAGCTCTATATCTATGGCTGAAAGTGGTGTTTTTCACCCCAATATGCTCCTCGGAATTCACTTTATAATAATAACCATTCTTACCAAGTGTGAGCAATCCTCGTTGTGGAGAATTTTCTGATTGCAAGTGCCTTACTTGCTGCCCCAAAACAGTTGTCCTATGTTCCTTCTTGCAAACTCCTTCCATGATGTCATTAGCAAGCTGATTTCTGACATAACCAGCAGTGATAATATTTTTCCAGTCAGTTGTTATGCAAGAGAGCAGCCCACAATGTGATTCCCAAATATTTGCTTCAGCATTCACTTCTTTCCTCATGCCATGAATTCTGATTTCTCCAACTTGGTCACAAAATTTCAGTTCTTTATCATGATATTTGAGGGTGAACTCCCCCAATGTTTGCAACCATTGAACCCCAAGAACAATTTCATCATTAGCTAGTTCAATCACAAAAATTCATCACATACCTCATGAACTCCCAAGAGAATTGACAGTTGTACTATTTTCCTTGTGCAAAGTATGATGGTGCCATTCTCTACCAGCATAGTGACCCCTTGGTTATGAAGAAGACCCTTCACCCAGAATGGGTGATAAGCATGAGTGCCACACATTAGAGTAAGGGTGCTGCCCTTCCACCATATTCTCTCTAGCTCTTTCATATTTATGGAATCATGGAATGGAAAATCAGACTTACCAACATGCCCTTGATGCCTCAAACATAGGTATCCTCCCAACATTGCACCTATGTTCCACATGCAGAAACAATTTTGGAATTGAGCCCAAGAATCCACACAACAAAAGTACTTCTTACCTCATTATTCCATGGAGTATGAGGTGCATAATGATGTCCAATCAACGGTGACATAGGAGGACATAACAAGCATGAAATCTGATCACCTTCCCCAACCAGCTGTGTGTGAGAGCAACATACCAGCAATGACATATCAGCAAACAACCAAACTGAGATAATCATGTACCAGGGCTGCCTATGACACTCTTATGACTCAGAATTTTTGAGTTAGGAACAACACTCAGAAAATACCCTAATGGTGCCCTTCTTTCATGCATGATGTCATCCTCATAGGTCCTTAGTAAATCTGATTTGACTTCCTTATGTGGCTGCCCTGTGTGACCATTAGAATTCGATAAACTATCATAGAACATCAAAGGATTTTTACCCTTCTTCGGATGATGACGAAATTGGGATTGTTCTTTGTGGATACCCTCATCGATTTGCTCCTTGGTGACTGTTGTTTGAAAATTTCCAGCGAACTGAAAGTAATCATGAGGAACCAAAAGTGCCTTTCCTCCATGAACATACCCTTCCGTAATGTCATCCTCTTTTCCCTTATGCAAATCTGATTTCTTTTCAACAATTTGCCACAAGCACCCATTAGAAACCAATGAAATATCATTAAATATTAAAGAACTTTTACCTTGGGACACATGCTCCATGATTTCCCTAGGTTCATGCTTCAATCCTTCATCAAATTGTGATATCTTCACGCTGTTGATCTGAAAATCAGTCAAGAGCTTTACTTTGGCAATGGTGATGGGGGCTTCTAGGGCTTCAATGGGTTGTTCCCTCTCAATGCCCAACAACTTCGGTTGTTCTTCTTCCTTCTTTGGCTCAAGCTCCACGATTTTTCCTTCTTCAACTTGCGTCGTGGGTTCCTCTATGGGCTGTTTCTTCTCCATTACTTGCAGCCCTAGTTTTTCTTCTTGTGTAGTTTGTGACCTAGGCTTGGGCCTTGATCTTCCCTTGCTTATTCCCATGAACTCAGAAAATGACATGGCATCACGAATCTTCTTCGGAAGAGCCCTATACTCCTCATACCATGTAGCAATGTTGTCCACTTTGGATGGCTGAGAATTATCGACTTCCTTTGAAGAGCTCCTTCCACCATTTGGATTTTGAATGGTATGGATCAATTTGAGCCATTGTGTTGGCCAATCTTTCTTGCCCTAGGAAAGCTTTTCGAGTCTAGCATCACCAAAAATTATATCTGCCATTTTGATCTTCTTGCAAGGAAACCCTTAGGCTGGGAAGACCGAAGCTCTGATACCATTGTAATGTCCCTTTCTAGGGCTTAAACCAAAAATAAGGGTTTGGCCACAAACCCTAAGAATCAGATCTGAAAATACACCAACACCCAATTGAAAATAATATGATTTTTATAACAAATCCAACAATATTAGAAACCCTAGCAATGATATGGAAATTACACTTTTAGGGTATCAAAATCAACTTAGAACATTAATTAATATCCCTCTAGGGCAGTGAACTGTACCAACACTTAGGAACAATCATTCACATGCAATATGGATTGAAAATTAACATAGAAATATCCCAAATACTCAATAAATCCAGCAAGATGAAATCTGAAGCAAATATGTATTTTGTAAATTTATTTCAACTGCAAGTACAACTGAAACTTCAAAAATTCATAACTCGATCAATACTCGGAGTTTCAGCAAAAACCAATGCTCAAAATGATCTTGAGGAGACCAGCTATCCAATGAAAGTGAAATCACTTTTTTCCAACCATGGAAACCTTCTCAGAATTGATCCCGAACTTCCCAGGTGGGTCGCTCCAAAGAAGGGTGCCAACACCCTAGAAAGTGCCCTAGTTGAAGTAGGAGTTCCCTAAGCATGGATAAACACCTTGTTGTTCCAGAAATCTGCCAATTAAGTCCACTTGTGAGTCTTGTATGAAAGCCACCAATGCAACAAATGCAAGTTTCGTCCCCAAGTGTTGTGACTATTGAGGGTTTCATCCATAATAGGATCCAACGAGGGTTTTCGTCCTCAAAATTGAGCCACACCAAAGGTCTTCGTCTTCAGTGGAGAGTAGGGCATGCCATGCACAAACCCAAGATATCAATCTTTGAAATAAACATGCATAACCTTTCTTAGGCCATTTGATCCACCTTTATATCCTCCTTTTTGGTGCCAAGGATGAATTAGAAGCCCAATGCACTTTTTAATCTTCCCTTAAGAAGACTGGCCTCATAAGAGTATTTAAAAATACTTTTTATTTTATAATAATAATATGAAGTTGTCCCAAAATAAGAATTGGCTGGGCCCAACTTAAAATATTATTAATTATTTTTAATTTAGAAAAGGGGACATTACAATGTAACTCATCTAGCAGATCCTCAATGACGGGAATAGGAAACTTATCTTTTAGTGTGTATTTTTTGAGCTCTTTGTAGTCTAGACACATGTGCCAACCTTCACCCCTCTTGCGTGCCATCACATCCGGAGAAGAGTAAGCACTCGACTATGGTGAATAATACTTGCTTCCAGCATCTCTGTACCATCTTTTCAATCTCACTCTTTTGTAGATAAGGGTACCGATAAGGTCGAATATTGGGTGGTTGGCTTCCTAGTACTAGTTGAATAACATGATCATGATCTCTTTTGGGAGGTAACCCTTTTGGCATATCCCAAAAACAACTGAATGCTCATTAATAATTGCTTGTAGATTTGATGGTATAGAACCTTTTGATGGTTGAGCTTCTAGTGAAAATAGTTGTGCCACAAACCCATCTGCACCCTTTTTAAGCATCTTTTGCATTTGATGAGAACTCACCAATTGTGGAGCTTTTGCCTTCATCTCACACAACTCAAAATTCCTCCCTTCAGAATGGAACTGCATGAACAAATATGCGAAAGCTCATCTCAACAGTGCCCAAGGTAGTAAGCCATTGGATCCCTAACATAATGTCTGCACCCCTTATTGAAATGTCATACATGGGCCTTCTAATTGGTAATCTCCATGGATAGCTTAATCTTATGGAACTTTCTTGAACAACTAACTTTACCTCCATTTGCAACCGTGGCGAAAACTCTTGGGCTGGATAAACGAAGCAATTTAAGCGTAAGGCCAACTTATGATTGATGAAGTTGTGAGTACTTCCAGAGTCAATTAATATTGTCACCCTTTGTTTCTTCATGAACCCGATGAATTTGAGGGTTTGTGGGGTGTTAGTTCCTGAAATGTCATGACAAGAGATGGTTGATATTCTTTAGCCTCGATCTCAAGAACCTCTTCCTCTTCAATAGTTGCTTCCTCATCTCCTTCCTCACTGGGACCTTCAATGTAGAATAATTTCTTCTCAAGACATTTATGTCCCTTGCTCCACTGCTATCATAATTGTAACATATACCTTTTGCTTGCTTCTCTTCAATTTGTTGAGGAGTCAATTGTGTCGGTTGGGAAATGATGGTGCCGTAATCATGTGTTCCTTGTGAGTAGTGAGACCCCTTCATTTACCAGATCTCTTTCCTCCACTCGACGAGCAACTATCATGGATTCTGATATCGAACACATTAAGAAGGCGAACACCAAGTTGGATGTTATCCTTGAATCCAACTGAAGAATAGATAATTTAGATAATCCTTTGAGATGCCATCCACACGTAAGGATAGATTTTGGAATTGCTGGATATAATCCTAGCTTGGCTATCACTGGGTAAAATAGTTCTTTGTAACGTTATTCTTGTAGTGTGTCTGAAGCTCATCAGTGAACATAGACCATGTAATAGGGAGAACCCCATTTTTATTTTGCTCACATATCCATCTATACCAAATGAAATGCTTTAGTTTCAAATACAAGGATGCCGTTACCACCTTTTGTCCACTTGGTACTTGATGCAAATCAATAAAATTCTCCATTTAGTTGATCCAGTGACTAGGATCATTCCCATTGAACTTGTGCATTTCCACTTTTGGAATCATGTTACGCCACTAGCCAGATGATCCACTGAGTTGTGCAAAGGATCCACCCTGGTTAGTGTGGTTTGAATGTAGGTGTGCATTGCTTGAGGAACTCGTTTGACTTGAATGGTAATTCATGCCAAACTTCATGAATGAGCTAATGTGCATCAACTCTTTTCTCGTTGATTCGAACTCCACCTTCATTTCACCCTTCATTGAGTGCAAGCTACATTCAAACTCGACCTTCACATTGTTGAGGTCATCCTTATTCGACATGTTATTCACCTTTTCCTAAAGTTGGGTGACTACCTCTAATACCCTAGAAGATGAAGATTCAAAATCCATATCTTCCTTATTTGGAGTCATTCCTAGAGTGCATTCTTTGCATCCCTTGAGATCTAGTTTGTCTCTTTGTCATGATGTAGGGTTTGAGCCTTAGGGTAGGAATTTAGGGTTTGAGGTTTTGTATGGTTCTTTGCCGAATAGAGAAAAACACAGAGAACAAACCCTCGCTAATTTTTGGCAAGCTTTCCAAAAATATAAAAACTTAGAATTCCAAAAATGTAGCCTATGGAGCGAATTTAGGAAAAACCGAAAAATAGATATAACTTGTGCAAAACAGGTCAAAATACCTTGAAATTCTGGAAAGAATCTTTATTGATTTCGCTATTTTAGTAAAAACATTACAAAAAAATTTGCCACCTTATGGAAGAGAGCCGAATCTTCAACATTAGGGTTTTGACCTAATTTTGGCCCAAATTGAAGCTTTGATGCCACTTGTAATGATATTACTTAGATAGATCTGAATATCATCAGAAATAGAACACCAAAATATAGAGAAAAGATCACAATATGCAAACAAAATGACTTAGCCACTTTGAGGGGTCAATCTCCAAATAATACAATAAGACTCAAGTGCTCAATATGATGCTCATCTACTAATTACTAACTCCTATATACCCTACTATGCTATGCAAAGTACCAAGGCCGACCTACTAAGCATATGAAAGCATAAATAAATGTGATATGACATGATAAGAGATTATGTTAGCCACAAGTTGGCCATACATATCCCGATATACGACCTAGGATTAAGGGTTTAACAATCAAGCACAAAATCAAACCCCAATTATAGAGTTGGATGAGTGGAAGGTTGAGCAGGATATTTCATTTGTTGTGGAATGAGCTTTGATTTTAAGTTTATGAGCATTTGGCCTATGTCTACAGAAGCTTATGGGAATGGTCCAGAATAAGCTGGATATTTGTACATCATCATATTGAAGAAATATTGGATCACTGTCTCATAGATTGAAAACTGGCGAGTACTTGGTTGAGTGTTGAGTATTTTCCTGAAACTCAGCAGCCAAGTTTCTGGCAAGTACCCTTCAAAAATACTCGATGAAATTTGCGAGTCCATGGGAAAAATCGCAAGCTTGTGTTAGAGACATTCAAGCCTCTAAACAGCCATTTTTTTGAACTGTTTTTCACTACTCTTTTGTCCAGCTCTTTCCAGCCCTGCTATTAGTCTGTCAACCATTTTCAACTACCATGAAGTGATCGTCATCAGATTTGAAGGATTTTCGATAGGTGGAGTTTGATTTGAGAGTTATTTCCTTTTTGTTTGTTTTTAATTTTCGTTTTGGGGTTTTTAAGTTTTCTTTCGATTTCAGTTCTCTTCTAGGTTTCTAAAGCTTTTTTTGGTTTTATTTTTTCTATTCTCTTCTTTAGGGTATTAAAGCTTACTGTTTTCATTCTTTGCTAGGGTTTGCAATTCAAAGTGATTTTTGAGAATGTCGTCCTTGGGTATGAAGTCCAAGGACCCTGCTCGGAAGCATGGCCCACTGGGTTCAGAGCAAGGAAGAGTGATATGCAACTATTGTGGTTTTGAGATGAGACAAGGTATTAGTCACCTCAAGTTCCACCTTGCACAAATACCTGGATGAGATGTGAAGTTGTGCTATCAAGTGAATCCTAAAATATGAGAGATGAGTTCCCTTCTTGCTAGCCAAGAGGAGAAAAAATAGACAAGAGGACAACAGACGTAGTATAATCTGTCATGAAATATCCCTAATTCAGATAATGAATTTGTGGGCTCTTGTATTGGACCACGTATTCATGGTGCATTGGATTCCATGTGTCAACAAGTCGTGCTTGCCATAGATAACACTAGAATCCTCCCTTAAGATTGGCTTGCAGACACAAAGAAAAGAGGTAGTGTTATCCCTACTTTATGAAAAATTCTTCAAGCCCAACAAAGATCTGATTTTGACAAACTTGGTCTCTGTTAAAGGCTTGGTGAAGATGTTCACAACTTGGTTCCCCATACGAGAATACTCCAGCAGTATGTCACAATCTTGGACCAAATACCAACTATATTTCCAACAGATCTCAGTGTGCTTGGTCCTCTCATGGTACATCGGATTCCAAGAAATTTTAAATAGCACTTTGAGTATAACACTACTATGAGATATTTGATTGCTGTCAAAGCCCAAGCTTATCAAGCACTATCCATAGCTAAACTGCCTCCTGTTCAGCTGTGAAAGAACCTTTGTTCTATGCCTCTACAGATGAAACAGCTATAACAGGCTGCTTCTTGCTCAACCTTGCAAAAGCTCCCAAACGAGGCTGATAAATAAAGAAGAAAGCGTCCTTGGGGTGATAGTGTAGTTGTTGGTGCTTTCTCAAGTGAGAGATCCAAATTCAAACCCCACTCCGTGATAAGGTGACTCACTTCTGACAGATTCCCCATTAATGGGGTGTCATGTTAGGGCGGTTTAAATCATGGGCATGAATAAATAGTGCTTAAATTCCCATCCTTAGGATGATGCCATGCCGGAATGGGGCCTGGTGATGTCCCCTAGTTAGCCATAGTTAAAAAAAAAGGATGAAAGTAGTCTTCCATCATTTTTGTCTCCAACCCAATTACTACTAGTGTCCATGTACCTGATAAAGTGACCTCACTGCCACAAGAACATTGTATATGTGGATTATAAGTACCCTCGATATATTCAAAGATACAGTTTTGTTATTCAAATGACTCTCTTGAGGATCATGTATGCACTTGGAATTAAGTCTGACATCAGATGTAGCATTCGCCCTCCTGTAAGTTGAGTAAATAAGGCTGCCTGCCAACTCTTATATAACGAAGCGTAAAATTATGAACTACAACAGGAAGTCAACTCAATCATAGACTCAAAAGGGATGGGTACAGATTCACATACTTGCGTGTTGAACATTTTCATAAGAGCTATGTTACACTTATGCTGTAAGAGAAAAATAGCCTCCTCTAGGTGCATGATTGGGGTTGCCAAGGGGATAACACAAGCAGCCTAAGTGTGTTATATCAAATGTTTTTCCTAATATTATTTCACTCTATGAGTCCCACCAAATTGACTTGAAATAATCAAATCATCAAACATACAAATCACGTATGAGAAATCATTATTAACATGCTGGAAATAGAAGTTAGGGTCAGATGGGAAATGATTAAAGCCATAGTTAATAAAACAGAGGTCAATTTTCTCATCCCATGCTTCAGATGCCTTGTTCAATCTATATAAATACTTCTTTGAGTTACAAATAAGAGAAGAATCTAGAAAAAGATCCTAGAGGTTGCTGCATATAAATAGTCACATCCAGGTCACCATTAAGAGAAGCACACTTCACATCCATTTTGTGAAATTCCCAATGAAAAATAGTAGCAAGGAAGTAATATCCAAATGGTATCCATCTTATCCACAAACACAAAAGTAGTAGTATGGTGAATACCTTTTCGAGAGGATCCCTCAACAACAAATGAAACCTTGGACTTTTCCATCTTCTGAAGTAAATGTATACACATAGTTACATCTAGCAATATTCTTCCCATGAGGAAGAGGAAACAACTCTTAGGTGGTGTTCTTTATCATAGAGTTGAACTTTTGAGACATGGCATCCATAAGAGCCTCCCTCATAAGATTCAGGATCACAATGTTCATGACCCTCATCATAAGGGAAAAGTTGATTCTTCAATTCTTATATTGAATATCTGAAACATTGTTTGCATCACAACTTGCAGCATCTGTTGTCTTTGCAGCCCTTTTAGGTGTCTTTGTAGCCCCATTAGGTGTCTTTGTAGCTCCTTTAGGACAAGGAACCTCACCTACAACTGAAATCCGAAGTGTATTGTAGGAGTCACAACAACAATCTCTATCTCATGATCTAAAACTTTTGAGATATCTAAACTATCAAAGATAGATTAAGAACAAAATTTGTAAGAGTACCATAATAAGCAAGGGGAAGAGGAGAAAGTGAACTTTTGAAGGAAGACTTGTTTTGAAGGCCGCATACCTCCAAATATGATCTATCTAGAATTTGAATAATATAAGAGGAAAGCCTCAAACTCATTGTATCTAACAAATATTTAGCCTTCGTTATATTCCGGGCTTCTTCGGGGCCACATTCTTAAATTTTCTAAAAGGCGTTCGATTCAAAATACAACACGTGCAATTATTGCCTTAACCCAACATTTGTGGTCCATACCTCTAGTATGCAACATACACTTGTCAATCTCAAAATTGGTCCCATTTCTTCTCATAGCTACATCGTTTTGTTAAGGGGTATAGTGGATTGTATGCAAGCTTGTGATTCCATACTTTGTGTAGAAGTTATCAAATCAATCCCGTTGTTAGTCCTAAGGATTTTGATGGTTTGATCACATTGATTTTTAACAAGATTTATGAATTTATTAAATTTCTCTAAGACTCGACACTTTTGATGAAAGACATGCACCCAAGTATGTGTAGAGTAATAACCAATGAAAGGGAAGAGATACTTGGCACTTGGCGAGGCTATGTCGATGGGAGTGAAGAGCACACACTTATCTTTGAGGGGGTGAATCAATATACTATAATTTTTACTTATTTAAAACTTTAACATCCACAACAACAACAATCATACAAGATCCAACAATTATGAAACACAAGATTTATGTGGAAACCCTTTCGGGGAGAAAACCACAAAGAAAAGACTACTTGGATCTATTGTCCAAATCCAATCACAAAATTAATTTCTTTACAAATGTTTGTAGGCACCAACCTACTAGAGACACCAATCCCCAATGCCAAGCACCAACTCAGCTGATTTGTGAGCACCAACTCACTAGAGACACCAATCCCCAATGCCAAGCACCAACTCAGCCAATTTGTGAGTACCAACTCATTGGAGACACCAATCCCCAATGCCAAGCACCAACTTAGCCAATTTGTGACCACGATTCTTTGGAGACACCAATTCCCAAATACTCTTCTTGATGGATGAATTAAATCTCCTTTATAACTCTTCTTTTAATGATGTATCTTTTGCTGCTCCATGCAAGCTTCATTTCTTCACTCATTCCAATCATACCCACTCGGACTTCATTCCACACACCATTTATTAAAACACTCTATTTTGTGGCAGTTTATGCTTCTCACTGATTTTTCTTTGCTATATTTCTCCACAAGCTTATTTGCTTATTTTTCACTCAAAAGTATACAATTAACGGCTTCTCCTTTTCTCACTTGTAGAGTTCTGCCATCCGCACTTTCTTCCTTTTAGTGATTCACCATTCCAATCTTTGAGTTTGAGTGATTTCCGTTTCTTTCCATCTCTACACTCACTTGGAAAACTCTGCCTTTTGCACTCTCTTTTTCACCATTTAAATCTTTTCAACTAACTGTTCTTATATATCATTTACCTCTCTTGAAGAGATGTGAATTGTTCCCAAAGTCGGCTCAAAAGATTTCTTCGGATGCAAAATAGGGTTGATCATAAATTCAAATACAAATGCCTTGGGTCAGCCAAAACACCAAAACAATAGAGATTTGAAGCGATTTTGTTTGCACAACGATTAGTGGCCTTTTGCCTTCCACAATCAAGGAATGATTACAACGACTTCCTCACGAACAAAACACAAACTAGCGGCCTCTATCTTCTAAAATGCCAAAACCACTACAAAGTGGAGAGCCCTTTGTAGTTCTTCTTGAGCTCGAAACCGAAGATAGAACTCCAGGACATTAACAAGGAGAAACAGGTGGATGAGAGAGCTCCAAGCTTCGGACCAATCACATTGCTAGCTAGTTGGACGAAAGACATTGCTAGCTAGCTCCGGACAAGCAACACTACAAGCTGAGCTCTGGATGACCAACATCGTAACTTGCCGAGCTCAGGACATCAACACTCTGATGAGCTATGGACGACCAACATAAAACTAGGTGTAAAATAAAGTAAAGTAAAAGTAAGCAAGAGACAATGTTGGCACACATTTCGACCACAAACCTTTAAATCCTACACGATTATAGTATGCACAACAAAGTCAACAATCTGCGTTATGCTGGCATATCAGTCAAGCATGCGCTTGAAAGTTTCACCTAAGATGCAAAGAGAACAACACGGACCTTATCATATGAGAGAATTGTAAAGATCTAATGTGTGCACATAATATACACACACAAATGTTAATCTACAAAGAACTTAAAATACATTAGAACACTCAAATCACACAATTATCTTCTATATTCCATGTGTGCAAGAAGATTACACTACATAAGAGATCTGGTTACAAAAGTGTGTTGTGTGCTGCGTTGTACAAAATGATACAAGAGATACTAGGTTCATGTTACTTTACAAAACATCAAAACCCTAAGAACATATCACATTTTGTACAAAATGTCCAACCTTTAAGCCAATGAGTGAAGTCTTAAGTTAATTAAAATGAGGTTCAATAGGGTATTTATAGTATCTGTGGACTCCTTGAACTTGTGAGGTGTCACACAAATATTCTTTTGTTCCATTATGGATCCCTTGGAGGTGCATGGTTGTCTCTTAGCCGACACACACTCTGTATTTCCAAAACCTTCCCCATTTTCTCTTATCGGTATGTGCGATCTTGGATTATCCGCGGCCTCTTCGTTTCCTGTGTTCACACGTCCTATTTTGTGTTTTTATGCCAACCATGTGCCACACTCCAACACTAAGTTTATGGGCCTTTTTGGTTATTAATGTTTCCTCGCACTAAATATCTTGTTTTCCCTTAGACAAGCATTTTCCACTCATGTGCTTGTTTTTTGAGTGGACAACACCCCAGGCACATTGAACCCTGAAATCCCTTCTCAAAAATTGCCCACTCTTCTAGCATGGCTTGAACTTTACCCTTCTCTTCACACACTTCCTTCACAATTCCCTCTATCCCTTTCAAATTTTCGGTGATTTCTCCATACCTCCCTTCCTTGTCTTTCACCGCTCCTTGACGAGCCTTCCCTTCTCTACAAGATTCTTCATTCAGAATTCTTCAAGCTTTGTGGTGATTGCATCTTTCCTCTGCCTCAACTTATTCTCCGCGATTTGACTTTTTCTAGGACCCTTTCACTTTTTGTGACAACTGTCATGGTGAATGTCGTTTCCACTGAGTGCCTTATTCTTCTTTTCCCCATCAACAACACAACTAATCACAAAATCCTTGATGACTTTGAAAGCTGCAAATGTCTCCACAACCCACTTGTATGCCTTTTGAATATTAATCTCCATTCATTTTGGCTTTAACTCATCCCATTTATTTTTGCACTGCTTTCACTTTTCTTGTGCAAATTTCCTCTTATGTTGGCTGCATTGTTGCATGCTCCCACACCAACTTCAAGACTGTTGTGCTAAGATTCTCTGCCCATGTCATTCCATTCATGCATACTTCTTTGATTATTCTGGTTATTTATCCAGTAGAGGATCTTCCGTCTCTTCTTACTTTGCCATGGTTGAAGATCCAAATGATGAGCTTCCCATCTATAATCCATTCTTATATGAACATGCCAACTTTCACCTTGATGTTAGTGATGATATTTCTGTAACGCGTCCCTTTTGGGGCTGAATAGGGACGAATGGGGTTTTTCCACAAATCTGATCCAAATCAACAACAAAACCAGCAACACATCAAACTGAACATGGAAATAGATCAACCACAAATGAACTTCACACAATGAAATGCCCTTCTCTAGGGCAGCGAACTGATATGAAACTTTGGGAGTCTCAAACCCTAGTCAAAACATCTCCAATCTTCATGAAATAAATACCAACATGCACGGCAACACTTGTAGATATTATTTATGCAATAAAACTGAATTTACAACCACTAGAATAGCTGGAAATGAATTAATTCGGAACAACAACAAAATATTAGGGTAAAACACAGCTGAAACTTCTAAAATTCATAACTCCATGGAAAATAGGAATTAGAACACATATGATAGCTCAAAATGATCATGAGAAGACAAGCTATCCAACAAAAATAATCTCATAATTTTCCAACCACAAAATCATGCCCAAATATGCAACTGAAATCTGCAAGTGAGTAGTTAAGGATGAAACCCTACTCCAAAAATCACCAAATCATAGTCTCTATCCCCAAATATGATGATAAATCTGAATATGAACTCAAATCACAAATATCAGCTCTCTATGACACCAAATCAGTCCCTTAAGCAATTCGCCTAGGGCTAGGAAGAACAATGAATGCACTAGTAGTGCCAAATCAGCTCACATGAGACTCCTAGATGAAGCCTCCAATGGATCCCTTGAGGGTTTTCGTCCTCAAGAGAGATTGCCACACCTTTGGGGTTTTGTCCAAGGTGGAGAAGGAAGATGCACACTGTGCACAATCCAAGAAGAATAAACAAACATCGATGCCCTCCTCCAAGTGTAGCGAACACCTCTTTATAGCCTCCCAATCATAAATTAGAAGACTTCCAAGAGGACCAACCCTTAATGGAAGAATATAATGCTCCACATGCAAAACCGACCACTCCCAATGAGAAATTAGAACAACAATGCTCAAATAATTCCATGACCAACCTCCAAGCATACAAAAGTATTTAAAAATACTTTTTGTACAAGTATGAGGCTCTAAGAGTGATGTCCTTGAAAAAGGGGACATTACAGTCCTCCCTTCCCAAAATTTGCTTGTCCTCAAGCAATTGCAAGTACCCGGATCCCAAGTGATCCTTGTAGGCTTCATTTTTGTACCTACACAAGAAACAAACTCATTAGAGAAAACATGAGTGTTCAACAACACTTTTCCATTTTCTTCATCATGTCCCATGCACATAATAGTTGGTTTGCTTCCTTTGCTTGCAAGCGACTCATAATTCCCACTCCACATATGTCTTCCCAAAACTCCCAACCAGCTGTCCCATACATCTTCATAATCATGCATCCCCTCAAATATTAGGAAGGCAATAGAATGAACCAAATCCAATTTCGGTTGTGTGTGCTTCATTTTTAAAGTACCTATTTTGCGGTGTGTTCTGTTTCTAGTTGATTTTTGTGATATGTTTAAAGAACATTCCTATTCAAATTTGTAAATAGTGAGTAGTGTTTCCTACATAATTCCTGAAGGAAAAACATAGTGGACAGATGAAAGAGCAAGGAAAAGCAACATCATGATATTTGGGTTGTTGATTGTTCTGTAAAACCATCTGTATGTTTGGGTTGTTGGTTGTCCTGTAAAACCATTTGTATGTGCAGGTTGTTGGCTGTCCTTAGAAAACCATCCTTGTTGAGGTTGTTAGTTGTCCTGAAAAACCATCTAGATCACGAGAACGCAGAGGCGGCAAGCTGCAAAGGAAGTGCGTTTGTTTTTCCCCATGTTCGCACTAAGGGGGGAATGTTAGGAATAATATGATAGTGCTCACATTTACGAATTACTGTAGTAATTAGTTATCACCTATGGTGAGTATATTGTTATAGAGTTAACAATATTGTTTGTTTATTTACCCGTGACTATCCCGGGTTATTAGATCCTACATCTTAGGAGGTTGTTCTACTATCTCTATGGCTATATAATAGCCTTTGTAATGTTCTTGTGATATGCTGAATAGAGAAGAAATCAATTTTTTTGTGTTTAATCTGCTCGAATATGTTGTTGTACCATCAACAAGAGCCCAACTAGAAATTCATGCCCCGTCTTGTTTTATTGGCAAACCAAACATTCTCGGATGTATTGAAGAACCTCCTCTTTGAGTCCTTTCCAAAAGAAACGCTCTCTAACTTGTTTGTATGTTTTGAAGTATCTGGATGACCAGCCAATGGGGTATCATGAACAACCCTCAATATATTATTTTTCATCTTTGATTCCAGAACCAAATAGATCCTATTCTTGTAGAGGATGAGCCCATCCATTATCGTATACCTCTCATCCACAATTTCTCTTTCAAAAACAGCATTAGCGAACTTATTTTTGGCATACTCAGCAGTAATTAAGGCCTTCCAATCCGCTGTTATCTTAGATAAGGAGCAAAAATGTGACTCTTTTGACAAGACATTTTCTACCAAACAATTTATTTGAGGGGCTCTTATGATCATACCTTGTAGTTCAGCGTATTACCCCCATTTATAAATCTTAGCTCCATACTTTGGTAGTTGAGAGTGAATTCTCCTACTCAAAGTGTAACCATTGGACCCCAAGCACAAGATTTGTATCAGCTATGCCAATTATATAAAAATCATCACATACCTCATGCCCTCCCAATGTGAAAAGGAGTTGTGGACTTCTCCTTGTGCATGGCATGGAATAGCCATCCGCTACTGTAACCTTGAAGCCTTTGAAGTCTTCCAACAATTCCATCCTTGCAACCAAGCTCTCATCAATGAAATTATGAGTAGCTCCACTATCAATCAATACCGTGACTCTTTGTCCTTGTAGGTCTCCTTTCATCCGAAATGGAAGATACCCATGAGCACCGGACAAGGTGGCAAGAGTGTTGCCGGATGTTCTTCCGGATCATGATGTTGTCTTGCCTCGTCAACTTCCACTTCCTCTTCCTCTTCCTCTTCACAATCTGAAAAGACCTCAATATAATGAACATGCCCCTTACCTAGGCAACGATGACCGCTAGACCATGGATCCTTGCAAGAGAATCACAAGTTTTTCCTTCTTAGCTCATTTGTGCAACGCCCCTTCTTTGCTCATTTTGGACAGCTCCTTGGGTATGATTGGTGCTCGTTGAAAAGGCCTCTTTGGCTGGTCCAAATATGTTGTTTTTGGCTGTCCCGAAGATTCTTTTGGCTGTCCACCATTCCAAGATGCCCTTGGTTGCCCGCTGATTGTTGTTGTCCTTGGAGCAGCACCTTCTAGGTCCAAAGATTTCTTTATTGCCTCTTGGAGAGACAAAGGATCGAATGCTCTTACCAAACCCTTGAGTGGTTCAGCCAACCCCTCAATGAACAAAACAATGAGTCTCCTCTCTGTCACATCCGGAATCATCATGAAAAGTCTCTGAAATTCAGTGACATAATCTTGTGCCGTGTCGTGTTTTCTCAATTGTTCTAGCTCCCGAAAGTGCACCTACGGATTAATCCTATCAAATCTCTCAATGATCCTCCTACAAAACTCATCATATGAGTGGATGAGATTGTGCCCTTGTGTGATCAATCCATGGTACCACCATTCATGTGCAATTCCTTCAAGATGAAGGGTTGCAAACTTGATTGCTTCTTCTTCCATCATAGGCCTCAATGATAGATAAGTATCCAAATTTTGTATCCAAGAACAGGTTGTCCTTGTTGGAACCATCAAATATGGAGAGTGTCAATTTCCCCAAAGCATGTTGAAGATCCCTTTGTGGTGCTTGAGATCTAGGCTCGGGCCTTGACCTCCCCTTGCTTACTCCTATGAATTCCGCAAGTGAAATAGCATCACGAATCTCATTTGGAAGAGCCCTATATTCCTCATTGCTGGCCACAATGTTATGACCCACTAAATGCTATGTATCAACCTCCGGAATGACTTCTTCCCTTGAGAGGAAGGTAGGCTGAAAAGGCCTAGCAGCAGATCTGAAATTTGAATCTTGGGGCTGCCTCATATTGTGAACCCCGATGATTTTCCCTCACCATTGTGAAGTCTTGGCTCATGAAGTTTTTGCAAGGTTAGGGCTAGAAAATCCATCGTATCCACCAACCTCACTTGCCCTTCGATAAGTCTATCAATCTTGGCCTCTTCAGAACCTTTGTTGGCCATGTTAGGCCCTTCAAGCAGCTGATCTGATTTCTTCTTCTCTTTCCTTTGATAGTAGATGTATTCTTTGTCACCGTCTTGCATGAATACCCTTCAGGTTGGGAAGATCTTTGCTCGACCACTATAACGCCCCATTCCGGGCTGAGATGAAGACAAATAAATGGCACCAACCCAAATCACAATAAACTGAAATTTATAACAGCAAGCTACAATAGTCTGAAATCTTATGACAACAAGAACGAAATTGCAATTATTTACTTCCAATACCACTTTTACACCATCCAAAGCATGTAGGGAACAATAATAATTATTTAGAGCAAGTACAAACCAAGAAATGAATTTTTAGAACCCTGGCTGAAGTATAATAATTAATTTTGTGACAACAACAAACCCACTTACAAAAATGGCCAGAAATAATGATTCCTAGGCCCAAAGTTCAATCCGTAAAGTGTAATCAGCCTTATAAATTAGGAACAATCCAAATATCAACAAAGAAAGGAGTGCCGTGCCCTAGATACCACCAAAACCTTCCACCATGCAAGTCGCCACCCTACGAGAGGGTTTACAATGGATAGGAAATGGTATGTTCCAAGCAAAATTTGAATGTAATCACCAAGTGTGACCTCGTGTGAGATCACCAATGAAGGAATGAGGGGTTTCGTCCTCAAACCAAGTGCAAAGAGGGTTTCTGTCCTCAATTGCAAGAGAGAAAGCGTTTCATGCTCCAACTCCAAGAAAATGAATTCCAAAGCAAGCATATCCTTTTTCCATCCAAGCGACCCCTTTAAATAGCTAGAGGTGGCGCCAAAACCCAAATAGAATCCTCCCAAAGAGGACCAACCTCCTTGGAGACATAAGAGTTCCCTTTTCTTTTATTTTTCAAATGGCTTTTCACCTTTTTCTGAACTGACTTGACTTCTCTAAACTATAATTAGAAAATTACTTAAAATAATAAAAATCTACAAAAGCAACTGAATGAACTATCACTGGAGAAGGGGAAATTACATATTGATAACTTCCTACTTTTACCATCTTCTTACCTTTGGGACATCTCATGAGACCTGTTTTAATTTACCCTCTAGCTTGGGGGCATCTAATGTGCCTTCCATAGTCTAACTCCTTACGGTTCAACCAAAATCTTGCAATCATCGAAGCCAAACAAATTTAACTCCAAGAAATCTTCAAAGAATAAAACCTCCTCTTTGAGAGCATACCCCACCAAGGCTATGTTTTCCTTGTGCAATTAGCTATGCATGCCACCTCACATGTCATAACCACTTGCACCTTATTGCATCTCTCTCTCTCTCTCTCTCTCTTAACTTATCTTACTCTACTATCTTTACTTACTAATTAGTTTCTCACGCTGCTTAGCTTTATCCTTCCTTCTATCCTACTTTATTTTTTCAGGATTGTTAGTTCAGTCAATTCATTTCCAATGTAATGTCCCTTTCTAGGGCTCAACCACACAAACAAGGAAAATCACACAAACCCCAAATGAATACAATCTGATTTTTATAACAGCAGACTGAAAATTGGAACAACGATGTACAACAGTCTGATTTTCTAGGACAACAGCTTGCAAAGTACAATAATTCACCCAAATATCACTATGAAACTCATCCACAACATATATAAGCCTTCTAGGAACAATGTAGGTCAATTTACACCATGAAATTCAATCACATGCACAGCTGGAAATTAATTTAGCAACAACAGAAGTACAGCCAATAGAAGTGACTGAAAATGAGGTCACCAAACCCCAATAAATACCAAATATGCAATATATCAGCCTTATAAAATATGAGAAGTCCAAATATCAACTTGGAATGTAAATTTGTGCCCTAGAAAGGACCCGATCACACTCCTATGCAAGTCGCTCCCTAGGAGAGGGGCATAAAATAATACCAAAACCCTTGGTATTCCTTCTTCTCCAAGCCCTAGTTGCAAACCAGCAAGATAGTCTTCAAAGATGTCCTCAATCACCACCAAATTGGAGAGTTTCGTTCCCCAATATTCCACAAGGAAGGGTTTTGTCCTCCTTGGATGCCACACTAATGGATTGTTGCCCCTTAGTGGATTTGGATTAGAGCAACCAGCTCTAGAACCAAGTATATAAAAGTATATATGCCAAAAGATGATCCAAAATGAGCCTATGCGACTCCCTTTATACCCTTATGGTGGTGCCAAAGGTCTAAAGGGTGAATTACCCCAAGACCGACCTCTTTGGAAGCTTGCTTTATTTTCTAATTTCATCTTGGGAGCTCTCTAACCCAACCGACCTGCTTGGAAAGGCAAAACACAAAATAAAAACATAAATATGAATAAAGAAAACTGAAATATAGCTCAAGTCCTTCCCTTGTTCACTTCTTGCCCATAGAAAAGGAGGATGAGCAAGAAGCCTTCAATTTATATTATTTCAAAAAAGGGGACATTACACCCGACTAACACCTCACAACCTATTCTTTGTACAAGCTTGTTATCTTGTTTGATTCAATTCTGACTAACACCTCATAACCTACTTTATTTTTACAGATTATTAGCTCGGTCGATTCATTTCCCTACTAGCACATGACAACCTATTCTTTCATTACAGGACAATTAGTTTGGTTGATCCTATTCCGACTAACAACTCACAACCTACGTTCCATAGCTTTGACATTTTATTATTATTTTACTTTATTTTACACTTTGCTGAACATCCTCTTTGCTTGAGTATCCTACTTTACTTTATTACACTACGTAAACTTGCTTTACTTTATTATTTACTTCTTGCCTTTGATATCTTCTCTTGGGTTCACACGAGTCATTGCCCTCCTCTTGGAGCACTTTGGTAGATTTACTTTATTTGTACAACCTATCTTTGACACCCTCCCTCTTGGGTTTATACGGCCATTGTTCTCTTCTTGAGCTACTTTGGTAATACATTTGACAAACTCTTTACGTAACATGATAATTTTTCCCTCTTGGGTTTATTCATCCATTTGTTTCCTTTTGAATTTTTTGGTACAATCTTATCAGATTTTATAACATTCTTTCCCACTTGGGTACTATCACCTTTTATGCTTGTGTTGGACCTATCGTAGGTTTATGCTCTTGACATTTCTAGTGATCATTCTCTTGTAGCTTTCATTCCCTATGAAGCAAAACCCCCTTTTTGGGTCAGCTACTAGCTTTCTCCTTCATTGATCACACTTTCATCCTTGTAATTTCTTTTTGTCACTCGTCTCACTTGAGGCACACTTAGGTTAGATATGCGATCACACTCTTCCCTTAGGGTAGGTCTAGAGGTACCTAAGCATCCACGAGTGTAGGTGTATACACCTCATTTTTATGCTTGCTAATAGTTTCTCTTGTGAAGGGGCTGCTGATGCATTTTCCTCCTAAGCGAGTGCCTCAAGGGGCTTAGGGATTGGAGTGTGATTGGACTTGGTCATGTGGGCTAGACCACAACATTTGAGAGATGTCACTATTATGCCATAGTTCCCTTATCCTTGCCTCGTTTCTTCCTTTTGTTCACTATTTGAGAGATGTTCTCCCTATGGACTACATTGGTAAATGGATGGCACTCCTCATGGAGTTTGACCTATGCATCTTTACGCAAAAGGTTGTCAAAGGCTAGGTCATTCAGAGACCAACTCACTTCCGCTTCAATACCCGCAACCCAACCCATTCTTGATTTACTACCTGACGAGGAAATCTTACTCATTGAGGGAATGAATCAAGCTCTTACAATTAAGGATTATTATCATGGTTTCTTTGTTGATGTCAAGGCATAGTCTCTCATAGCTAGTGACAAGAATCCTAAGCATAAACCCACAAAAGCCAACGTTAAACTTGAAGACAAAGAAATCGTTGCCGACCTTCATGAAAACACTTGGACTCTCCATTTCAATGGAGAAAAATGTCTTCAAGGAGTTGGGGCGGGTTTTGTTCTCATTGATCCATTAGGTAAAACACTTCTTTTCTCATTTCCACTTGAGTTTGATGTCACCAACAACATGGCTGAATACAAAAATCTTATCCTTGGTATGAAAGCCATTCTTACTTCCAATATCACATATCTCCATACCATGGGTGACTCCCAACTTGTCTATCGACAAGTCAGTGGTGCCTATCAATGTCACACTGATAACCTAAAGGCATATCAAAAAATAGTCCAAGCCTTGGCATGACAATTCACTTCTTTCACCATCGAATCCATTCCTTGGGAACACAATTCTTTAGCTGATTCTTTGGCCTCTACCCAATTTCAACCTCACCCAAATCTTCAAAAGGACCAATGCACGATCCAAATCCATAAGACACCTTCCCAACAACCTACTTTGGATTCCACTCTGTTTGCCAAATGGACGTTGTCTCTACTACCCACAATTCATGGTATAAAGACATCATCCAATTTATCCAATATCAAACTTTCCGTTCGAACACTAATTATCTACAATAAACCAAAATCTGGAAGAAGTCTCTAAAGTGTGTCATAAAAACGACATTCTTTATTATTGTAACTTTGAAAGCACCCTACTCGGCTATGTTTTTAGAGGACGAGGTCCCTTCTCTCCTTGAAGAAGTGTGCGGGGTCACTTGCGGTGGACATTTTGGCAGCCATGCCATAGCCTACAAATGCCTACGTATGGGTTACTTATTGGCCTACTCTAGAAGTTGATGCACACACCTTCGCCAAAAAATGTAAACCATGCCAATATCATGATGACCTAATTCACTCTCCACGGATTGAGCTTCAAGTACTCAAAGCTCCTTGGCCCTTCAATATGTAGGGATTGGATTGCATTGGTCAATTCCCTTGCTCGAAGATGGACATCTCTTAATCATTACTGCTCTTGAATATTTCACTTAGTGGGTTGAAGCCATGCCTCTCTCAATATAACCGAGCTAACCACTTCCAAATTTATCGTCAACCAAATCATCTGCCGCTTTGGAATTTCTCACACAATCATTTCTAACAATTGTGGGACCTTCAAATGCAAAGAAATGAAACAAATCTATGCTAAATTCAAAACCCAACATAAATTCTCAACACCTTACCATCGATAATGTAATAGCCGAGGTCAAATCATCTAACAAAATTCTCCAAAAGACCATTTGTGAATCAATCTTTGAGTGACATTTAGAGTTTTATCCTACGCTCTAGGCCTAATGTACCTATATTCATACGGATACCGAGGCAACCCCATTCTTGCTCGTATTTGGTATCAAAGCAATCCTTCCACTCGAGGTGGAACTACCTTCCCTCTGCATTTCTCTCCATTGAATCATCCACGGTCAAGAAATCATGAGGCTTGTTTACATGCCCTTGATCTCCACGAAAATGCAATAACATTGTCCATCATAACCACAAATACAAAGAACGTGTCGCTAAACAACACAACAAACTTATCAAGCCTAGGACATTTGAAATAGGGATCTTGTCTTCAAACAAGATTATACCCACGATAAAGAAGGAAAATACGCTCAAAAGTGGTGGGATCCCTATCTCATTAAAGATATACTTGGCCCAAGTACCTATCGTCTGCAAACCAACGAGGCCATATCTTTAAGGAACCAACAAATGCCCACTTTCACAAGAAATTCTATGCTTGATGTTCTCGCTTGCCCATTTGTACATAGTTGCCTCCTATAAAAATCCCTTCAAATTAACTACATTAGCCCATTATCTTACTTTATGCTCTTCCCTCTTGGTTCCATCCTCCCCTCTTGGGTTTCTACAACCATTGTCTCCTAACTTGGATACTTTGGTAATCTATTTATCTATACCTATATGCCCACTAACTCTTTGACATTGTGCCCTAGTTAGTGCCTTTTGGCATATTTTCTTATTCTTATAGCATCTTCCCATTGGTTTTTTGCGCTCTTCAGCGTTTTATCCACCCCTCAGCTATCATCCTCCCCATGGCCATCTAGTAAAGTGATTTATGTCTTATTTTACTAATTATCTTCTAGTGTTTTTTTAGTCTTGCTTCTTTAGGGTTCTAAGCAACTATTTCACCCACCACAAGGAAGCCGAGCAACACCGGTAGGTAAGTATGATGTAGGTATATCTCATTTCTTTACAACACTTACATTATAACTTTACTTTCAACATTTACTTTCGATTTTAGGATTGCATAGATATTTTTTCGAAGACCATCTCATGTTTCACTATTGTGACATGCGTTTATATTCAGTTGGGGCATATGTGTACACCTCATTTTTGATGCTTGCAAACTGTTTCTCTTGTCAAAGGCTGTTGATGCATTTTCCTCCTGAGTAGGTGCCTCAAGTGGCCTTTTAGGATGGCATGTGATCGGACTTAGTCACGTGGGCTAGACCACAACATTTGAGAGATGTCACTATTATGCCATAATTCCCTTACCCTTACCTCGTTTCTTCCTTTTGTTCACACATTGTACCCATTATGTCCACTTGTCTCATTGAGTTCACTTGTTTACACTCATTGCACGCTCTTATCCCTTCTCTCGGTCATCCCGAACCTTCATCATTTCCCCACTTATCCTCCGACTTCCATTCCTCATTGTTTTACATTTCCCCCAAAGCCGACGCCATCACCCATAGGCGATGGTGTTGGGTTTGGTTTTACCATGGTCAACGCCATTACCCACAGGAGATGGCATTGGTTATATATACCCGTCACTTTTTTCATTTATATCAATCACTCATTCACTTTTTTAAAACCCTTCACTTGCATCATGCATGCACATCGGACATTTGCACATATTTTCGCACCTAGTTATTAGACTTGAGGTTTAAGAGCTTGCCATTTTGCATTTGGCTCACCATAGTGAGCTAAGACTGAGGTGTTCTACTTGAGCTTCCTAACCGTGTAGCTCATGAACCATAGCTATACGGTTTAGCTCATGAACATAGTAAGAAGTGCAACAAGTAAGTAAAAGTAAAAGAAAGGAAAAATCTGTAGAAGAGGAAAATAATAGGAAACGGAAGAAAGTAGAGAGGATGTGCAACCCAAGCAATAGTTTATAGAGTTGATTGCATGCACATAGATTAAAACAAATAGATCATTAAGCACATAATTCAAAGCAAAGGAAACTTTCAGATCTAGATCTAAAATAACACAAAGTTTATGAACAGATCTAGAAAGAAAGTAAGAAGCAAAATGCACCGTTGACACAAAGTTCTCCGGAAATCTCTTCTATATTCCTCTGCTTGCAAAAATCAGGGGTTTCAGCTCAAAGTCTGGAACACAAGAATGTTGATTACAAATTCGATCCTTTAACCCGTAGGTTCTTCCTCTACTTATAAGCACGTAGAGGGGAAATTACAAATGGGAGACTATAACTGAACTAGATCATAAACAAGAAGTAAAGAGAACATCTGGCAATCATCTTCCTTTAATTCCTCTCTTAGTGACATGCATCAGGAGTTCAAGTCAAAATTGTGCACATCTGTCACTTAACTCAAAGAATCATTCCAAATAACTTAAAGTAATGGTTTTTAACCAATAACTTTTAAGTTTACAATTACATCCGGGGACATAAGAAATAAGAGAAGAAAGAAAAGAAGAAGGAAGATCTGCCAGTTGTAACTTCTACACTTTCTTTTTGTTTTGATACTGAATATACTTTTCAAACATATAGTTCAGCAATTTCCCATCCGCTTTAGCCACAACTTCTTTCTCTGTCTTGAATTGCAAAGCAATCCTTCGCTCAAAACTTTGATGCTCGCTTCCACCTCCTTCAAACTAGGCCCGAACTTCTTAATGTCTGATTGCAGCGTTACCAACTTACTGATTGAATTCATCGTGAAAGGCCTAACAACTTCATCAATCCTCTCTTGAATCATCAGAAGAGAGCCTTCCAGGGAATCAGAACTTTGTTGGGAATGGTCCTTTTGTATGAAGAAACGTTCCCAACCACTTCCTCATTGGTGAAAGCAATTACATTGCTTGACAGTGACGATGCCATATCCTCGAGCACCCGCATTCTTTTCAGCATAATTCTGAAGATCTCCAAGCGGAAAGAGACTGTGAATTCAAGTTGCTTCCCCTTTTCAACCGATCCATCAGGCACAATTCATTTCTGCAATCAAAACCTCCTTCGGCAACTTATTTATCTCGACCAAAGTGCCCAGGTTACTTTCAGCCATTGTATTCATATCTACCGTGCTTGTCACTAGTTGCTTCAGCTGAACTAATGCATCCTTCATAACCTTTAGATGAATTGGCACCTCCCTGAGCTATACAGAAGCTTGGCGAATGATTAGGCTCTTCCATTCATCGATAGCTCTAACTTGGTTACCTGCATTTTCCACTTCCTGCATCAGATGATCACTCACCTGCTCATGTGCTGAAATTGGCTGAGAGAAAGGTTTGGCAACCTTAGCAATGATCTCGCACAACTGGGAAACCTGCTTTTGAAGTTCAACTTTTTCTGCCTTCTCTTTGTCAAGCTTAAGGAATAAAGCATTTATAGTGTCTGCGTGTCTTGCTTTAATCCTTCAATAGTGGTTTGACCTATCGGCACTTTGGTCACTATTATATATATCTCTGTTGCCGTAAGCTTGCTCTTCTGCTTTCCCTCTTGGAACTGATACCTCAGTGAAATTTTTCCCTGATTCTTCAATAATCAACCTTGAAGTCACCTTAGCAACTTTAGGTCTTCTGTCTTTTCCGCCCAAACTCAGGAGCAACTGCAAGTCATGTTCCTCCAAGTTGATCTCCTCTCTAGCTTCGGGACTGACTGTGAGGCCAACCACTTTGAGAAATTGCTTCTCGGAGAATGAGAAGTCGTTGAATGCACCACCATCTCATGCTCTGGTTCCTCTCCATCCGAAATTGCTACAGTGTTGTGATCTGCGTCTTCTGAATTGTCCAAAGACAATGCTCTTTCAAATTTTGCCATCTGCAACTTTAGCGTTTCTTCAGGAAGAGGTGAAGATCGGAGTGGTTGAGGAGAGAACACAAATGTTTCCGGATTCAACGGAGGAACGACAATATCTTGCTGAGGTTCACAAGCTGGTGAAGTGTGGTGAGTTGACGTTGGAGAAGTCAGAACTAGCACCATAGCCGTAGAAGTGACCTTTTCTGTGTATGAGACTTTTTGTGCACTTTAAGCTTTTTAGGCCTTCTGTTGCTTTCTCCCTCGTGCTTCCTTTTGATGGAGTCTCCTGCACTGAGGTTTCCTGTGATCTGATTCATCAAAGCTTCATCAAGGCAATATCCCTTGTCAGCAACTAGTTCGAGGTGTTGACCAAAACCACAGACAGATCTTTCCTCGATCGTGTGGCAAGCCACCAATGTTTTCCTGAAGAGCAGCTCTATCCCCTCCCATCTGGTGGTATGAGTCAAGTAACACAAGCCCATCGTCTATGAGATCCGCAGGTATCCGTGCTAATCCATAATCAAACACTTGTCGCGCCGATAACTCTTGAAGTCTTTCTTTTTGACTTCGTACTCGCTTCTGCACTTCATCCAGAAGTCTTCTAATGAAGGCACATGCGAGTATTCTGGGAGATTGTCTTCCTTGCTACCCCATATGGATCGAAGTTCAGCCGTGCTAGGAAGAACTCATGCTCACACTCAGAGAACATCTCAACTTCAATTCCTCTGGCTTTGTGAATGCTCAAAGTTGTAATAGCCCACTGTGATCGGAAAGAAGCTTGTAGACTTGTGCCGCTTTGATTGTAGGTCATGCATCTCCACGAGTTGTCTGCACAACTCCATGATGACCAATTTGTCGCTTGGATATCTGGGCAACTTGACTGGTTCTCCTGAAAAGCCGGTTACCCTGAGGTATGTAAAGTCTGCAAACTGGATGAAGATACAACCATGTTGGGATACAACTTCCCAAGCTTCCTTGCTCACCCTGTTGGTCTTCAGATCATTGTTCAACTTGCAAATGAATTCGTAGAAGAATCCATCGTTGACCACCTTGTAATCTTTATTGCATTCAAGCACAATCAATCAGCTGTGGGTAGCACTCAAAAATAGGATCCTTCGAGAGTACGCCCCATCTATCCAACTTGGAAAAGATACCCTGCGAGGTTGCTGCATATACTAGGTAGGAAGTCATCTTGAAGTTGTATGTCCACCTCACACTTCGGAGCTGCTCACCGATGTTGTCACTGATGATCTCCGCCCAATTGATTATTGAATCTGCTTTGTTGATCTCAATGGTCTGATGAAGGCATACATCCATGAGCGGAAGTTGTGAGTGTTAGCTTCTCCATTTATCCTGCATAGCAATTTGGTAATATCATCCACTTCCTGCACCTGATTGGATCGTGGAAGAGTCCTCGGGAACTTGATGGAGATCTGGGCTTCTTCATATACCTGTTGTTCATTATGCCCACACAGTCTACTTTGTGCTTCTCCCATCTGTTGCCGGCGTCCAACATGTTGATTGTAGTCACCACCGGTCGTGTTGGAATCTTCAGACAATAATTGATAAATTGTGCGTCCAGCCGGATTATTGTCTTTCCCGCAACATCCCGGATTGATCTGGATAGTGGATGGTACGACCTTGCACACTCCATGATGAATTCAGGCAACTGAGTTGTGACTGGGAATGTTGAAGCTCGAATGATTCCACTGCTCTTTACTGCCCGCATGAGAGATGTCTTTCCAGCCCTGGATCTGTCAATCAATTCGGAGAGGGGTTCGGGGCCTAGATCCGTATATCACCGATATCAACAAATCTGGAAGCAATGCATGATTCCGCTGATCCTTCTCTTTCATCCCGCTTTATCATGGTCGGAGCAATCTTTGTCTGAGCAACTCTTTTTCTTTTTATTCTCGGAATTCTTTGCAATTGGTGCAGATCTGGGAATTTCTTCAGATTCGGAAGATATATTCAATGTATCTGACATTGATTTGAGCTCCCTTTCACTTATATAAGCACCTGTAATGAATACCTGCAATTAATTCAGACAAAGACGGAATCCAGAGCATGAACACTTGATTTTTATCACAAAAATCTGCATATAAAGCCCGCTGCCCTAAAATTTGAGGCTTTGCTTGCATGCAAAGCAAGCATAAATATTTTTAACTTCACCTAGGCACTTATACCAATATGCAGATAATTAACCAAGCTTAAATCAAGCTCCTCCAACCCTAGGCGCCAAACTTTGAAGCTTTCCGGCAATGAAAAACACTTTTTATGCAAAAATCCTCCTTCCTTGGGTGCCAAAACTGTCCGGGCTGCAATCCTTTGCTAAAAGAATTAATTACTTCTTTACTATGGCAGCCCATGCTTATATAACTCTCAAGCATTCTATTTTTAATAATTGCCCCTCCTATTCCTGGCAATTAATTAATAAACAATGATGTTTATTCACCCAAATTGGGCGCCTATTTTTGCATGTTGTTGGCTGCCATTAAATAAATTTAATTTATTTATTTTTAGCATGCTACCTTCAGTTCACTTTGGCTTATCCATCATGCATTGACTTTCTATTTATCCATGGCGCCAAAATTAGGAATAAAAGCAATTAATAAATGCCATTAAAAGCATTATTTAATGCCCAAAGGGGTCACACTTTTTAGCATGGGTGATTTCTAAATTTAAGAAGTCAACTTTGATGGGATTATTCACCCTGCACTGCAGCTCTAAAAATCCCTTCATTCACTTAAGTTGTTTGACTTCCATAATGGGAATTTTTACCCTGCAAGGCAGGTAATAAATTCCCACCTGCCTGCCGCTTCTAATTTTCCCACTGCAACTTAAGTGACTTTCCAAAAAGTGCGACTTGCATTAAAATTAGCCTCCTTTGAAAAAGTGTGACTTGTTTGGGTGAATAAAACCTTCTGATGGGAAAAGTTAGCTCTTTATAGCAGGTGGAAAATTCCCATCGGTGCTTTAAGTGATTTTTCTTTATTTTATAATGGGAATTTTTACCCTGCAAGGCAAGTAAGAAATTTCCGCCGCCCGCCTCTAATTTTCCCATCGCAACTTAAGTGACTTTGACTTCATGGGAATTTTCACCCTGCAAGGCAAGTAATAAATTCCCACCTGCCTGCTGCTACCAAAAATCCCACTGCAGCTTAAACCTATTCATTCCCAAAAAGTGCGACTTGCCTGGGAGAGGCTTTTTGTGCATGACTTCATCATTTTTGGTTAGAAGCTTGCATTTTGAGGCTGATTCCTTTTGGCGTTGTGTTGGTAGATGATCTCCAGATGCTTGGCAATTAAACAGACTATATTGGTGAAAGAATTGACCTAGGGGAATTTCACAGAGAAACCGAGGAGAAAACCGAAGAAAAATGCAAAAGAAATAAATAAAAGCGAAAAACGTTGCCAGAAGTTGCAGACAAAGCTCAGGATTCATTTTTGATGAAAACCCTATTGATATATGTGAATATTGGCATGCAAAACTTCAACAGGGTTCAACTGGAGCACAATTTACTTCAAACGGGGCACTATTTATTTAATAAATAATTAAATAAAAATTTCCCGCAGACAAAACTTGGCAGAGGGATAAAACGAGTTTGGGCATCTGGGTATTTGTCGAAATTGGCTCATATGATACACTGGGAATATCCTAACATAATACTTGATTAGAGTGTCTAATTCTTTGCTAAGGATATTGCATCGCCTCTATGATGCCTTAACTTCTCATTCGTGATTACTCCCCTTATCCCCTTGATGGATATTGCTAGTAGTTGACCGCACGCTTTGACATCCTACTATCTATACTCCTATAAACTTTTACCTCCCTTAGTGTTGGCTCCAGCCAAATATTTGTGAGTTCAAATTGTAAGACCTTCGGGCCTTCCTCACAAATAACCACTTTGCATCCATACCATTTCCATTCACCCTATTTGTGACATTAGATAGTAGTTCTTTACTCGTCGAGAGTACATCTAGTCTGCAAGCATTGATTTTGGTTTACCCATTTCATTACTTCTTCTTTATCACTTCTTATCACATCTTTTGCTTTCTTTGACCTTTCTTAAATTGCATTAGACAATTAGTATTATCTAGCTTCATTCTTTGTTTACAAGATTCTAGATATTTTTACATTGAATGCCCCTTTAGTACATTTTACTATCTTAGAGACATGTTTTAATTTGCTTGATCTCTCATAGATTTTATTAGATGTCATCTTACCTACTTGTTCTTTGTTATATCTCGTTAATTTCTTTGATTTCTCTTAAATTTTATTAGATATCATTTTATCTACTTATTCTAACACATTTTGATTTACATGATTCTACTATCTATTTTTTATTAGATATTTTAATTCTACCTATTTATTTTACCATTTTCCTTACATTTTGGTGAATACCTCCTACCATTATTTTTTCCTATCTCACCTCCCTATAGGCTTGCTAGACTAGTTACTTACCATCAACGCACCATATATTCCCTTCTCGGCTTCTTAGCCTATTTTATGACCCACTTATTATCTCTCATAGCCTATCGCGACCCATCCTAGCCTTCTCACCTGGCCCACCCTAACACCCTCCATGAAGCTCCCATTTGCATTAGTTTTGCTTATTTATTTTCTAGTGTTGTTTCTTTAGTCTTGTCTTATTTGGGTTCACTCAAGATTTGTGCGCTCTCTCTTTTTGTTGAGACATGAGACTCACTATGCGATCACACTCGTGGGAAGGGATGCACGAGGTAAGTATATTTCATTTGGTTTAGTTCATATCTTTTTCGCTTATTATTTCATTATAGTCATTTCATTTTGATTTCAATGTTGCATATGTTCTTTTTTCCCAAAGACCATTTAGTGTGTTACACTATTGTTACACATGATGATCTTTGTTGAAGCATCTATATACACCTTATTTTCACTCTTATGAACCATTTCTATTTTTGTATGTCATTTCGCAATGATCTCCTTGAGTGCGTTTCTTTAGGGGCCTCACCGGGAGTGAGGCTGGGTTGTTTACCAAGTATTGGTGAGAAAGATTGCTTGTGCAATTTAATATACCGTAGATATCCTATCCTTTACCACCTCCCTTGTCATCTTCTTACTATCCTCTTGCGATCTCCTTCACACCTACTTGCAGCACTTTTAAATCCTTGTCAGATCACCTTCACATTTTCTCTCAAGTGTTTTCTCCACTCCTCCCTCCTTTTCCCCTTAGGACCCTCATGATCAATTGTTGCAAGTTGATGACATTGACCCTAGTTGATACTTAATCTGGGTAGAGTTTTCTGAACATTCCTTGTATCGACCACTTTGACGTTGTTGGCTTGAAAGTTCGTGGCTTCAAAGGTTATTTCTCCTATAATTAGGGGCCTTGTAGTCATTTTTAGACCACATCATTGCTTATTAGTCTTTGCACTCTCAAGATATTGTCAAAGGCCTTAAAGATTTAGGCCTCATTGTGCCTACTTGAGGTGACATCTTTGGAGCATTGGGTTTAGGATACTCAAGAATTGGAGCTGCACCAACAAAGTTGACCAAGTCTTTGGAGTCCCAACTATGGTTTATGAAGTCTTTTTCTATACTTCTTTGTAGGCCTCCACGAAAACTCGCATAATGAAGCTCATGTGATGATTAAGTCAACATAGATGAATAGAATCAAGAGTTTTTGTCTATTTTCTTGGTGTAGATGTGGGGTGAAGGGACTTTGTGTAAAATGAAAATCAATTAGAAACATGTTGATCTTTTCATACCAAGCTCGAGAAGCTTGTTTGAAAAAGTTGTCTCAAGGAGTTTCTCAATCCACACACGTAGCTAGAGTTCTCACTACTGATGGACTTTAGAGGTTAGGCCATGCAAATTACTTCGCACAAGTCTCCATGCAAGAAGGCACTTTTAACGCACATCTGATAGATTTCCCATCCCTGTTTTGCAACGAAGGAAATAACTAGTCGAATGGAATTCATCTTGGCTACTAGAGCAAAGGTTTTGTGGTAATCAACACCTTCAACCTATGAAAAACATTTTGTTACAAGTTGGGTGTTGTGCCTATCACTTGACTTATTTCGCAACATATTAAGTTTGGTACACCCACTTGCAAGACATAACTATTTTCTTCCTTTCAGAAGTGGAATCAAGTCCCAAGTTTTCTTCTTCTTCTTCAGAGAAAGAAGTTCAAATTTTATGAATGCGGCTTTGGTGTCCCCAGATTTCATCCTGAAATCTGAGACTACCCTATCCGAAAAAATTTCGTACTTTTAAAATAATGGGTCATTTTGTGTTTTTATTGCCAGAAAGTTCCTATATTATGTCAAGATATTCCCAAGGAGCCATATTAGCCATTTTCGCCAAATACCCAAATGCCTAAAATTGTTATATTCTGTCGTCGGGATTTGCCTGCGGGAAATTTGTATTTAATTATTTTGAGCTCGTTTGAGGCAAATTGTGCTCCGGTTGAACCCTGTTGTGATCGTACATGTCATTTTTCCCATATACCAATAGGGTTTTAACCAAGAATGAATCATGGGCTTTATTTGTGACTTCTGACAACTTTTTGTGTTTTTAGTGTTTTCCCGTTTCGTTTTCTGTGAAATTTCTCTGGATCAATTCCTTTGCCGGTTTGGCCTGATTCTTGGCCTGGAGTATTTGGAGATCACATATGCACATTGTGCCAGAAGGAATTCGCCATCGAAGGTCTGGTTCTCTGGGAAAAGACGAAGTCGTGCACCAAAAAGCCTCTTTTGGGCTGGCCACATTTTTGGAAAAAGAAGCTTTGAAGTGGATCATGGGATTTTTGGAAGTAGCAAGCAGGTGGGAATTTTGTACTGCCTAGCAGGGTACTTTTTCCCATGGAAGTAACGCCACTTAAGTCACAATGGGAAAATAAGAGGCAACAGGTAGGTGGGAATTTCTTACCTGTCTTGCAGGGTAAAAATTATCATTGTGGAATAAAAGAAAAATCACTTAAGTGAATCATGGGATTTTATTACCTGCCTTGCAGGGTAAATAATCCCATTATGAAAGTCAAACGACTTAAGTGAATCATGGGATTTTTAGGGCTGCCTTGTAGGGTAAATAATCCCATTGTCATCTGACTTTTAAAAATAGAAATCTCTTATGCCAAAAAGTGCGACCCCTTTAGGGAAAGAAAGGCAGCCTTAAATTAATTAATTTAATTAATTTCTCTTCCAATTTTGGCACCTAGGCTTGTGGAAAAGTCAATAGAGATGAATGGACAAAAGGAAGTTGAAAATAGACTGTTCTAAAATTAAATAAATAATATTTATTTAATGCAGCCCCTTTATGTCAAAAAGTGCACCACATTTGGGAGAGAAATAATACTTTTTTAAGTATTAAATGATTAAATTAATTCCTATTTTTAGTGGCTAAGGTCAAAGCATACTGTGAGGCTTGAGTTAACTGGAAGCAGAAGTCTAAAATTAAATAAATTTAATTTATTTAATGGCAGCCATGAGCATGCACAAAATAGGCACCCCATTTGAAGAGTAAAGCTTATTAATTAATTAATTAATTGTCAGGAATAGGAAAGACATTAATTACTTACAGAATCATGAGGATTATATAAGCAGGGGCTGCCATAAGGATGAATTAATTAATTCAAAGGCAAAGAAGTGCAGCCCAGAGGAAAAGTGCGCCCCATTTGGAGAGGATTTTTGCTCAGAAGAAGGTGAAATTAATGCTGAAAGCTTCCAATTTTGGCGCACAAAGGTTGAAGGAGGTTGATTTGTGTCTGGATAATTATTTGCATAAGTGATACAGGTGCTCAGGTGAAGTTGGTAAAATTCATGCTTGCTTTGCATGCAAATAAAACATCAAATTTGGGGCAGCAAGCTTGAATTATGCAGATTTTTATGATTAAAATCCACTGTTCATGTTCGGTTGCCATCTTTGTCTGAATTAATTGCAAGAATTCATTACAGGTGTTTTATAAGAGAAAGGGAGCTTAAATCAATGTCCAATACATTGAATATATCCTCCGAATCTGAAGAATTATCCAGATTTGCACCAGTTTTGAAGAATTCGGCAAGATAAGGAGAAAAAGAATTGTTCAGACAAAGATAGACACAACCATGGCAAAGAGGGATGAAAAAGAGAGCACAACGGAATCATGCATCACTTCCAAATTCACAGACATTGGAGACACAGATCTAGGTCCGGAACCTCTTTCCGAATTGATTGATAGATCCAGAGCAGGAAGACTTCCCTCATGCGTGCAGTTAAAAGCAGTGGAATTATTCGAGCTGCAACGTTTCCATACACAACCCGATTTTGCGAGTTCATTATGGAGTGTGCTAGGTCTTACCATCCATCATCCAGATCAGTCCGAGATGCTACAGGGGAAAACAATAATCCAGTTGGATGCACAGTTCATCAATTATTGTTTGAAGATTTCGCACAAAAGGTGGTGACTTCTATTAGCATACAGGATGCCGGCAACAGGTGGGAGAAGCATAGAGTTGAGTGCGTGAACATAATGAACAACAAATACATGAAGAAGCCAGATCTCCTTCCAAGTTCCCAAGAACTCTTCCGCGGTCTAATCTGGTACAGGAGGTAGATGATATTGCCAAATTGTTATGCATGATAAATGGTGAAGCGAATGCTCACACTTTCCGCACATGGATGTATGCTTTCATTAGGACCATTGAAATCAACAAGCGGATTCGATAATCAACCTGGTCGAAATCATTAGCGGCAACATATGGTGAGCAACTCGGAACGTGAAGCGTACTTTCAGCTTCAAAATGACTTCCTATTTGGTATACGCAGTAGCTTCACAAGGCATCTTCTCCAAGCTGGATAGATGTGGTGTTCTTTCCAAGGACCCCATTTTCGAGTGCTACCCACACCCATCGTACTGCGTGCAAAAAGATTTCAAAGTGGTCAACGATGGATTCTTCTACGAGTTCATTTAAAGGCTAGATAGGGACCTAAAGGCCAACAGAGGTGAGCAAGGAAGCGTGGGAAGTTGTATCCAAAATTGGCAGTCTTTTCATTTAGTTTGCGGATTTCACATACCTCGTGGTCTTTGGCTTTTTTGGAGAACCGATTAAGTTGCCCAGATATCCGAATGATAGATTGATTACCATGGAGCTAAGTAGGCAACTTGTGGAGATGCACGACCTTCAGTCGAAATGGCACAAGTCTACGAGCTTCTTCCCGATCATTGTGGGTCATTATAGCTGCTAGAGCATTCATAGAGCTCGAGGAATGGAGGCGGAGATGTTCTCTGAGTATGAGCAAGAGTTCTTCCTAGCACGGCTGAACTTCGATCCATTTGGAGTAGCCAGGAAGACGATCTCCCAGGAGTATGCACATGTGCCTTCATTAGAGGATTTCTGGATGAAGTGCAAAAGTGAGTACGAGGTTAGAAAAAGGATTTCAGCAGATTATCAGCACGACAAGTATTTGACTTTGGATTAGCACGGATACCTGCGGATCTTAAAGATGATGGGCGGTGTTACTTGACACATACCATCAAATGGGAGGAGATAGAGTTGTACTTCAAGAGAATGTAGGGGGCTGCCATACGATTGAGGAAAGGTCTACCACTATTTTGGTGAATACTTCAAACTGGTTGTTGATGAAAGGATATTGCCTTGATGAAGCATTGATGAATCAAGTCACGGGCAACTTCGGCGCAGGAGATTCCCTCAAGAGGAAGCACGGAGGAGAAAGCAGCAGGAGGCCCGAGAAGATGAAAGTGCACAGAAGGTCTCCTTCGAAGGAGAAGATCACTTCCATGGCCATGACGTTAGTTCCGGCTTCTCCAACATCCAGTACTTCACCGATTGTTGCACCTCAGTAGGACACTTCCATTCCTCCATTGAATCGCAACATTCATCTTCTCTCCTCAGCCACTCCCTCGAAGCCTACTGTCTCGAAGAAATGTCAAGCTGCAGATGGCAGAGTTTGAAAGAGCTTTGTCTTTGGATGATTCAGAGGATGGCAGCCACAATACATGCAGTTTTTGATGGAGAGGAATCAGAGCGGGAGATAGTAGTACACTCAACAACTTCTCATTCTCGAAAAGTAATTTCTCAGAATGGTTGACTTTAGCAGTTAGTTCCAGAGGCTAGAGTGGAAATGAACTTGGAGGAACACGACTTGCAGTTGCTCTTGAGTCTAGGCAGAAAAGATAGAAAACCTAAAGTTGCTAAGGTAACTTCAAGGTTGATCATCGAGGAGTCGGGGCAAAAGTTCGCTGAGATGTCAGTTCCGGCGGAAGGGAAGAAAGAGGATGAGCTCACGGTAGAAAACATAATAGTAACCAAAGTACCTATTGGTCAAGCCACCACAGAGGGATTAAAGCAGGATACGCAGACATTGATAGATGCTCTATTCCTTAGGCTTGACAAAGAAAAGGCGGAGAAAGTTGAACTTCAGAAGCAGGTATCTCAGTTGTGCGAGATCATTGCCAAGGTTGCTAAATCTTCCACTCAGCCCATTTCAGCACAAAAGCAGGTGAGTGATCATTTGATGCAGGAGATGGAAGATGCAAACAATCAAGTGAAAGCTATTGACGAATGGAAGAATCTGATTATTCGTCAAGCTTCTGTACAACTCGGAGAGGTGTCAGCCCGCCTAAAGGTTATGAAAGATGTAGCAGATCAGTATCAAGCAAGCAATTGGTGACAAGCATAGTAGATATGAACACGATTCTTGCCGAGAGTAACTTTGAGTACTTTGGCCGAAATTATAAGTCTTTGGGAGAAGTGTTGGTTGCGGAACAAATAGTACCAGACGGATCAGTTGAGAAGGGGAAGCAACTGGAGTTTGCAGTATCTTTCCGTTTGGAGATCTGCAGAATTATGCTGAAGAGGATGCAGGCACTTGAGAGTATGGCATTGTCTTTACCAGACAATATCATTGCTTTCACTCAGGAGGAAGTGGTCGGAAATGTTACTTCATATGTACGGATCATTCCTAGTAGAGTGCCTAATTCCCTGGAAGGGTCTCTTTGATGGAGCCACTAAGCCTTTCACGACAAATTCCATTAGCGGATGGTGGCGCTGCGTGATCGGATATGCGAGGTTCGGGCCGAGCTTGGAGGATGTGGAAGCATGTATCAAGGTGTTGAACGAAGGATTGCTGCAGTTCAGGATAGAAAAGGAAGTTGTGGCTAAGACAGATGGGAAGATGCTGAATTACATGTTCGACAAGTATATTCAGTATCAGAACAAAAAGAAGATATAAATGTTACAGCTGGCTTGACTTCTTCTTTTCTTTCTTCTTCTATTTTCCACGTTCCTGGATGAAATTGTAAAACTTTAAAGTTATTGGTTTTGAAACCATTGCTTTAGGTTATGTGGAACAATTCTATTAGTTAAGTGATAGATGTGTCACTTAAGGAGTTAGTGGAGGATGATTGTCCAGATGTCATCTTCACTTCTTGTGTATGTTTCAGTTCAGTTGAGTTTCCCATTTGTACTTTCCCTTCTACATTCTATAAGTAGAAGAAGAACCTTTGGGTTAATGATCGAATTTGTAAAAGTAGCATTCTTGTGTTCCGGACTTTGTCTTTGAAACCCTTGAGAGCCACTTGAAGCAAAGGAATATACAGGAGCAAATTTCCGGAGAACTTTATGTCACGGTGTATTTTGTTTCTAGCTTTCTATCTTAAATCTTTGAATAAAATGTGTTATTTTAGATCTAGATCTAGAATTGCCTTTGCTTATAATTCGTGTTGATATCTATTTGTTGACAAAATTGGAACACCTCAAGGTTGTGGGTAACCTATGTCTGAGGTGAACCTCCAGAGAGGGTTGGTTCCCTTGTGAATCACCTAAAAACGAAAACTTTGACAAGGAAAAGGGAGAAGGAATGCGGGAAAATGAAATAAGGGTGATACACCAATAATTTAACACATGCATGTAACTCTGCACACAGAGAAATCAAAGATCCACACACCTGCACAACTCTAAGCTATTTTGCATAATAAATTCAAGGGTTTAGGAGAAAGGACAGCGGTAGAGGGAGTAAATTCCACACTAAGCAACACAATATTCCTATCAAACACAATGAAAAATCAGAAAAACAACAATATGAGAGGGCAAAAATGGAGCTTTTTTTATTCAGAGGTGCAAGTACAAGGCTAGAATTGCTAGAGCAAATCAGCCCAAAGTGTGTCTCTATATTTTTACAATAAAAATCAGCCTATATGAAGATGAATCAACTCTACCTTTTAAATAAAAATGTTTTTGAGCTATTTTTATTTATTTTATTTATTTTCTTCAACCCCTTTTGGCGCCACAACAACATGCATGATTTAATTCATTAAATTTCCTCATATCTCTCTCCCTTTTGGCCACCAAGCCCTGTCTATACTGCTGCATGCATCTTTTTTTATTTTTTTTTTATTCTCCCATCCTTGGCGCCATATCTAAAACTAACAACTACATGCTTTAGGAATGTTTTAATTCATCTTTATCACCCCTTTTGGCGCCAATTATAGGACTGCAGTTGCTAAATTTATCCAAAGTCTTCTCTTTTAGCCAATTTCTATTTGGAGCAACACTTGCTAAATTTAATAAAAGCTATCTTTATCCATCCACTCATGCACTCCCTTCAACTCCTAAAAATAGAACTAGAACTTCTATTTTTATCACTTCCATTTTTAGCACCAATTATTTTTAGCTATTTTTAGCAAACGCTATTTTTAGCGAATGCTTTTTTTAGCACTTCTAAAAATAGAACTGAACTTCTTGGCGTGGAAAATATGGTAACATTTTGGCGACATCACGGGATTGTTTGCCTGCTAAACAAAGAGATCAGTAGCCTTCTGCATCCATTGGGCTATGGAGTCACATACCTCTGTCAACAACTTGTATCCTCTGAAACAAAACCACTGAAATACCCTCTCCAACAAAAGGAAAACATGTGCATGCAAGCACTTCTTGAAAAGACAACTAACTAAGAAAACTGGAAAAACAATGTGCATGCAAGCACTTATTATGCAAGAAACAAACCTAAACTACTCCTAATCTAAACAAAGAGAAAGGAAAGCTAAACAAAACCACATATTGGTTGGGAGAAATAACTTCTTTTCTCAGAAAGTGCGGCCATGAGATCAATTTTGCAACTAGATCACATGGTAAAAGTGAAAACATGGTTTGCACCATTGATTTGCTCAAAATATCAGTCCAGAAAAGAATAAACACCTCTATAGGATCTGCACTTGTTTTTGGAGATGTTGGGGCTGATTTTTGGCAACTTGAAGCTCTTTCTTATGCTCTGAAATGAGCACAACTGATGGCAACTCCTTTGTGGCTCTAAACTAGCCAAATACCTGATTGGACATGGTTTCTCATAGCTGATAAACTGATTTTTCTGATCTGCCCCTCTTCTTTGTGTGTAATCTCATCATTTGGAGTACTTGAGGCCCTTTTTGATCATATTGGATGCTTGAGACTGATCTGAAACTTTTTCTACTTCATCCTTTGCAAACAACCTCATATTTGGCTCTTTTTCAAGCTCGAAAGAAGATGTAATAACAAGAGAGTCTTTATTGAAGAAGATAGATGATGGAGGTGGAATACTTACAATTTCAATTGGCTCTTCCTCATCATTAGAATCTTCTAATTCGATAAAACCTCATCCTCTTTATTGTTCATGCTTGAGGAAAACTCCTTTTGAATTTGAATTTCTTTGTTGATTTCCTCTCTTTTATGACTATTTGCAAGCTGATTGAAGATGATATAGGCTCAAGATTGTTGATCTGATCCTTAGAAACATTCATATGCTCCTTCAAAACATTATCTTTACGTTGTATCTCAAGAGATTTGAGAAAACTTTGTCTAACCTTTGCTTGTTGGTCATATTCCTCCTGCTGCTTTGTAATTTCAACCACTTTCTTGCACTCCTCTATTGTAGGCTTAACCAACCGTGGAATTTGTTTGTCCTCAAACTGTAAGCTCCATTTTGTTAGATTTTGCCTGAGAACTTCTTCACTTGGCTCTTTAGTTGGCTGCTCTTCCAAACTGATTTGTTGATTAGTTTCATTCCAGAATGGATTTGGGAATATGAGGGGAGGGGTGGGTTGGGTTGCTAACTGATTTTGCAATGGTTGAGATGATTGGAGAGGTGTAAGATCTTGTGGAGGAGAAGCTTTAAGAAAGCTAGGAATTTGGGACTTGGGCTCCGGTTGAAGTGGTTGGAAAGTAGAAGTAGGAGGGCTGCATGATGATAGTGAAGAATTACCCCATTGACAAGGTTTCTCAACACTATATTGGTAAGCTTCCATCTCTTCATTCCACTGATATTTGTGGTATCAATTCAGACACAAAGTCTATCTTCTCTTGAGGGCTATACCAATTTGGCATAGGACCGGCCCATGGGTAGGGTACCTGAATCCAAGCTTGGTTGCCTTGATGGAACTTGTTGCCCTCATTTGTACCATTTTTATCTCCAAGTGTTGTACCTGCATCTGAAAATCATCATTAGGCATGGAATTGTTTCCATAATCTGCATATTCCTGCTCCTGAAAAACACCATGATTATTAGGATAACCATACAAATTGTTTGGATCATGGGCATATTCATTATGATAGGGCTTATAATACTGATTTGGAGGAGGATTTTGGGAAAAGGAGGTGGAGGGGAATAATAATTCTCTTGGGACTGGGAATTCCAAGGAGGAATTGAAGTCATGATTGCACAACCTCATAAAAAGATGGAAAGATGGAGGAAATGGTCTGCTGATTGAGAAAAAGGGATCTTTGGGCCAATGGAGTCGCCAGATGTTGAATATTTGTGTCTGAAACACTGATATTTGCTAAGAACAACATCAACTTCTTTAGCAAATTTTTGTATTGTCCCACCGGCGGCAGTGCTAAATTGTTGTCACCCAAAAGTTGCACCCTGATAGAGAATGTGTGTGTACTCTCTCTCTTGTTGACAAAATTGGAACACCTCAAGGTTGTGGGTAACCTATGTCTGAGGTGAACCTCCAGAGAGGGCTGGTTCCCTTGTGAATCACCTAAAAACTAAAACTTTGACAAGGAAAAGGGAGAAGGAATGCGGAAAATGGGAAATAAAGGTGATACACCAATAATTTAACACATGCATGTAACTCTGCACACAGGAAATCAAAGATCCACACACCTGCACAACTCTAAGCTATTTTGCAAAATTAATTCAAGGGTTTAGGAGAAAGGAAAGGAGTAAATTCCGGTAAAGAGGGAATAAATTCCACACTAAAGCAACACAATATAGAAATCCTATAGTATTCAGTAAAGGATCAATTTCAATTCTTCTTTCAAATCTTGTTTGTGGTGTTTGATATTTGCAATTCCTTTTTGATCCTCATTATTCTATGTTTGGGTTATCTCTCATTTTCTTTATTATAACTCGACAACAGAATTTTGAGAGTGCTGAGTCTGCTAAGAGATATAAACAGAATCATAGAGGAAAAAGAAGATGATGGATGCTGCAAAACCTACTGTGAACCTCGACAAGGAGTATAAGTTGAAACTTAGGACTAGACTTTCAAGAAGAGGCTAGAAGAAAGAGAAGCCCTAATTGCACGGAAAAATTTAAAGGGAGAAAAATAGAAGTATATTCCTCTGCAAATCCTGATTCCTATCAATCTATTGAAGATTCGGTGTTTTTCATATGGCTGCTTACATAATCCTTTAATCTGTGGACCTGGTAACTGGTCTAGCTCAGTGGTCCCAGCATAACTGTTAGAACTCCCACGAGAAGGCCATTGTTAACCTGCACATCATTTACAGAAAGCTAGTGGCTGTCAATGGAGGAAATCTGTGCAAAGCTTGAGATCCATTTAATGAACATGGAAGACAAGGAGGAAGTCCTGTGAATTAGGGAACGAGGCTGAACTGATGCAGGGCTAATAGAACAGATTCTATGTCTTTGCTATTTCAGACTCAGTCAATGATATTTAGAAAAAAGTTCTAACTAATGCCCTAATTGGGTCTCAATCATTGAATTATATATGGAATTACAGGTCTGCTAGGATTTTGAGTTTTGTGTTAAAACTTTTGTTTGGTAGTTTACTTACAGATATGAAGTTTTTCATTTCAGCAATGCCAGCATTTGTTTTAGACAATGGTCATAATATTTTTAGTAACAATTATGCTAGGATTTGAGTGTTGTCTAAATTTTTCTTTGTTAGGTTACTTACAGAGATAAGTCTTTCATTACAGTAATGGCAACATTATTTTTGTACAACTGTTGTAATCTTTTTATGTTGAAGAATGGGGCAGTTCTTGTTTCCTGGTTGTAATCTCTTGGCCTTTTCTTTAGCAGGCCATGTTGGTTTCACAGGTCCTCTTGAAGCATTCTACCCTAGACAACCTTGGCTTCTGCATTCTACCACTCAAATGACATGTTTTCCTGTAATTAAGATAAATTCTTCATTTACATGGCAAAAATTATACGTGTGAAGCACTGGGATATAATGTTTAAACTATTGTTTGAAAAACTATTGATCCTTTACATTATCAGCAAAGAACCATTGATATTGTTCTAATTTGTAAGTGGTGTCTAAACGTGTTCTATAGCTTTAATATGAGATTGCAGATTCAAAGTTTCTCTGTGTTTACTTGTATTCCCTGTTCATTTTGTTTTAAGAATAATTATTACTCATCAATTTTGAATCTTTCTAATTGGACATTGGTTTGTTACAGACACTTTCATCGTGGTCAACATCTAGTGTCGAAGAAGTTTCCTCAACTGGACCAGGCATCCGTTTTTTCCAGCTTTATGTAGGTTGCTTACATCCATTCCCATGCCATAAGAAGCTTCCTTGCTACCCAACAAAAGAAAGTCTGTTAAATGGTGCATATTATCATCCGGCAAAGTATAAAATAGATGTGATAATGCTTCCAATTTCAACTTAAATTAGGTTGGCTTATCGCAGGTCCACAAGGATAGACATGTGGTTGCACAACTTGTTCGAAGGGCAGAGAATGCTGGATTTAGGGCAATTGTGCTCACAGTAGACACTCCTCGGCTTGGGCGGAGGGAGGCAGACATTAGAAACAGGTATCCACGAAGACTTGGATATTCTTCAAATTATAAGAAGGTGAATAGTCATCACCTATTTTAATCCCAAGTATTGAATGCATTCAAAAGATACCAATCTGCTCTCAGTTTTTCCACAAGTTTGTCCCTCAAAAACATCCCAGGGTAGCTGTGTAGGTCTAAATATTACTATTGATAATGCCTCAAATGGGTGTTACGCTCTGTACAAAAATGTTGGAGAGAAGATTATGTCAATTTTAATGGTGCACTGCACATGATTAAGAATGCCAGAATTCACCTATATGTGCCTGACTTCTCTTTTGAGCTCTACTTTTACTTTGAAAAGTAATTTTTAAGTTTCTCAACAATGCTGACAAACCATGCAGGTTTATATTGCCGTCGCATCTAACTCTTAAGAACTTTGAGGGCTTGGACCTTGGTACGATGAAGAAGGTACTTTGTTTGTAAACCACGTAATATTTTGAAATAAATGCACGAGTGATCAAAAATTGTAATTACACGCTTGTGTGCTTTATCTTGGTATTAGTTATTTCTCACTCTTTATCACCATGTTGCTTCTTATAGACAGAGGACTCTGGACTTGCATCATATGTTGCCAATCAAATTGACAGATCACTGAGTTGGAAGGTTTGTATTGTCAAAGTAGCTACTTAAGCTGGTATCAATGGATTGTGTGATTTTAATTTGAATTCGAATCTTTGGCAACATCCTATGTCCCAGATGCATCCCTCTCCAGCATAATCTACTTGGGTTTTGGTTACTAGCTCTTGAATGTGCGTATAGAATGTTCGAAGTTGTAAAGAAATTGCCTCTGCTTAATAAACAGGCTATGTTATATAACCAATCCTATTTCTATTTGTTATTTGCAAAATATACATCTTAATTTAAATAATGGCACTATGATTCCTTTCGTATGTAAGCATAGCATACTATAGAAACACCGACACATCTATGTTTGAGCTAATACCGAACTTGGAATTGTCTTTCTTGATTTCCTCTTGGGTAGATTGTATCGACAAGCCCATGTATGATGGGTGACTTACCTGTTTTAATTTTGAATTTAAGTTCTGTCCAAGTAGGCAATGCATCCAAAACATGACAAGCATGTTGGTCTTTAAACAGGATGTTAAGTGGTTGCAGACAATTACCCACTTGCCAATACTTGTGAAGGGGTAATTACTGCTGAGGATAGTAAGTGCTTTGTTGTTTATGTATAAGGGTATTGAATTTCATCAATATTTTTCTTATTTATTTTAAGTTTTCAAGTTGATCAAAAGGATTGGTCTTTCCATTGTATGTTGTTACAGCAAGGTTAGCTGTCCAAGCAAGTGTAGCAGGAATAATTGTTTCCAACCACGGAGCTCGGCAACTTGATTACGTTCCAGCAACAATAAACTGCCTTGAAGAGGTCTGCATCTGAACAATGAGATTATTTGCAGAGGGCTTTTTCTGCAACTTGGGAATTTACAAGTGAGCTACATTTTGTCCTGGCTAGCTGACACCGTTGTGAGTGTGTGCAGGTTGTAAAAGCTGCACAAGGCCAAGTTCCCGTGTTTCTTGATGGTGGAGTTCGACGTGGTACGGATGTTTTTAAGGCATTGGCCCTTGGAGCCTCTGGTGTTTTTGTAAGTGTACTTCATTGAATATGTTTGTGGGGTATTTGTTTAAAGAATATTGAGTTTGAAAATATCTGACCAATAATTTGACTATCAACATTGAAGCTATTTTGAGTAGATGTTTTGAGGCATAATGGGTTAAGTGCACTGGTGTGAATTAATGGTGGTATACCATTAATTTAGTAATTCTTATTTGTTCCTGCAAATGCTATGGCATGGCGCATGCTAGTGTCTTGAAAAGTCAATCTTTTAGTCGATATTGGTAGTTAGCAAGTCTGTTAATATGTTTGGTTGCAATGGAGGGTGGACTATGTTTTCATGAGTGTACTGTGAAGGAAGGAGTCATTAAGGAGGGGAATTGGATGTCATTATTGGAAGAACTTGAATTTCTGTATTGAATTTTTGTTATAATGGGTGTCCAACTATGTATGCTTTCAAGTGTTTCCTTAAAAATTGTGTGGTGGTTTTTTCCAAGTTGGCTGCATTAATTGGATAGTAGCCAATACATTCTTGAAACTTAATATTGTTATCTTGGGCTACTGGTTGCAGATTGAAGGCCTGTTGTCTTTGCTTTGGCTGCAGAAGGTGAAGCTGGAGTCAGGAAAGTTTTGCAAATGCTTCATGATGAATTTGAACTCGCTATGTCTTTGGCAGGATGTTGTTCACTGAAGGACATAAACCACAATTACATTCAAACTGAGGCTGACATGTTTAGGGCTTTGTCGAGGTTGTGACCTGACCTAAGTCAGTGGTTTGTCCAGGAATGCAATGCATGTCGAAATAGTATTTTAAGTCATGGCCAAGCAAGACACCAAATTGGTGTAACATTATAAAATGATCTTGGCAATATGTTTTTATTATTTTTGTTGCTAGAGTCAAAACCTAAACTTGTATTATGTGATTTTACTAATCTTGTCTTCAACATGTCTTAATTGGTAGTCAATATTATGTGTACATTGGCTATATGATGCACATTCCCTTTGTTTTCATTGACCACGAGAACTTAGTTTCCAATAGCATGTGACGCAATGCAGTTCTCTATTAAATGGTGTCTGACATCCCTTACTTTAGTAATAGAGAACATTTTAGGCAGACTTCCTCCAATAAATTGCTAGGCCAACTTCTCCACAGATTTTACAAAGTAAAACTTGGACCTTGTGTTATTAAGGAAAGAGAGCTATAAATAGATGGATAAGGTGGGTGTTAATAAAGAGTAAAAGAGGTGCGTACAGCCATGCTCGAAATGTCTCTACACACTAGATAATAATATTGATGTCCACGAAAGGCCAAAACGACCTATGGGACCGAGAAAAGTACAATGCAAAACAAGGAGAGAGTGCAAAAGCAACTCGAGACAACAAAAATAAAATGCACAAGCAACTAAGAAAAGGTTATGTCCTCTCGATGCCTCACCGATCTCACCATATCTACAACTCTATTAGGAGCCCGCTTCCTACGATTCTTGAAGAAGAAACAAGCTGAATAATGGAAGCATTTATGTGGGTATTGTTGTCACTGAAGTTGCACCCTTGTTGAATCTACTAAATTCAACACCTTAGTGAAACATGGGAATGTCCCCAAGGTGTGGGACCTTGCTCCTTGGGATAGACCTCCGGAGAAGGTCAGCTTCCTCTACCTATCTATCCTAACACTAACACTACTCCTAAGCTAAGCTACAAACTGCAAGGGAAAAGGGGAAGGAGGAATGCATGAAATGAAACTAAGCTAAGGGAATGGTGATGGTGCCAAAACATAAAGGGGATCTCTTTCCATGAGGGGAAGAATAGGAAAGGAAACACAAGATGAGAGGGAAGATACATGCCACATATCAACACCCACATATTTTAGACACAAAAAAGGAAAACATGCAAGTATAGCCCACACACACGATATGTCATAAATGAATAGAGAGGTAAAAGACAATAAATGCAAGTAGAGGGGAGATATGAGTCACAATAGCAAGATTTTATTAGTGGGGAAGGGCACTGAGTGCATTGCATGTGACAAAATTAGAGGTCTACAACTCGTGAAAGCTCGGCCACTGTTTTGACATGGTGACTTTGCGGCAATGTGAGAGGATCTTTTACAAATGAACTCGAGTTGCTTTTTATAGAGAAAGAAGAGGAGAGAAGGAGAAGATTAGATTGCACTACAAATGAAGAGAGTTGACCACCTATTGCCCACCAAGGACCAATCACAATTCAATGCTTACAGACATACATGACCGACAAAGGTTACTTGAAAGGCACTCTATCAGATCGTATGAGAATGTGGACTTTGGTGTGTAGGATTTAATGCTAGTGGTTGGGACTAGTTTGCAATTTTGAACTGAGTTAGGCGTGGATTTGTTGTAATCCACGGGTTTTAGATGACGCCCGCTACCTTGATTCTGTCTCCTACATCATCCGATGCTTCTACTATGATCTCGTGACTTGGTTTTGATCTCTATGGTCTTTCATGGCTTTTGGTAGCTTGAACATGATTAGCAGACTTGTTTGCTTTCTTCTCTTGATATGTGACCATACTTTTACTTTCCGTGACCTCCATTATACCGTGTTTTCTTACCTAAAGACCACACTTTTACTTCGCTCCCCACCACCTTACTACTACTATATCCGAATCCTTTGCATAATGCCTTTGTCATGTTGCTTTTAAATTTTCTTGTTCTCGCAAAACAACCGCTCCTTTGTTCCATGGGTTCCTTTGATTTGCGGATTCCTTTGGTTCTCGTGGATTCCGCCAACTTGCGCGACTTTTCCTTTGTTTCACAGACTTTTTTTGTTCTGCGGCTTTTCTTATACTTCACTATGCTTTGTTGCATAGCCTTTAGCCTTTGTTCATCTACATTTCTTTGTTGCGCGGATTGTTCTTTCTACGGACCTTTATAACATTCCTGCACTCGGCCTTTCTTTTCCCGCAATGCTGTGAAGTCTCTTCCTTGTTCCATGGCATGTCCCATGATGATGTTCCTTTGTTACCCAAGTTAGGCAAACACATGGAACACTACATTCTCAAGTTTCGTGAAACACTAAGTTCCTTCTCAATTCTGTGGAACACTATATTTTTCATTCCTATGCTCTATGGAACACTATATTTTTCATTCCTATGCTCGTGGATTTTCAACAAGAAGTGCTTAAGTCGTTAACTTAAATGAATTTGTCAAAATAACACGGATGCCATTTTGGACAACAATTTGACAACTCTCGGGGGATATCTCACTGCTAGATGAACTCCGACCGATGAGCGTAGCATATCCATTGAGCATGGTGTCAAACATACATATTGAAACTAATCCCAAACTTTAAAACTCACCCTGAATCCGCATGAAGCACTGAACTTGGCACTAGTCTAAAACTGATCTTTAGAGATTGAAATAACATTTTATGCTTGAAACCGCCCCAAAAATATTTGATTCTCTTCCCATGAAGGTGAAAGATCTATATTGTGCACAACTGCAAGGAGACTCAACATAAAACTATGTACAAAAGAGAAATCATACATGCTCCAAATGAAGACATGTAGAGTGTGCAAAACATTTGTTTTGTAAGAAGCAAACCTAAACTACTCCTACTCTAACCAAAATCAAAGCAAGTCTAAACAAAGCCAAATATTGGCTGAGAGAAATAACTTCCCTTCCTTACAAAATGTGGCCATGAGATCAATTTTGCAACTAGATTAAGTGGTGGAAGTGAAAACATAGTCAACACCCCCTTTTGCTCAAAGTATTAGCCTAAAAAAGAATGAACACCTCCTTAATTTGTTATGCATTTGATTTGGACAGTGCTTTAGCGACCTTTGGCACTTTGAAATTCTTCCTCATGTTCTGAAGTGAACATGACTGGTGGCAACTCTGATTTTGGCTCGATCTAGCTAGATGTCTGATTGGACATCCAACTTTGAAAACCAATGGATTGATTTTTTGATTTTCCCATCTCTTTTGCATTCCATTCTATGAATAGAGCTATTATGCAAATTTTCCTTTTCATTCTGTGGAGGGTTATCAAGTTGTTTAAACTTGTCTTTAGTTGTTTTCTCCTTGATGACCAACTTTGATTCAATATTGGGCTCCTCATTGTCCTTCTTAGCTTCAAACAAGAAGTTTGACAACTCAAAGATATCCTCCTCAACATGAAGATCAATATGATCATGATGTCTGATTTTTTCCTCTCGCTTGCTTGTGCTCACCAACTTATCTTACATTGCAGATTGCTCAAGAAAACACAAGTTCTTGACAAGGTTGGGCTATTTCTTCATCCATTCTTTTAGAGTTAGACCATTCTTCAACAAATATATCATGATTAACAATAATGGAGTTCACTTCAACTAGTTTTGATGCACTAGGAGATTGATTGACAAGGAGTTCTTGGGAAGAACTTGTTTGTCATCAAACTCTTGGCTCCAAACCCCGAAATTGTGTAGCTAATCTTCTTTGTTTGGCTCTTCATTTGGCTGCCCTCCCAAGTTTGTTTGCTCATGAAGCTCATCCCAAAATGGGTTTGGATATATGAAAGGAGGGAGGGATTGAACTTCTGACTAATTTTGCAGGGGTTTGAATGATGGAGGAGGTGTAATATCCTCTTGTAAAGGAGGATGACTAGCTAGGAGGAGCTTTGAGAAAGCTAGGGATATGGAATTTTGGCTGAGATGGTGTGGATTGAAAAGAAGGAATGGGAGAGCTATATGATGGTAGTACATGATTTCCCCATTGATAGGGTTCCCTACAACTCATTAATCCACATTGATATCTCGATTTAAGGATTCAACCATTATGTCTAGCTTCTGTTGAGGGCCATATCGGCTCGGTAGAAGACCATTCCATGGAAAGGGCTCCCTAAAACCAACTCTAGCTACCTTTATATGTAGCATGGTTGCCTCCTTATTCTAGACCCACATATGGAAATCATCATCAGGCATGAAACTAACTCCATTGTCTACATATCTCTATTCTTGAAAAACATCATGGTTAATATGATAACCATATGGATCAATGGGGGTTGGATCATAGGCATAGTCATCATGAAAGGCTCATAAAGTTGATTTGGAGGGGAATAATACTGGACTTGAAAATGAGGATCCCAATGAGGAAATAAGTCATGATTATACAACTTCATGAGAAAGGGATACAAGATAAATGGACATGATCTATAAATGAGAGAAATGGGTTTCTTGAAACATTGGAGTCACTAGATGTGTTGGGATAGTGCCTTAAAAGGTTGGAGATCATTAAAACACACATCAATCTTAGTGAAATGAGTTGTAATTGACTCAAAAGAGTCCCACCGGGCGTGCCAAAAAAAATTGTCACTTGAAGTTGCACCCTTGTTGAATATGCAAGATTCAAAACCTCAATGAAACATGGGAATGTCCCTAAGGTGCGGGACCTTGCTCCTTGGGACAAACCTTCGAAGAAGGCCAACTTCCTCCACCTATTTATCCTAACACTAACACTATTCCTAAGCTAAGCTAAAAACTGCAAGGGAAAATGGGAAGAAGGAATGCATGAAATGAAACTAAGCTAAGGGAATGTGGGTGGTGCGAGAACAAAAAGGGGATCTCTCTCCATGAGAGGAAGAATAGGAAAAGAAACATAGAGTGAGAAGGCAAATACATGCCACAAATTAACACTGCGTGAACCATTCCATTCCACACATTTTAGACATAAAAATGGGAAAACATGCAAGTATAACCCACACACGATATGCCAGAAATGAATAGAGAGGTAAAAGACACAATAAACACAAATAGAGGGTAGATACGAGCCATAATAACAATATTTTATTGATCAAAGACATACACATTCCATTACATTGGTGGGGAAGGGCACGCACTCATTGCATGTGACCAAATCAGAGGTCTACGACTTGTGAAAGCTTGGCCACCATTTTGACATGGCGACTTTGCAGTTAGGAGAGGATATTTTACAAATGAAACTTAGTTTCTTTTATAGAGAAAGAAGAGAAGAGAGAAGGAGAAGATCATATCGTGCGAGAAATGAAGAAAGCCAACCGCCTGTCGCCCACCAAGGATCAATTGCGATTCAATTCTTGCAGACAAGTATGGCCGATAGAGGTTGTTTGAAAAGAACTTTATTAGATCATCTAAAAATGTGGACTTCGATGTGTAGGATTTAATGTTGTTAGTTGGGACTGGTTCTCACTTTTAACCGAGTTAAGCATGACTTTGTTGTACTCCACGAGTTTAGACGATGTTTTGCTACCTTGATTTTGTCTTCCACATCATGTGATGCTTCTACCGTGATCTACGGCTTGTTTTTTTATTAGGGGTAAATAGTTTTGAAGGGACTATACCCTGTTACAAAAAGTGCTCAAAAGCCAGATAGAGTAGAAAAAAGCAGTCCATAGTTTTGAAGGGACTATACCCTATTACAAAAAGGCTCCATAGCCTAGATAATGCAGTAAATACATCAAGTTTGGATCAGCATCTAGATTATACATGAATATCCAACTATAGTTATCTGAGAAACTATACAAAAGGATCAAAACAATGACAAAACTACAACAAAGTAGCATGAAAACAACATCCGACAACATCAAAACAAAAAAAAACCAGAAGTAAGGACAGTCCTCTTCACTTGTCTACTTTGTCAATATTTGTCCTTACCTTCTGCAGAGAGGTGAAGAGTGCTAGAGGAAGTGACATGGGAGGGATCCTTCTTGTCCAGTTGTGAGAGAATCAAGTCCGTATTGGTCCCGACTCCCAAATGGCAGCAGGAATGTCACTTGAGCACACATACACTTTTGACATGTTGCTCCATGAAGTTGTAGATAGCCTTAAGCACATAAATGGTGTAGTCATGTCTTCCTTTTGCATTTCCTAGTCTGTTATCCAATGAGTTAAGCTTCTTGTATATTTCAAGAATTTGATCATTATCTTGTTCAGGGTCATTTTGCATCTTCCTTTTGCCTTCTCTCTTACAAACCTGCTTGAGCTCTTCTTTCAAAACCCCAACCTCCTTTTCAATTTGACAATTCTATTGAGAAGGACTTCCTCCCTTTCCGTAGCAGAAGCACCAGTTGGATTGCTAATGTGAAGCATATTTTTAGCAGACTCAATTTCTTTGTTGCTACGAAGGATTCTTTGGGAGGAAGGGATGATTAAGGGGTAAAACGTGTTTTTGTTATGATTTTCCTTCGACTGTAAGAAGCGGTGGTGGGGCGGTGGAGCTAGGGTAAGGGGGCAGGGGCAACGGGTATTGAACGATGTTGGGAAAGGAAATGTGTGAAGCAACAAAATGAGGCCTTGGTGAAGGGGGTGGCACGAGTGTGGTTTTGAAACTCAAGAACAAAGTGTTCAAGGAGTTTAAAAGATAATGTGGAAAGCTAACATGCAAATTCCTTCTAAAATGATTTAGGAAAACCAAATGTTTGAGAGGAACCGTCACATATCTGCCTTCCAAAGTGACATACCTGACAATCATCCTTGCAATTTCGTCAAAGGGCTCTGGAATGGAGGTCACTTTTATGCCTGCAATAACAAACTCGAGATTTTCTCCGTCTGCTAGGAATTTCTTGGCTTCAATTTTCTTGTCTACCCTCTTACTGAAGAATCTGGCACCTTCTAAGCTAAGCCCCGTGACCTCAACAATAAGCTCTTCAGTGATTTTAATGTTGATCTCACCATATTCTACCGTTCTTTGCTTCCACCCAACCACGAATTGAAGAGAAATGTCTTGATTGTGACCCTGCATTTTTTCAATGAGGTTTGAGACCCCACCCATTTGTAGATAAGTCCATAGAGTCACATCATCCTTCCAAGCCGGGTTGTAGGTGGGTTTAGTTTGGCATGGAGCTCCACCCATTTTTCTCGCTATTGTTTCTTTGGTTCCCAATGACAATGTTTCTCCCCAAAACCGCTTCTTAACAACACCTTTGCATACCCAAAAAGCATGCAAGGTGAGTGATATTATTAGCCTGCGTAAGGAGTTAATCACTCTCAAAAAACAACGAAGGACTTCTTAATGATGGTTTTGATTTCATATTTATCCTTGATGATGTCATTATGTACCTTGCTAGGGAGAATTTCATCACTAAACCAAGTTTGCATGTTATTACTAACTCCATAGTTAGCAAGACTATCCACCACTTTGTTGCCTTCATGATAGGAGTGGATGATTTGGCAGTTTGCAAAGGATTTACAAATCTCAATAGATTCATAAATGAAATCCCTAATGGTCTAACTAGGGGGTTGTGCTTGATTTAAAAGATTTATTATGTTCAAAGAGTCCCCTTCAATTATAATATTAGAGATATTGCAATCTCTTGCAAGCCTGATCCCCCATAATGTTGCTAAGGCTTCAAAATAGTGGTTTGTTTGGTGGCCCATTTTTCCAACAAATGCAACAACAAGACAAGCCTCTGTGATCCTTGATCACCCCACCTCCTCCTGATGCCCTGGATTTCCTTTAGATGCTCCATCAAAATTCAACTTGTACCATAAGTTGGGTGGCTGAATCCAATGAACTAATGATCTGTCAATGCTATTTTGATCATTCCTATGTGAATTGCCAATATCAATCTTCCAAGCAACAAGTATAGGTTCTTCTTCCTTGGGGTATGGTCTATTTTTTGGAGGCCTAAACCTTTCAATGTTATCTTTGACAAGCAATAACAATTTCCTTAAAGATCTTGTTGCATACACTGTTCTGTTGTTCTGAAGATTATTCCATTCCTGGTTTTCCACAATCTCCAAATGGTATGAGGCAGGACCAAATTCCATAATCTTCTTATCATGCAATGTTTATATGGTGGATCCCATTGCTCCCAGGTCTGTAAGAAGGTATTAGGAAGAGTCCAATGTAGATTAAAATTAGAAAAGATGAGACTCTAGACCTTTGAGGCATATTCACAATGCAAAAGTAGATGTTTGATGTCTTTAGCCTCTTTTTTGCACATGCAACACATGTTAGGCATAATGAAACCCTTTTTAATTAGGTTATCATTAGTGAGAATATTTCCTTTTAATACTAGCCACATAAAGAAATTAACTTTTGGGGTTAACTCAGGCATCCATATTTTACTCCAGTTTATATCACATTGAATATTTTCAAAAAATGTATTGTAGCCCAATTTGACAGTATAGTCCCCATCAAAAGAATCAACCCATATAAGCTCATCCTTGGAATCCTTTTGATTAAGAGGAATGAGTGTAAGTTGTTGTTGTAGAGAGGAGACAACAAGTTTTAAATTTTCCTTATCCACTTTGAGTTACTTCCAAGTTCTCTTGTTTCCATCCAACTCTATGTAATCTTTTACTTTATTCCCATATTTCTCACTTAGATCTGTCTTTGATGGAGCCAAATTTGTCACTCAGCTTGAAATCAGTCCAGTTGTCTTGCCAAAAATGTATATCTTGACCATTTCCTACTTTCCATCTACAACCTTTAGCAAGGATGTGCCTAATTTGAAGCAAGTTGTTCCAAAAATGGATCCATTGGGAAGCTGTTCTTCAAAAAGAAAAGAATTCATATTGTGCTGAGCCAAGTACTTGATCCTAATGAGTTCTATCCAAGGTTTTTTTCCTTTAGTAGTCTCCAACCAAGTTTGGCAATTAAAGCAACATTCATCTTCCTAATATCCTTTATACCCAGGCCACCAATCTTTTTGGGTGTACAAACCTGATCCCAAGCAACTAAATGGTACCTGAATCTTTCTTCAGTTCCATGCCATAGAAAATGTTTTTGAATTCTTTCAATGCTATCAACAATTGTTGTTGGGATGCTGTACATAGACATTATATATATGGGCAAGTTCTGTAGTGTGCTTTTGATTAACAAGCATTTTCCGGCACTAGAGAGAACAACACCTTTCCACCCAACCATTTTTTTGTGAAATCTATCTAACAAGGCATTCCAAACAACATTAGAGACTTTATTAGTGCCCAAAGGTAAGCCTAGATAGGTAGTGGGTAGAGAGCTGATTTTACACCCCAAAATGAGTGCAATTCTTTTTCTGTCTATCTGGAGTATTGAAAAAATACACCGAACTTTTGTCAAAGTTGACTTTCTAGCCAAAAGTTGCTTCATAGAATCGAGAATAGTCTTTATAGCTTTAGCCTCAAGAATAGAAGCCATCAATAGCAAAATTGTGTCATCAGCAAATTGCTGATGTGAAGCTATATGGTTGGTGGAAGTAGGTTTGAACCCTTTTAGCATGCCAGTATTCACAACCTTAGTTATGGATCTACTAAGGTTGTTAGCCATTATTATAAAAATTAAGGGGGATATGGGATCCCCTTGTCTTATACCCCTATTGTTGGCAAAGAATCCCACTAGAGTACCATTAACAACAACTGAAAATCTGGAAGTGGCGATGCAAGCCTGAATGATTTTTCTAAATTTTCTCTGAAAACCAAATTTTGACAAGACCTTATCTAAAAAATTCCAAGACACTCTATCAAAGGCCTTATGCATGTCCAATTTTATTTCCATACCTGTTTTTTTACTTTTATCCATGGAGTGTATGGTTTCATGAACCATGATTACTCCATCTGAATAATCCTTCCTTTTATAAATCCACTTTGTTGTTTAGAGATTAGATCAGCTAGCAAAGGTTGTAATCTAGTAGCAAGAATCTTAGTAAAAATTCTATAAACAACATTTACCAGGATGATAGGATGGAAATCCTTGAAGTCTTTAGCATCCAACTTCTTTGGGGCTAGCATAATATGAGTATTGTTTAGCTCCTTCATCAAATTTCCTATTCTATAAAATTCATTTACAACTTTCAAAGCAAATCTTCCGAGCAATAGATATCCCAACTTTTTTGGAAGAAATTTGCGAAAAACCATCATGTCTTGGTGCCTTGTCTCCTTCAAGTGCAAAAATAGCCTTCTTCAGCTCCTCAATGGTTACAGATTTTGTAAGGCTTTTGAATCTCTCATCAGAAATATTGTTACTTGGGATGACATCTAGAAGGAAAGAAGTTGCTTCTTCATTACAAATATTAATTTTCACAACAAATTTTCATAAAACTTGAGAGCTTCGCTTTTATATCATTTTGATCCTTGGTGACAATGTCATTTCCTTTGGATACCTCAGTGATTCTATTGCAGGCCCTGTGCTTTAGGGTGGTCATGTGAAAAAATTTGTGTTTCTATCACCAGCTTTTTCAGCCACAAAGCCTGAGATTTCATTCTCCAAAAGGTTTCCTCTCTATTATTGATGTTATGTAAATCAGAAAGTAAGTTCTTTTCAAGTTGTTGATCCTCATAATTCATACCTTTGGTGGAGATTCTCATCTCGAGTTCTTCAAGCTGTTGTTTTAGCTCTTTCTCCGTTAAAAATATTGCCAAATACCTCTTTGTTCCAGGTTCTAACTTGTTGTTTTACATTTTTCAATTTCTAAACTAACCTAAATTGTGTTGTTCCTTCTCCATCCCAATGCCACCATTCTTTAATCCTATCCATAATGTCTTCATGATCCACCACATTTTTTGAATTTGAAAGAGCTATGCGATGGTTTGGACCAATTGAAAAGATTAAGTGCAATAGGGTTATGATATGAGCCAATCCTAGGTAACGAAGAGAGGTGAAAATCCTGATTCAGAATCCAATTAGTAGAGATGAGAGCTTTGTCTAATCTTATCTGTATCAAACTCTCACCAATTCTTCTGTTAGACCAAGTGAATTGGTTTCCATGTAGCTCAATATCCATGAGGTTGAGAGAAGATACAAACTCAAAGAAAGTCACCCATACCAACTAAGAAATCAGAATTACCACCATATTTTTCCCCAGGGTTTAAAGGGGTGTTGAAATCACCCATGACCAACCAATTATAATCCTTAAATCTACTTCTAAATTATTTTAACTCCTCCCATAATTTTCTTCTACCAACAACAGTGTTGGGAGCGTAGATGTTGGAAAGGATCCATATTGAGTCATTTTCAGAAGCATGAAATTTAATAGCTATATGATTATGGGAAGATAAAATCACATTACCATTGAGATATTTGTTGTCCTAGAAGATTGCTACACCTCTTGACACTCCTTGTGAGTCAACAACAACAAAATCAGAGTTCTCCTAAAATTCTTTTTACATTCCGCCAAAGTTTTTGTCTTCATTTTAGTTTCTTGTACTAAAATAATGTTAGGTCTATTGGATCTTCTAAGCTCTTTAAGAATCCTTTGTTTAGGACCTCCATTCAGCCCTCGACATTCTAGGATAAGATCTTCATCTAAAGAAAATTGGGGAAACAGTTGTCGGATGGCCCAATTGACTTTGAGTCCCATCTACAATCTCTTTCTCAGTCTCTTTCTTTCTTAATTTATTTTTGAAGGTCTACCTTTTTTACTATTAGCTCCAATATCTGCCACCCTCCTAGCAAATAATCTAGTGATCCTTGATGTGGAGGCTTCCCAATTTCCAATTTTCTTCTTTTTATCACTGTACAAAGCATCAAGAATCCCTTCAAATCCTTTCATTCTTTGTTTATTTGATTTAACTTCAATGAAGCCATTATTCAAATCATTCTCACAGTCAGTAAGTATCTTTGATGGGGCTGGGGTAAGCTCCCCTTCTTCTTTTCACAAGCTAAATCTGCAGCTTGGTTTTGATCTTTATGGTCTTTTGTAGCTTTTGGCAGCTTCCGCATGATTCACAAACTTGTTTACTTTCTTCTCCCGATCTACGACCATAATTTTACTTTCTGCGACCTCCGTTGTACAAGGGTCTTCTTACCTAAAGACTTTGCTTTTACTTCGCTCTCCGCCACCTTTTCCACGGTGTCTAAATCCTTCGCATAATGCCTTTGTCACGCTACTTTTAACTTTTCTTGTTCGCACATAACCCGCTCCTTTGTTCCACGGGTTCCTTTGATATGCAAATTTCTTCTATTTCGTAGAGTCTACCAATGTGCGCGACTTTTCCTTTGTTGTGTGGAATTTCTTTGTTCTATGGCTTTTCTTATACTTCACTTCGGTTTTTACATAGCCTTTAGCCTTTATTCCATGACATTTCTTTGTTGAGAAAGCTTTTTTTGCGTGGATTATTCTTTCCTCAAACCTTTCTAACATTCTTGCACTTAGCCTTTGTTTTCCTGCAATTCCGTGAAGTCTCTTCTTTCCTTGTTCCATGGCATATTTATGCAAAGGTGATGTTCCTTTGCTAATTGGGTTAGGAAAACCCGAAAAACACTACATTCTCAATTCTCGCGGAACACTATAATTTTCATTTCTTTTCTCCGCAACTTTTCAACAAGAAGCACTTAAGTCATTAACTTAAATGAAGTTGTCAAAATAACATGGGTGCTATTTTAAACAACATGTACTAATCATTGAATAAGTAGAGTCTCTAGCTAAATGTTGTTGAAGATCCAACATCCCTTTAAAGAAAAGAGCCAAGCATCTTTGGTTCTCATAAGCCATGAAGTTCTAGAGAGGGTTATACAAACCTTTGAAGAGGAAAAATAATCGCCTCATGATCTAAGAACATCTAAAAACAAAATGGTGCTTTGTTTTAGGGTCCAATTAACAACTCTAACAAATATGATGTTCCTAAATGATATGGTGGTTTGTCTCCATATGTAGGTGATGTGAACATATGTTGAATTGTGCCAAAGGAACCCTCAAACCTGCAAGGTAATTGAGGCGACTATGCTTCTTGTAATTAAACAAGAACAAAGATGATGACGAGATGGGTTCTTGTAATAATAATGATTTTTTGAAGGAGACTTTTGAACCCTTCCAATTAGTTGTATTCATTCAAAATCTTTGGATGTTTTATCCCTTAAAATGAGAATAGCGGCCGCTCTACGAGTCTAATTTTTCATGGGACTCTAAGACGGGTAATGGTGAATTCTAGTTTTGTCGACAAGATTTGTATAATGATAGTGATGAAGGAAACAAAAAATCCCAAAATGAATTGCACCCATAGGATAAATAAGTAGGATTAATTTATTTGAGGATGTTTCACTATTATGATCTCTAAATTATTCCTCAAGCATAGGTGATGCTCCTTGATGATGGGTCAAGTATAGCACTCGAAATGTCGGAATAAAAATTCCTATTCATTCTTATCCAAAAATTAATACTATAAGTAAGGTCAATGTTCGCTAGAAATTGTAGCTTTTTCCCACCAAGAGTTGGACACGTTCTAAAATGTTATCCAATAATACTGTAATATAAATATATAAAAACATAAATATAACAAAATCAACAAGAGGAGTGCATTACTAGCATAAAAGTATAATCACTTATTTGAGTAATAAAATTAAATTTTGTCTTATCACTTAAAGTCTAAATTTCTTGGTTATCAAGATTGTTAAGATTCCGAGGAATAAGTTTGGGTTAACTAACAATTTAGTGAGAAGCTTATAATCAATTTTCCAAAAGGGGAAATCTTTTCTATTATCAAGAGATTGTTTAAATTCTAAAAATAAAATTTGCTAAGTACATTAACCAATATTAGACTTGATTCTACAACTTCCCTTTTTGTCTATTTGCTCTAGTCAATCATCTCAATCATGTTTTATGTAAAGGGTCTTGTTTATTCAACCTTTCTTAGATTGCTCAATTTTCCAAGTTTCTCAAGTTAGTCTAATTAAATTTCAAAACTTAATGTGATCTAATTGAGTAAAGTACTTAATTGATCAAGTTAAGGGATCTAAATTTCAATTTGTTCTATTAACTTATTTATTGCAAAATTCAACTTTGAAAATAATTTAATTGACATATACTCAATTTTCTCTATCCACTTTATTCATTACAATTTAAATAAATTTTCATTTCTCAAATTTGGACTAATGAATTTAAATTATCTAACATATTCTAACATTTATCATTAAATTCTTCGATCTTTAATTTACCTTTCATCCATTTTGATCTTGAATTTGATTTAATATAAATTATTTTTTTGATTAAATATAACTATTAAATTCCTAGACATGTTCTAGGATGATTGAACTACCTTAAGGATACTACACACATGAATGAAATAAATCATAGAACAATACATGATTTATTGCATACCCAAATATATACTTAGAGAGATGAAATTATGATGTTTATTCATTTAGTGGAGATGCCAACAAATGGCATGTATCCTCTTAGTGGGTGTATTATATGGAGTCATATGAGTAACTTGTGGTATTTATTATATTGGGTGATGAGTCACCTACATTAGGATTAGTGAGATACCCATTTATTATTGTAAGAGGGCCTATATAAGGGAGGAATATTATTATGTATGTTGGACTAGAAAAATTTACGAAGTATTAAGAGAGCACGAAGAAGTGAGGCGTGTAGATGGGGTGCGTATACACACGCATGATCTAGTAAAGCGACGCGCAGAAGGCTCCTGCCCAGAAAGGAAAATTGTAGGACTTAGCCAATTTTGCAATTACGGGCTAAAAATAGAAAGAACGAGTTGGCGTGTGGCCCAAGCAAAGGAAAAACAAGGAGACTTGGTGACCAAGGAATGCCTATTTTTGGGATAAAGCACATGCAAAGCAAAGATGAAAGGTCATGCATGGATCGAGCTATTATTAGGATTAAAGCAATTTTATTTATAGGATAATCTATTATTAGCTCCATTGTAAAAGCATGCAACTGTTAACACATGATTGTTTTGAGAACGCCTATTTAGAAAAGTATATGGGCGGTGAAGGGAAAGTCCCCACCCCTATATATACTTGTTGTACTTCATTATATTAGATAGTTCATTATGTAAGAGATTTATGATGCTCGATGTCTTGCACGCATGACTCTGTGATGATGTTTGTTATGTATTCAACTTCTGATATGCAATACTTTTGTTATGAATGGATTGCAGAGGATGAATTATGGTAATTGTTATATCCGAATATGGCGATTACATGGTACAATTGATCTTAGTGTTTATCTGATATGTTATGTTTCCTTATTACATGTGTTTCCATTCCAAGCTCATGTTATGATGTTTGTAATGTTATGCACTTGAATGTATGCTTTGATATTGGTTATCATGAATATGCATGCTAACATATTGACAAGATAACACAAAGGAGGGACCTGGTAGCTTCGTGTGCTTTATGTGTGCATTAAGATATGTCCGAATGAGGTGTCGAGCACATAATAGTTGAGTAGAAATAAGAGACTACATTTTGGTTCTATTGTCGGGACCTCTTTTCAAACTGTCTACAAAAATGTTGCATGCAAATGGTGTATCGATTAACTCTAGAGAACATTAAAATTTGGGTAGAATACGGACAAAATAATTTTGCACAGAGATATAGTATTGGACCTGATTTCAATGCATGACGGTGGGTGAAAGAAAATATTTATCATGAGCTCTATGAAATGTTCTTTATCTTCTTTCTAGTAGAATTATATGAGTGGTGGCAACATATGCTTTAGGAAAGAGTTGGGGATATAGGCCAAAGATTTTGGACACATGAAGATTACCAGACTTTGTTTGATGCTGATGTGGAGTGGACTAGAGTGTAGATCATTAGTGGGATGGAGTGTTGCGCAATTATACTTTGGACTATGATATTTCTACTTATATGTGCTTAGAGGAAGCTGAGTTCAGATTCTTACACAAGCCCAGAGGATCATATTTGCATGTTATAACCTTGGTGATTAAGATCTTGATGATAGAACTATATTTAAAGCACCTCCCTATGGCTAGCTAAATCCCCACTTCACGCAAGAGCAAAGCAGTGTGGTGAAATATGGCGGATCTGGCGGTAGAGAGATATAGAGAAGAAAGATGACTCAAGTTTAATGAAGCTCGAGAGAGGGACATGGCCCACACAAGGGAGGTTGCGGAGGTAATGGAGTTGAGGAGAATGATGGCTTGTAAAGGTTTTGAAGCTCTATGGAAGACGAGGAGCTGCAACATCAGGTACTCCCCACATTGGGTAAGCACAATAGAGAATTCCCTTTGACTTTGGATGAGAGTGCATAAGAGGAGAGCATGAAGACACGCATGCCCACATCCGATCCCAACTAGCCACCTAGCCCCTACACTCGATGTTACCAAATCCAATGGTAGTCATTGAGAAGTAAGCTAGTGTAGGTAAGCAAATAGATAGATGGTAGATATCATTTTTATTTGAATTCTGAAGTGCATCGGACAAAAACACACCTATGACAACAACGAAGATAACATCGTTGTTTGGAGTGTCCGATTACATGGTTGTTTTAGGTGTGCATCGGGAGGAAAAAGTATGGGTACATAGAATATATGAACTTTACTTTGAGTAGTGTTATGACCATTACAGACATGTGGGTGTCGATTCGAGTACTACAATCGGGACATAAGGAAGTACATCAACTGGTCCGCAGCCTGCTACAGTGGGCACGGGAGGATGAAGAAGGAGGAAATCGGGTGGAGGAAAATAGGTTTGGTCGTGGAAGGGAAAGGGAAAAGGTCTCGCACCCATAATAGCCACCTCAAAAACATCTACAACTACAACATACACCTCAAGTTTACTTTGAGATGTCTCTCCATTTCCAGTATAGAGGTATTAAAGATGTAATAGAGCATGTGCACAAGTGTGAGATACTATGGTGCACTAAAGGAATTACAACTTCAGATAGAAAGGCAAGTCAATTTTCTACTAATCTTCAAGAGTGCGTGCATAGTTGATATATGAAGTATGATCCACATCATACTGCGGTGGATTATGATGCTTTGCACACTATGTTTCTAGCTGAATTTCATATTCGAGTTTGAGAAAAATAGTATCAGTGCACTTAAGGATATCAAGTAAGGGCTATCGAGAGCATGAGAGAGTATGATGCACATTTCAAAACTTTGTTGTCCAAGTCATCCTATAATATCCATCCTAGTTAGTATGCATAGTGGTTTGTTGGTGGATTGTTGACTCCCTTTAGATGAGTGTTATCTCATAAGACTTATGTGGATCCGCGCGAGGATTTAGAAGTAGCTCTACATGCGATGAGGTGGTGGTTGGGAGTGTTGATACTAGAGTGAGCCCATTCTTAGAGGCACATATCACAACCATGGAAAAAATAGTTGGAGAATCTTTTCGTTAATTCAGCTCATGAGATGTGCAGTGGTATATGGTGCACAAATTGTGAGGTTGAAGGAAATAATAAAGATAATTTCCCATGTAAGTCTGTGCGTGTGTTGTTGTTGGATTGTGAGGTCTGTCATTTGAACCATGATGTTTGGGATTGTCCTCTTTTATAACACACCATTCAGAAAAAGGTGTTCATGTACTGTATGATCTATAAGTCCCATACTCACAACACCGCCAACTGTAGACTGATTGATCACATTCATGAATCCATTGAGACAGGAGTGTGCCAGACTAGTGTGGTGAGTGGCTCAAAGAAGCAAGAGGGAAAAAATGAAGGGCACACCAAAGGGGATAACAGGAGTGGAAGGTTTCGAGGAGGATATTGAGATCGCGGTCGCGGTGGTGGTAGAGGTAGGTTCACGTGAGGAACTTGTTATACTTTTGGATATCCTGATCATTATCAGCGTGATTTCCCTCATAATACAACTTGCTCATGGTGTGGGAAGCAACATAAGTTAGAGGAATGCCTAGATTTATATGAGCATATGAGTAAAAATAAGAAGAAAGACAAGGGCACATGAATGATCAAGGTACAACACGTTATTTCTAATCAGTGGATGCCTAAGAAGACACTTGATCTTGAGTTACATACGATGATGGTTACTACACGTGTTGAGGCTACACACACACGTGAGCCTCTGAAGGCTAAACCACTCATTATGAGAGAATAGGTGATACATGCTAAGTATCCAGATGTTGTACACGAAGAAGGAAGTCTACCAAGAGACCATGGGGGTCATCAGGGAACTTCAAGGAGAAATACAATGCTTGAAAGAATAGGCGCATGAGAGGGAACAAGAAAAGAAATGTTGAGCTCCCACAAAAGGATGTGGATGACTTGAAGGAGGTATGTAGGATGTTGCGCTAGGAGAACATCATTCCTTTATTAGGGAATGACTATGGGAGAAAATTTAATGCATGTTGGGCTTGAGCACAAGAAGATACTTCACACAAATATACCACCTCATAACCATGAATTTGACAAGGATATTACACTTAGATGCAATAATTGATGGGTGGTTATTACGCAACATATCTTGATTGATATAGGCACATAAATGAATGTGTTGACTCTGGATACATGGAATCAGATGGGTAGACCAACATTACAACCATCTTCAAATATGTTGTATATATGGAAAACAAGACTAGGGCTATGAATTTTGGGTATTGAAGGATGCATCCATTACCATTCAGGGAGCCAAGTTTACTGGAGACTTTGAGGTATTAGAACTTTGCAGAAGAAGACAACTTTTTCAACATTACTTGAATGACCTGGTGTTATATGAACAATGTAGATGTGCTTTACAAAAGGTACATTAGTTTTGAGAACAAAGAGAGAATGTGATCATACCCCTACAGGATAAGAAGACCGAACCTTATGTTGAGCCTTTGAGTGAAGAAGAACTTAATAGAATCTATGCTCATATAATGCATGATCTAGAGAATGTAGAACCATCAAAGGAAGGCATCCTTCAGTGGGAAGAAACACAACTGTAAGTGACACTACTAGTGTTTCTTGTGATAAATGGGCTCATGGAATGTATGAAATGGTCGGGCACAAAGTCAAAGGAAGAGTCACCAGAATGATTAGGTGTGCATGGTGAGGTAGTTGGGAATAACTCAGGTACCAAGGTATATTGGTGAAGGGAATCCCGATGCATTCTTGTGTGCCATGGAGACTTAGTGGTAGAATGAAGGGGATAGAAGAAACATTTTGGTCTATACTTTGCATGGGACAAAAACGCGATGGTGGGCAACACATAGAGATAGCCTCTTGAAATGGTGAAGTGAGAATCACCTTTTCTACTAGGTTTACTTAGAGCAATGTACTACACAAACATGTGAATTTCATGGAAGTCTCCTGCCTCTCATCATGTCCATGAGTGTGAGAGATATTTCGTGTAGGGAAAGGAGGCCTTACCACCATCACTTTGGGTACATAAGTTCTAATCCACATTATGTGGCATGCGCACGCACATGGTATGTCCATGTTGAGTTGAAAAGAGAAACAAAAAATTGGTAGGAGATGATTGCAGGTATGATTTAAACTTTTGATTATTTTTCTACTAAGCCTTCAATCCATGAAGCATTGTATATCATGAAGCACATCACTTTGGGAGATACGCGAAGGATGAAGAGCTCATGTTGGAGTTGTTTGGGGAACCTAATCTGAGGCACACCTTGATCTTGAGGAAACAAAAGAAGAATAGATGGGAAGCGCTTGGAAGGAAAAAGAAAAGGAAAATGGTATATATGATAGATGATGATGAATTTGATAACCTAGATGTTAACCACACTGAAGGGACATGCATGAGGTAATGGACACTACAGATGAGAAGGTGCGCATGTACCATGCTCCTATGAAGAAAAATAAGGTTAACATTGGTATACGAAGATGAGCCCAAGGAGGCCATTATTGGTGATTATTGGTTAGAGCAAGAAGTAGATAAGATTATTGAACTCTTCAACAACTTCCAGGACTTTTCATGATACATTATTAAAAGTACACCCTTCTTTAGGTGAGATGAAGATCAAGTTGAAAGAAGGCGCATGTCTAGTTAGGAAGAGGCCTTATAGGATGAATCATAATATACGCGTGAAGGTGAAGGAAGAAATTTATAAGATGATCCCAAGTCTAGAATAATTAAGCCTATTGAAGAATCTGAATGGGTTACCCCATGGTCATAAACATTAAGAAGGATGGGAGGATAAGGATTTGTGTGGATTATAGGGAACTTAATGCTTCATGTGTTATTGATCCTTTTCCCACCCATTCACATAATAAATCCTTGAAGGAGTTTTTGGGCGTGAGATATATTCTTTCACAGATGGATTTTTAGGTTATCACCAGGTGCACATCGTGAAGGAAGATTAGGAGAAGACAAATTTCACCACTGAATGGGGAAGTTTTGTTTATACATTTATTCCCTTTGGATTGAAAAATGCGCTAGTAGTATTCTCGAGCATTTTTGTGTAAGCCTTTCAAGATTTTATTCATAAATTCTTGTAGGTGTATTTGGATGACTGGAAAATATATGGATTAGTCAAGGATCATTGTGATAATTTGAGGCTCATGTTTGAGAGGTGTAGGAAATTGAGCATATCTCTCAACATTAAGAAGTGTATCTTTGCTACACCTTTTGGAACTTTACTTGGGCATATAATTTGCAAGGAAGGATTGTTGGTAGACCCAACCAAGATAGCTATGATCTTGGGTTTGGAAGAGCCTACAATCGGAAGTGAGGTGCTAGGACATGGTTATATTTTAAAGAGATACAAAATATTTCCTGCCTTGGAAGAATTGTTGAAGGCTAAAGGAAATTTTATTGGGGTGATACATCAAACAGTAGGAATTTGAAACATTGAAGGAAGGCTTATCACTACGCACCTATTTTGCGCTTTCCTTCATGGGAAAAACCATTTCATGTTCATGTTGATGCCTCTAGCATGGAAATTGGTGTATTGATGTTACAAATAGGAGAAGGAATTGTGGATCATCCCTATTTTGTTTTGCAAGAAAAGGAAGTTGACACCCACGGAGAAAAATTACACAACCACTATGAGAGCGAGGAATTTTCTATGATCTACGTGTTGCAAAAGTTTAGACAATACTTGTTGGAAACACCGTTTATTTTCTATACATATCATATGGCACTCAAGTACTTGGTCAACAGAATTTTTGCAAGGGCACATATGTAGGTGGATACTTTTGTTTCAGGAGTTTGATTTCACAGTTGTTGTGAAAATAGGAAAGAGAAAGTTAGGATCGATCATTTATCAAGGATCAATTATAGTGAGGACATGCAGAGCATTGAGGACACAATGCTAGATGCATAATATTTGAGGTTAAACCACACGCCAGAGACTTGGAGGATATTGCGGTGTTTTTGTACCTTGGACAAGCACTGAAGGAATGAATACATTGGAGAAAAAACAACTTTCTATACACATGACACCTTATCAATTGATTGGTGGAGATTTTTACAAGTTAGGTTGTGATGAAGTTTTGTGCCGTTATGTTTTGGAGCATGAGTGCATGAGGCTATTATGGAAGAATCTTGTGGTGGAATAATAGGAGGGCATTACGCTAATGGTGATGCTACAATGCGTAAAATAATAATGGCTGGAATTTGGTGGGAGATCTTGTACAAGGATATTAAGGAAGGAATATATGTCAAGGAAGGTGATCATTATCGAGCCTTAGGGGAAGCCAGAACAAAGATGAGATGTTGTTGTGGCAAATTGCAAGTGCAGAGCCTTTTGAAAAGTGGGATATTGACTTTGTAGGTATTATTTCACCACCCGTGCGTGGAGGTGATGCACGCTACATTATTACTTGCATTGATTATTTGACACGGTGGGAAGAGGCAACACTTACAAAGGATTGTACAATAGCCAGAACAACAAGGTTCTTATGGGAGAATATTATTAGCAGGTATGGCTATCCATTAAGATTGAAAAAGGATAGAGGGACTCATTTACTTAATGAGACAATCATAATTCTGTTGGTAGAGTTTATGGTGGCACACCATAAGACTACCCCTTATCACCCATAGGCTAATGGTACTGCAAAAGCTTTCAACAAGATTCGGGACAAACATTGAAAAAAATATGTGATGTTGGAAGAAAATATTGGGATGATAAAGTGTCAGTTTTACTTTGGGCTTACAGGACCACTTATAAAAGGTTGAACAAGGCCACACCCTTTCAATTGGTGTTTGCATGTGGAAGCAATACTACCAATTGAATTCATGTTACCATCCATGTGTATTATGCATGTAACGCTGTGGACTAGATGATGAACAAGTTATTGAAGAGCACATTGATAAACTAATGCAATTAGATGAGTGGCGTGCCATTGCATGTTGGAGCTAGAAGAATGAGAAGGCAAGACAAAAGGCATGACATGATAGGCACATTAAGAACAAGACATTTGCATTTGGCAAGATGGTCCTTTTCTATGACTCCAAGTTTGTGCACCACCCGGGAAATTGAAGGTGCATTGGTTGGGACCTTTGTAGTAACCAAGATACTTGAATCAGTGCAAGTCGATTGTAAGCCTTTGGATGGCACCATGTTTCCCAGTTACTTCAATGGATTAGGTTTAAGCCCTAATATAAATAAGGATTTGTGGTGTTTTGTAATAAGGCACTATTGCCACTTAGATTAGATTTTTTTTTCATGTGTTTCTTTTTTAGTCGTTGTTATGCTTTTTCATTTTAGTTCTTTGTTTTGTTGTAATAAGCATGTTTGTGCGCAAGAATATGTTTACTATATATTGATTTCATGTACAAAGGATCGTGCATATCTAGTGTGGGGTGAACCAAGTACAAGTTTTGCGAAAGAAGAAAAGAAAATCATTGATGTTAGGGTTTATATAAATTGACGTGTTCGAGGGTGTTTGTTGAAGTATTGTCAAAGAAGGAAAAGTCATTACAGGTGCTAGGGATGAAGGTATTCTTAAGGAAATTTCTCAGAATGAAGACCACATGTGAGAAAATGTTCACACAGTGTAATGTGAGGTAGGCAAAAGCATGGTAAACTACTTGGTATGAGGCACAAAGGATTATGTACTTTGGAAGATGGAGGTGTGCGTAAGGAGGTCTGTGGCATAAGAAGTAGTGGGGTGTGCCATAAGGTCACGATTGGAGCGTGAAATAAAGCAACAAAAAGTGCATAAAAAACACAAATGTATAATTAAAGGTAAGTATGGTGGTAGGTGAGGAGCAATTAATGTGGGAAATTTTGGAAAATCTATAAAAGGAGTGCAAGCGACTTCATTCTTACCTTGCATGTTTGATTTTTGAACCTTGAAGAGTGAATTGAAGTGCGAACGAGTGAAAAGTGTGATTGTAGATGAGAAGTAAATTGAACCAAGATAATTTGGTCATAGAAATAGTGGAGCTCTTTCGTGGGAAGTGTGAGAGTAAATAAAAGGCATGAAGAGTAGGGTTTGAGGAGCTAGGGTTTGAAAAAATAAGTTCTAGCTAGGGAATTCAAGTTCAAGTGTTACGAGAGATAGAAAAAGGAAGAAAAACACAAGGGTAAATTGTGAAAGGTTGACATGGCACCAAAAAGAGCACCTGCGGTGACCACAAGGGGCAAGAAGAAGAACGAACCAAAGGTAGAGGTAGAAGAAGCGCGAAGAAGAACAAATGAAAGGTAGAGCAGAAGAAGGGCTTGAAGAAATATTCTCCAAAATGCAAGTATCCCAAGGGTGTTATTATGGGGCATGTTTGGGAGTCCCACGTCAAAAAATGAAAGGTGATCGATTATAACCATTTCACCAAAGTGCAAACAAGGACCAAGATAGAGAAGGAGATGGTAAAAAAACCAACTTATGAACTAAAGATGATAAACCAATTTACGATGACGAAGGATACAAGACTTTGGAGAAAGATGGAGTCTTGTAGATTTATGAGTTGCCATACTTTGGAAAAACATAAAGAATCTATCAATGAATGATGTGAAGAGTCCATGAGGACTTCTTTTGCTTTGCAAGAAGGTGAGTATGAATCACCGCGCCACTCATTGGGTGACTTACAGGGTTACAGAGCTCGGGCATAGATATTTCCCTTGATATTGATGATGAAGTAGGTGTGGAGGCCACAATGATTGAGATGGATTATCAAAAAGGAGGGTGCATGATGGAAAATTTTAAGGTAATCGACCTTGTTATGAATATTTATGCGCATCTCTTGACTAAGTTTAATAAATAGGAGAAATGGCTCCACATCATAAAGAAGATGGTGGAGGGACTGTCTATAATCTTGTTCATTCATAAAGCAAAAGGAATTATTGAGGAGGCACACAGGAGATAATATTTCATGGGGTACAATCCACCTATTAATTGTGTTCATGAAGGTTGGGCATTAGATGGACCTAAGGATAAAATGTGGCAATACCCCTGCTAGAGAAGAAGTCATTTGGCGAAAAGGTTTACATATATACTTGTGATGGAGTCACAAATGACACTTACAAAATCAAGATGGAAATGTGGTATAGAAGAAGACGCATGAGGCTTTTGAGCATGAATGATGCATACCGAGAAAATTTCCTGTAATGGTGGATGAGAATGTGGAGTTTTGGTTAGAAACACTATGACATTGGGAGGTTTTACATGAAGAATGGTAAGTGGAGCCCATGGTGCAAGTTGCCTTATGCATTTATAATGCACTACTTATGCATCAACAAATAGATTTCAAATGCACGAAAGCTAAGGTTGAGGTTTGACATGCACAAGGTAGATTGAATGACTACCACACAATGAGAAATACTTATGTATATCTAGGTAAGTCTACCTACATTGAGACTATGATATCAGATGATATCATTATAAATTTTATGACTTTGGTAGTAGGAAATATTGATGCGGCTAAGGTATACATCTACCTTAATCCTAGATTGGTGAATGGGAAGTATATTGAAGATGAATTTAAACTCTTGGAGTTTCCAAAGGGAAGGCATACAATTGGTAGATAAAAGGTAGAAGTGCGAGCCCACCCCTCCAAGGACAGAGGAGGAGGAACAACCCAATGATGAAGGGGAGGAGGAGATGGAAGATAGAGTGCATTTTTCATGGTGCTAGAAGATGACTAACTACATGTATCAAAAGGCCGCATGAAGATAGTCTTCCAAGGAAGGTAGAAGAAGAGGTAAGAATTGATCCTGAGGCCAAGGAGATAGAAAAAGAAGAGGGAAACATGGTTGAGCAGGGTTATAGAAGAAGGCTAAAGAGAAATCCTAAGACAAAGAGCACTAGTGCAGACCCTTTGAACCAAAGTGAGGAGGTCACCGAGAACTACCCAATGAAGCCAAGCTGCAAAAGAAGACAAAAAGAAGGGCAAGCTCATAACCCATGAGGATAGTGAGGAAAAGGAGTTTCATAAGAATCTTCGCACAACACATGGTCATCACTTGGTTATCAATGTTGAAGGAGAAGAGGAGCCTAGAGAAGAAGAATCCCAACGCAACACATAAGTGCTAGTGAGTGCGAGGAGAAAGGTCCCACTAGAGAGATGAAGAAAAGGAGAGGAGTGTAGGGGAACCATCAGTGAGCATGGGGCGCGTTGGGTGAGAAAGGAGAAGGTATAATTCAAGTAGCGCGAAGACATATATTCCCAAAGGTAAGAAGTCCGAGAGGGAAAAGGGAGAATAAATTGTAAATATGCCAAACTCCAAACCTTGGGTATGTACATGACCCAACTAAAATCATCCACATGAGGTTCCAAAGTACCCTCTCTAATGACCAATTATATGGGTGGGAGATAATAGACCCAAAAGGTGCAAATATGTGAACAAGGAAAATGTTGAGCTAGATGATGCAAATGCATATGGATGAACCGAGAGGATGACATCAGTGAGGAAGCATGCATAAGGTGAAGAATGAAGAAGGCACCTCAAGTGACCCCATAATATGAATCCCACATAATTTACAAATGAGTAGGAAAGTAATGCCTTGACCAAGATGGCAATAGAGGTGGCGAGGATAAATACGGATAAAAAATCCGAGCTAAGGACATTGTTGGAAGATAAAAAGAATAAAGAAAAAGAGATCAACAATTGACCAAAGCGCGTGACAAGGAAGAGATGCGAGAAGAAGGATATTATGGAGTTTGTTGTAGATATTGGGAGTGAGGTTCTAGAGGTGCAACCAGAGTTTGATGATAAAACCGAGAAGACATACCCATCAACCTTGAATTTTCTACAAGATTTGGTACACTTGTTACTCAAGGAGAGGATGACGGCATAAAGCGGAACTTAGGTAGACATTGCGGCAAAGAAGAGAGAAAAAATGATGATATTGTGCAGGATTGGGGAATACGATGCCATGCTCCATACATTGAAAGATGAAATGAAGAAAGTAGGATGGAAGCCGAACAACCGTGAAGATCCGAGAGAAAATATTAAGGTGTAAATAGTTCAGGAGGAGAATGATATCCTTTCAGCCAAGAAGGACGAGTCTCTAGGAAGAGAAGAGAAGTTGGATGTGGTTGCAAAAAAGCGTGACATGATTAAGGCAACAAGGAGCCACATGAAGTACAAATAAAGGAGCTAGGGGCGATGGTGGCACAACAAATGTATTTTATGGAAGGCATGGTATCAGGCCTAACTAGAGTAATATGGGAAATAAAGCACAAGGGTCAGGACATGACTCTAGAAGAGATGGAAGAGATAGTCTGAATAGTCCCATATACATCAAATAAGGGTATGAGAGAGTGGAATGAAATGGAGAGTGTAATAAACAAAGAGTGCCCTAATTTTCTATTCCTTGATTGAGGAGTGAGGCATGTTGGGTGTTCTTCCATTGATTCATTATTTCATTCTTGTATATTCATTTGTTATACCTTTTTATTGTTTATTCTATGTATCCTGGAGAGATAAGTCAAGAAACCCCATTACAGAGGATGGCAATGAAATTAGTGTGGGGTAATGTTGGACTGGAAAAATTGACTAAGTATCAAGAGAGCATGGAGAAGTGAGGCATGCAAGTGGGGCATGTATATGCTCGTATGGTCTAGTAATGCGACTCATAGAAGGCTCGCGCCTAGAAAGGAAAATTCAAGACACATCTGATTTTGTAGTTACGGGCTAAAAATAGAAAAAATGAGTTATAGTGTAGCCCAAGAAAAGGAGAAAAACAAGGAGACGTGGCGACCAAGGAATGCATATTTTTGGGATAAAGTACATGCAAAGTGAAGATGAAATGTCATGCATGGATCGAGCTATTATTAGGATTAAAGCAATTTTTATTTATAGGATAATCTATTATTAACTCCATTGTAAAAGCATGCAATTGTTAACACATGGCTATTTTGAGCATGCCTATTATTAGGAAAGTACATGGGTGGTGAAGGGAAAGTCCCCACCCCTATATATATTTGTTATAATTCATTGTATTAGATAGTCCCCATGATGTAAGAGAGTTATGTTGCTTTGATGTACTTGGCGCACATGACTCTATGATGATGTTTGTTATGTATTCAACTTCTGATATGTAATACTTTTGTTATGAATGGATTATGGAGGATGGATTTTGGTAATTGATGTATCTAAATATGGTGATTACATGGTACAATTGATCTTAGTGTTTATCTGATCTGTTATGTTTCCTTATTACATGTGTTTCCATTCTAAGCTCATGATATGATGTCTGTAATGATATGCACTTGAATGTATGCTTTGATAATGGTTATCATGAATACGCATATCGACAACTTGACAAGATAACACAAAGGAGGGACCTGGTAGGTTCGAGTGTTTTGGGTGAGCGTTCGAGATCTATCTCGAATGAGGTGCCACACGCATAACAAGTTGAGTAGAAATAAGAGACTACAATGTAAAACTTCAAATAGAAATATTATGGTTGGAGTATATTGGCTCTAATAAAGAGGTTTCCCCCTCAAAGATATCTATAATAATCGAATGTTTTCTTCCATTCAAAATAATGAATATTTATGATGTTTTCCTACTTAAAGAAATTTCTAATTTCTAATTTCATATTGGAGCATTTGGCCTACATATTTCTTATTTTGTGCAATCTACAATTATCCTACATATTTTTTTACATATTTTACGATAATATATATGCGGTTCTTAACATCGGTATCAACACTCTTTCTAGGAAAGTGGGGAAACATTTTTTTGGAGAAATTACATATTTTTTAATGAAAAAGTTTCCACTTTGCAAGTCTTTTTCCTCATACAAGTATTTGATTCATACTATTGTAGTGGTTATAAATGGGACTTTGAGTGCTTTTTGAAAAGTGGTCACAATAAAGATTCAGAGTTGTATCAAAGGAGATATGGTGATGTAAAGTTGACCTTACAAAAAATATTTTTGATGAATGTTTTATGTGCAACCCTTCCAAATAAATTCATATATTTTATTTCAAGTGAGAAAATCAAGAGCCATTTTGTGCAATTGAAAGTAAATAATTAGGTTTATTTTTCTTCACGAATTTATTTTTAGATAACATTTGTCAAAAATAATAATTTGAAACCCTAGTTTTTATGGTATTTGACTAGTTCATTAACCGATAATCTTGATATATTTTTCTTTATTTATGTTTATAAATATATTATGGAGTAAAAATAGATGCATGTAATGTTTTGGATGATTATTGAGAATGGTATCAAGATTTCTTTCACTTGGATGAGAGTGATTTATTTGGGTTTTTCTTCAAAGATTCATTGATATATGATGAAGGAAATACTATTCAACCTAATTTTGATTATTTACAGCCAAAAGAAGAGGGTCTTTCACATATTGTTAATTATTATCCATAATTGTTATTTTCTTTAGTGGATAGTTTAATCACTTGTTGATAGTTAATATTTTATTAGTTGATCCATACATGGATCCATGTACTTCCCTTGAGTATACACCCCAAATTATCATGACTAATTTTATTATGTCCATCAAAATGTTGTTGTACATGATCATATCCCAAGTAAATGAAGGATAAGTAGATGCATGGATGAGCCTCTATTTCATCCTCAAGTGTTGAAGACATAGTTTTCAAGAAAGATAAGTGGATATATGGATGGGCCTCCATTTAGTCCTCAACTTTTAAGGAAGACGTATTTTCCAAGCAAAGGAACAATAAGCATATTTATAAACAAAGGCTTGCATTTGGTCCTCAAGTTTTGAGGAAAGCATATTTTATTATGAAATGTAAATGAGCTAAAAAAATATTTCAAAAAATTAAAAAAAAGCACATATGTTTTGTATTTTCTTCTCAAGTCTCATGGGAAAACCATACTAAGTGGGGTTAGATGTAATGTACCTAGAGAGATGATATTATGATGTATATTGATGGGGTGTGTTGGTGCTTGATTTGGTTTGGTTAGAATCTTGGCATGTTTTGTGAACTTGTAAAGGTGTATGTTGGAGTAACTAGACCATTCCATCATTTTCTGTCATTCTCGCAAGTTGTTTTTAGTTTATTGGCTAGATTTTCTGCATTCTTTGAAAACCTAGGCAGTCATGAGATAAATCTCCCTCATTTACTGGTGAGGCTCCCATGTAAGATTTGTTAATTATATTTTCTAGTATCTATCTGTTGGTATTAATTTAACTATGTAGCTCATGAACCATAACTAGACAGTTTTGTAGCAAGTAAGCATCTGTAAGAGAAAGGAAATATCTGCAGAAGAGAAAATAATAGGAAACGAGAAGAAAGGAGAGAAGATGTGCAACCCAATCAATAGTTTACAGAGTTGATCGCATGCACATAGATTAAAACAAATAGATCATGAAATATAGAATTCAAAGCAAATGAAAGTTTATGATCTAGATCTAAAATAAAACAAATTTTTATGAATAGATTTAGAAATAAATAAGAGAGGAATGTTTTGTTGACACAAAGTTCTCCAAAAATCTCTTCTCTATTCCTTTGCTTGCAGAAAGCTATCAAGGGTTTCAGCTCAAAGTCTAGAACACAAGAATGCTGATTACAAATTTTGATCCTCTAACCCGTAGGTTCTTCCTCTATTTATAGTGTATAAAGGGCAATTACAAATAGGAATCTTTAAATGAATTCTGCATGTGAAAGCTATGAAAAGGGAAACAAATTGACAATATTCCTCCTGGAATTCCTCTTTGCATGACATGCATGATTTATAACTGAAAAATAGAACCTTCTATTTTGCATGTCTGCCACCTATTTCCAAGTAATTGACTTCTTCAAGTAACGGCTTTTAAACCAATCACTTAAGTTTTATAATTTAATTGATTGCTCAATTACTTTGTCGAGAGAAAATAAAAGAAAGAGGAAAAAAAAGAATAAAGTTGCAACCCTCCCAGTCTTATTCTTCTTCCATATTCTACATGCGGTTGACTCTTTTGCCTTTGATTCTCACCAAACTAGATTTGGAAGCTATGCATGATTGTGATTTGCTTGTGGGTATTGCCTTTGACCTGTCTTCCCTTTTATCCTTGAAGCTTTTACAATTCTTCTTCAGTACATGCACCAGTGCAATGTTTGCCATAAATAATTCAGACAAAACTCATCATTTTTTATTTTTAATTGCATATGAGAAATTTTAAATTCTAGAAAGCACTCTAGGTGAATGCAAATACAAGTAAATTCAATGAAGGATTCAATTGGAAGATTGGGAGCACATGCACAAGATCTTGGAAGGAATTTTCCATGCACTGACTTCTACACGGGCTGCGTTAGAAACAAGAGGATGAATTTTTGTTGGAAGCCTTTGCAATTATGAGATTTGGATTTGTCAATTAAATCGGTGATAGGTTCAGGGCCTATGTTTGTATCATTGACTTCAACAAATTTGGAAGCTATGCATGATTCTATTGATCTTTCTCTTTCATCATGCTTCAACATGGCTGGAACAATCTTTGTTTGAGCTCTTTTTCTTTTAATTCTGCCGAAATCCCTTGCAATTGGATCCATTTATGCAGATCTAGAAAATTATTCATATTCAAAAGATATATTCAATGTACCTGACATTGATTTGATCACCTATGATGAATACCTGCAATTTTATTCAGACAAAGATTGATTCCATGACATGAATACTTGATTTTTTATCACCAAAATTTGCATATAAATATTTTTGCCCTAAAATTTGAGGTTTTGCTTGCATGTTAAGCAAGAAAAAATATTATTTAATTCACCCAGGCACATATACTAATATGTAGATGCTCAGAATGACCAAAATTAGGCTATTCCAACCCTAGGCGCCAAAACTGGAAGCTTCCCGGCAGTGGAAAATAAACTTTAATTAAAAATCCTCCTTCTTTTGGCGCCAAAACCTATCTGGGCTGCAATCCTCATAAAAATAATTAACTTTCTCTCCCTTAAGGCATCCCATGCTTATATAACCTCAACATGTTTTTTATTAATTGCCTCTCCTCTTATTTCTAACAATTTAATTAATAAACAATCATGTTTATTCACCCAAATTGGGCACCCAATTATGCATGTTGTTGGTTACTTTTAAATAAATTTATTTTATTTATTTTTAGCATGCATCCTTGACTTCTCCTTAGCTCTTCCACTTGCATTGACTTTCCTTCTATTTATGGCACCAAAATTGGGTGAATAAACCATTAATAAATATTATTAAATGCATTGTTATTCACCCAAGGTGGGTCGCATTTTTTAGCAAGGGTAATTTCCAAAAATAGGAAGTCAACTTTGATGGGAATTTCTACCCTGCACTGCAGCTCCAAAAATCCCTCTTTCACTTAAGTTGTTTGACTTTCATAATGAGAATTTTTACCTGCAAGGCAGGTAAGAAATTCTCACTGGTGTTTTAAGTGATTTTATTTTATAATGAGAATTTTTACCCTGCAAGGCAGGTAAGAAATTCCCACCTACCTGCCACCTCTAATATTCCCATTGCAACTTAAGTGACTTTGACTTCATGGGAAAAGTACCTGCAAGGCAGATAAGAAATTCCCACCTGCCTGCCACTACCAAAATTCCCATTGCAACTTAAGTGACTTTGACTTCATGGGAAAAAGTACCCTGCAAGGCAGGTAAGAAATTCCCACCTTCCTGCCACTACCAAAATTCCCATTGCAACTTAGATCCATTTATTCCAAAAAGTGTGACTTTCTGGGAGAGGCTTTTTGTGCTTGACTTCATCTTTTTTTGTCAGAAGTTTGCTTTCTGAGGTTGATTCCTTCTAGTGCAATGGCCGTAAATGATCTTCAAATGTTCTAGGAAATTAAACAGACTATACAGGACAAAGAACGGACCCAGGGGAATTAAACAGAAAGACCACAAGGAAAACTAGAGAAAAACACAAAAGAAATAAATAAAAATGAAAAACGTTGCCAAAAGTCATAGACAAAGCTCTGAATTCATTCCGATGAAAATCCTATTGAGATGTGTGAATACTGGCATGCAAAACTTCAACATGATTCAACCAGAGCACAATTTACTTCAAACGAGACATTATTTATTTAATAAATAATTAAATAAAAATTTCCCACAGACAAAACTTGGCGGAGGGATAAAATGAGTTTCGGCATCTGGGTATTTATTGAAATTGGCTCATATGATTCCCGGGAATACCTTAACGTAATACATAAATCTTCTGGCAATAAAAACACAAAAGACCTGTTACTTTAAAAGAACGAATTTTTTTAAACATGGGGTAGTATCAGATTTTAGGGTAAAATATGGAGACACCAGTCGGCTCTGTCTGTGGACATATTTGCCTCTATCAAAATGACATGAGTAAAGATGAGATCCTAGCTTCTATGGTTTCGTATCTTGTCCATTGGGATCGGGGGTCGGAAAAAAACAAAAACAAAGAAAAGGAAAGAAAACAACAAAGTTTTATTTATATACAAACAGGTTTTACCCTGTATCTCAGTTCTTGAACAACTTCAGATGCTTCCCATTGAAAGGAAGTAGTAACTAAATTCCATCCCAAAGTAGGCAAGGAAGAAAGTATCCATTCTAGAAGCTCTCTTGATCATGAAGGGGCCTTTCAGAGTGAATAAAATTTGTTGTGCATGCCCTTTGGTTCATGTCTCTTGTCCCACCAGAGTACCCAATCCGATTCTAAACTTCCTTTCTCTGTCCTTCTTGTTAAACACCTTGGGAAAGTCCTTATCAACTTTATCTTGTGGTGGCTCATCCTTTCTTCTCTCTGTGGTGGGTAAGTCTACATCAACTTGCTCCATTCCCATATTTATTTGCTACATTTCTGAGGAAGAACTATCACCATGTTCTTTGTTCTTCTTCAGGTACTGATCATGCTTGTTGAAAGTCCCCACCAAGGAAACTAAACCCTTGGGGATTTTGTTACCTTTTGGTTGGATTATTCCACTACTGTCATCATAACCTGGATCAGCTTTTCCTATGACTATTTGTCGTGGTAGTGATTTACTCCCTTCAACATACAACCTGCCAAAGTTGTCTTGTTCCAGACATGCGGATGTTTGTTTGTCATCATTGAAAGTATGCCACTGTTCAACATTATCAGGGACTTTGGGGTAGTAGACCATCTCCACTTTATAGTTTACTTGTTTGAATATGGACGATGGTCTACCCGGATTCAATAGTGCAGCCATGACTGCCAAAGAGTCTGCCTTGGAATTTTGATTTATTGGAATGAAGTCGATAGAGAAGGCTACAAAATCCAGTGTGGAAGAAAGCACTCTATCTCTATAATGCTTCATCTTATCTCCTTTGAATTTATTTTTCCCTCGAACCTGCTTTATTAGAAGTTCAACATCTCCTTGTGCTTTGAGGAGTTTTAATCCTTTCTTTTAGCTTGCTCCATTCCTAGCAGCAATGCTTCATACTCTGCCGTATATTTTGGTGTTCTTGAACATCAGCTTGTGGGAGTATGGGAATATCTCATGATCTAGAGATATTAGTAGAATGTCAACTCCTGATCCAAAAGAACAACATGTGCCTTTAAACTTGAGTCCAAACTTTTACTCGCTTCTTTTGCTAGATCTAGGTCTGGTGAAGTTCCGGTTCTCGGTACATTTTTATCCATTTACAAGAAATAGACCCCACAATCAGATTCTTGAAAAAGAATCGAGATCTAGGATCCTCAGATTTTGTAACCGTGTACTTGGAATTCTTTTTCGGCTCCAACTTCTAATTTATTCCTTTGGTAGGAATATGAACACAAGACCAATCCATATTTATGTCTCCTCCCAGACTCTTTGCATATTTTTTTTCTCAACAACATCTCGTAGGAAACATGAATATTTGCAACTAAGATTGTCATATTTAATCGTTTGTTAGGAAAAGATGCGAAAACAACTTGTGCATCTTTGATTTTTCTGATTAAAGGGACTTGTCTCTCCATAGAGTAGAAACCTTTTTATGGTCTTTGTCAAGGTAATCCTAAGAGCATTTGCAACTTTAGTTGGCATGACATTGTTAGAAGCACCTGAATCTAAAATGTAGTTACTTAACTTGAAACCATTAAGTAATAGGAAAACATAGAACGACCACTCTTTCAGAAGATGGTGAGGATTTAACAACTGCAGTGTTTTTTTGGGGAGGAGTATCTTTGGCTTAGGAAAAAGGCCCTTTGATACATTAGATTTTCCTAGAGATTGTACATATTTGACTATCCTGTTTAACTGCTCAGAAAGGCTCTCAAGTATTCATCTTCGGACATTTGAACTCTAGTTTTCTTGGCATGGTCAATAATGTCAAAAGATGGAATAGATTCAGATACCCGAGCTACTTTTTACGTGGTTGAGACAAAGAACTCACATTCTTATCTCTCGAGAGCTAAACAAAAAGGTAAAGGGCTTTGTCTCTTCTGTGTTCATCGCCTAATGCCTCACTTGATGAGTTTTTGATCTTATAAATACTACATATGTATGAACATGATCATCTTCATGAAGTTTGTCATCGCCATGTTCAAATTTGTAGTTCAAGTAATTAATGTTGGGTTCACCAAAAGGACCTACAAAATCATCATTCTCAAAATGATCAACGTCAACTTCCTGATCTTCTTCATTCATCTCCACATTGTTTTAGGGAGCAACTTCAATTGCTAATATTTGGGAACCAACAATTTGGTTCCGGTTGTTTTTGAAATTCCGAGAAAGGGCAGTGTTGTTTCCTTGAGCCATTTGAGCCATTTTTTCTTCATCTGTGACATCTCATTTGCTAACTTTTGCAATAGTGAATCAGATGTAGTAGCAGAAGATGAACTTTTAGCTCTAGAAGTGTTGCTCTTTATTTTTCCAGCCATGATGAGGTCATCTTCAATTTCAACCACCATGTTTTGGGATGCTAACAAGTTAGCAGGACGTGCTCTTCACATTTGATAGCTTACTTCAGGAAGTAAAGCATTGATGAAGAACACCTTTTGATTCTCATCATTCAGAGAAGCAGATGCGAATTTTGTAAAGTATTCTTTGAAATTTTACAATAAAATCCCGCATGTGCTCTTGTGGCTCCTTCTTCAGCTGAGTCATTTGGGTTATTAATGTACTGGAATCTTCATATGACTTGAATATTTTTAGGAATGCATCTCTCATAGTGGCTCAATTGGTTATGGTGTCAGGAGCTAGCTGGGAGAACCATTCTCCAGCCAAGTCATGCAAAGTCTCTATGGAAAGCCGGACAGACACATCTTCATGTTCTACGGCGAGCACTCCAAAGATATAAAGAATGCAACCAAGTGATCATCTAGATTCTTCTTGCCATCTCCAAAGAACTTTGGAAAATTATTTCACGTACCTTTAGGTAAATTATGCATAGGAGGAGTCAGATTCAAAGGTCCAAAGGTTGTACCCATGGAATAGGTACTAAAGTGGCAAGTGGCTAATGCATGATGAATTGAGCATGTCTTCTCCGAGAGTAAACTTGATAGATAATTCCAGTAGATGGATTGTGCTAAAAATGATCCAGATCTAGAGGAGTTTGCACTCTTCTTCCTAGTGAAAGACTGGATCTGCGACTTCTAACCTGAGGAGGATGATTGAAATTGAATTGCTCCTGCAATCTATAAAAATAATCAGTCCTCCCTTGTGCCTTAATAGATCGGGTGAATGGGTGTTCAACCAGGTTGAGAGTTCAATGGGAACTAACAAGATAAACTATGGTCTGAAAAAAATTGTTGTTCCCAACGAAGTCGTAAAAACTATTGGCTAGATTGCACACTGGCGAAAACCTAGGCGATCATGAGATAAATATCCCTCATTTACCGATGAGGCTCCCATGTAAGATTTGTCAATTATATTTTCTAGTATTTATCTATTGGTATTACTTTAACTATGTAGCTCATGAACCATAGCTAGAAAGAGTTTTTGCATAAAGTAAGTAAGCATTGTAAGAGAAAGGTAATATCTGCGCAGAAGAGAAAATAATAGGAAACGAGAAGAAATAAGAGAAGATGTGCAACCCAATCAATAGTTTCAGATTTGATTGCATGCACATAGATTAAAAAAAACAGATCACGAAACACATAATTCAAAGCAAAGGAAAGTTTCAGATCTAGATCTAAAATAACACAAAGTTTATGAATAGATCTAGAAATAAATAAGAGACGAATGCACCATTGACACAAAGTTCTCTCGGAAATCTCTTCTCTATTCCTCTACTTGCAGAAAGCTATCAAGGGTTTTAGCTCAAAGTCTGGAACACAAGAATGCTGATTACAAATTTCGATCCTCTAACTCGTAGGTTCTTCCTCTATTTATAGTGTATAAAGGGAAATTACAAATAGGAAGCTTTAAATGAATTCTTGTATGTGGAAGCTATGAAAAGGGAAACAACTAACAATCTTCCTCCTAGAATTCCTCTTTGCATGACATGCATGATTTATAATTGAAAAATAGAACCTTCTATTTTGCATGTCTGCCACCTATTTCCAAGTAATTGACTTCTTCAAGTAATGGCTTTTAAACCAATCACCAAAGTTTTATAATTTAATTGATTTCTCAATTAATTTTCCGAAGAAAATAAAAGAAAGAGGAAAAGAAATAAGAAGAAAGCTACAACCCTCCTAATCTTGTTCTTCTTCCATATTTTGCATGTGGTTGACTCTTTTGCCTTTGATTCTCACCAAACTAGATTTGGAAGCTATGCATGACTTGTGATTTGGTTCATGGTATTGTCTTTGACTGTCTTGCCTTTTATCCTTGAAGCTTTTGTAATTCTTCTTCAGTACATGCACCAGTGCAATGTTTGCTGTAAATAATTCAGAAAAAACTCATCATTTTTATTTTTAATTGCATATGAGAAATTTTAAATTTTGGAAAGCACTGGGTGAATGAAAATACAAGTAAATTCAATGAAGGCTTCAACTGGAAGATTGAGAGCACATGCACAAGATCCTGGAAGGAATTTTCCATGCACTGACTTCTACACAGGCTGCGTTAGAAACAAGAGGATGAATTTTTTCTAGAAGCCTTTGCAATTATGAGATCTGGATTTGTCAATTAAATTAGTGATAGGTTCAGGGCCTATGTCTGTATCATTGAATTCAGAAAATCTGGAAGCTATGCATGATTATGCTGATCTTTCTCTTTCATCATGCTTCATCATGGCTGGAACAATCTTTGTTTGAGCTCTTTTTCTTTTAATTCTGTCGGAATCCCTTGCAATTGGATCCATTTGTGCAAATTTGGAAACTTCTTCAGATTCGGAAGATATATTCAATGTACCTGACATTGATTTGAGCACCTGTGATGAATACTGCAATTTTATTCAGACAAAGATGGAGTCCATGACACGAATACTTGATTTTTATCACCAAAATCTACATATAAAGCCTGCTGCCCTAAAATTTGAGGTTTTGCTTGCATGCAAAGCAAGAAAAAAATATTATTTAATTCACCTAGGCACATATACCAACATGTAGATGCTCAGAATGACCAAAATTAGGCTATTCCAACCCTAGGCGCCAAAACTGGAAGCTTCCTACAGTGGAAAATAAACTTTAATGCAAAATCCTCCTTCTTTTGGCGCCAAAACCTGTCTGGGCTGCAATCCTCATCAAAAAGAATTAATTGTCTCTCCCTTATGGTGTCCCATGCTTATATAACCTCCAACATGTTATTTTTAATAATTGTCTTTTCTATTTCTGGCAATTTAATTAATAAACAATCATGTTTATTCACCCAAATTGGGTGCCCAATTATGCATGTTGCTGGTTGCTTTTAAATAAATTTATTTTATTTATTTTTAGCATGCATCCTTGACTTCTCCTTAGCTCTTCCACTTGCATTGACTTTCCTTCTATTTATGGCGCCAAAATTGGGTGAATAAACCATTAATAAATATTATTAAATGCATTGTTATTCACCTAAGGTGGGTCACATTTTTTAGCAAGGGTAATTTCCAAAAATAGGAAGTCAACTTTGATGGGAATTTCTACCCTGCACTGCAGCTCCAAAAATCCCCTCTTTCACTTAAGTTGTTTGACTTTCATAATGAAAATTTTTACCTTGCAAGGCAGGTAAGAAATTCCCACTAGTGCTTTAAGTGATTTTCTTTTATAATGGGAATTTTACCTGCAAGGCAGGTAAGAAATTCCCACCTACCTGCCACCTCTAATATTCCCATTGCAACTTAAGTGACTTTGACTTCATGGGAAAAAGTACCCTGTAAGGCAGGTAAGAAATTCCCGTGCTTGCCACTACCAAAATTCTCATTGCAGCTTAAGTGACTTTGACTTCATGGGAAAAATTACCCTGCAAGGCAAGTAAGAAATTCCCACCTTCCTGTCACTACCAAAATTCTCATTGCAGCTTAAATCCATTTATTCTAAAAAGTGTGACTTGTCTGGGAGAGCCTTTTTGTGCTTGACTTCATCTTTTTGGTCGAAGTTTTTGCTTTCGAGGTTGATTCCTTCGATGCGGTGGCCATAAATGATCTCCAGATGTTCCAGACAATTAAAAAGACTATAGAGGATAAATAATGGACTCATGGGGAATTAAAAAGAAAGACCATGGGAAAACCAAAGAAAAACGCAAAAGAAATAAATAAAAACGAAAAACATTGCCAGAAGTCACAAACAAAGCTCTAAATTCATTCCTAGTGAAAATCCTATTGAGATGTGTGAATATTGGCATGTAAAACTTCAACAGGATTCAATCAGAGCACAATTTACTTCAAACGAGGCATTATTTATTTAATAAATAATTAAATAAAAATTTCCCGCAGACAAAACTTGGCAGAGAGATAAAATGAGTTTCGACATCTGGGTATTTGTGAAAATTGGCTCATATGATTCACTAGGAATACCTTAGTGTAATACAGACATCTTCTGGCAATTAAAAAAACAAAACGACCCGTTATTTTAAAAGAACAAAAAAATTTAAACATGGGGTGGTATCGATTTTAGGGTAAAATATGGAGATACCAGGTTCCTTGGTCTTAAATGTCGTAATTGTATTGTGGTTCAACCTTGTAACATGGTTTTATACTAACTTCTTAACGTCTCCTTTGATTATGATGTTATGAAAAATTTACATGTTTAATGGTGTATGGAATACGGTTGAACCTTACCATTTTTATTAAACATTTGAATTAGAGCCACCCATGTGACGAACTTGGTCTTTTTGCAAGTTTTCAAGTTTGTATTCTTGAAAGTTTGCAAACTGCACTTCCACCTACAAAGTGTGAAAAAGTGGAATATTCAAGATATTAGGGGTAGTGGGACATTGAAGCAACTTTGCAATTATTATAAAGTTGCAAGTTGTAAGTTGCCAATACAAGTTTGAACCCTGTAAAAGAAATACTACGGGAATATCCATCCGCTTGCTTATTCTTTAAGAGAAGGTCAAACTTGATGCAAATTACAAATTTGCAAGTTTGTTTGTGAGTCCCAAAATGGAATATTTGGTGAATTTGGAAACCATGGAGAAGAAATGCATCTTTACAGTTTTATAGGTCACAACTTTACAGGTTGGTTGTAAGATTGCAAAGCGCACATTTATCTATGGATCATGACAAAGGGGGAACATATCACAATATTGGGGCCGCATAAAAAGAATGTAGACTTACAATATTGTAGGTTTGTAACTTTACATTTATGCAAGTTTGCAAATTTCAAGTTCCTTCCCAAATCTCGAAATCAAATATTTGACGAATTTGAAGACTAAAGAGAAAGAATGAAAATTTACAGTTTTGCAGGTTTACAAATTTGTAGTTGCAATATTGCAAACTACAATTTCATCCTATGCAACCGACAAGGGGGACACGGGTCATAATCTTCCAATAGTAGACAAAAAGGGCAGGCATGTAGTTGTGTAGTTCATAACTGCAGGTTGTTGTAAGGTTGAAAAATACAATTAACTCTAAGATATGGACACTGCTAATTAAATAAATATAATAATATTGAAGAAATATCTAGCTTAAAAAGTACAATCAATGGTGAAAGATATGGGATAAAGATGACTCAACTTGTAACTATAGATTTGTACTGATGACATGTCTGAAAAGGTGAATTATGGAATGATCGAGATTTGATTCAAAAATTTAGATGTGATGATATCAAAGATAAAAGTGCATGGAATGGGACGGGGCCTCTTAGGTGCCAACATTTGTTCTGGGAACCGGTGTCTATAGGATAGTAACAATTTTGATTCTTTATATGTCGCTTCTTTTCACTTTTAGTTCACTTTAGGTTGCGCCAGGTTCACTGCACCTTTTTTATGTCGCCTCTATACCTTTAAAAAAAACCCTAACTACCTGTAAAATACTCAAGCGCACATTAGATGAATAAAAATATGCATACGCTTGAGTCAGACTGGCCTCAATGGTTACCCCAATGTGATTTTCACTGATCACTACACTACATTTAAGAATAAATGTAGTTCTAGTGTGTGTGTGTGTGTGTGTGTGTGTGTGTGTGTGTGTGTGTGTGTGTGTGTGTGTGTGTGTGTGTGTGTGTGTGTGTGTGTGTGTGTGTGTGTGTGTGTGTGTGTGATTGGAATAGTGTCCCTTGAGCTAGGATGCCCTAGTGCTAGTCATACAAAGAATAATGGGATACAAATACTTTGTCCCAATGTAAATTGTGTGGTATTGAATTCAGAATAAACCCTCCTATGCAGTGAAGTATGTAGTCCCATAATGTAGTCCTTAATGTAGTAGATATAAAATATTAGCTCCTTGTAATAATATGTGCCTCTTGAATTCTTTCCCCCTCAATGAGGTTAAATAAGACACGAGCACGCGCGTGTGTCTATATATATATATATATATATATATACATACTTATATATGATTCATTTGCTTAAGTTCCGCCATTAACAAGTGAAAGAATGAATAAGATTGATAAACAAAGATAAGAAAGAGGTAACATCTAAAAAATAGATAAAATAGAGAAAGTGGACAAAAGCACCCAAAGGGGATAGTAGCACCCGAGTGCTCCTATCCTAAATTGGCAGTCTGTACAAGATACTAAAAATGTAAATAGTGAAATTGAAGTTGAGAAATATGTCAACTAGTATGTAAAACTACAAGTTACAAATCAGAAATAGTAAGTAATAAGGATGAAAAAGATAAAATCAATGTCAAAGCAAAGTGAAAGGGTTGTTAATGACTAGTTCTCTTGCTTAGGAATCATGCATATAAATGAAGTATTTAGAGGCTAGATGTACATAGTAAGTACATGATTTAGTGACTACATTTTCCCCACATTTATGTTGGTGAATAACGATTCAATAGTGTAAAGTAGAAAGAAAAGTGTACCTCAGAGAGTCAAATGAATATTGTACCCAATAGTGTGCTGAATGAGTTTTGAAGCATTCTTAATGGAATAGTAAAAATGTGTGCTTTGTGAAATTCTAAAGGAAGGGAAGGATAAGGATCCTAGGGGTGAACTTTACGTGCATGGAGTGATAATGATGTGTGTGTAGTTCCTTACATGTCGCATTTACCTGAGTGTGTTTGAGATTTTCTTCATGGTTATTTGTGTGCTTTACCTTCATTGGGATAAGACAAGACCTGCAAAATAAAACAAGTGTATTCAATGCTCTAAGTAAATGCAATTGAAATTTAACTTGGAAAATATGTAAAATTGGAAATGTGTATTGGAAAATATAAACCAAGGGGTTAGATTACACCTAGAGTGTTGAAAGAGAAAGGGATAGAAATTTGTTCCTACTTGTAGACTCGATGCTTAGGAGCTAGTTGGAATAACATGAAGGATTTGGGTATCTTGTCACCAAACTATGGATTTGAGATTCTCGATGCTAAGCTATGGATTTAGGCATACTATCACCGCTAAAGGAAAGTGTATTGGGAGAGCGTTCTGTTTTACCCTCCAACTATTAACGCTTCCTTACAAATAAGTTCCATCGTAGATGATCACAAAATCAATTTTTGTAAATCTTCTCAAATTGCCCATTATTCCAGGCATATCATTTTCATATGCCCTAGGTTTCATTCCCTTATTTAGTTCCTACTTTGGTTCCTATGTAAGTAATAAGTTTTTAGTGATAGTGATTGTAATATGAAACTAGCTATGTAATCGATGAAACTAGAGAAGGCTCAGAATCGCGAACTACTAAAACTACTCTTTGTAATTGTTTTTACCCCCAAGACAAGAGCACCCATGTGGAACACTAGTTCCCATACATTCCTGTATGTTCTAGGAACTTCTGTCTAGGATGTGAATTTGGCCAAGTTTATTTTTGGCCCTATTCTCGTGATCGAATTATGTTTTGATCATGTTGTTTTTGCTTTTGTAACTACTAGAGGGTGAAAAGGTTCACCCAATGTTTACCCCCACATGTTTGGGGTGCGTGAGATGAAAAAAGAGAATGGATCCCAAACGAGGAAGGATGAAACTAATTTTCATATATGATATATGAATCCTACATGGGGAAGGACACAAAGGGGGATTACGCATGGTAGTTACTATGGCTCAAGTAAAACAATGAGAAAATGATTACATACAAGTCTTAGTGAAAAACAAGCAAGCCACACAAACATAACAACCATGAAAGAGCATATAGGAAATAGAAAACAAGGACACAATGAGTAGTTGGTTGCATACATAGTACACCATTCGGGATGTCAAAAGAAAATCGAGCCATCAAAGCTTGTGTAAACAAGAAAACATAGGGCATAGCCTGCAAATAGTGATAAAAAAATATAAATAAATAAGACAACTATGATTGGAAGGATTCCTAAGGAAAATGATACACATGAAGAACTTGTTATCATGTTAGGGAAAGATAAATATCATACTACAATGGAATATCTAAATATAGAAATGGAAATAGAAATATTTCAATGATAGAACTGACGATAAGTGAGAAAAGGTAGATGCCCCCATGAGCCTCAATAGGACTAGTAATGGATATGAGCAAACATCATATATTGTGTAACAACATGTAAGTTACATGCATTCACCTCAAGATACCATGTGAACGTGCATGTGTGTATAAAAAATTATAAAGCATACTATGAACCGTAGTAAGATGATAAGCAAAGGTACAACATATAGTAGTATAAGGAAACACGATTACATCCAACAAAGATCTAAAAAACATGTTTTGGAATTTTTTATTGTAAATATGTCAAAGAAAAAAACTAGAAGGGAGGAATAAGAATGCCCCCGGTGTGTGTGTGCAAAGTGAGGTCCATGTAAAGAAACCCTCAATAGTCAAGTATGAACCAAGAAAAAGAGTGCGTTATCGGGCGATATGAGGGAATTAGGATGCCCCTAAGTGTGAATTCAAAAATGATATATGAATTTGGAATACTAGGTAAAGGATCATTATCGGATGATATAAAGGAACTACGAATGTGAACATGATCTAGTGTCGATGGTCATGAGAGAGTGCATGAGGCCAAGTATATGAGATAGGTCTATATCGAGCATGTAGAGAATATATAGCAAAAATATGTATAGATGGAGTATGTGACCAATTTTAAGAGCTTCTCCCATGAGATGGGATTAGGGTAAATTTTAGTGGTGAATCTTCACTAATTCACAAATATTTACATTTTTGAAATTTGCATTTGGTGATTTTGAGGAGTCATATGGAGCAACATTTTCCTAAAATTTTGGGATGCAAGTTAATTTTGTAGGTCAGCTCACCTAGTGTTTAAAATAAATTTAATAATTATGCATATATCATGATTCCTTAAATCACCAATCACGTACATTCACCAATATATACTAATAAAAATACAAGAATCAATCAAATTCAAATGCCATTAGGATCATGCATAAAAGATGTTCAACGGTCTAGTTTGACCATAGTCAGACACGCATGACTCCTAAATCTAGACACACGATTGCGTTTCACACATGCCCCAAAAACATACTTCAGATGCCCACCACATATTCCGGATGCTCAAATGCAAAGTCTACACTCTGACACCTTTGAACATATAATGTAGATGCCTGATTGCATATTTTAGATGTGTGGCCATATAATCTAGATGCTTGATTGCTTATTCCAAACGTGTGGCTATTTAATCCAAATTTATAAGCGCATATTACAAGCGTCGACTATATAATCCGGATGCTTGCTTTGCATATTCCGGATGCACGGCTGCATATTCCAGATGCCCACCGAGAAAATGCATACACCTTCCCGACAATCCGGGTGACCGTCGATACCTCACCCAAGTTCAACTGATAATTAAAGTGTGGTGACCCTAATGGGCCAATCATAAAAAAATAGAATCTTTTATCTTATTTTAGCCTTCCACAAAAAGGCTCATGCAGATGTAACTGACATCCACACCAAATACATATACTATGTATTAACTAAATAATTAGTCCTTATTTATTTTCAAATTACAAATTGTAATGATATACTTGATAATACAAATTTCAAATACCCCTTTTTATGTAGAACCCACGATATTGATATTCCATATGAAAGAATTAATCACAATAATTTGTCATCACCTCATAATATTATTGATGATGACATGCCTCCTCTTGAGAAAAATCCTTATTATGTGCCTACATTGGACGAAATTCATGATTACAATATGCAACAAGCAGAAGACATGCCTCAACTTGAGGATAATCTTTATTATGTGCGTACATTGGATAGAAATCACTTTCATAATTACAATATGCAACAAATAGAATACATTTCTGTCATCAAACACTAACTTTAGCTAGAAATTCTACTGTCAATTCTTTGAAAAGGAAGATAATAGATGACATTCCTAATGATGAGATCCACCAAACAAAATATATTTCTACACATAGTGATCAAACACCTATTTCAAGTGATAATACAACACAAAAATATATGCGAAGAAAGAGAAGTAGATGGACTATTGGAAGGTATTTTAAGTTCGAATGGGAAGCTAAGTATCCATTCATTGAACCAGTAGAGCTAGAAAAAGGTAATGATACTCCAACAAAATGTAAATGTATAATTTGTAGCTAGAAACTTGGAAGGATCACAAAATGTAACTCAAGTGGACACAATTGAAAAACATTGTAGTAAAATATGTGCATCGATTAAGTAAAAATATGGTCAAATAAAATGAACACAAAGATGAAAAAATGAAAAAGAATGTATGCATATAATATATGCATCATGGTATGAAAATGAATAGAAACGACTACAAAATCTTGTTGAGAAAGGAAAAACAATTACATCTTAGTTAGGAAAACTTGTTGACCTAATCTACATGCCAAAAATATACAATTATCAACAATTTATCACATTCTAAAAAAGGTAGACCTCTTTCGATTTAGTAGATAAAATTTTATTTCAACATAATGGATTCCCTAATATTCCATAGTTGCATTGGCTAGACATAGTGCTTGGGAAATTAAAAAATGTCTAGCGATGATTGAGATGAAGGATTTGAAATAAAAATTAAAAAAACACGATTTATCTCTTTGTTTATGTTAGGAAATAAGAGATAAAATATGCGGAATAATCCCTTACAGAATCGCAACAATAGAAACTAATATGTAGAAAATATTACAGATCTCAAATAAAAGTGCAGAATAAATAACACAACATAGAAAGACAATATTTAACGTGGTTTACCCAATTTGGGCTACGTCCACCAAGAGTCACTTGCTAAGATTTTATTACAAGCCTGCACTCTCTCAATACAATACCCAGATCCGTTTGGAGCTATGCTCAACAAAATCTATAGAATTCACACCCGAATTCAAAGCACATCTGCAATACATTTGCTTGTATCTATATCATATGCATAAGACCATATAAATAGACAATTACTTAAGCAGTTTGATACAAAACCATGGGTATCAAAACCATGGGCAAAAATCGTGGGTATCAAAACAATGGGTACCAGAAAAACCATGGGCCCAAAAACAGCCCATAATGAGTTACCCATTACCCATGGGTTAATAAACCACCCATGAAAATTTACTTGAACCCCCTTGACCGCTCTTTGGCGAGCATGCATGACCACCGTAAAAATACCCAAGTGTAACACATAGAAGGTGTACCACACTCTAACATGAAAATAGGCTCCACAAACATAACAATCTCCCACTTGGAGACTGATTTCCACTGAGAAAGCTTCTCAACCCTTCACTGTCATCCACGAAGGCCAACCAAAGCTGAACATAGCTTTAGTTTATCCCTTGTGACCACCTTGGTCATCATGTCTGCAGGATTCTATTTGGTATGAATCTTCTCCAACTTCAACTTATCTTCCTCCAAAGTTGTCCTGATGAAGTGATATCTCAATTGTATATGCTTCATCCGGGTGGAAAGCAAAGTTCTTAGCTAGGTGTATAACACTCGAATATCACTATGTAGCTTACATTCATCCCGCTTATGCCCCAACTCCTCAAGCAATTGTTGTAACCAAATCATCTCTTTTCTTGCCTCTCGTGGCAGCAACATACTCGGCCTCAATGGTTGCAAAGCCACCAGCTTTTGTAGTCATGAAATCTAGCTTCTTTGTTGTCCCACCTACAATGTAAATATAACTGTCGTGCTCCTCTTGCTTTGTCTACATCTCTAGCCATGTCTCGAATCTACATAACCACGTAAAGTGGTGTCCGATCCTTTGTAGCATAAAATTGTCCCCATGGTCCCTCTCAAATATCGAAGGATCCACTTTACCGCTTGCCATTGCTCTTTACGAATCACTTATAAATCTAATCACAACTCCTACTACATACCATAACATACATCAAAGCGCCAATTTGTTGATGAGTAAGGTACCTTGGACACATGGTTTCTTTCTACTCTGTTTTGGGACACTACTCCTTTGATAACTTAAAATGGCCTGCCAAAGGAGTCCCAATCGGTTTAACATCCTGCATGTTAAACCTATCCAATACCTTCTTAATGTACTCTTCTTGAGATAAAGTTAGCTTCTATTCCTTCCTATCTCGAGTTATCCTCATACCAAGGATTTTTCTGGCAGCCCCCAAATCCTTTATATCAAAGGATTCACTTAGTTGTTTCTTGAGTGCTTTTATTTCCTGCATGTTTTTACCTGCAACCAAAGCATGCCATCAACATACAAACATAGGATAATATAACTTCCATCCTCAAATTTCTTTGTATACACGCAATGGTCAGAATGACATCTGATATAACCTTACTCCATCATGAAGCTATCAAACTTCTTATACCATTGACGTGGAGATTGTTTCAGGCCATACAAGCTCTTCTTTAGTTTGCACACCATCTCCTCTTTACCTTTGACTTCATATCCTTCTAGCTGCTGCATATATAGCTCCTCCTCCAAATCACCATGGAGAAATGTAGTCTTTACATCTAACTGTTCTAAGTGCAAGTCTTCTATTTCCACTATTCCAAGAACAGTTCTAATAAAATTCATTTTTACTACAGGAGAAAAGATCTCATCAAAATCTATACCTTGTTTCTATATAAACCCCTTGACCACCAACCAAGCCTTATATCTTTTCTTTCCTCCTTCTTCGTCTTTAACTCTGTACACCCACTTGTTCTGTAATGCTCTTTTGCCTTCCGGTAGCTTCACCAAATCCCAAGTATGGTTCTCCATGAGAGACGCTCCTCATCCATGGCTTGCTCCCACTTCTTACTAGCATCTACTTGCATTGCTTCATCAAATCTCTCTGGCTCTCCACTATCAATGAGTAATAAATAATAAAGAGAAGGAGAAAAATGTTCAGGTTATTTTCTTACCCTAGAAGACCTCCTCACTGTAGGAGTTTGGGGTTCCTGTTGAGTAGGTTCCTGAATTGATCAATGGGTCATTGTCCCATCCGAAAGATCCTCTACCACTGTATATTCTTTCTTGGATTCTTCCTATTATCCCCGCAATTGTTTCTTATACATGACTTTCTCATTAAAGACCACGTCCCTAGACTAAATGATTTTCTTGTCCTTAATACTCCAACATTTAAATCCAAATTCATCACCACCATAACCAATAAAAGTGCATTTTTCTCGATTTAGCGTCTAGTTTGGTCCTATCATCCTCTTCAATATGAACAAACACCTCACATCCAAAGACTCTAAGAAATGAGTAATCGACTTTCTTCTTGTACCAAGCGTCCTCGGGTATGCCTCCATCAAGGCACTTGAGGGTCCCTCTGTTTATTAAGTACACAGTGTGCTCACTACTTCGCCCAAAAATAAAGAGATAGTCTGCATGTATCCTCATGCTCTTAGCATGTTCCATTATTGTTTTGTTTATCCTTTCTAACACCCCATTTTTTGTGGGGTTCTGGAACCATCTTTTTCCCTTGATTCCATTCTTAGAACATTAATAATTAAATTCATTGCTACAATACTCCCCTCCATTATCGACTGAGACATTTTAGCTTAAGACTGTTTCATTCTCTACCAAGTCTTTCCATTTAACAAAAGTGTCAAATACATCAGATTTGTTTCAATACAATAAACCCAAACTTTCCTTTGCATCATCAATAAAAGTAACATAATAACTTGAACCCCAAAGAGATGATACAGAGTTGGCCCCCACACATCGAATGCACCGGCTCTAACTTACTCTCTTTCTTTGTAGGTCCAACCTTGAGAAACCTTACTCACTTCTATTTTGCATATATGCAGTCCTCACAGAACTCCAAACCTATTTCTATATATCCAGGCAAATTCTTCTTTATGATGTCCATGCCCTTATGGCTCATATGGTGAGCCTATAGTGCCATAATGTTGTATCTCGCATCTAAAGCCACAAGATTACAATTATTATTACTATCGGTGGATAAATACAACATTCCAACCTTTCTTACCTCTTGCCACCACAAGAGCACCCTTGGTAACCTTCCAAGAGTCTCTGTAAATATCACAATACAACCATCACTTCCCAATTGCCCCGCCGATATCAAATTTCTCCTTAATGTAGGCACATGTCTGACATCCTTCAATAGCCATGTATTCCCATTCTACATCTTAACCTGAACAATACCTTTTCTAACTATCTTTGCAAGACTCATCATCACCAAGAAAAACATGCCCAAAATCCCCTTGAACATAATAAAAAAAATAATGCCTATGTGGAGTAGCATAAAAAGAAGCCCCTGAATCTAAAACCCAAGATTCAGTAATATTATGTAAAGAAAAATCAGAGCATCCTAGCATACATTACCCAATGCCACATTTGTCTCCTTATTTTCTTCCTGTTGTTTCTTCTTGTCCCAAAGCTCCCAATAGTCCTTCTTTGCATGCCCAGACTTTCCACAGTTCCAACATACAATCTTGCTCTTGGATTTTGACCTTGCCCGATCTTTCAATTTTCCACGGTTTCCTCTATTCTTCTGTCTCCCTCTAGTTTCCACTGTCAAAGAATTCCTTGAAGTAGAAGATTCCCCAGAGCTTTTTCTTCACATTTCTTCACTTAGAATCACCCCTATAACATCCTCAACTTCAACCGAGTTGCTTACCACCATTACTAGGCTATTCCAACTTTCAGGTAAAGAGCACAGAATTAATAAAGCCCTAACTTCTTCATCAAATTCTATTGTAACCGAAGCTAGCATATTCACAACCATATTGAAATCATTTAAATGATCTGCTACTAAACTATTCTCAGACATCTTCATATTAAACAAATTTTTCATTAAAAATATCTTATTAGAGGCAGAGGGTTTTTCATACAACTTCCCTAATGCATCCATTAGTTCTTTTGTAGTCTTTTCCTTTGAAACATTAAATAATACAGAAGATGCAAGAGACACGGCCCGGATCATTCCAAGTTCCTTTCGATCCAACAATTCCCATTCCACATCTATCATACTCGAGGGTTTATTCACCTTCTCAAACAACGAAGTATAAAGATCCTTCTGATAAAGGTAATCTTCCATCTGCATCTTCTAAAGACTGAAATTCTACTGTTGAATTTATCAACCCTAGATCTTCCATCATCTGCCATAGCTCCCACTCAAGATAAAACTTTCCCTGTGATTCAACACTTCAGCAAACCAAACCTCGCTCTGATACCAATTGTTAGGAAATAAGAGATAAAATATGCAGAATAATCCCTTACAAAATCGCAACAGTAGAAACTAATATGTAGAAAATATTACAGATCTCAAATAAAAGTGTAGAATAAATAACACAACACAGAAAGACAATATTTAACGTGGTTCACCCAATTTGGGCTACGTCCACCAAGAATCGCTTGCTCAGATTTTATTACAAGCCTCCAATCTCTCAATATAATACCCAGATCTGTTTAGAGCTATTCTCAACAAACTCTATAGAATTCACACCCGAATTCAAAGCACATCTGCAATACATTTGCTTGTATATCGTATCATATGCATAAGACCATATAAATAGACAATTGCTTAAGCAGTTTGATACAAAACCATGGGTATCAAAACAATGGGTACCGAAAAACCATGGGCCCAAAAATAGCCCATAACGGTTACCCATTACCCATGGGTTAGTAAACCACCCATGAAAATTTTTGCTTGAGGGCTTCACCTTGAACCCCCTTGACCCGTTCACCGGTGAGCGAGGCTAGCATAAAAATACCCGAGTGTAACACATAGAAGGTGTACCACACTCTAACATAAAAATAGGCTCCACAAACATAACAATTTATTGATGAGGTCAAAAATTTGACAACACATCATGGGTTTGCATTTATGTTTATACTTGTGAGAACCATCTAAGGAAACCTCATTTTTAGAGTTCATAAAATGATAGATAATTGCAATTACGAGAACCTTTACAAGTTAGTTATTTCAAGTTTAAGGGATATAGTTGGGATGAATGATTATACTATCACTACTAAGTTGGCATGTGTTGGTAAAGATGGTGCATAAGTAATATAAGGGCCTATAAACCATTATTGCCCCATATATGATTCCAATCCATTACATGGCTCATATAATGAATCTTGCATACAAAATAGTTAACACATTTGAGAGTGTTGCAAAAATTGAAGAACTTATCCGTGACTTGCATGAATATATGTTTAGCAATTTGAAAATATATCTAGAGTTCAAAATTAGCAATCGAGAGTGTCGATGGTAAAAGCTTCTAAAAGATGTTGATACTGAGGTGGATTTCCATGTATGAATAGTTTTTGAAGAATATCCATCATTGGCAGGTTTTATGTATAAATATCGTGGAGAAGTTGACACAACATAATATTTGTTGTACCATTGAACATATTTGGAAACATTACTTTCATTAAGTGGCATTCTGCCCATGTTGAAGGAAATCAATTGTTTGAGTAAACATGCTCAAGAGAGGTCCTTATATATTTGTGATTTCATATGGTTGAGAATACATGTATGTCAAACTTTAGATATTTTATACTGTCCCAAGACAGTTTTAAAGGGTCTATATTTGAGAATTGGAAAATATTAACAAATATTAAGGATCCTCGTTTTTACTTAAAATTCAATATTAAGGATTATCTTTGTATCATTATTAATGAGAAGGAGATACCAATTCATAATTTTCAAAAATGATTTGATTGGATTGGATCAAGAATTGAATAAGTTCATGTAATACATGTAATATTTAACACTTATTATTTTGATACACATATGGAATTGGGAAAGATTTCAAAACTCTTATCCGCAGAAATTTGAGATCTTTTTAAAAGGGATGAATTGCTTGAGGCCATGGGAATAGTGAATCCCATATTTTGAAACATTGTTGATGGTCATAATGAAGAATTGGTAAGTAATCTATTTCTCAAATATATGAGTGCTCTGATTAAGCATTTCAACAAGTCCATACAAACAAATGGAGTTGAAATTAAAGACATTTTGCAAAAATATTTACTGACATCTAATTCAACACATTTTGGACTTACATTGATTGATCAATATCGACATCTAAATGAACCAATGAAAAATAGAACTATCACAAGGCTATGGAAAAAACTATATCCCAACAAAGACATCCTGCAGAAAATATTAGTGAATATTTGCGATTATATGGACTTTTCCAAATGATGATTTTGGGATAAGTGAAAGATGAAAGGGTCTTTAGTTAATTATATTTTGTTAAATCAAAACTTTGAAATAGATTGGATAAAAATCAAAAGACGTGTTTGAGATTCTATGTTTTGTGTTATCCGGTGGGTGAATTTCCTTATGAAAGGTCACTTGCCATTTAGACTTCACTCATTGAAAGAAGAGGAGTCACTAATACAATAAGAAACAAAGATGATCTTAATAATGAATCGGAAGTAGATGCCCCTACCTGACACAATAAATACAAATGTATCTAAAGAAAAAATGCTTGCTTAAGGATTGTTTAGGTTATCCGAGTTTTAGGATTTTATCCTGGTAAGATCAAGAGGCATGTATTATAAATATTTATTCCTATATTAAAAATTCATATGAAATTATTACAGTTATGTATTCATTTTTTTGGATAAATGATTTTAAAGTATCCTTATTTCATATACATTTTTATGCAATACAAGATATGAAAACAATAATTACAAATAGAACCTTGATATTGTACTTTACATTGTTATAAAAAACAAAACACAGAGATCTATGAAAATAATATAGATTAATAAAGTGTCAATTGTTTCAAAAAAAATTACAAAAGTGTAAAATATCTCAATTGAAATATGAGATTTACATTTTAATTCTTCTAAGTATTACAATTATAGTTATACAATATAAGGAATCACGGTCAACTCTTATTTTAATATGCCCCCTTTTATCTTTTATCTTGTGACCTGAGTGCTCATGATTTAATTAGATAAATCAACCATGAGATTGATCTTAGAAATATTTCCCCAATCTTGATCGGTCGCATCACCTTTTGAAAGTAAAGCTGGATCTCGCATCTAATGTTTTCCTAAACAATATCTTTGAATCCATGCCATGCTCCATAATTATTTTCTGCGTAATGTGTTGTTTTGTTTATTTAGGAGCATAAGTTTTTCTTATGACACCCTAAAATTTCATAAGCAAATTGCAAAGCCAAACAAGGAAGGCTAACACCATTACCACCTAATTAGCTAGGGCTCTAAATCTAGGAATGTAACATTATGATAAAAGCTTAAAAGAATGCTTAACTAGTATGAAAATAATGCAAAACTAACTAAACATGCCTACTAATATGATCAATTACCTAACATGGGCCTAAATAGACCTAAGAGGGCAATCAAATGGTTATGGTTGCTACTCCAAACAATGGTGAAATGACCTCTCCAAATGAATTGTTAAGTCACTTTAGATTATTCATCTACTAACCTTGTTGAAGGTTTTAGGCAAGGATTGAACTTGGCTTATAGATCATATGTATTATATGAGATGTAAATGAAAGCATGGTGTAAAGTATAAAGGAATGAGGTGCACCCTTTTTATAGTTTTCCTTTTGGGAGAAACTTGTATTTTTGAGCATGTGGGACAAAAAAGCCCCAAATTAGATTAGAATTGCTAATCATGATTAGGCCTTGCTAATCACAATTAGTGAATTACCAAGTGATTAAGAGGTGTTAAGCCTTAATCAACCACTTAGGGTCAACTATGAGGCTAGGATAAGATTTTAAAGTTTGTTGAGATGTTGTGGAGGTGAATGGGGTGATTTTGAGTGGTTAGAAGAGGGTTTTGAGTCAATACTAGGGTATATTGACCAAAAAAGGGAAAAATAGGCTTAATTAGCCAATAAATGCTAATTATATATTTTGAAGAAGATTTTAACTTACGATTACTGTAAAGTGGCATCACGAATGCGAAAGGGGTTACACAATCAACGAGCACCGTTAATTAGCGAAAGTGGTAAAAATGTTAGTTAATTAGTAAAGATCACTAATTATAACGAGAATCGGTAAGAATGAGAGTGATTTGTGTGCATTTTGGAAATAAGATTGAAAAACCAGAATTTAGGTGTCTACATTTGCCCCTGTTTGAGGTGAAGTTAGTGATTTCACTTCAAACATAGTAGACAAGCGTAAACATGTAAATTTTTGAAGAAAAATTAGCAGGATGAAGGATGCCCCCTTGATTGTCGATGGGGTGATTGAAGAATTCAATCGACGATCAAAAATATGATCAAAATGGATACAAGAAAATAGGTCAAAATGGGTGTGAAACCCTTAGGTATTGAGAAGGAATAAGGATGGGGATAAACATGGTTGTTTATTAGCCCTGGGTGAGTTTTAGGAGAAAAATTAGTAATGGTAATAAATGATAATGGAGAAGAAATGATTAATGGAGAAATATAGGACAAGCCCAATCTTTGCATCCAGCCTTTCAATAAGCAACTTGTTTATATCATTTTCCCCTAGGTCTACATCATCGGCCTTTATTTAAAATAAAAAAAAGTGTAATATAACATTAAAAGCTAAATTACTAACAATTGTTTACTACTAAAAATACATAACTCCATGCAATATACATTATGCAATGCAATACGAGAAAGTAAAATGATATTTATCTCCATGCAACATATATTACGCAATACAATACGAGAAAATAAACCAACTAACCTAACGAGAGAAAGCTGGTGCAATCACACTTACTCCAACAAACAACGTGTTGTGCCAATGTTTTGTTATCAAGCTGCAGTTCCCAAATGTTTGTGTTGTAACGACAAGGGTTAAAAACGATGCCCCAAGTAATAACACATGCGAGGAAAAAACAGAGGACACAAGTAGTCCTATGGAAAAACCTTTGTGCACTAAGACACGAGTCTCTAGAAACTCACTATTACACTTTGGAGTAATGACGTAGTATGTAATCGAGATTTTATTAATGGAGGTAGATCATGATGATCCACAAGTTGTTTGAGACCAAAGAAAACAAGAACCATAGAAAGAAACTTTTGTAAGACATATTTTGATGTTTGAGGAAAATGTAATTGACACGAGGATTTATTTGCGTATATGTTTTTACCAATTTTTACAATTTTTGTTTTGGATTTCTAACGATTTTATCAAAAAAAAATTAAAATTTTGATTGTTTTTATTTTTAAAATTTTTTTCCGACTAACATATTTGAATGTTTTCTATATTTTGATAGTTTTTACGAAGTTGTGTATAGGAAAATAAGAAACATGGATGCCCAGGTGAAAGATTGAATGTACAAGGAAGAATGTCATGCACATGCACAAGAAAGTGAAGATGTGAAATGCCCTAAACATTAGATGTGAATATTCAAAGGCAAAATATTCATGTGCTGAAGATGGATCAAGGTCAATATAGATAGGTTCAACATGATGATCAATGTAACCAAATGACATGCTAGGAAGGAGTAAGGATGTCCCAGGAGTAAGATAGCCAAAAAGCACATGATAGAAAGAAGTGGAAGATTACTATGAGAAAGGGGACAAAGGTGCCTGCAAACATGGAAAATCGATAATATTATACACATGGATGTTCTAAAATAATTAGAAGAAAAACGTGAATGTTTTGAATGTAGCTTAGAATCCTCACAATGAAGAAGTGATTAGCCAAAGGAAATAATCGTGAGACAAGATACAGACTAGAGTAAGAGTCTAAACAAGGTCCAAAAAAAGACACTTGGTAACATACTAATCCTATTTTCTCATAGAGATCTAGTGTGTGCACGTGGAAATTTATTACCTCTTGGAGGGAATATTTGATAGACAACAAGTGAAGACACCTAGCCAATTTGTAGGAATGATTTATTTTTCAAAGTTGTTTTTTTGTGAATGGATTTGTTGAAGGAGAGTCATACATTGCTCCACTTCCGGCCTAGACGTCCATAGCCCCGAAAAGATGCATTTGATTCTAATCACAACATTTCTCTACTGCTAGTCAAATGTCCATAGCCCTAGTAGAGATTATTGGAAATACCCCAAGAGAGAGTTATACATCAATTTGCTTTTGCTTTTAGCTTTGGATTTTTGATTTGATTGATTTTTTTACTTTCTGAAAACTTATTTCAGATCTCTTGTTTGACAAGGGGTTAAGAACCACTAATGGCTTGATGGAAGGATGTGGAAGTGATTGTGATGATGACATTGACAAGTGTCAACAAATGTATCCAAAAGTTCTTCGCAAAAAGTTTTTATATGTTGATTGTGATAGGATCTCTATGAGGTCAGTCATTATTTAATTTACAAGGTGATGAAAGACCAAGGACAAATGGATACCATAGATATAACTATCACAAAATGTGTGTGAATAGGATAACCAAAATATCACTAAAGGGATGAAAATGGTAGGAATATTTTTAAGAAGAACAAGAAAGGGAAGAAAGAACATTGATGAGTATCGATACCTGGTTAATGTGTGTTTTTTTACCTTTTATTTTTTTGAAATGTTTTCTCATTAATTATTTTTTTGTATTTTTGAATTTTTTTTGAAAGGTGGGACCGATAAGATCACTTGGCGTGATAAGATCCAAGAACATGTTAGCAATTTCCTTGATAAGGAAGCCTAGGCTTGTTTTCTTATCAACATTCATACTATCCACGATCTCAATGATCGTGGTGAGATCATACTCAATAGATGAATGTGTTTTATCATGAAACATGGATTTTGTGTACGGGAGCTTGAGGTACCAACCCAAAGATGTTTTTTACTTTACGCCATACTCGATGGGTGTGTTGATGTGCATTTTTAAAGCGCGTTTGATTATGAACTTTAAGATTGTTTAAATTTTTGGGAGATTTGGAGCTCTTGGAATTATTGATCTAAGCCTGATGAAGGAACCATTTTTGTTTCCTATGAGCTACCATGTGACTTGTCTGATCCCGAGAAGTGGGAGAAGAAAGTGGATGAATAGAATTGATGTGAGAAATGATGGTGGGTTTTCCACAATCATTGATAGAAGAACAATATGATGGATGCAAAGGATACAATCCAAGAATTGAAGAGGATGGGATACCAGGAGGTGTCCCATAGATTGAAGATAAAGGACTACAAGTATGTCACCCTAATATTGAATATGAAGGATTTGCATGGTGGTGTCCCATAGATAGAAGATGAAGGACTACTTGGAGGTGTCCCATATATAGAAGAAGATGGGCTACAAGGATTTGGATAATCAAAGATCGGGGACTTCTAGGGCGTGCCCCCAGTATAGATGAAGATGGGCTACCAGGAGGTGAGCCACATATAGATGATGTGGGGCTACTTGGAGGTGGCCCACATATAGAAGAAGATGATGGGATACCAGGTGGTGACATAAGGTAAGATTGTGATTGAGGAATTTTGATAGATAATGAATGATTAGTTAATGAGAAGATAGGCCATGGATCAATGCTAGGCCCAAGCATTTCATCACCCAATGAAAAATGTGAAGATGAAAGAATAAGAGGAGGATCATGTTCGATGATCCTAGGTTCTTCCTCTATTTTTTTGACAAAATGCATCTATCTCTTTCTACCAATATGCGAACGTATCAAGTTCTAAAGAGGTTTCTTGCTTGCAAACTTCTAGAGGAATCTGTTCATGTACCCTCATAAATTCTCTAATGGATTCTTCATTATGAAATGAATCAATCAGTGTGGGTAGTTATTCTACCGAGAATAGGTTAATTGGATGAATGCGACATGGGAGTTGACTTGGATGATTGATTAGAAGGACTTTGATTTGGATAGTTGTTTGAAAGAAGAAGGGGTTGTTGAGGTGATTGAGAAATGGGGTCCTGTGAAGATAGGGAGGACCATGACTTAGGAGTTGTTTTAGAGGAATACTATAGAATGGAATCTTCAAAAGAATCAAAAGACTTAGAATCTATTGGATTGGAATTGGAAGAATTAGAATCATACCACTTACCATGAGTTGAAGATGAGGGAAGAGGTAAGTGAACAAGTTCTTTAGCGCGAAGAATCAAACAAGGTCTAGTTGTGATAGACATCCTTTGGTGGGAATGTTGAAACCTAGGTTCCTTACTATCATAAGTATGCATAACTGCATGATTATCAATCTTTGTCAGCACATGCCTAGACATAGATATCCTAGAGGATATCACGAAGGTTATTGTGTTGACATGTTCAACATGTGTATGTACACAACCAATGAGAGCATAAAAATGATTCTCCTCATGAGACACATAATTAACATTCTTGTCTGATTATATTTAGGAAAATTTTGTGTATTAGGGGATTTTTAGGAGTGGATGAATCCATATCAACATCACCACTTTTGATTAAGTTACGGATGTAGTGCTTCAACTTCAAACACTTATCTATTTTGTGACCTTTAATGTAGTGGAATTGGAAACTTTCATTATCTCTAAACCATGATGGTTTAGGTGTGTCATCCTCATAAGTCATAGCTTGAGATATATAACCATATTAACCACCTCTAGTTGTTTTTGTATTGATGAACTTGAGTCAGATAGAAGCGTGAAAGTACGTCATTTATACTTAGTAGGTGGATTTCCCTTTGCAAGTTTCGAGGAGTATTATTTTGAATGGCTTGTACTCATTTAGAGTCTATTATCCTATCAACAACAAAGTTTTGATCTTATTATGAACAAACTTTGGTTTATCGTTAGATTTAGAATTGTTGTGATTGCGGGAGAAATGTTTTAGAGTCCCCTAGCTAACAATGCCTTTTCAATTTGACTCCCTTTTTCTATTACCTCTTCAAATGTGTTGCCACAATGCATTTACAAGTGGAATGTAATGTTTGGATGGAGGTTGGGAACAAATATTCCTATCAGCTTCTTTTCGGGTATGGAGTAAGGGAAACAAATAGCTAACTCTTTCCATCTTTGTAAAAATGCAACGAAGTTTTTTGTTGTTTCGTTGTTTGGCATTGCAGAGATCTAACATGGTAACATTGTTTTCTATATTGAAAGAGAAGTTTCATACAAAACTCTCTGCTAGTTCTAGCCATGTTGATATGGATCCCTTAGGGATATGCATAAACCATTCTAGTGCCATTGCTCCTAAACTTCGTGGAAACAAGTGCATAAGATAATTTTCATTGAATGCCACCTCATGACATGCCATATAAAAGTATTTTATATGATCACGAGGGTCACCTTTTCCCTTATATTTATCAATTTTTGAAAATCAAAATGTCTTGGGAAAGGTACTTGTAGCTTGACTTTGTCAAAAGGGTAGGGACATAACTCATCGACCGATATTTCTTGTTATTATTCTTGGTTTGGCCCTCTTGTAATGCTTGAAGGTCGTTCTTCATATTTGACTACTCTTGATTAAAAAGTGAATCTTGTGTCGGTTGCATAGGCCTATATGAAGGATTAAATCTAGGTGTATTACCACCTCCATTTTTGCGATAATCTCTTCATAAGGATGTATTAGTGCCTCTTGTCAAGGAGTGTTTATTGGGAACTCATAAAACGAAGCTTTAGGTTTCACTTTTGGTATTACTTGCTTCATAAATTTTGGTTGTTCCTTATGTATATGTGATGCCAAACTTTCCAATTGGTGAGTGAGGGATTAGAATTTTGTTCTAACATCACCTCTTTAATAGGTATTTCATGAAGATTTTTGTTAGGAGAAGGTTGTGCATGATGAACATGGTCTTCATCATCTTCACAATGAACCCTAACTGTAGGTATGTGATAGTCCCCATCATTTTCAAAAGGCACCTCTTCATTATTTTGTCATCCAGAAGTAGAGGCATGACCTGGGTTCAATATTTCGTTAAGAGTGTGACGAGGGCAGTCTACTTCTTCTTCTCCCGAACCATGATGGCAATAAGAGAAGGGTATACCATGGAAGGTAATTTGTCCCCTAGTTCCACAACCTGCATAAGAACTTCATGTTTGTTATGAAAAATGTAGTCGTCAAAATGGGTGGAATGAAGCTCTGCATCCACATGAGGAGAATCTTCCTCTCCACCACTATGGTCAACCATGAGATTATCCTCTAAAATAGAGTTGTCACCTCAAAATATATTTTCTTTTATATTTTGTGACCCCATTCTTGTAGTAGGAATTACTTAGAATAGAAGGTACAACACAAAATATTTCCACTAAGGTTTATTAACAATAGACCCTAGTCAAATTTGTGCAGCGTAATGACCCTAAGTCGTCAAAAATAATGGTGACTATAAAATAGCCAAAAATTCAATAGGTCAATGTGAACCTAAGAATTAAAGAATAAGCTACCCTAGCAAGGTAATGTATGACACAAGTTTTTTTAGAACAATACGATGATGTATAGTACTCAAAATTTAGTCACAACAAATAGTCTATTCCCTTAAATTTATCTAGATAGGTTTGAAACCAAATAGTGACAACACAATATCACCAGTTAGGTCAAGTTTGAAACAAACAAGGCCTAAATGATAAGATAATGTTGATGTGACCTTCTAACAAGATATACTAAAAACAAGTTTCTAAACACTAAAAATTCTAAGCTTTGTAAAATGGATGATACAAACGTGAAAAATGTAACAACACTATTTGGACACGTAATACTGACTTTGCAAGAAAGCAAGATTTTAGTATGGGCGTTATATCGATGGTAATAAAGTAACCTCAACACTTACAAAATTCAAGACAAGGCTAGGATGTAAAAACTATGTCTAAGTATAGAAGGAATTATTAAGCGTGTGAGCAGCGTAACGATACAATATAGAGATTTAGGCCAAGTTTCACAATGGAAACAAGACGTAAATGTCACAATTATATGGCTATAATGCAGGAAGCGTAACAACTCTAGAGAAGATAATGATAAGACAACCTAGCTACAATGATAGTAAGTCTCAAATATGGGTTTTGAGACACAAGGGGCTACTAGATCATGAAGACATACCATTCACACTTTCAACTCTTGCATTCCTACCGCAACATGGTCATGCAAGAAGACTAAAAAAGTGGTGGACACGATTATATCTAGTAGGTATCTATATATGTTTGTTATTCTTTTGTCTCAAAATGAGCAACAAGAAAACAAAGGGATAGACCAAATGGTGTTGAAATAAACTTGGTGTTATTTTGGCAGAGTTTTTCCTTGTCTTAGGACAAGTGAAAAACTAGGAAAAAATGACACTAAGTAGATTTTGTGATGAAATGCCATGTGGTTTCAACATTAAGATATTATTTCCCTTATTAAAAAAACAAGAGTTTGAATCTAACAAATTTTTCACTTTGTGAGAGAACTCAAGTATACTATCTAAGACAAAAACAATGGCTCTAAATCGATAAGATTCCTAGGTGGTTCTCTCTCTAGGTGTCACAAGATATCTAAGGCGAGCTCAATTTACCTTGATTTCCTAAGGACTATCTCATATTTAATTTACCCTCTTCGGTATAATGAGCAACCGAAGTACGTTCGATTATACTTTCACTTTGGGGTTATGATATGGATATCTTTGACTCTAATCTCACCAAGGTGTACTAGACAAGTCGGTAGTGTGGAGCAATTTCCTGTTTCATTCACAAGGTTCCCTCTTGCATGAAATACTTTAGGGTTCCTAGGACCACCTGTATTGTTGTAGCTTAAGGATTATGCCAAAGGGGTTATGTCCTAGTTAAGCGAGATAAGACGTAGCTCTTAACCGAAACTGCATATATAATGTGATGATTGTGGTGTGTTTTTTATCTTGTATACTTAATGTGGTTTTGGTCACACAGTGAGAAAAATTGTTTAGGTCATCCTTTCTTTGACTAGCATTAGGTCCTTCACAAAATGGTTAGTATTTTTAAATAGATTCACAATATCGTAGGCGAATAGAAATGAAAAATGCTTGTAAATCAACTAACTACCATCAATTTTGCAAAAATAAGGTTTATTCCCAATCCATCCAAGTGATTTTTAATGAAAAACTAAAATTAAGTTTGATTCCCAAGATCACACTAGGTGCAAGGGAAGAGCATACACAAATTCTAGCCTTGGTTATTTAGCAAGTAAAAAAGCATTGAAACTAAAAGATGATTGACACAGTTTCCTACTTACTCTAATGATAGAAAAAGAAGGTTTAAGAGTGTTTTGATTCTCTAGATTACAGTAAGTACAAGAGAAGAGCATACACACCTTAACCCAACTCATACAAAGCATGGAAAAAAGATTAATTACTTGAACCATAAGTGATTTTATGAGAAAAATTACTCTAAATCTATGAAATTGACAAAAATGGCATCTAAAAACCTCTAAAAATTAACAAAGTCCTAAAAACCAAAATTGGAAATTTTGAGTTTGTAGGAAAAAATTATATAGACACACATCCGCGCCCCTATCAAAATATGCACAACTATTTCAACGCTTGCACACCACTATTGAAACATACGTACCCTTGTGTAAAACGTGTGACAACTAAAAAGGTGAGTTACATGTGCACTTCTAGAGAAGCGGGTGCATGCCTATTTCCATACACTGCGCTCTGTTTCAACATGTGAGTGGCTGTTCCAATGCCTGCACTCCCGGTTCAATGCTGTGCGCCCCTTTGCTAGAAGTGGTCAAAATTTGAGTTTTGACAAGAATTTCTTCAAAAAGTCAAATCTTTGGTATTTTTGGCAATTTTGACAGGGCTTCACCTCCTTGAATCTTGCAAGGAACATAAAAACACAACTTCTACCACTAATCTAGTTGAAACAACTACCTAGCTTGAAAAAATTATCTAAAACTTTGAAATTAATCTAAAAATCTTGAGAAACTAATCTAAAAAGCTTTAAAAGTACTCTAAACTAGAAAACTCGAAATTAATCTAAGAAACTTGAAACTAATCTAAAAACTTGAAATGAAAAACTTTGAAACTAATTTAAAAAGATTTAAAAAGTGAATGAAATGGGGTATTGTCCCATAGTGTGTGTGAAATGATGACACCCTAAACTTTCATAAGAAAATTACAAAGCTAAACAAGGAAGGCTAACACCATTGCCACCTAATTAGCTAGGGATCTAAATATAGGAATGTAACATTATGATAAAAGCTTAAGAGAATGCTTAACTAGTATGAAAACAATACAAAACTAACTAAGCATGCCTACTAATATGATCGATTACCTAGCACGGGCCTAAATAGACCTAAGAGGGAAATCAAAGGGTTATGGTTACTACTCCAAACAATGATGAAATGACCTCTCCAAATGACTTGTTAAGTCACTTTAGATTATTCATCTACTAACCTTGTTAAAGGTTTTTTTACGAGATTGAACTTGGATTATAGATCATATGTATTATATGAGATGCAAATGAAAGCATGGTGTAAAGTATAAAGGAATGAGGTGCACCCTTTTAATAGTTTTACTTTTGGGATAAACTTGTATTTTTGGTGCATGTGGGACTAAAAGCCCCAAATTAGATTAGAATTGCTAATCATGATTAGGCCTTGGTAATCACAATTAGTGAATTACCAAGTGATTAAGAGGTGTGAATCCTTAATCAACCACTTAGGGTCAATTAGGAGGTTAGGATAAGCTTTTGAAGCTTGCTGAGATGTTGTGGAGGTGAATGGGATGATTTTGAGTGGTTGAAAGAGGGGTTTGAGTCAATACTAAGGTATATTGACCAAAACAAGGGGAAAATAGGCTTAATTAGCTAATAAACGCTAATTGTCTATTTTGAAGAGGATTTTGACTTACGATTCGCCATAAAGTGGCATCCTGAATGCAAAAGGGGTTACACAATCAACAAAGCATTGTTAATTGGATAAAGTGGTAAGAAACATTAGTTAATTAGCAAAGATCACTAATTATAATGGAATTGGGAAGAATGAGAGTGATTTGTGTGTATTTTGGCAATAAGATTGCAAAAGCAAAATTTAGGTGTCTACATTTTCCTTTAATGAAATAGAAACATTTAAAAAAATTGTGCATTATTTAGATGAAGATCGAGACCGAGTACTTCATTCTTCAATTTTTCATATTTTAACTACATTTGAACAAAGAAATATTATTAGTTAAAAATTTAAAATGTGTAAAACTAAAATTTAAATGCACAGAAAGAGTTAAACTTATGATAAATTTATATTTTTCAACATTTACAATGACAACAATGTCTTTATCTCTAGCCCATTTGTTATAGTAAGCTTAGACTTCACCTTTTAAATTTTCCAACCTGTTGAACATGACATCCAAAACATTATCGTTGTAGTCATTGATTACTGTAATGGCACTTGATAGAGCTTGATTCAGTAATACATCTAGCTTTGTTGGATCATTTTGAACTAAAGAAAATAAATGATTTCTTTGGGAATGGTTATGAAAATGGGCATTTATTTCCTTAATCAAATATTTGGCCTAGAATTCCCATGTTTTCAATGTCTCTATATCCTACATAAAAACATCATTAATATTAGCATAACATCTCTATAACAACAAATTTTACAACAAAAATGTAGTTAATTGATCATCAAATGGTGGTATTGGTATTTGTGTTGGAGAGGGTGTGTTGTATGGTGAAATGGGTCTATGTTCTGTAAAACAAGATCTATTTGGGGAACTTATGAGCCCTGAATCATATCATGTGGATTAAAAGTAGTTTTATCACCACTACCACTCTCGATACCCAAGAAATCATCATCAAGATCAATTTATTGTAGAATGGTGGTGCCCATTGCACTAGGGAGACCGCCAAAACAGAAATTTGGAAACTTTATTGCTTTCGAATGAACTCTGCCACCACTTTGAGCTAGAAAATATATTTGTATCCTCTTTGTCTTAACTTGTATGGGTGGTGGTAGTGACATCATTTTATTTTTAGAAGTTGGAACTGGAATTAAAAAAATAAAATGTGAAAAAAACATAGAAACAAGATTCTAATGTTTAGTAAATTTAGCATAAAAGTTAAAGTTTGAAGTGATACTAATAATGTACCTTGTAGAGTATGTCTAGGTGTAGTTTCTTTCCTGTCAGTGGTTGAATCCTTGCGGATTCCATTGGTTCATGTTGATGTGGGGAAGTTTTATGAAAACTATATGAGGAATATGTAAATATGCAGTAATGATTAAAAACAAGTATAGTTCTATTAATAAAAAATTTAAAACAATGTATGTTCCATTATTCATAGCTTGACAGACTAATAGTAGTAATACCTAGAATAATTGATGAAGTTGCACGCAACACTTGCAATTGAGGGGGTGTAATATAACTCATGCGTTTTTGTCTTACAATTGTAATATGAGTCATAGATAATTGTACATCCATGTAATAATGTGTAGAATCCTATGGAGGTTGATGAACTCTAACTCGCACTGATTTATTTTTGCATCTTTATAGAATTGCTTTCTTAAAAAAATTAGAAAATTAGCTCTATTTTTCAAATAAGTGCATGAAGCTATTTTACAATAATTTAAACTTTAAAGTTAGCTCTTGCTCATCATTTGAAAGATAATTTACTCTCATTTTCATCAAGTGCAATCAAAATGTTATTATTTTTTGAGTGCAACTCATGAAAACTTTCATAATATAATGCAATTATATAATTTACAACATGACAATGTTGTAGTATCATTGCAAATAGTAAATGACATATCATTTCATATCCCATTAGACATATTTATACACCAATGAAATTGTTGGCAACTTAAAGAATGACGGATGTAGACAACATCCTAGTACATGATGCCAAATTGTCTTCCCTATAAGACTATCCTAGCCTACAAAAATTCAATCATGGTATACCAAAATGTGTGTGAAACAACTTGCACAAATAAGCCCCTTCTTTATTTAAAGGAGTTCTAATACTTGCAAAAAGGAAAAAATTACTAGCTTATTGTGATAATAATAGAAAAAATGTAAAAATAGATTATTACCTTTAACTTGTATGTCAAAGAGGGACTCCATATACTTTTTGTTTGAGTCATACAATAAGTCTTTTGTTATCACAAGGTTTATTTGCGTGTGGAAGCCTTGTTAAGCAATCGATATCTTCTAGAGATGTTCTAAAAGAAAATTATCGTGATGGAAAATTGTTTGTGAAGACACGTGTCTTTTAATTTGAGAAAGGTGCAAATTTGCAAGAACATAAGGTTTTGGAAATGAATTTTGGGTTGAGAGGCGAGAGGATGTGAAAATGCATACCATTTTGGATTGCAGATGTGTGGTTTAAGATTGTTTGTTGAGTCCGGACTCACGGAGCTTGGTTTTATAGCCATATGAGCCTGGAGGTAGAGACTGGATCATTGTGTGGAGGAGTAAGTGAGTAAAAATGAGGAAAATAAGACCCTAAGCCTAAATATATAGGTAAGGGCACATGGTGTCAGATGATTTTTACAGATGGGTGATTGCATGAATTGAGGTGTGGTTATATTTGCAACAAGCATTGCACATGTAGTTACCAAGTTTGTATGTGTAGTCAGGTATAGAAATAGATACATGCTGTATACGTATGAAATTGGGTGGCTGTATATAGAGACACCCAATTGTGGATGAAATTGGGTGTCTGCATATACAACCGCTCATTTGTATGTATAGTTTTACATCCATATATGTATCCGTCTAGTTACATAAAAATGTGGACGTATGCATATGTAGAATCCTAGTTTCATTTACATGAGGGTGTCTACATATGCGACATCTAGTAGTTGGTTTATTCGTATAGATGACAAGTATACTTATTCGGACACTTGCCTTGCTTTCCTACCTTATACGTAATGCATATGCATATGCAGACACTTTCTTTGCCAACCTTCCATACGAGACACCATATATGTAACTTGTTTTGCGATCGGCCTACAATCTCTGACGGTGTATCTAATTTCTTCACAATGCACCTTTTATTGAAAAAAATATTTTCCTACATTACTATATACATTTTTCTCTTATTCGCCATCAACATGAAATCTATTTTTACAAATTACCAAAAAAACCCATGTTATATTTTAGTAAGTGGTCTTAAAATTTTCCCTGACATGGGCTATGGGATCTATAGATGTGAAAATGCCTATGAGTAGTATACATGTGTGAAGGAAATTGACATGGATGTGCAACATGTACTATAGGAGGAGCAAGGGCTATAGATACCATAGGAGGTGTCAAGGCTAAGGAGCCATTATGAATGGGAGAAGATGCACTAGGAGTAAGAGAAAATGGATATGGGATGGCTAGAGGAGCCAAAGATAAAGGTTTATGTGATAGGCCAATGTAAAAATATAAACACATGAAAACATGAGGCAAGGACCTAGTGTCACGTGAAAGTTCATGTACCATAATATGTGGAGTCATGCATGCAGAGAAACTAGAATAGGTGTAACATTGAGAAGTAGAAGAGCTACTAGAGAATGATGGCAACATAGTGAGGGAAAAACCCTATAGAGTCCAAGATCCCAATGACATGAGTAGGAAGTGTATAAGAAATAAGAGTGGGTCTATTATCTCAAAATATCCCCGGGGTTATTTTGGCTTTAACAAGGTTAAAAAGCAGACTTATCCATTTTAAGGGAAAAATACATTTAAACAAGGTCAAATTCCACCACTCCAAAGAACTGGTTGTTGGTATTTAAAAAACCCATCGGTACATTAGTAGGTTGTATTTAAAAGGTCGTGTGACATTCATTTGACCATCAATTTCAATGTTAAGCATCAACAACGGAGCCACGTGGTAGGATTCCAACGCTCATCATGGTCCAAGCATTCCATGGGCCTCAATTCCATGGAATTAATTGTGTTATATAGGATTTCAGATCTAGATTTGGTTGAGGTGCATCAAAGAACACATGTCGGGTGAAGGCAATGACAAATGAGAGAAGATCAGCTGTTAATAAAGGAAACATGTCACCATTCGGATCGGGGTGAGTAGATGGGCTCTCACAAATGTAAAGTCTACATAATACACGAAGTTTCATAAGACCGTCGGGTTTGAGAAAGGTTGAAAGGTCAACAGGGACACATGGCAACATATTTGTCGAAAAAAAAGGCCCAATTGAAGTAGCGATGCAAAGGCATACCTATGAAAGACAAACATGAAGCAAGAGAGATCGACATGAAATACACATGGAGACTTCTTACTGGCTCACCTTTCACACTTTTAAATGATGAAGGAAAAGAAAAGGATAATACAACAACATTGCAACATAACATGGAGCTTTCTCATTGGTTCACGTTTCCCGAGTGGCTAGTTAAGTACAAGCAAAGGAACAACATGACACTGCGAAGGAGCGTGGAATTGTCTTATTGGCTTGCATTTTATCTTTGGAACATACCTACTCGCAAATCCATATAACATGTTACAAAAGAAAAAAAAATTCACACGTATACAAGGAAATCCACGAGTCATTCAAATGTTGCCACATGTCACGTTCTTGTACTCCATGACATACAAATATTCAAATGCTCATATATTTTTATTCCTTGTTCCAAATCATGCAAAATATGTCTCGTTGGAAAGGTATCCTCAATACCTTCAATTTTTCATCATCAAAATCATATTTTTGTGGAGTTTGATAGGTGAAATATAGGAAAAACAATTTTTCCATTAATGTGCGATTCTGAGATAGCTCAAGCACCCGAATTGATGAAGTATGGAGCTCTTACCTTATCCTAGAGAAAAATGACATTAGGGAATGGGTTTGATAGGGTGTTCATTATGATTTTTATTGATTAATGGATGATTGACATTGGTTGAAGCTTAGAACCCATGTTACGGGGAAAATTAGAGATTTTCATTTATTAAAAGATCAAATCCGATCTCTTTCCCTCTCTTTTCTCTCTTCTCTTTCTTCCTTGATCTATATATTGTAAAATATTTCATTTTAAAAGGGGAGATACTATGAGATATATAGGAATTATGTCAAAATGGTTCTTGAGTAGCTGTGAGCCATCAAACCTTCATTTTGGGCTTGAAAATGTGTTTTCGTTCCTCTATAAGCTGTAATGGTGCATGCGAAACTTTTATTGCAATAAAGCTTGTTTTGCAGTGTTTTCTCAACTCTGACTCATGTTTATTTGCAACCTTACCTCTCTTTTACTTGATGTAGTGTGTTGTGCATGTATTTATCCTTTGTAAGTTTATTTTGTTGTGTTTCATGTGAGAATAGATGTGAAATTAAGCTTTGGGTCTATGTCAAATCTATCTAGCCTCTCCCTTCTCCATTTTCCTTCTTCCTTTTCCCTCACAAGAGTAGTTCCACCCCATATTCTGGTGTTATCACCACTTGTTATCTTATGATTTCACTTTCATGAATATTTTTAACCCTTCTCTCTCTCCCTGGTCCCTTAGAATTGTTAGTTTAGGATTAGTTAGTTTGTATTTCAACACTAGGAGTAGTTTTAGAATTAGGATTAGGTAGAGGAACTAACCTTCTCTGGAGGTCTGTCTCGGTTCACAAGTCCCACAACTTGGAGACAATCCCATGTTAGTAAAAATTAGGGGTCTGTAACAAACAAATCCTAGGGTGCTAATTTTTTGTTACAATAATTTTTTACACACCCGATGGGACTAGTTTTAAGAGCTTTACATCTTCACTTCATCAAGTGGATGTGTTCTTGGTGAGATTTCAACCTTTGGAGGCATTTTCAAGCACATCTAGCGAATCCACTATTCCAAATAAACCATTTTTATTGTTTAGTAGACCATTTCCTTTCTTTCCATCATTTCATTTCTCTTTCCCATGAAGTAGCGCAATCATGACTTCATTTCCTCACTGGAACTTTCATTTTCAGTAGCAGTTTCATTCAAACCCACCTCTATACTTCCAAAATCCATCTTCAAACTAGTTTACACACCCACAAGTCGGGTTTATGTTGAAAATCAGATTGAGTATGCATGTTATTATGAGTATGTATACTTTGGAGGACATTCTACACCTGAAGAAGATTTCGAAGGCATAATTCAAAGAATGGAGAAAATATTTTAGGTTGTCAAGGGGAAACTACAAATATTGCATGCTAAACAACCCGAGTTTATGCAGCCCTATCAATGGGGAGATCCTATACCTAGTTGGCTTAGCCCACAAAAAGGGCTTGAGGTAACAAGTGATTCTTTCACTCAAATGGTTTATTTTATTACATCTTTACATGTATTATAATCTAATGAACCTAAGGTTGAAGAACCCTTTCAATGGGATATTCCTAAACTTTTTCCATATCAGTATTCAATGCCCACTCCTTATCAACCACCCAAGCCTACTATTAAATTTCTTAGCTTTCTCAATGATTATCCTTCCATCTCCTCTCCTCCACAAGAAAGTCTCGCATCTTCCCCTTCATTACAACCATTGCAAAATAATGTTGAGACCTAGCCCAACCATCCTCTTGCATTCCCAAATCCATTTTGGGAAGAACCAAATCAGAAAATTAGTCAAGGAGGGCAGCAAGTTGAAGAACCCAACAGATAAGAAATCATAAAATTTGAAGGATTGGGCTGCAAAGTTTGAATGCCACAAATGGTTAAGCATTGACGGATGTTGGAATTTAAGAGCACAATGTGGAGGCTGATTTTACAAAAGAGAAAACACAAGAAAGAGATGATCAACAATCTCTATGTTATGAGTGTAGTGTGCATGTTGGCACCATATTCACATAGGTTATTGATTCATCCCAGCTTACAAAATTAGAAGAGGAGGATGAATCAGCTTCAAATGAAGAGGATCACAAGGAGGATGAGACCCAGTGGAGTGTGATGCAGATATTGACAACGAAGAGGTGAATTTCTTATCGGACTTGGAATATTTCATTAGTGAAGAGGAACTCATTGAAATCACTAATCTTACATTTTCACCATTAGTATTCCAATACAAAGAGCCTCGGCTATATAAAACTCCCAAAAATCATCCATGGAGGAGAACACAAAAGAAGATCATGCTTCCCAAAAAAATTCATCATGAAGAGAAAATGGATGAGTTTAATCTTTCAAACTTCATGTTGGGTGAGGAAAAGGAGGAAGATGATGACAACATTGCCAAATTGATCATCATGAAAGAGAAAGAGTTGTTTAAAGAATCATAACAGAGTTCCCATTAGCTTTCAAACATGCTCAATGATGAAGAAATTGTGTCTACTAGCTCCATTCTTGGAGTTGAATCTGAAAGTGATGGGAAAAATTCAGGGACCAGCCCTTTCCCAATTAGATATTTGGTTAGTCTAAAGCCCAAGGATTTGCAACCAGTCATGCTCATTTTAGAGCATGAAGATGATCATCAAAGTACCAAAGGTTAGCTTCAACACCTCCAACCAAATACGAGAAGAATTAGAGGAGGTATTTTTAATTTCAAAAATAGGGACAAAAGCCTGTATAATTTTATTAATGTGAAATCATTTTTAAAATACACAGGTGTAGGCTACAATATATAAATGTATTACACAACCTGGATAAAAACAATAAAGAATGTTGCACAGGTAGACTCGTGAACTAATACAAACAATAATATTGTTAAAAAATATAACTAACCCCGTAGTGTTTGAATAAAAACAATAAGATGGTTATGATTAAATATAACCATATAACATTTAATAAATAAACTAACTAATATGCAATGCATAATTAATTAAGGTAATAATATATTTACCCTAACATTTCCCCCTTAATTTTGCATTGCCTCAAGGGATGAGGAGAGGAACTCTATGAACATCTTGAACTTGTCACGTGTAAGTGACTTTGTGAAGATATCTACTCATTTTTCAGTTGTTGGACAAAACGAATTTGTATATTGTGCTTCAAGACATGTTCGCGTATGAAATGTACATGTACCTCAATATGTTTTGTTCTTTCATGAAAAACTGGATTGCAAAAAGTTTGAGAACACCTTCATTGTCAACATACATGGTGGTTGGTTTGTCTTATGATATTCCAAGTCCTTCAAGTATGCGACGTAGCCATATCACTTCACAGACGGCTTCTCTGCGTAAGCGATACTCAACTTATGTGGAAGAATGAGAAACGAAGTGTTGTTTCTTTCTTCCCCATGATATTGGTCCAGATCCCATAAAGAACAAAAACCCTAAAATGGATTTTTGTCATCAATATTTCCTACATGATCTGAATCCAAATATCCTAACAAGAAGAAGTTTTCATTCTTCTTATATTCTAGACCAAGATCCACTGATCCTTTGAGATATCTCAAGATGCACCTTGCTTCTTTCCAATGAAAAAATTTAGGTTCATGCATGAACATGGATAGATAGTTCACTGCAAAGCTGATATCTAGTCTAGTGTAGGTCAGGTAAATGAGACTTCCAATCAACTACCAATAGAGAGTGGCATTTATCTCAGGAGATGGATCTGAATGAGATAACTACAATCTGTTCTCCATAGGTGTAGCAATCGGTGTGCAATCCATCATCCTAAATTTCTTGAGCGTTGTCTTAGTATATTTCATCTGAGAAACAAATATTTGATTATCTTTCTACCAGACTTCCAATCCAAGACAATAGTGCATTAGCCCAAGATATGTCATGTCAAACGATTGATTAAGATCTTTCTTCATTACATCGATCATCCTCACTGAACTGCCAGTGATGACTAGATCATCGACATAGACAACGAAAATCAAAATCTCCCCCTTTCTTTTTGAGGTAAAGATTGGGATCATATGGATTTCTAAAAAATCCATGTTGTACGAGATGCTCATCAATTTTGATGTACCATGCTTGGGGTGCCTATTTGAGGCCATACAGAGATTTCTTGAGTCTGCATACCTTTGCTTCTTGACCAGGTACAACATATCCCTCAGGTTGAGTCATATAGACTTCTTCTTGTAAATCTCCATTCAAGAAGGCACTTTTTACGTCCATCTGATGGACTTTCCAACCAAACTATGCAGCTAGAGAAAAGATCATCCTAATCATTTTGATCTTAGCTATGGGAGAAAATGTCTCCTCATAGTCAATGCCTTCTTTTTTGCATACCCATTTCTACTAGTCTCACTTTATACTTTTCTAGTATCCCATCTAATTTGTAATTTGTTTTAAATATCCATCTACATCCAATGGTTTTCTTCCTTGGTGGAAGATCAAAAATTTTCCAATTGTTATTTTTCATTCTTGGTGATATTCGAGTCCATGGCATCTTTCCAATATTTTTATTATAGGGCTTCCTGGATTGTAGAGGGATCATCGGACTTAATAACTCTACTCGGTAAATAAAAGTTCACTTCTTCTCTTGCTTTACTACGAGTCGTGGTCCGAGGGTGGATGTATCGGTGGAACATCCATTCTTTCATCTCGTAACATGCTAGTATACCTCTTGGGCATACGCTGAACTATTATCATGAGTTGTGGTTCTATCAGATCATCACCGTCATCCCCATCATCACTTTCATCATCAGTGGGAACATGAAATTTAGTTTTTACAACTGGTGAAGAATCTACATCAGGTGATTCTGGAGGAGGAGACTCTGCTTCCTTCTTCTCAAAGAACTCAACATATCTGTTGGTGTAGACTTTTCTGGTCTTTGGATCCATCAATTTGTACCCAATATTTTCTTCACTGTAGCCAATGAAAATGAGTTTATGTGGCTTCACATCCAATTTATTTCCATTCTTCTTCGGGTGTACATACTTTATTTACACCTGAATACTATGAGGTATGCAATAGATGGTTTCCACTTAGAACATGTTTCATGTGGTGTTACTTCGTCAAGAGCAACTATGGGCACTATGTTCAAAAATACACTACTATTTTTGTTGCTTCTTCCCAGAATGTCTTTGCAATTCCAAAGTCATTGATCATGCATCACACCATTTCCATGATAGTACAATTTCTTCTCTCAACAACACCATTCTATTGTGGTATGTGTGGAGGAGGCATTTGTTGACGAATCCCATGAGCTTGTAGGTAGTCTTTGAACTCATCACTAGTGACTTCCCCCCCTCGATCTGAGCAGAGAGTTCTGATGTGATGACCAGTTTCATTCTCAACAACTACTTTGAACTTAATGAAGGTTTCAAAATATTCACTTTTCTTATGAAGACAAAAAATCCACATTTTTTCTTGAATAGTCATCAACACAAAGCATGAAATACTAATATCTAAAATGACTCGGTTGCATTAGACTGCAAAGATCGGTATGAACCAGATAAAGCTTACCATGAACTCAGAAATTAATCTTCTAGAATGAATCTCTGTGTTGTTTTCCTTCTAGGCAGTGAGGACACTTGCCCGTATCCTTCTAAAGAGATGGTAAACCATGTACCACATTACATCGGTGAAGTGTCTCGAGATACTTGAAAATAACATGACTAAGTCTCTGATGCCACAACTGTGCAGAGGTAGAGTTCTTATCCGCAAGTGCCTAATCATCTCTGTGGAAAAATTAAGATGGAACATGTGTCCCACATTGGAGGATTTTGCAACTATTTTTGAGCCTCGTGATTTGTCTCAAATTAAACACGTTTTCTTCTGGAATGACTATCAAAGTCAATTTTCAAGTTGTGATCTAGGAGTTGACTGACTGACAACAAATTTTTAGTCAACCCAGGGACATATAAGACATCTGATAGTCTATAGTTGTGTGAACCAAGGGGTAGAGAAATGTTCCCAATCCCCTAAATTGTATATGAAGAATCATCACCCAACGAAACATGGTTTTTGAAGGTGTTTTTCTCATTGAAGTAATCTAGTCTCTGTGGCCGGTCATGTGTTGAGTGGTTCCGAATCAACATACCAAACATCACTAGATGACGTGGAAGGTTCACTTGATTGAGCAGTGTACAAGTAGTCTTCATTATCTGATTGTTCTTGTTTCTCAACAATATTTCCTTGCTTGATAGGGTTTTCTTTTCCAGTTACCCTTTTTCTGCCCTTGATTGTAGTTAGAATGTCCCTTGTGAGATTTTTGTTGTGGAGGTCCAGAGTTGCTTGATGAATTTTTTTGTAAGTATTATACCAACAATCGTGTAAGTCATGTCCTCTTTTACAAATTGGACATTTCTTCTTTTGTTGATTGTCCCCTTGATGTTGATGCTTGATTTTGGGAATTTTGATAGGAATTAGGTTTTCCTTTACCTTTTCCTTTCCATTTTTGATGAGAAGAAAGTGTCTTCTCCTCTTCATCATCCTTATTATACATGGCTTCTTATTGTTGCAGTAGGTTTACCATTTTGTCAAAACTAATTGTCGTATCTGACAAGTTTAGTGTTGTTACAAAAATGCGGTAAGAAGAAGGGAGATCTCTCAGAACAATGGGAATGAGAGATTCATCTGTGACCACTTCTCCCAGGGCTAGAAGTGAATCCCTCAACTCTGCAACTCTTCTCAAGAAAGCTTCGATTTTCTCATTTTGATTGAACTTCAGTGTGTGTAACTGACTCTACAAATTTAGTATGGCATTCTTATTTTTGGCCTCATATATCTTTGTGCTCAACGTATCCCACGCTTCTTTGGCTATTTTTGCATCTCAAATGTGGGGTTCACATATCGTCGGACACTCCAAACAATATGATGAGTTTTCCTTCTGGTTTGATCTATCAAACTTTCATTGTTGTGTTGTATCAGTAGTTGATCTAGTTAGAGTACCATTCACAACAAGCCAAATCTCTTCAAACTCAAGTTGTGTCTTGATTTTAGTCTTCCATGCAGCATAGTTGTTTCCTCTGAGTAGTTTTGAATCGGAAGAAAACATTTGGGGGCATTGGTGCCCATTTTGCAAAAATCACTGACAAGGTTAGGCTCTTATCACTCTAGGTGTAAGGTCTCCCAATCTATATACCGTCAGTTCGATATACCGAAAATTTATATATATGCACCCTTCTAATATACCTAGAAGTACATGGAAGAAGCTCGCCCTTTCTATATACCGGTGGTACGTGAAAGAGGTGTTATTATATGTGAAAGAATTTGATACATGGTACCAAGACAATAATGAAAGGGGTCTATGTGATTATTGACACTGCTCAAAGAAATATCCTTATACACGTGAGTAACATCGCTATATACTTGGATAATTTCTTAGTTTGGATTTATGTCATGCAATCTTTCATAGATGAATGGGATGGCTCATAGTGTGTGCAAGTGTGTCCTTATTACTCCCCGTCAATTTAAAGGGTTGATACCCAGACAACGTTGTTGCAGCTATACTAGGCATTAAGTGCAGTAATAGTTGTGACATATTTACCCGTAAGCACTTCCCGGAGGCCTTTGTATATACCGAACACTCCGAATGAGATCTAGGATCTCATGATTATTTTAGAACCAAATTCTATTGTTTTTATTACAACTTTCTACCAGTTTTTGAGTAGTTACAATATTTGTGGTTGACTATGGAAACCTATAAATTAGTACAATATATTGAAGCATACAATTACATTCAAAAATTTGGAAAAATTGAATGGCAAGAAAATATTTTTGTTTTTCGGGCCCTGGTGGCCTCTGGAGCCCAAAACGACCCTCTATGCCAAAAATTGCAAAAAAATAGCTGAAAATGCAATTTTTGGGTATACCTCCTTTAGCAAAAGTTTCTCGGAATGAAAAAATAAGAGGTCTAGGAGAAATTTATTTTTTCCCTAAAATAGGGTTTTTCTCACTAAAATTTTAGAGATGGCTTTAGTGATAACTAGCGGTTTTAGCTGAGGTTATTCCACTAGTTTTACCTCCAAGTTTGGCATTTTTTAAAATTTTCCACTAAAATTCAATACTGATTTTTTTTTTGTTGGGGGTGGGGGTCGAACTCCAAACCTCCCTTCCCCAAGTCTATTGGTCTAACCACCTTGGCGCCTATAGCGCTTATGCTAGAAAATGAAGGAAATTTGTCTTTGAAGTAGATGAAAATTGAACTAACCTTTTGAATGAAAACATGGCATAGCCTAAGGAGACCACATGGCAAGTTCGGGAGGGAGAAAATTAGGTTGTTCCGCTAATAATGGATCTACGACACCTTTATCTCCTTTGATCGATTATTTTTGTTGTCGCCGCGTGTTTTCCACATACTTTTATAGGGTTTGGGAAGATCTCGCCTCTTGCTTAGTATTGTTTCCCTCCACATTTATTTTGTTAGCCGATTTTTGCAGTGTCGTAGGTCTTTTATTTGTTTATCCACTTTTTTTTTGTTTGCTTGTGTTTCTACAAATCACATGGAAGGTAGGTCAAAATGTTGAAAGCGCCACTATTTTTATGTGTGTAGGTTAGGTCGCATTTGTGTGAGCCGCTTTCCATTGTTTTTGTAATATTTGTTTTTGGGTTTATTTTTCCTCTATTTGTATTGACTTTACTTTTTGTTTGCAGGTCGCTTGAGGATTGATGGAGCTTGGTGTTGGTGTGTGGGGGCGGGATCATTGGGTGAACAATGGTTACAAGGTCACTCAAGGTATGGAGGGCTTGTCCAATGATGTTTGCGGGAGTGTAGCTCAATCTCCAATCAAGCTCTATCCTTGTATTGGTAGGTCAACATATGGTTTGTTTGCTAAATGCAACTCGGTTGTGGAGGGAGGGGAGGCGCGCACAGTACAAAAACTTTCAACTCGTTGATTCTTCAAGACCTTCAAACAAATCACCTTTTTAATGGCTCGACTCGGTTAGGAGATCGAGAGGGGGGGGTCCATGGGAAGACCTCCAAATATTGCAAGTAGACTACTCAATGCACCTCCAATTTTGATGGTACAGAATATATTATCTGTAACTAAAAATTTAGAGACAAAACCCCTCATGGGGAAAAATGTTTTTTTTTTTTTAAATTCTTGTATATGTATTAGCTCCATAAACAATTTTCCTGGTGTAGAGAGCACCAAGGAAAAAAAAATGATTTCCATTTTACGGAGATTGCATAGGAGGTTGTGAGGCTGCAGGGAGTTCTAAGAAGGCTGCAGGAGGCATAACTGGCTCTCCGATGAAGCAATTTTCTTCTCCAAAAATTTTCCTTCCTCTGCACCCTTTCTCCAACCTTTTCAGGAGCTTCAACTAGCTCTGGTACCAAATGTAATTTCACAAACAAGGACGGAAGCCTGTATAATTTTATTAATGTGAAATCATTTTTAAAATACTCAAAAGTGTGCGTGCTTCAATATATATGTATGTATGTGTGTATGTATGTATTGCCACATTTGATCAAATAATAAAGGATGTTGCATAGGTACACCCATGAACTAATACAAACAATAATATTGTTAAAACAATATAACAACTCCCGTAGTGTTTGAATAAAAACAATAAGATGGCTATGATTAAATATAACCATATATCATTTAATGAATAAACTAACTAATATGCAATGCATAATTAATTAAGGTTATAATATATTTATCTCGAATAGTATTCATCATTTTTATAGTTGATACTTTTAAGAAATAGGGAGTGCAAGACATGTTTTCATTTCCACCATGTGATTTTGTTGCAAAACAAATAACATGACCACATTTTGTGAGGAAAGGATGTTATTTCTCACAACTTGTTGTAGTTTTTGTTAACTTCTCTTCCTCTGGCTAGGGTAGAGTAGGCAGATTTTCTTTCGAGTAAAAGAAGTGCTTGTGTAAAAAGTGATGGGAAAAATTTAGAGACCAACCTTTTTCCAATTAGATATTTGGTTAGTCTAGAGCCAAAGGAGTTGCAACCAGTCATGATCATTTTAGAGCATGAAGATGATCATCAAAGTATGAAAGGTTATCTTAAACACCTCCAACCAAATGTAGAACAATCAGAGGAGGTATTCATCATTTTTATAGCTAATAATTTGAAAAAACAGGGAGTGTAAGGCATGCTTTCATTCCCGCCATGTGATTTTGTTGCAAAACAAATCACATGGCCATATTTTGTGAGGAAAGGATGTTATTTCTCACAACATATTGTAGGTTTTGTTTAACTTATCTTCATTTGGTTAGGGTAGAGTAGGTAGGTTTTATTTTAGTAAAAGAAGTGCTTGTGCACACTCTTCATGTTTCCACTTAGAACACGTATGATTTTACATGTTGTATATAGTTTTTGTAGTATTTTTTTACTACTTTGCACAATTAATTTTAGGAAGAGCAATGTTCATGGCATAATTAGATAGTTGGAGCAGTTCCACGAGATCATTCAAAGCTCCAAAGATCATGCTAAGTTAATATTGTGCTTCACACGATCGAGGTAAGAAAAATTCAAGTTCATATTTTTTTAAGTTTTCAGGATCAAATCCATGCCTAATGGATTGCAAAAGACCATTTATCTAATCTAGTACGTAGATTACCCCGCGAGGTTTCCAAATTATTATCCCAAAATACCCCTAGGGTTATTTTGGCTTTAACAAGGTTAAAAATGGACTTAGCCATTTTAAGGGAATGTTTAAATGATCATAAAATTCCTTGCTCCAAAGCTTAATCGGCCGTTGGCATTTAAAAAAACAATGGTTCCATTAGTGGGTTGTATTTAAAAGGCCATGTGGAAGGATTTTGATGCTCCTTAGGGTCCAAGAATTCGGTGGACCTCAATTCCACAAAATTAATTGTGTTGGATATGATTTAAGATCCGGGTTTGGGTCACGGTACGTTAAAGAACATGTGGCAGGTGAAGGCAATGAAAAATGAAAGAAGATAAATGGTCAAGGAAAGGACACATGTCACTATTCTAACACAGGTCAAGCATATGGGCTCCTACAAATGTAAATTCCATGGAATAGACCAAGTTTCATAAGGATGTCAGGTTTAGGCAAGGGTGAAAAGTCAATAGGAAACATGGCAGCATTTCTGCGGAACATGAGACACATGTGGAGCCTTCTACTAGCTCACCTTTCGTACTTTGACATGATGTGGGAAAAGCAAAGGTGACACAAAAAAATTGCGACATAACGTGGAGCTTTCTCATTGGCTCACATTTCACGGTGGCTAGTATAAGCGGAAGAACTACCCGACACTGCAAAGGAGCGTGGAATTTTCTTGTTGAATCACATTTTATAATGGAACATACCGATTACAAATCCATATAACACGTGGCAAAGGAAAAACAATGGACACGTAGACAAGGGCAATCCCTGAGCCAATCAAATGCTACCACATGTCACGTTCCTATACTCCATGACATAAAAACATTTAAATTCTCATATATTTTGATCCCTTGCTCTAAATCATGCAAAATTAATCTCATTGGAAAGGTATCCTCAAGCCCTTCAATTTGGCATCATAAAAAACATTTTGGAGGATTTTGATAGATAAAAAAGGGGGAAAATAGTTCATCCATTAATGTAGTTACTGAGATGGATCAACCACCCAAATTGATGAAGTATGTGGATCTTACCTTCTCCTAGAGGAAAAGGAAATTGGGGAATGATTTTGATAGGATGATCATGATGCTTTTAAGAGATTAATGGATGATTGATGGTGGTTGAAGCTTGGAATCCATGATAAAGGGAAAAGTAGATATTTTCATTTATGACAAGATCAAATCCGATCTCTTTCCCTCTCTTTTCTCTCTTCTCTTTCTTCCTTGATCTATATACTGTAACATATTTTATTTTTGAAAGGGGGGATACTTTGAGATGTACATGAATTATGTAAAAATGGTTCCTAAGCAGCTATGAGCCATCAAACCTTTATTTTGGGCTTGGCAATGTGTTCTCGTTCCTTCCTCTGCAACTGTAATGGTCTGTGCATAATTTTATTACAATAAAGCCTTTTGTGGTGTTTTCTCAACCTTGACTAATGTTTTTGCAACCTTTCCTCTCTTTTACTAGATGTAGTGTGTTGTGCATGTATTTCTCCTTTGGAATTTCATTTTGTTCTGTTTCATGTGAGAATAGATGTGAAATGAAGCTTTGGGTCTGTGTCACATATGTCCGGCGATCCCTTCTCCCTTTTCCCTCACAAGATTATTTTCACCCCCCTTCTCGGTGCTATCACCGCTTGTTAGCTTAGGATTTTCCTTTCATGTATTTTTCTAACCTTTATCTCTCTCCCAGGTCCCTTGGAATTGTTAGTTTAGGATTAGTTAGTTTGCATTTCAGCATGAGGAGCACTTTTAGCATTAGGAATAGGTGAGGTACCATCCTTCTCACGGAGGTTTGTCTCGATTTTCATGTCCCACAACTTGGAGAGCAGTCCCATGTTAGCAAAAAGTAGGGGTCTACAATGAATAAATCCTAGGGTGTTACTTTTTTGTTACAAAATTTTTGGCACGCTCGATGGAACCAGTTTAAAGAGCTTTACATATTCATTTCATCAAGTGGATGTGTTATTGGTGATATTTCAACCTTTGGAGGCATTTTCAAGAACATCTTATGACTCCACTTTTCCAAACAAGCCATTTTTCTCGTTTAAAAACCATTTTATTTCTTTCCATCATTTCATTTCTCTTTCCCATGAAATTGTGTAATCATGACTTCATTTCCTCAATGGATATGTCATTTGTAGTAGTAGTGCCATTCAAACCCACCTCCATCCTTTCAAAATCCATCTTCAAACTATTCTTACACACCCCAAGTCAGGTTTATGATGAAAATCATATTGATCATGCATGTTCTTATGACTTTAGAGGCCATTCTACACCTAAAGAATATTTTGAAGGCATAATTCAAAGAATGGAGAAAATATTTCAGGTTGTTAAGGGGAAACTACAAATCTTGCATGCTAAACAACCTGGTTTTAGGTAACCTTTTCCATGGGGAGGTCTTATACCTACTTGGATTAACCCATAACAAAGGCTTGAGGTAATGAGAGAACATTTCACTCAAATGTTTGATTTTATTACATATTTAGAGGCATTAGAATCTAATGACTATAAGGTTGAAGAACCTTGTCAATGGGATTTTCCTAAACATTTTCCATATCATTATTCAATGTCCACTCCTTATCAACCACACAAGCCTAAGGTTAAATTTCCTAGCTTTCTCAAGGCTTCTCCTTCCATCTCCTCTCCTCCACAAGAAACCCAACCCACCCTCCTCTTGCATTCCCAAATCCATTTTGGGAAGAACCAAATTAGAAAATTAGTCAAGGAGGGAAGCAAGTTGAAGAACCCAGAGAGAAGAACTCATAAAAATTTGAAGGATTGGGATGCAAAGTTTGAATCCAATCAAATTCCACATCTAGTTAAGCCTTCAACAGAGGTTGGGATTGAAGAACACAAGGTGGAGGATGATTTTGCAGAAGAGAAAGCACAAGAAGGATATGATCAACAATCTCTATGTTCTGAGTGTAGTGTGCATGTTGACACCATATTCACAGAGGTTATTGATTCATCCCATCTTACAAAATTATAAGAAGAGGAGGAATGGACTTTAAATGAAGAGGAGCACAAGGAGGATGAGACCCAAGTGGAGTGTGTTGTAGAACTTGAAAAAAAAATGTTGATTTTTTATTAGACATGGAAGATTGCATTGGTGAAGAGGAACCCATTGAACTCACTAATTTTGCAGTTCCACCATCTGTAAGGAGTAGGTTCACCAAATTATTTAATAAAATTAAATATAAGATAAAGACACTATATATCGACAAATATAAGTATTCAAGAAAGATCTAGCTAAATAAGTACAAGAAAGAGTGAAAGCGGGAGATAAAGATGACTCAACTTGTAACTATAGGTGCGGATTGATGGAAAGTCTAGACGGGTAAATTATAGACTAATCAAGCTTTGATTTAGAAAATGGGATGTGATGCTCTTAGGGATATAAGTTCTTGGAATGGGACTGGGCTTCCTAGGTGCTTTAGCGTATGTTATGGGAGTTGGTTTCCGTAGGATAGTTATGATTCTTATTCTTCTTATGTAAATTCTTGTCACCTTTTGTTTACCGTAGGTCACATTAGGTTCGTTGGACCTTGTATATATCACACTTGTACATGAAAAATAAACTCTAGCTACCTACATGATACTCAAACACACATTAGATGAATAAAAATATGCATATGCTTGAGTTAGACTAACCTTGGAGGTCACCCAAAAGGAATATTCGAGTTATTAAGGGAATACAAGTTGTTAAAGAAGATTTGCACTTTTTGTAAGAGAATGCAAATTGTAAATGAAATTCAAACCCTATAAAAGGAATATTTAGGGAATATTCCATCACTTGCTCATTTATGTGGGAAATTAAAAGTGATTGTAAAACTGAAATTTGTGATTCCATCCTGAGGCCTAGAACCACATATTCCTTTAATTTGGAAACCACCGAGAAAACATGCGGCTTTGCAATATTACAATTCAAATATTTGATTGTTGCAATCCTATAAACTGCACTTTGGTCGACAAAGTTTGAGGGGACATGTGGCATGCTACAAAACTCTAATGAAGAGAAGTAGATTTACTGATTTTGTAATTTTTAGCTTTGTAATTGTTGTAAAGCGTGAATTATAATTTTATCCCCATAAACCATAAAGGGGACACATGTCATGATTTTTCAATGGTAGATGAAGAAATCATATCCATAGTTTTGTGGTTTTCAGATTTGCATTTGCTATAATTTTATAAATTACATTCTTAATCCCAAGACCTAGTGGGATGGACATGTGTCGTGTCTCAAGACTCTTGGAAAGGAAAGCAAATTTGCAGCTCACGGTTTTCGGTTATCACAAAATTGTTATTGTCTACAAAACCCGATGCCAAAAAAATGTGACTTAGTAAAAGGAAAGGGACGTAAAGATACCACATAGGATGTTTATAAGGCACAAAAATGAGATAATGTTAAGTCATCTAAGTGAAATTGTATGTGGCCCATCTGTCCAAGTGTAAGGCCAAAATTCAAAGTTAAAAGTAAAGAATCAACGACTGCGAATGAAGAAACCATGGAGGAAGATTCCGCCATTAATGAAAGCATGTAAGGAGCAATATAGGGATGTAATTTATGAAAATCATCAATTTGCCTCCAATTTTCAAGCTTAAAGAGAACTATGAAACTATAAAACAAGAAAAAGAACAAATTTCTACGTTTGAATTATGTGAATGGTGGTTTTAGAGCTTTGAAGATGATCTAGTTGCTAATTCTCATTGTGAATGATAAGTTCTGATGACATTTTCATCGATAAGAGATTTACTTGTGTTTGTAAACAATTTATGATCTAGTGGTGCATTTGTAAAATATGTTAGAAAGGTTAAATATGTATACATTTTTGTAAATCTCCCCTCTTAAAAGTATTTTTTTAGACCTTCACCCTAAAAGTATGAAGATTAAATTAGCTAGTGTCCAAAACACCTCTCACCTTACATCTAATTTAGATGAAATTTTGGATACCAACCTAGGCAATACATACCTAGCTGAATTCCAAAAAAGGTTGTATGCAGTTGATATGAATGATACTATAGGGTAGATTTACTAGAATGGACTCTCCCTCACAACTATTTTTTTCCCATCTACTCATTATCTAGAGTTAGTTTTGGTATATGCACAAAAATAAAACCCAACATCACGGGAGGTTAGAGATGGAAGAAATTATTTCGTCATATTTCTAACTATTGAAACTTTTGAGGAGTTATTAGGTCTCCTTTATGCATATCACATGTCATACATTTATATTGAAAGTGTGGAGGAGCAATGGAATGTAAATATTGCTAAGTGCTCCAAAATATTGAACAAAAATTGGATTGAAAAGACAAATATTGTTGCCATAGGGATTCAAAGAAGTTAAACAAAGATGACTTTGTGGAGGAAATTACGAGATATTGTTACAATGTTGAATAGATTCATAGGGAAGGATTCAACATACCCTTATAGTGATTGGATGTTAAAATTCATCTAAATTATCCTCATTGGAAAAATACACATTCATTGGGGAAAGTTCATCATTGAATGCACTCACTAACAATTGCTTAAGATGACAAAGTGCATATTGAAGAAGGATCCACTAACAAAATGGAGTTCTATATGCATTTTTATATGGTATATAACATTTCTCGTCATAGAACATTCCCTAGATTAGATAGAATAAGATATTTTGGAAACTGTGCAGAGTCTATGATGTGTACCCACAATTGAATTTGGATAACTATATTTATAGCTTTAGGTTAGTGCTTTAAAATTTCTTTTCTCCCCCATATGCCTATTCAAGATTGAGTGAAAAAAATAGGATATATACACAAGCCAAGAAGGTAATAACTGAGTATAGATGCTACTTCATCCAATTCTAAACATTCACCTATATTAGGATAAGTGGATTTCATGATGCCCCTTACATGTTGCCAAGGTACTTGGATGATAGATGGGAACTTTTGGAGGTATCAAGGTAGTTTGTGGCGATTGCACAAGAAGATTGCAAGAAAGAAAGTAATGAGACATCAAGTTTTCAATTAACATTGGAAGGTACACATGCCCCACCCTAATCAAGGCTAGATAGACTCTTGGAGGCAGATATGGGCATAACCACTTTGCAAAAACTCTCTCCTAGGCCCAATTATGATATTAGGTGGATACTCTAGGGAGCTTTGGGAAATTCTTATGAGCATGAACCTCATTATGAGGACTATTAAATGGAGTGTAGGGATGAGGAGGAATTTAGATTGAGGGAATAACCTAGGATGACACTCACCCAAGTCTGCTGGAATATGAGATTATAATTGTCCTTCAAGGAATTGAATATGGGAATGATTTATAAAGAAAGTTATATGTTGACAAAAATAAAGCCTCGTATCCTATCCCAAGTGTTGAATAAACAAGAGAAGAGGGTACTTCATTACATGGCAGGACTACACTAGTCATTAAGGGGACCTTGATCTAGCTAGGAAAGAAAGGAATTGACTTGATCCTATAAAATAAAATAGTTTTGAGGGAGTACATGGAAAGTGGGGTCATAAAGGATATAATTCCCACTTTCAAGAAGGAAGTTGCATCTTTGCACCCCTTGAAGGGAAATTCCCCACAAATTTCAATCATAGGGCCAACTTTAGGGTTTGTGGAGGAGATTATTACAACAACTAGTAAGATGTACTCCGTGTTAAGGTTGACAAGTATGGAAGATAAATTTCTAAAGAAAACTATGTAGGATACCAAAATTATTTCGACACACTCTCTGCGGGAAGTCCCACATCGAACTTCATGGAAAAAGGTAAATGAGACAAAGAAACCCACCTAGGTTAATGTGCCAACCTCCTCTTAAAAGGGGTCATCTAATAAGAGAAATTGAATGAGAGGAGAATTTCACCGGAGCTAGCCAAGGATAGATCCATAATTTAAAAACATCCATTAGGAAGAGGAAAAAGAGGAGAAACTGTGACCTTGCATTTTGTAAGGACTAAAAGAATAAATGTGGAAACACCTACAATAGAAGCAATCATAGGTGAAACATATTAAGGGAAAAGTCTAGAAGTTTAGACATCTGTTGCTTCCTATAAAGTTCCGTGAGGTAGTAGTCACTAACTCTCTCATGTGCAACATGAGATATTTTATAGTGTTCCTATACAATAAATCCATGTAAGTGTGCCTAACAAGGAATTTTATTGGTAAGAAACCCAATGAGAAGAAAGAACAAAACTTCCGGACATGTTAATTGAACAAACATTCACTAAATTGTTACACGGGCTAGAAAAATACGTTAGAGCTGAAATTCCCCATAAGACCACACAAGACACATTAGTTGGGGAAAAGAAGGAGACCAAACATCACAAGAAGCACCTGCCACAAAGAAGGATGAAGGTGGCGAGGTGGATAAAACTATTGAAAAGAGATTTGTTACAAGAGAAGTTGATAAAACCCATCTTTGAAGAGGTCCCATCAATGGATATTGAACAATCAAGTTTCATGGAAACCACTCATCCAACATTGGAGGAATTTTATAAGGATATTTTAACTCATGAAGTTACAGAACTTGAAGCTCCACATCATGAGTATCCACAATATGAGACAAATAAGGATCCTTCTCCATCTAGAGAAGAAGAGGTTGAGGTTACAAAAATGATAGATATAAATACTCAACCATCTTCAACTATGACAAAGGAAGAGGTAAAAAATTAGGGGCAAAAGAAGGAAGACCTCAAGTACACTCTGTTGAGTCTTCTGATCAACTAGTGGCACAAGTGAAGGACTCCAATCTTACTCTCCTTGAACCTCAAAGAAAAATGATAGTACCAAGTGATCCAAATTAAAAACAATAAAGGGAAGGAAAAATTAGGTTAGAAGTTGGTTGGGAGCAACCCTCCCAAGGAAGAGAAAGGTGAGGGTACAAGTAGAGGAAGCTGACCTTCAAAGCATCATCTCTTTAAATCCATATATACTACCAAAGAAAGAAATAGTCTTGTTACGAATGGTGATGGAGTCATAAGGAGAAAGGTTTATGGAGGTAGCCACCACCAAAATTATGCTTTAAGGGATGAGTTTTCCCCTTATGATTACCAAATTACCAAGATCCCATTGGGAAATCCAACTACTGAGGGCCTAAAGCATGTTATTACCATGGCAGTGGGCAGTCTCTTTCAAAAAATTGACAAGGATAAAGAGACTAAGAAGCAATTGAAGGAGAAGGTTGATATCTTATTAACCTTTGTGTAGAAGTGGGTACAAGCTCCCCTGGATAGTCAAGAAACAACCACATCCTTCACCCTAGAAATGATGAAAAGTGTTGAGGATTTGAGATGTAGGGGAGAGGAAACCAAGAAGTGGGAGGAAGAATTGATAACAAAGGGAAATAAGGTCATTAAAGACATCATTGGATGCTACAATCAAGTGTTTGAACAAATAGAAGAAATAAGATCCTTGATTGATAAATATCAGACAAAAATTGACTATTGGGATGGAATGCTGCCCAAACTTGAAGCCATAAAAACTTGGGAGATGAGGTGTTAGAGAATGAAGGAATAGTCTCCTTAGGTTATAGACGAAGAAGGTATGATTAAAGAGGGGCTTTCAAGTTGAGGATTGAAACCTTGGAGGGGTGCATAAGCAAGCTCCAAGATATAAGGGAGAAAGCAGGAAAGTATGTTGATGACATAGATTCAAAATTTGAAAGGATGCTTCCCCTAAAAGATATATATGCCCATGGATCTGCAAATAAATATAGGTTGATTAACATTATTCAACAACATGTTGTAGGGAAGTTGGAGCCTCAAAAATATTTTGATTATTTTTCTATACAAAAGTTCATTCATTTAGAAGGATACATCAATAAATTGGCCAAAGGGACAAGAAGAAGAAAGTTGTTTCTAGTGAGTTTGATAACATTCTTTCTAAACAAGAAATAATCTTCCTCTACCATGTAGGGCTAGATGAAGATCCCATTCTAGGAATGTTTGAAAGATTTGATATTTATAGAAAGAAGCTAGAAGAAGAAACAAAGGGGAAGAAAATAGATCTTGATCCTCCCCCTAAAAAATTCCTTATTCTTTGTCCCCTTCCTTATTCTTTATTCCTTATTCTTTTCTATTATTTTCCAAACAAAATCATATATGTAACTAACTCTACTCTAAGGCACACATGGAATAATGATAGTTGCAGAACAAGAAAAAAGAGTTTGATGACAAGGAAAAGAATATTCTCCACTCCTCCAAGTTTCATCATGAAGTACAACCATCCTAGCTCAGCAAATCAAAATGGCATATTTTTCAGTTGGGACACCTCTCCCATCCAGATTGTAGGTTGGGGACCACAACCCCACTTGTATCTTGTTTTCAACGCTCCATGGGGTATCTAGGTATATTCCCTTCTAGGAATTTTTATATAAAATAGAAGGCAATTATTTATTTTACAGGTTCTAATTTTTGTGTTTTATCTAGGGTTATTATGTTTTACAACCACTAGAAGAATTAAGATAATTTGCATATGTCTCCCTTGTCAAATTGAATACATAGAACAAGTTTGTTATGTCTAAGACTAGTATTTCCAAATGTGTGTACATATAGAATCAAGGAACATGCATTATTTTCATTGTAATTTTGCATCTATTAGATCAATGAAATACATAAGCACATTTTAGAGCATTGTTTTAGATTGGTTATTGAATAAATGTTGTTTTATAATGTTACTTAGCAAAAAAATTAGTTGTAAAATTCCTTTTTGTAATGGCAATCTCCAGAGTGAATAGTTACTTCCTTTAAAGGTATCCCATGTTTTATGGATTGGGAATGATAGATACATGAATTTTTAATCACAAGTGTTTGTGTTAAAGTTTTAGAGATTACATGGTAGTGTTTGCACAAATTGGGTATCCATGAATGCAAATAACCCCTGAAAGTTCATGTTATTTTGATTTCTAGCTCTTATGCATCATAGGGACATCAAGATGATATGGTGAACATTATTATTTCTCCCCATTATATCCACACCCCCTTTTCTTTATCTAATTTCTATGGTACCATCTTGTTCTACCCTGCAAGCCACATTTCCTTCACATATTTTAAGTGAGCTTTCCCTTGATTTTAAAGCTAAGCATTATGAATGTCATTTTTTCCTAATTTGTTAACAACATCCTTTGAATGATGTTCATAATCACCTCCTATCTATTTCTTTAGTGGCTTGTGTCTAAGAAACCAATTGATTATAGTGCTTTGTGACCATTCTCTTGAATGAGTGTTGCATTTTGTGGTTGTATTTGGTCTTAGATTGAAGTTCCAACAAGTTTGAGGGTTTGAAACTTGATATCTCCCTCTCCCTTTCAAGCCACCCCTTAGGTCTTCTCACATTGGTTTAGGTAGAACCATAAAGTAATAGGATAACATCCGCATCCTTAGTATTGTACCTCCCTACCATTCCCAAAGGCTTGGTTCTATGAGAAAGATAGAGCCATCCTTGACTTAAAACAAAAAATCAATAGATCCATATTTCCTTCTTGCATCATGTTTTCATTCCAGTTGCATTGAAGCCTTTTTGGGGTGTTATATTAGAAGCCAACACCATTTATGGCATTATTGTTAGGGATGTTTAAAGTTAATATGGGCATATTCTTCACCAATGTAATATTCCAAGTCTGATAAGAAATCAACATCTTTGTTGTGAAGCTCTACAACACACTCCACTTGTGTCTCATCATCCTTGTGCTCCTCTTCAATTAAAGTCAATTCCTCCTCTTCTTATAATTTTGTAAGATGGAATGAATTAGTAACCTCTGTGAATATGGTGAAAATGCAAGATTAGTGAGTTCAATGGGTTCATATTCACCAATGCAATCTTCCAAGTCGATAAGAAATAAACATCTTTGTTGTCAAACTCTGCAACACACTCCACTTAGGTCTCATCCTCCTTGTGTTGCTCTTCATTTAAAGTCAATTCCTCCTCTTCATATAATTTTGTAAGATGGAATGAATCAAGTAACCTTTGTGAATATGGTGTCAACTTGGGTGTGCCTTCCTAAAAAGAGAAAAGGGTAAGATGGCCTATATAGTTGATGATGAAGAGGTGGAGAACCTAGATACTGAGCATACCTAGATACTATTAGACCTAAGGAGGCCTTCATTAGAGATTATTGGTCTCACTCTGAGGTTGCTAAGATAATTGAGCTTCTGTGCGAATTCCAGATTTGTTTCCTAGAGGATATCATGAATTGAAAGGGGTACATGAATCTTTTGGCGAGATGTGAATCAAGTTAAAGGAAGGTGCACACTTAGTTAGGAAGAGGCCTTACAGATGAATCCTAACATGTGCATCAAGGTAAAGGAAGAAATTGATAAGATGTTGAATTATAGAATCATTGAGCCCATTGAGGAGTCAAAGTGGGTTATCCCTATGGTTATTAGTATAAATAAGGATGGAAGAATTAGAATCTGTGTGGATTACAGGGAGTTAAATGTTTCATGTGTAATTGATCCCTTCCCCACACCATTTACTGAAGAAATCTTGGAAGGCGTTGTAGGGTGTGAGATATACTCCTTTATTGATGGATTTAATGGGTATCATCTAGGTAAGGATTGCTAAAGAGAATCAAGAGAAGACAACTTTCACCACTCAGCGGGGAAGTTTTGCATGCATGGTTATGCCCTTTCGATTAAAGAATGTGCTTGCAGTATTTTCATGCATTGTTGTGCAAGAATTCTAGGACTTTATTCATAAGTTCTTGCAGGTATATTTGGATGATTGGACAGTTTATGGGCTTGTGAAGGATCATTTTGATAACTTAAGGCTAATTTTTAAGAGATGTCGACATTTGAGCATCTCTTTAAACATCAAGAAGTGTGTGTTTACCACACATTTTTGAATTTTGTTGGGACACATCATCTGTAAGTAAGGCTTGTTATTATATCTTGTTAAGGTTGTTGTCATTTTGGGCTTAGAGGAACCTACTAACTAAAGTGAGGTGTATTGATTCTTGGGGCACACTGGGTATTATGGGAATTGTATCAAAGGTTATGACAAGATAGTTGTGGCCTTAGAGGAATTATTGAAAGGTAAAGGAAAGTTCTATTGGGGTGAAAAACAACAATGTGTGTTTGAAACATAGAAGGAAAGGCTTACTACAATGCCTATTCTATGATTTCCTTCTTGGGACAAACATTTCCATGTACATGTGGGGATTCCTTTGGCATGGCCATTGGCATGGTAATAGCCCATCTGGAGAAGGTATTTTTTATCATCCTATTTTATTTACTAGAAGGAAGTTAGCCCTAGAAAAATAGAATTACACAACTACGGAGCGCGAGGCCTTGTCAATGATCTACATGCTCCATAAGTTTTAACAATACTTCCTGGAAACACCTTTTAGTTTCTATACGAGTCACATGCCATTGAAGAATTTGGTAAAAAAGCCTATTTTGTAGGGGTGCATATGTCGTTGGATTCTATTGTTTCAGGAGTTTAAATTTACTTTGGTGGTTAAGCCAAGCAAGAGTAATTCTAGTCCAGACCATTTATCAAATATTCAATCAGGAGATGCCATGCAAAGCATTGAGGACACAATGTCGGATGCGCAGTTGTTAGATTGAACCATGCACCCTCAGAATTAGAGGACATTCCTATATTTTTACAGATAGGTGTGGAACCTGAGGGAATGAAGACTTTGGAGGAGAAACAACTTGTCATTCATTCCACACCTTACATGTTAATCAGTGGATATTTATACAAGCCGAGGCCGGGATGAAGTTACTGTATTGGTGTATACTTGAGCATGAGTTTGACACCATTATGGAGGAATCTCATCACGGTATTGTATGTGGACATTGTGCGGGAGATTCCACTGCGTGTAAGATTATCTTAAGCTGGTCTATGGTGGGAGATTTTATACGGGGATTGTAAATAATATTGCAAGGCATATGACCATTGTCAGTGCCTTGGAAAGCATGGGCATAGAGATGAAATGCTTTTAAGGCCTATTGCTAGTGGATAACCATTTGAAAAGTGGGCTATTGAATTTTGGGTCATATTTCCCCACCCGTGTGCAAGATTGGATCTCACACATTATAACTTTCTGAGACTATCTTATAAGGTGGGAAGAAGTGGCACCTACTGAAAAGGATTGCACAGTAGCTATGGGAGCAAGGTTTCTATGGGAAAATATTATCAACAAGTATGGATTCCCTTTAAGTTTGAAAAGTGATAGGGGTACTCATTTTCTTAATGAGACCATCAGGATACTATTGGATGAATTTATGGTTACACACCATAAAAAAACACCCTATCATCCTCAAGAAAATGGAACTACTAAGGCCTTCAACAAGATATTGAGCCATAACTTGACCAAAATTTGTGATGTTGGAAGAAAATCTTTGGGACGATAAAGTCTATGTTGTACTTTGGTCATATAGGACAACCTATAAGAGATTGAATAAGGCCACACCCTTTCAGTTGGAATTCAATGTAGAGGTTGTTCTACTAGTGGAATTCATGTTACCATCTCTACATATTGTGCATGCAGGAGGTTTGGTGGATGAGAAAACACTTGAAGAGTGTATTGATAAATTGATGCAATTGGATGAAAGGAATGTCATAACCAAATGGAGTCAGAAGCAAGAAAAGGCTAGGCGAAGGCATGACATGATAGGAACATCAAGGATAAGAAGATTGAGGTTGGGAAAATGGTACTTCTATATGATTCAAAGTTTTTGCGCCACCCTGGAAAGCTTAAAGTGCATTGGTTGGGACCGTATGTTATAACTTATATACTTGATTCATGCACTTGTCAGTTAGAGGTGTTGGATGGAACACAATTGCCTAGTTACTTTAATGAGAGTAGGATGAAGCCCTACTATAAATAAGTATTCTTGGTGTTTGTAATAAGGTAGTATTTCCAATTAGATTAGATTTCCTTAATGATTTTTCTTTATGTGTGTTTCCTTCATCATTGTTATGCTTTGTCAATTTAGTTCAATATTTTGTGCAATAAGCGTGCTTGCGCACCAGAAGAGGATTACTATCTAAGTGTTTTCATGTGCAGAGGACCACACATACCCTTAGTGTGGGGTTGAGTATACACATGATTCATGGCCCAAGTTTGAATATTATCTAAAGATGGGTATGCATAGAAGAAATATTATGCAAGTGCTCAAAGGAAAGGTGTGGATAGAGAAATATTTCTCATGATTGAAGACCACATATGGATAAATGGATGCAAAGTGTAATGCAAGGTATGATACAACAATAAAAACTAATTAGTGAAAGGTGTAGTGGTGAATTACTTCAGTGCATGAGGGAGCACAAAATGAGGTTTGTGGCCGAGAAGTAGAATGCGCAAAAGAAGGTTATGGTTGTTGTGTGGAATCAAGCGTGAAAGATTGACGGAATGACAAATCAATGCCGAGTATGGTGGTAGGTGGAGAGCAATAAATATGGAAACATTTTGAAAATATATATAAGGTGGTGTTGTGAAATCATTTTTACCTTTATGAATAAGATCATTCGAGTGAGTTGTTGATGAGTGAGCTAGCAAATGAGATGTGAAGTGCGAGAGAGCTATGAACCAATTGAATTTGTCGATTTACACACCGGGGTGATTGTCTCTCTCCATTTGGATAAGTTTTGAGAAAAGAAGAGGCATGCAAGGAGGAACATTGATAATTAGGGTTCATATTTGAGCTAGGGCACACAAATTTGAGTTGCAGAGATCGAATTAGTTGAAAGGACACACCTTTATAGTGTAAATGGCACCAAAAAGAGCACCTGGAGTGGCGAATAGGGGGAAGAAGCAAAAGGAGGTTGAAATCAAAGTCGAAGACACTCGAGAGTAGGTTTTCTGAAATACAGTACCCATAAGGGGTTTACATGGGTCGTGATTAGGACTCACACGTTCGTCGGTGTAAGGTGAGTGATTACAATCACGAACAAAGGATAATAAGGATGAACTAGATAAGTTATTGGTTGTGAAGACGAATAAGAGAATAACGGATGACATGGTCATGTATGATGATGCGGGTGAAAATTTGTTGGCAAAGGTAGGATTTTTATAGTTGTATGAACTCCCTTATTTTGGAAAACTAGAAAAATTATACCAGTGGCTGATGAGAAGAGTACATGAGGACTTATTCTATTTTGTTAGGCACCAGATGAGGATTACCATGCCCTTGATTAGGATTCGACATGACTTAGGAGTTTGGGCACTGAAGTGAGCAGTGTCCTCATAGATGAAGAGGAAATAATGGTGACCAGGAAGGCATTGGGCTACCTAGAGGGAGGGCATGGAATGGATATTGACAAATTGTATAAGTACCCAGTGGTCCAAGAAGCATCGCACCTCCTCACAAAGTTAAATATCCAGGAGCGATAGTCGCAAGTAAATACCTTGTGGTTGCACATAGCAAATAAAATTACTTAAGGGTAACTTATAACTTGGTTGGTTTCATTATTGAAACCATCATTGAGGAAGTGCATGAAGGTGAGAAGATTAGTTTTGGCATGATCCTTTTGTCACTTGTCTTTGTAGAAATTTGGGTCCTGATGGGCCAAAGGATAAAATATGGCAGTATCCTATAGAGAATAAATCTCTTACAGAGATATTTGAGGAGTATACATGTGATGGGACCATGAGTGGACCATTTAAATAGAGGGTAGAGTTGTGGTATGAGTGAATCCATGCCGCGTTTGAGGAGGAATGGAGAATACCCAAGGAGTTACCTTTGGTATTAGGTAAGCAAGTACAATTTACAATTTATCAACACTTTTGTATTGTGCACTTTGGGATGAAGGATGGGAAGTGGAGCCCTTGGTGTAAACTCCCTTATGCCTTCACCGTGCATTACTTTCTGAGCATTTGTACACTTGTTTTTCATATGTGTTTTAGTTTAATTTCAATGATGATAAGGTAGACTTTGACTACCACACTCAGAAAGACTTACGTTTATCCAAGTAAGTATACATATATTAAGAGGTTAATTTCAGATGATATTAACATGAAGGCTATGATTTTGGCAATTGGTGAGATTGGGGAAGCCTTTGTGTATATCCAACTCAAGGATAGGTTATATAATGAGAATATGTGGAGAATGAATTTAAAATTCTTGGCTCACGCAAGAAACAAGCATACAATTGGCACTTTGGTAGATGAGGAACCAACCTCACCCCTTGTGGAAGAAGAAGGAGAGGAAGAATAATTACAGGAAGAAAGTGGTGGTTTGGAGCACAGTGGTAGAAGACAACCCACCATTGGAGAGAAAAGTAAGCACACGGTAACCCCTCCACTACAGCAAGAGGATGAAGTGTTGGAGACAGTGCGCTTGAGGTAGACCTAGACTAGACTCGAAGGAACCTCAGTATAAGAGGGTACTATAAAAACAAGGAATCATGGCATGAGACCTTCACAACCCCCTAAAAGGTCACCAAGGACTTCTCCTGTGAAGGTAGAACCTGAGAAGAAGAAGAATAGGTGTAGGTATATTCCTTAGAAGGAGGAAGAGCAGGAAAAATCTTAAGACAATGCACCCAACACTCCGGATGAGATCGAGGATACAAATGAGCCTCAAGAAGAGGAAATGAAGAGAGATGAAGAGGAGCTGAAGGAACATAACATAGATAGTGGAAACATTAGCTTGGAGATAGGTGAAGATAAGGGCGAGTGTGTGGTGTGCCCCTATCACACAATCAAGTAACAAAGGCTAGTGTTAGATTTGAGTGTACATACTCCTAAGGGAAAGTGCTCTAGAAAAGAGGAGGATGAGACATATGAGACTCAATCTGTTGGTACGTTGATGACCCAAGAAATATTATAGGCATGCGGTTCCAAAGTAATTTTGATCCTAAGGACTTATATGGATGGGAAATCATGGATGTAGAGATGGTGAACACACACACAAGGAAGCAATTATCATGGAGTGTGCGAGACTCACATAGATGAGCCTAACTTTTATGTGTGTCTCATGCATATTGAATAAGGTTCCTCATTCGTGTCATGTGGATGTCAAGCCCCTGTCATGTCTAATGAATAGGTAAGAAATGCTTTAGTAAAGGTATCTGTAGAAGTTGTACGTAGAAACATTGATAAAGTGGAAACTATTTGAACGTTGTTGGATGATAAGAAGGATGCATCTACAAAGATAAAGCGTCTTATAGATGAGAAGGAAAAATTTGAGGCAGAAGTGCAGAAATTTCTTAAGATGGCTGAGAAAATTGGACATGAGATCATAGAAAAGAGGACACATTTTTAGGATAAGGTTGCAACAAAATTTAAGTCCTCTCTACATTATTTACGCACAACAATTCAACTGCTTTATTAGAGGAGGTACCCATATGCATGTCAACGCCTAAGGATGTTGCGAGAAGATGTAGTGACGACCAAAGCCACTATCGTGAATAAGATTACAAGCTATGAGGTTGTGCTGCAAGACTTTAAAAGATGAGTTGAAGAAGGCATATATGAATATGTGCGCAACACCATATGTGATTATAAAGACAAGGACCATGGTAGAAGAAGATGAAGTCCTTCAGGAAGAAAAGAATGAAACACTTGGGCACATAGAGATACTTACACCGATAAATCAAGCGCAATGAATTTGAAGCTACCCAAGTCCATACAAGGAAATAATAAAATAAATTGGGAAAATCATCATGGAAAGGATGGATGTAATGGAGGGAATGGTCTTGAGCATGGCTAATGTCCTCAAGATATTGCAGAATGAAGGTGAAAAGATGACTCTTGATGAAATGGAATCCATAATTGTAGACATTCCATATAAGAAAAATAAAATGCTAAGTAATTAGAATTCGTTTGAGGAAGATATTAAGATTGAAAATCCAAAGTTGATCTTGGTAGTAGAAGATCAGAGCGTTGGATAGTGTCTCATTATTTATATGCAGTAGTTCCTTCATTCTTTCATTCATTATTATTTATTCTTTATTCTTGAAGAGATAATTTTAGTTTCCCATTATTGGGGATGGATATGAAATTAGTGTGGGGTAATACTGAGCTGATGAAATAAATCTTAATTATGAAATATCGTAAGTATTTAGCACACGAACACAGAGCGTGCATGAGCACGCATAAGTATAGAAAAAAAGGGAACACCCAAAACAATTTGAAATCAGGACTTAGCCATTTCGTAGATTGGGGATAATTTTGGACGTGGAGTGAAGAACACATCTTATAGGAGACTTGAATACCATGCAAAGGCTATTTTGGATAAGTGAAAGAACAAGTGCCATGCATATCTTTGAATCTATTAATAGGATTAGACAACAATTGTTCTAGTATATAATCTATTATTAGCAAGCTTGCATGCTTTTGTATTCTCATGTAAGGGCACATGGTTATTATTATCATGTATCCTATTTTTGAAGGTGCATGGGAAGTGAAGGAAAGTTTCCAACCTTATAAATATGTATTTATTTGCACGGTTTAAGAATTAGATATTATTGTAGTGTTATGTTGTGAATTTATGAGTGCGCATGACCATGGAGACTGTATGATGTATGAAGCTTCTTTGTTTTGTAGTATTTAATATAATGGATCTTATTGGCTGGATATTGGTTTTGGATGTAGCGAGCATGGATATTTTATGGTAAATTTGATAGTATTAATTGTTTAGTTATTCCTTCATATGGTTAAGAACTAGATCTGGTTTATGCACTATGGAATATTTGATTATTTGTTATGGATCTGAAATATACATTCAATCATGCTAACCTCTTGAACAAGATTTTATAAAAAGGGACTTGTTACCCTTACAAGCTTCGGTGAGCACTCGGTTTAGGTTGGGTGATTTGTTAGCACACCTTCGGATATTGGTGGTAAAATCTAGGCTACAAATACCCATGGGAATTTGTAAAATCATAAAAGAATCAATGAGAATTTATAGCGAGATAAATTCGGAAAGGTTCGCATGAATTATCATGTAAGGATTGAATGCAAGATCAATTTTGGATACTCGCACATATTTGAAAAAGGGGAAGATGAACTAATGTATGTAAAAAAAGTTTTCTTTTGGCTTGATTAAAGGTTTTGCACAAGGAAGCATATGTAAACAAAGAAAATTACCGTAAATGAAAGAAATAAACAAACATGCAAACCTTTCCAGCAACCTTATGTGCAAACCTTAGATAAGGGTCTCCTATGAAACCTTGCAAAAAGAATGTCAGAAGTGTTTTGTGGGTGCTCTTGAGTGCTCTCCAAGATTTGAAGGAAAATGCTACAGACACAAGTTCAACAGAGTTTTTGTGCTTCAAATTCAAGAGGGATTGGAAGGAAGGTAAGCTTGTAATTTATAGAAACAAAAGGTAGTTGGAATTGGTTACACGGATAAATGAACATGCTAAAAATAGAATTATGGGCAGTTGCAATAGTGCCGGGGCAATAATGAAATTAATTACAAAAATTTACATCTAGAAAGGTGGTTGTACATGCATTTTAATTGCCCCCACCTTTCTAGGATTCTAGAAGTGCAGTTAACTAGGGTAGTCAAAGTGGAGTCTAAGTGGAGTTTGATCAAGTGGCAGATGACTAGGATGTGCACACACTTAATTAATTCATTTCATTATAATGGCGGGAAATTATAAGATATCCCTTGAAATAATTTCCTGCCATTATAATGGTATGTATGTTGTGTTTATATAGGGATATCTTGTTTGAATTTCGACTCTAGTGACATGACATAATAAATATGACCTTAGGATAGGAGTAAGAAAATTGAAAAGGCTGACCACAAATGTCAAAAATGTGAATGAAAAACAAAGAGGATAGGAGTATCCATGTTGGACGGAGGAGCGTCTAGGCACTAGTGTCTAGTCTTAGGTGATAATGTCTTGATACAAGTGATGAAAAATGTGAGAAGGTTGAAAGACAGGATCCTATGACTTGACTAGAAGCCCAGGTGTAGAAGTGACGGATGTGAGAGATAAAAGCAATAAAAACCATCAAAGAAAGTGAATAGACTAGGAAGTGTGTCACGGTGAATACTTTTCTTACTCAATATCCATACATAAAAAAACATACTTGGCATTATAGTATGTGTGTGATTTTATGTGTACATTTCTACCCCTTTAAGCTATCTCAATGAAATTCAAGTAGTGTAAAGGAAGTAAGGAACATACTATGAGAAGTTCGAGAGAAGACTTGTTGTAAAAGTACATGTAGAATATGAGAGAAAATATAGCGTGGAAAATCATGGATCAATGTGTCAATCCATGTGGTGTAAATGGAGATGGTGAATCATTATAAGGAGCACTTGGAGAAATTGATGATTTGATTTTGAGTGATTTGGAGATTTCAAAATTTTTTGCCATATGGCAATTCGAAGGTGTAAGGAGTGATTATTTCTCGACCCAATTTTTATGTTTGAAAGATTGAAGGATTTGGGTGTCTTTCCACCATAGGAAGAGTGTTAGGGGGATATATGTCTACTAGTACCCTCCAACTATGACTACATCCTTGAAAGTTCTAACCACCGTAAATGATGAGATAATGACCAAATTTCGTTCTATTTCGATCCATGTTGAATAACCCATATAGGAGCAGTATAGGAAAGGAAATGACATATAATTTCCCCACCACTCCACGGGTTTCATGATTTTTATAATTATATATGGATTTCATGTTAGGTCATCTAGAAGCGATGTAAAATGATTCCCATGTTAGGTCATCTGGGAAAGTAGTGATGTAACTCCCAAGTTAGGTCATCTAGGAGGAATAATGAAGTGATGTTTACCGATCAATTGACTTGATTCGAATATTGAACGCTTGTTTTGAAATTGAATGTATGTGATAGATTAATCATGGTGATATTTTTTCTTTTTATCCTAGATTAGGTCATTAGGGGGATGGATAGAAAGTAGTGGAAAATGTTGAATGTTGTAAGAGAAAATTTTGGATAATGATGTATTAGGAGTGTGTAGTGATTGCATAGTAGCTGAGGGGGATCATAGGGTGATCCCCATTGTATGCCCCCTTTTAGTGAAATGAGGATTGGTAGTAATAATGAATGTTGAGCCGAAATTAGATGTGAAACGATGTAATAGTGAGTAAAATGAAGTGTAGTAGATGTTGATAAATTATGCATATATTGAGTTGAAAATGAGCCAAATTGGAATACGGTGTTGAAAAATGTGTACAATATGACAATAGGAGAAATTATGAGCTGAATGGTGTAGACAAGGAAGAAAACGGAGCAGCAAAGCTTAAGATATGAGAAAAATCGTGTGTCATGTATTAGTTAGAAGAATGAGTTTAAATAGTAACTATAGTAAATGAGAGATTAAGAAAAGTGTTATATAAATTAATGGTAAAAAGTGAATAGTGACTTCATTTGAACCTTGATTTATTGAGAACTTGAGCTCTACGAGCTAGTGAGGATGTCGCGAGATTAGAGTACAGTAAGGTTGATTTAGGTTTGAGATGGTGGTGGCGGATCGTGGCATCACGGATAATAGATGAGTTGGTAATTATGATTATTTTCAAAAACATGTTGAAATCGGTTTGATTTTGTTGATTTTGTAAAATTTGAATTTGTAACTTTTTGGGCGTTTCGACATGGGAAGGAGCGGCCAAGGTTGTGTCCTTGATGCGTCGGCGCCCGATTCCATCAGTGTGCTCAGCGGCCCCGCTCTCTAGGTCTGCTAGTGACTCGGGAGGTTTGTTTTGACCGTAGTAGGATGTGGAATATGTGGAATTTGATGACTTTGTGTTGTATTCATTTTTTTTTAGTTATATATGTGGTGTTAATGTCGTGATTTCATTGGTGTTTTGTGTTGCACATAGGCATATTCATTCGAGGGATTTTTACGTGGAGGTCGACAATTGAGTACGTTGTTGAATTTGGGCTTATCTGACGCGGAGTGGGATATACTAGACCATGTCAGCCTACGACACATAGTGAGGTTAGGGGAAGTACCCCATAATATGTCGATGATCGCCACATTATGTGAGAGGTGGTGTGTAGACACTTGTACTTTTTGGTTTCTTACTAGGGAGATGATTATGACCCTAGATGATGTATATCGGATATTTTGATTACCGAGTTGTGGGAGAGAGATTCCGTGTGATGATTGTAGAGGATTCTTAGAGGCAAATGAGAGCATCCAGATGATACTTTACAAGGACATAGGTACAGAAAAAGACCCATATTAGCTTGGATGCCATATTGAGATTAGGTGTTCCATGGTTGATGAAGTTCATTGAAGCGATTATTACTTCATCAATAGCGGTGGAGGGTGATGGAGTGGGCATCTTGTATAATATACACAATATTTGTCGGTGCATAGAGGAGAATGGGACTATATTTTCATGGGTATGATATGTATTAGTGCATTTATATAGATATCTATACAAGTTCATGTAGGAGGATCATGGGGGTGGACTTGGAGCCACCACATTGTTACATGTATGGGCTTATGAGCACATTGTGATATTGAGGCCACTCAATGGGCCATGGGCTGATTGGGCGAGGCCCGAGATTTCTGTAGTGAGGTGGAAATGCACCCATAGTAGGAGACTGGATACTACTACCTATAGATCTATGCTTGATTGTATGGGCCAAGGGCTATTATATGGAGGCCATATCGAGCCTATAGTGGGTGGTCATAGGATGAAGTAAAGTTATAGTGCATATGATGCACCATGTGGCTAGAGAACTAATTTCTTTGAGTGACCATCTATTTTAGGAAGAGCGTGTGTCACGTAAGTTAGGCATAGCACAAGATGTGCCCCAAATCCATATATATGGATGTGATCCATGAGAGCACCAAAGATACTAGGAGAAATACTATGCCCCCAGGGGGCACAGTTAGTTCCTCCTAGTCTAAATGAGGTAGATGCGGCCATAGAGCGATACAGAGTGGAAAATGTAGGATGTACTCGGAGTTATATAGTGTGTGGAGTAGCACATTGATGGGTGTTATTATTTCCAATTTTCATAGATGTGGCGGGTGTACCACTATTTGGAGGATAAGAGGGTAAAAACCTACCCCAAATGATGATGGTATATAGCAACACTAGTGAAGCATGAGTATTGTTTGGTTGGTGATTTTCACTTGAGTTGATGTATGTATGTAAATTTGTGTGATAAATAATGTGGTATTGGATGGTTGCATGTGATGATTATTGGTCTTTGATCATTGATTCATCGATCCACACATTAACATGGAATGTACCTTGGGATGTGTTTGAGGGAGGTGGGATGATGGATCGAGTAGATGTTATTACGGGAAAGCATGCCCGTTTTGAATTTGAATAGTGGCGATAGCGGTGGTTACATGTACAGTAGTATTGAGCAAGCATGACAAGGTGTGGGTGGAGACTCAGAGAGCTAGGGAGGTTGTAAGAGGAGGATCCCTAGCATAATATGTGTTCACAAAGTATGTAGAGTTGTAGGGTCGATTCCTGGAACAGTCGATCGAAGTATTTATATTACGCAGAGATAGGTGGAGAGATGTAGGGGCCACGACCAATGGCGTAGATTGAATGGTGAAGCATCTAGTTCTAGAGCTCCCTAGTTTATATATAGTGATAGTGATGATGATGTATGACATGTATTGATTTAGTGATGCATGGGGATTTCCCCTGATTGTATATTTTGTAACTATGATTTTGATGATATATATATATATATATATATGGATGATTGGCATTATTTTTGTTATGGTGATGTTATTTGATATGTGATGTGATGATTATTTTTCATATGTTGGTCATGTGATGATTGATTTTCATTGTGTGAATGATTATGTTGATTTGAAATAGATGATGATGTAGATAGGAAGTAGATGAGAAATGTTTGAAAGGTGGATTGTATGTATAAATGAAGATAGATAGTATGTGATAGTAATAGATGTAAGTAGATAAAATGAATGATACATGAAAGTATGTGAATGTATGTGAATATGATTATGATGAAGAGGGGGAAGAATAGTAATTCCCCTAGCAGTATATGTGTAGGAAGATGAGGTTCATTTATATAAGACCCTCAACAATCAAGAATGAACCATAGAATAATAGTGCGTCATCAAAAATGGTTTGATATTATACACTAGATAGATAGATGAATGAAGCGTATAGCGGAAATATGGAGCGGGGTTCTTATTTAATAAATCCCTCAACTAGTCATGTAAGAACCATAAGAACATGAGTGTGTCATCGGGTAGTGAGGTGAGAAAAATCACCTACCAAAGATGAAAATTCCGGTGAGGAGTGGTGGAAGCATGTGAACTGGTAGCAGCATGACATGAGTGTAATATCCAAACTAAGTCTCTGATGAAATGGTGCCAATGATGGGAGATGCACTGATCGCAAGCACATATGCAAATGTCTTAGGAATCCAATGTGAAGTAAGAGATATGTGAGGTAGATGAGATGATGCAGTGGTGGATGAGCGAGGTGGATGGTGTGCATAAATAATAATGTTAGGTGGTGGACGAATGACAAAATTAGAAGTGGGAGGAGGAGACAAGTGAACCGAAGTAGTAACATGCTTGTGCATAGTTGGAGAAATGGACCATTCATGAGAGCGAGAACCAAAGGAAATGAAACTTTTTCTTCTAATTATTGTAATTTTTCATGAAGGTCACAATAGTCATTGTCATAATGGCCATTGATGCGGTGAAAATTTCAATAAATATGATCATGCTGTGATAGCAAGCAATGATGAGGAGGAGGATGTTGATTAGAAGGCAATTGAATTAAGCACTTATTAAGTAGAGCACACAAGACATCATGAGGCTTACAAGCATGAGAAATGCAATGGCTCTTGAGTAGGAAATGGGGTAGTCTTAGGTGGAGAGCGACGTTGTGGCGGAGATGGAGGATGTTTATGCGGTGGAGGGGATGGAACATGCTTGCAAGAAGGAGGAGATGGAGACCTTGGTGGATGCTTGATAGATGGAAGATGAGAAGAATGAGGAGACAATGTAGCAGTGTAAGGAGGATCTATAACATGTGCAGTAAATAAATCTTGTTCTATATCCATAACCTTATAGCATAAAAGTGTAAATGATTAACATGTATCATATTGCAATTGTTCTTTTTAATCAGGAATCAAGCCACGGAAAAATATAAATTTCTTCTATAGATCAATAGGTTGAAATACTAAGTGATGCATGCAAGAATTGAAGCGTAAAATGTAATCTAGAATAGGTTCTTTCTTTCCTTGATGCAAGCTAGGTAAGTGATCATATGTGACTCTAGGACCATTGTTAAGAATAAAGTGTCGATAAAAAAATCTTCCATTTCACAATATGTACTAATAGATCCAAAAGGTAAATGAGTGTACCATTGAAGAGCATCATCAACAAGACTATAAAGAAGGATTTTAGCAATAGTTGATCATTCGAATAAGAATCCATAACTAAACGATAATTATTAAGATGTCAGATATGGATTTCTAGTTCCATTGAAACATGAAAATGTAAGCATGATGAAATCCTTAGGAAATGCTAAATTGTGAATTTTCTTTAGAATAGGATTACCATGAAGAGAGTTATTATCAATATAATCATAAGAGGATTTTCTTTCAAGAGTAAAATATTGAACTTGAGATTGCAATTGTCGAAAAGAATGCATGAGTGAAAAATATCATGTGGAGGAATCATAAAATATATGAGAGGCACATTGAGAGGTTGAAGCTTTCCGTTATGATTGATCATGGGAACGTGAGAAAAGAGGTGGAATATGAAGATGTTATGGGCACACTAGATGGATATTAAGAAGAAATAAGAGGCAATATACTAGGAGAAGTAGAAGAAGCAACATGAATATCATTAAGAGAAGAAGAATAGGAAAGAGGTGGAGAAGAACAGGGGATATTAACCGAAATGCTAGCAATAGTATCAGAGGAAACCATAAGAGGTGAGTTAGTAGGAATGGAGTAATCATCATGAATGTCATCAGAAATAACCTTAGAATTATACGAAAGTAGAGTGTTAAATTCACATTCGGGAATCTTAAGAGAAGTAGTATCTTCACTAACATGTTCATGCTCAGAAATATAATCAATAGCATAAAAATTTTCACATGAAATTATTTCATCAAGTGTGTCATGAACATATATTGAGAAGTGGAGAAGAATTATCATAAGATATATTTTACAATCGGTAGAAACATATTCGTAAAAAAAAAGAAGCGTGAGATACAAATTTACATTCATCCTAACTAGTATGAGAAACATCATCATGTGCATGTACATTTTCATCATTGGAAGTAGCATGATTTTTATCTATAGTAGCACAATCAAGACCAAACATATAATCGATAATAGCATCATCAAGAGTTGCAACAAAAATAAAAGGTGGAGTAGCCTTGGTGACTATAGAAGAACAAGGATTACATCCGAAAAATTTTGGTCCTTAGAAACAATTCTTAGAGTAGAGTTAGAGAAACTAGTAAGAACCTTGTGTTCGTTAGCATCAAAGAAATCTTTGAACATTGTCATCAAATTGAACATTATGATAAATATCAAGAAGTTCAGCCTCAACAACATCATCAAGGATAGGATTGATACTCTCATGATGCATAGCTTTCCTAGGAGAGGAAGATTTACTTTTAGCCATTAGGGTTTTTTGGATCCTAGGGCAAGGAGTTCTAAGAGAGGGGTTCACCAAATGATTTAATAAAATCTAGATATTAAATCTAATTTCAGATTCACTACAATGATATAAAACATAAAACAAATTCTAAGAACTATAAAGATATGACACTTATATTATTTTTTCTTATCCCGAAGTATACCGAACTGGAATAAAGCTGATGAAAAATATGGGTAAAATATTGGAAATGTTTGATATAAATTTGGAACTTACTGAGAATGGCCTAGAAAGGCTTGGAAGAGCACATGGGTGCTAGTAACCTTATGTAGGTGTCTGCGACTGCACAAAGGGATGGAACCTAATTTTTCTTATGTGGTTAGGGTTTCTCTATCCTTCACTGTTGGTCACCTTTATTCCACTTTGGATGATCTCCGAATTCACTTTGGTAACTTTTAAAAGCAGATGATATCTTACAAAAACCCCAAACTACATCAAATCCTAAAAACATATGTAAATGGGGAGTTGGGTTAACCACAATGCCACCCGATAGGGTGAACTTACAACCAAGCACTACACTACATCTCAGACTCCATGTAGTTCTATGTGTGTGTGTAGAATCATGTCCTTATGTCGCCTTGCGCTTGCAATAATGCCAAGATAGCGGGCTATAGCTAGATAGAATGAAAATGTGTGGATGGAATTCATAACTTCCCCTTCTTATACAATGTATGCAGAGTAATAAGCCCAAAAATGTAGTCCCTTTGATAATATGTATATAAGATAGCCCTTGAAATAATTATCCACCAATATAATGGTATGTATGTTGTGTTTATATAGGGATATCTTTTTGAATTTTGACACTAGTGGCATGACATGCTGACGAGGACCTCGGGATAGGAGTAATAAATTGAAAATGCTGACCACAAATGTCAAAAATGTGAACAAAAAATAAAGAGGACAAGAGCCCCAAGTTGGACAAGAGCTCTGGGTGCTAGTTTCCACTCCTGGGTGCTAGTGTCCACTCTTGTGTCTAGTGTCTGAGACAACTAGTGAAAAATATGAAGAACCTGATAGACATGGATCCTTGTGACCTGACCAGAATTAGGTGTAGAAGTGATAGATGTGAGAGATAAAAACAATAGAAACAATCAAAACAAGTGAATGGACTAGGAAGTGTGTCACCAGTGAATACTTTTCTTACTCAATATCCATACATAAAACAACATACTTGGTGGTATAGTAAAATAGTAGTATGTGCATGATTTTGTGTCTACACTTGGAAGAATTTTAAGTTTATATTTTTGGAAGTTGATGTAAGAGCATCATCAAGAAGACATTTCAAATGAAAAATTTTCAAGGCTATGAGGTTAAGTTGAGAGTTTAGAATGTGTGGAGTCATGAGAGGGATTCTTGAGTGGGTGAGTGATTCAAAATTTTAAATTGGAATTTTTCCCTCCTAAATGTAAATTCAAATTTTAATGAGGGGATTAATTATCTAAGTCATGTTTTAGAGGTTGATTAGGGGTTAATTAAAGGTTAGTGAGTGTTTTTTTGAGTCATAGAGTGTGTAGTGAGTCATCATGTGAGGTTGAGGTTGAGAGTTATGAAATGTGATAAATCATGTAAAAATGTCAAACAAGGTCATAGAGGCATATAATGAGTCATCATAGCTTTGGAAGGGAAGTTATGCATCTAGAAGGTGACTAGAAGTTTAAGGGTGATCCGTAAACTTCTACTTTGGAACTTTACAAAATCACACAAGTATGTTGTTCTACTTTCAACTTTAGAAAATGAAAGATTGATTGAAGATTAGAGCTTTAGTGACTGATTAACTAGTGCTATAGAAAGGAAATTGCAGAGAATAGGAAATAATTCAAACTCCAAACACCAACAATTTTATCCTAGAAACCTCCAACGGAAGAAAACTAGTCAGGAAGGTCAAGACACTCTTTCTTCCCACTTTTATTCATCAATTATAGACAATTATAGATTACAAGAAGTTGAAAATGGAGAAAACAATGTAAACCTCTCCCTTCCTATGATTGTTTTCTTTGTTTCTACACCTTTCTCCTACAATTCCACTCCAACACTGAAGATCTTGTTCACTTGCTCTTATTAAACTTAAACCTTTTCTCTTTGATCTCTTTGGATCTCTGAATGCCCAATTCTCTTTCTCCTCCTTGTATTTATAGCCTTCTCCCATGTCCTCCCATGCACTGGAGAATGGGAAAGGTTAGGGAGGAAGAGACACAATCGGGCACTTCAAATTCGCGTCCATTCGTGCAACATTTTTTTTTGTTTGAAAGTGTTATGACCATTGCCCTGAGTAGACCGGTGGTTTTAGGACCACTGTCCTAGGCTAGGCGGAGGTTATAAGACCGCCACCCCGTAAGCAAGCGCGATGATCTATAACCGTCACTCCGCACATAGTGGTGGTTTTGTCAGAACCTCCATTTACCTCATTTTCCTTCATTTTCTTCAATTCTCCTTCTTAGTGCTGATGGAAATGATGAAGTGGTGTGTTTTTTTAATCCCTATAGATCATACCTCCCTTGGTTAGGAGGCTTTTGGTCCCATAAAAGCTTATTGGGGGAGTGGTAGAGGAATCAACTCCCTCTCTTTCTCCTTCGAGTACCACTGGGTCTGCCTTGGTGTCTTCTCTCATCCAACCTGCCAAGGCTCCTATGGATTTTTGGTTTTCTTCTCTAGTGTTTCATCCTCCTCCAAGTTTCCGAGTACAAATACTCTTTAGAAGGAAACTTCTATATGTTTCCTTCTTTGTCATGCATAGATGGCTTTAGTAGGTGTGAGCTCTTGCAACTTGCTATCACGTGTATCTGTATGAAGTGTGGCATGAAGGTTTCTTTTCTAACCTACTCAAGTATGGCAAAGGTCCCATCTGTAGTGGTTTAGTCCTTCTTCCTTATCTTTCCTTTTGAGATGGATTGGTCGAATCCTCTCCATGTACGTTCTTCTTATAGTTACCATTGTTCCTTGTACCTCATCTTCTCCTTTTTGTCCCACTGATGCAGTCCGAGTCAATCAATAGGTAGATACGGTGACTACATAGCGGAAATTTTTTTCTCCTTGAATGAGTAGTTCATGTGGTAGCTTCTTTTAAAAAACTGACAAGTGCTATCCAAAATATTTGTGCTCTCAAGTCCATTTTTCTTTTCTTCCAATGAAAGTAAACAAAAATGATGATTTTCCTGAATAATTCTTGATGTTTGGTTGGCACTTACCATATCCTTCTTTGATTTTCTCTGGTGTTCCCAAATGTTGAAACTAACTCCATCCTTGACCCATCTATATCAATTCTCCCTCCTTGTGAACACAAACATCCCTGGCATACAAGTAAGGACTTATGAAGACAACGTCAAATGCATCAAGTGGAATGATATCAGCCTCTAATACATCAATATATTAGGTATTTATCCCAAAATGAAACTTACACTTTCTTGTAACTTGTATTTCTACACCCCTCTTCACCCATTCTAATGGGTATAGGCATGGATGCACGTAAGTCTCTAGGCCAAGCTGTTCTACAACCACATCGAAATCAGATTTGACCGAGACTACTAAACCGTTTACCTTAGTCTTCTTGATTTGGATTCTAATTTGAAAAATCTTACTCATCTCTTCTTCTTCTTCTCCCTATACATGTTAGTGGCCATGCATCCCAACCTTTCATCTACATCTGAATCATCCTCAATCTCCACCTCTCCTCTGTTTTCACAGTGGCCATGGATTTCTTGGAATCCTTGGTTCGGTGCTTTGGGTGCAATTCGGATGCAACTTCCAACATGTGGTGTCAATATGTCCATTTATATCACAATTCTTACAGAAATTCTTAGGATCTTTACAAGTATACAAAGCAGTAGCGGAATTTTTATCTTTTTATTTACCTCTGCTACTTGTCTTCCCTTGTTCTTTTTCCTGTTGATCTGTTGACTAGTCTTCCTTTAGCTTTGCTTCTCCTTTCTTCTTCTCATCATCAATATAGTATGCTTGCACGTAAGCTTCATTGAGATCCTTGGGATTCATGGAGATTACCTTCCTCTGAGGGTGAGTGTGAAGTCCTCCCAAATATTTGGTTAGAATGTCCTCATCCTCCAAGTCCATATTAAGCAACATGGCTTGTCTCCAAAATTCTGTAGTGTAGTCTTGCATGCTTTGACCACTGCCCTACCTAAATTATTGCCACTTAATCATCATGTCAGTATTATGACCAATAGGATAGAATTTAGCACTAATAAACTCTTTAAAACCCTTCTAAGTCCGACAATGGGACGTTTCTTCTTTTCATAAGTGGCTAGATGGGTTTCCCACCAAACCAGAGCATGACCTTCCATTTTAAGACATGCAAAGGTAATCCTTTGTGCCTCAGTAACATTATGCACACTAAAATAGACTTCCAATGTTTTATCCACTTATCAAGTAATTATGCATCTAATTGTCCTTCAAAGTTCTTTATTTCCACTTTCGTTTCAACTTTAAAAGGTGTATGAGCATATTTTACCTTCTCGCTTACAATTGACGTCTCTTCTTCACGCTCTTCCCATTCTTCCTCTTCGTGGTTCTTTCCGATACCAAATTTTTCGGCCAATTCTCAAACCACTAAGTCCATGGAATATTGCTTAACCAAATCTGTCTTTTGCAGATTTGAAATCTCTTCTTGTTTTCTATGCAACCTATCCATCATGGTCTCTAGCATCTCGACTCTATGGACCAAGTTATCTTCCTCCATTTGAGCTTGAATTCTTTGTTTCCACTTCTTCATAGAAATATTTGGCTCGCAAGGTAAAACTTCTTCACCTTTGGACCTTGTCACTATCATACAAATCAAAAGAAAGAATCGAATACCACATTCCTGGATATATAATCAGCTCTGATACCAAAATGATCCGTAAACTTCTACTTTGGAACTCTACGAAATCACACAATTATGTTGTTCTACTTTCAACTTTGGAAAATGATAGATTGATTGAAGATTATAGCTTTAGTGACTGATTATATAGTGCTATAGAAAGGAAATTACAGAGAATAGGAAAGAATTCAAACTCCAAACACCAACAATTTTATCCTGGAAACCTCTAATGGAGGAACACTAGTTGGGAAGGAAAAACGCTCCTTCCCACTTTTATTGGTCAATTATAGACAATTATAGATTACACAAAGTAGAAAATGGAGACAACAATGTAAACCTCTCCCTTCCTATGATTTCTTTCTCTGTTTCTACACCTTGCTCCTAAAATTCCACTCCATCATTGAAGATCTTGCTCACTTTATTTAATTAAACTAAAACCTTTGCTCTTTGATATCTTTGGATATTCGAATGCCCAATTCTCTAGCTTCTCTTTATATTTATAGCCTTCTCCCATGTCCTCCCGTGTATTGGAGAATGGGAAAAATTCAGGGAGGGAAGAGACACAGTCGTGTGCTTCAAATTCATGTCCATTCGTGCTCCATTTTTCTTTTCTGTTTGAAAGTGTCAAGACCGCTACCCGAGAAAACCGGTAGTTTCAAGACCATCGCCCTAGCTAGAAGTGGTTATAGGACCATGACCCTCCAAGATGGTGGTTTTGTAACGCCGCTGCTCTGCCTGAAGAGCAGCGGTTCTGTCTAGAACCTCCATTTACCTCATTTTCCTTCATTTTATTCAGTTCTCCTTCTTGGTGCTAATGGAAATGGTGAAGTGGTGTGTTTTTCTAGATCCCTATGGATCAAAGGGTCATAGTGAAGGTTAGGAATCATGAGTTAGGAGTTACATGGATGTGTGAGTTTGAATGTGGAGAGGGAAGAGTGAGTTGATCGTTAGTTCCTTGTATGGAGGATGAAGAGAACTATGGAGTGGAGTAGAACTAATTATTTGTATGAAGATTATATTGGAATACATATATGTCTCATTTTTGTGTGCATATCTTGTGTTTTTAAGATTGTTTCTAATTTTTACTTTGGAAAATTATATTTTCTCTCTATAATACTTACATAAATCCATTATATGATTGTTAGGGAGTCTTGGTGCTGATGGAAATGATGAAGTGGTGTGTTTTTCTAGATCCCTATGGATCAAAGGGTCATAATGAAGGTTAGGAATCATGAGTTAGGAGTTACATGGATTTGTGAGTTTGAATGTGGAGAGGGAAGAGTGAGTTGATGGTTAGTTCCTCGTATGGAGGATGAAGAAAACTATGGAGTGGAGTAGAACTAATTATTTGTATGAAGATTAGAGTGGAATACATATATGTCTCATTTGTGTGTGCATATCTTGTGTTTTTAAGATTGTTTCGATTCTTATCTTGTGTTTTTAAGATTGTTTCGATTCTTACTTTGGAAAATTATAGTTTCTCTCTATAATACTTACATAAATCCATTATATGATTGTTAGGGAGTCTTGGCATGCATTTTTCTTGGATTGGTGTAATGAACTAGTACATTATTTTGATGTATGGATGATTCCTTGGTGATATGAAGGAGTGTGACCTGTGACAACATGGCAGAGGTAAATGTGATTTGGTTGGTTGATTTTGTCTCCTAATAGTCTTGAAGATCTTTGTATGGCATAATGGTGAACTCTTCATAATATTCCCTTTTGCATGTTGATAATCACTATAAGGAACTATGACTCGAGACACTTGGAGGTGGCTATGAAGTGTTTGGTTAAATGCATGTTATAGGAATCTTTCTCATTTCCATTGCTTAAGATATTAAGGTTTAATGCATGAAGATAGTACCCACTTAGGGAGATAGGAATGTTACCCTATCTTAGTGATTAAAGGGCTAGCTAAAGCGTGATTGTGCAAGCTAACAACCCATGACAATAGGGAAAACTTGACTAAATGAGGCCTTAAGGTGCTCATCAAGACTTTCTGTTAAAATAAAAATGTGCATGGAGTTAGAACAGATATTTGGGAAATATTTAGGGATTTTCAACAACGTTTGAAGAAAATTAGATCCAAAACAAATCTCTCGAGTTCGATGTGTACCCAACTAGGGTTTTAAGGAAGAAATAGCTCTAGAGATCTCAAAATAAAGAATCTAGTTCTCAAAATTGAAAGAAAAAATATTGAAGGTGTCCTTTATATGTTAGAAAATAAATTTTTACTTTCATTGGTGAAATATATAGATAATCATGATAGCCTTCTCGAGATGACAAACTACCCGATCCAAGGGTTAATAGGGAAGGGCCTTGTCAAAGGAAGTCACATTTAGACTTGGAAGCTAACCTTAAGATTTTACATGATTCAAGAACTCTTTAATGGGTACTTAAAATATGATTTTTTTGTATTGAAACCTTTCACATCAAATGTTATAGGGCAAGAAAAACTTCCTAGACCTAGTTGAGGGTTTAAGAGCAAAAAAAGAAAAGTTGGATTGAGGAAGCTAATGAAGGAGTAGGGTTTTGAAACTTGGCATGTACTTTGAACATGATAGGAGGTCTAGGGAGGAGTTGAAATATTTTTTGGGGCTTGCTATAGTTTTCTCTACCCATGATTGTTCCAAACTAACTTGTCTTAAGGGCATAAAAGGATAGTTTTGATAAAAAAAAAAGGAGTTATGTGATTTTGGTTAGTTTGAGTTCATTTTGTGGTCATTATAACTATGTTCTGAGGTGTATAAGTAGGGGAACTGAGACAAGGATCATTGGAGATGCTTAAGAATAAAATTGCATTCTTAGACAAGGAACCAAAGAGCTAAAAGTTGACAAAGTTGATGAAAGATGAGTCCAAAGGGAGTTGCATGAAACTAAGTAAGTTTGATAATTGAATCGGATGCAAGTGAAGGTGTAAGAAGGGTAGGATAGTAATGAGGCATTTCATGATGTTATTTGTCAATTTTACAAGTTTTTAATCCTTTTTAGGCTTGTAAATGATCCTCAAGGGAGCGAGAGATAGTGAAGAGAGTTATTTGTAAACATCTTGATAGTTGGATGAATGATTGGTTTTGTATTTACTCTACATAATTTGGTATCAGAGTGTAGAAAATGGAGTAATAGAGAATTGGATGAAGAATATGAGAGAGGAAAAAGAAAGAAAGAAAGAAAAGAATAAAAGAAGAGAGAGACGGCAAGAAAGCAAGAGTTATGGTTTGAACAAGAGCTTAACAACCTTAAGGAGGATGTGAAGAGGTTAGGAGAAATAATAGAAGATAAAAGCACAGAGAAAGGAGGTATTACAAAAAAAAAAATTAGATGAAGAGGGGTGTTAAGTGTCTTATAAATCTACTTATAGAGAAGAGACAAAAAGTGAAGCTAATAAAGATGATAAAAAGGAAAGAGAGAGTTGAAGAAGGTGGAGAAGGGAATGAAGAAATGAAAGCAATAAGTGGTCAAGAAAATTGTACATGAATAATTTTAGAGATTAGATGAAGATGAGGTAATTGCAAGATTCTTATCTCATACTGGAGAAGCACAAGAAAGTGGAAAAGAGGAGCACCAAAGTGATAAAGAGGAAGAGCTCATTAATGGAGCTTCTCAAGAGGCTCAAGGGCCTCTAAGTTTTAAAGCTAATAGTGACTTTGAATGTGTGAATGCAGGTACCAAATTTGAAGAAGGAAAGGTAAGTAATGATGCCTTGGATGAAGAGATAGAGATAAAGAATGAAGAAAATATAGAAGAAGAACCTTGTGGGCAAGCTCAAGCTCACTATGGATCATTCAAGAGTGAAAATGCAGCAGCTGGTATGATGAGAAGATCGTGGAGAGATCTCAAAAGCATGTGGATATGGATAAGTGGAGAAGATGAGGTGATGGCTAAGGAAAATGTTAGAGAAACAAGGGCAAGTGAAGAATACAATGAAGATGAAAGTGAAATGAAGATTCAAGGTGAAGAAAATAAGCAAGAATATGATGCTTTACAACAAGATACAATGGTTTTAGCAGAGAAAGAGTAACAAGTGAATAAATATAGCAAGTTGACAAGAAGAAAAGATAAGGAAGGGACTATTAGTCCTCTATTTTTGTAAAATAATGTGGCTTTTAGATTTGTTTATGTAGGTGAAGATCATGACATGGATGAGCAAAAACAAGTGAATGATGAAGAAGAAGAAGACTGGGGTGAAGAAAGAGAGAGAATGAATCGGGAGGGTGACAAAAAAAACAAGCAAGGAATAAAGTGAGAAAGGAAAAGAGAAAAGTAATCCAAAGAAAATTTGGGTGAGCACAAGAATAGTAGAAAAGGGAGGAATTCAAGGATATAAATAAATTGGAATAAGAAGAAGAAATCAAACTATGGAGTCAAAAATTTTCTACCCCTGGAGTATGATGCAGGAGCATCATCAAGAAGACATTTCAAATACAAAATTTTCAAGGCTATAAGGTTGAGTTGAGAGTTTAGAATGTGTGGAGTCATGAGAGGGAGTCTTGAGTGGGTGAGTGGTTAAAATTTTCAAATTGGAAGTTTTCCTTCCTAAATGTAAATTCAAATGTTAATGAGGGAATTAATTGTCTAATTCATGCTTTAGAGGTTGATTAGGGGTGTAGATTAAAGGTTAGTGAGTTTTTAGTCATAGAGTGTGTGGTGAGTCATCATGTGAGGGTAAGAGTTATGAAATGTTATAAATCATGTAAAAATTCCAAAAAAGATCATAAAATCATATAATGAGTCATCATAGCTTTGGAATGGAGGTTATGCATCTAGAAGGTGACTGGAAGTTCAAGGGTCACAATGAAGGTTAGGAATAATGAGGTAGGAGTTACATGGATGTGTGAGTTCAAATATGGAGAGGAAAGAGTGATTTGATCATTCATTCCTTGTATGGAGGATGGAGAGAGCTATGGAGTGGAGTAGAACTAAGTATTTGTATGAAGATTACAGTGGAATACATATATGTCTTGGTTTTGTGTGTATATCTTGTGTTTTCAAGAGTGTTTCTGAGTTTTGATTTGGAAAATGATAATTTATCTCTATAATTCTTACATAAATCCATTATATGATTGTTAGGGAGTCTTGGCATGCATTTTCCTTTGATTGGTGTAATGAAATAGCACTTTGTTTTGTCGTATGGATGATTCCTCGACTAATATGAAGGAGTGTGACTATGACAATGTGGTAGAAGTAAATGTGAGTTGGTTGATTGATTTTATCTCCTACTAGTATTTAAGATATTTGTATGGCATAATGGTGAACTCTTCGTAATATTACCTTTTTCATATTGATAATCATTATAAGGAACTATGACTGTGAGAGACAAGGAAGTGGCTATGAAGTGCTTGGTTAAATACATGCTAGAGGAATCTTGTTTATTTCCATTGCTTAATACATGAAGGTTCAATGCATGAAGAGAGTACCCACTAAGGGAGATATGTATGTTACTTTATCTTAGTGATTTAAGGGCTAGCTAAAGCTGTGATTGTGCAAGCTAACAACCCATGATAGTAGGAAAAATTTGACTAAAGGAGGCTTTAACGTGATCATCAAGCCTTGTTAAAATAAAAATGTGCATGGAGTTAGAACAGATCTATGGGCAAGATTTATGGATTTGCAACAACATTTGAAGAAATGTAGAGAAAAAAAGCCTCTTAGGTTCATTATGCATCCAACTAGGGTTTTAAGGAAGAAATAACACTAGAGATCTCAAAATAAAGAATCTAGTCACCAAAATTGAAAGAAACAATATTTAAGGTGTCATTTATCTGTTAGAAGAATAAATTTTTACTTTCATTGGTGAAATATTTATATATAATCATGACAATCTTCTAATATGACAAACTACCTAGTCCAAGGGCTAATTGGGAAGGGCCTTTTTCAAAAGTAATTCATATTTAGACTTTGAAGCTAACCTTAATATTTTACATGCATGAGGAAATCTTTAATGGGTGCTTAAAAGAGGAGTTTTTAATCTTGAAATATTTCACATCAAAATTTATATGGCAAGAAAGACCGCCTAGACCTAGTTGAGGGTTTGAGAGCAAAAAGAAGAAAAGTGGGATTGAGGAAACTAATGAAGAAGTAGGGTTTTGAAACTTGGAATACACCTTAAACATGATATGAGGTCTAGGGAGGAGTTAAAATATTTTTTGGGTAGTTATAGTTCTCTCTACCCATGAATGTTCCAAACTAGCTTGTCTTAAAGGCATGAAAGGATAGTTTTAAGAAACAAAAGGAGTTATGTGATTTTCATTGGTTTGATTTCATTATGTGGTAATTCTAACTATGTTATGAGGTTTGGAAGCAGGGAACTGAGACAATGAGCATTGGATAGGCTTAAGAGTCAAATTTTAATTCTTAGACAAGGAACCAAAGAGCTAAAAGTTGATGAAATATGAGTCCAAAGATAATTACATGAAAGTACGTAAGTTTGATGATTGAATCAGATCACGATTGAAGGTTTAAGTAGTGTAGGATGGTAATGAATCCCTTCATGATGTTATTTTCCAATTTTACAAGTTTTTAAGCCTTTTAGGCTTGTAAATGATCCTCAAGTGCAGAGATAGTGAAGAGAGTTTTTAGTTAACATCTTGATGGTTGGATGAATGGTTGGTTTTGTATTTACTCTGCATCAAAAGTGGAGAAAAATATCCTCCTCCTTCTTCTCCCTCCACTTCCATTGTTAATGTTGATTCCAATTCTCTTAGCGAGCACAAGGAAAATCAACCAGCACCATGGCCACCTAGCCACTTCTATTTTCATCTCTCCTCATCGCTCATGTGGTACCTCTTCTAACCTTGGCCCTACATGTGTCACCTACAAAGCAACTTCTCCTCATTTGTCTTATCCCCCTCCTTCTTCCCCTCCTCACATTTCACCCCCTCCACCTTCCTCATCATTTTAGATGTCTTCGTTCATCACATCTTTCTCTCCTATTCCTTCCTCTCCATTCTCATCTCCTCATATGTAACTCATGTCACATGTATTTTCATCACTTTCTCCTCTCTCAACAGAATAAGTATGACCTTGGGTTATCCTTAGACATCCCAATTTCCTTTACCATATGTAATATTTTCCTCTATGCCTTCTTCCCCCATCCCTATTTAACTATTGGCATGGCTATATTTTCCACTCCTCCCCCTTGGTGTCCACATTTCCTATTACTTTAAGTACTCCCCTCATGATCACATATCCTTCATAACAAACACCTTCCTCTTAAGTCCCATCTTGGCTAACAAGACAAACTCCCAAGAAGAGACAGAAATTTGTCACTCCTAAAGCCTTCAATTTCAATATGTTGACTCTTTCCCCCTCACATGCATCCAAGAAGACAAATAATATCTCCCACATCACCATTGATTCATCAAGGGAGAGGTTCAATGAGATCATCATGCCTACCGTAGACAAAAGTAAGGAATACATCACGGCTTTCCAATATCAAATAACCAAAGTAGCACTAGGAAGCCACTCTTGAAGGGATGCAACAAGATATCTAGGTGGTTTTGGATAACTTATTCAGAATCTCAAGGAAACCAAGTACACTAAGGATGAATTAACGAGAAAAAGTGGAGCATTTGACAACCATCCTCCTCGATATCTCTAAACCAGCTCGATATCCTCTCTAGCTCGAGTCAATTTTGATATTTCATCCATATTGGAGGTAAAGAATAGTGGATAAAAGGTTTGGGCTATGGATAGTTGGAAGCAAAGGATCTGATTCAAGGTAAGAGGATAATCAATGATGTTATTGAGGTCCATAATGAAATTGAGAGAGAAAAATCAGCCATTGAAAGAATGGGTGATGATCTCGATGAGGAAAGAAACAATTGGGAAGAAACTCTAGAAGCCCTAAATGAGCTCGAAAGGTTGATCCTGATACCCTTGTTCAAGAAGGGATAACCAAAGAAAGGGAGAAGCATTATGAGTTTTACAAATCCATTGAATTTTGAGTCAAGATTTTGCAAGAGGTCATAGAGAGTATGCGAAGGAAAATGAATAAGGGATTGATTCCACTAATGATATTAGTGATGAATTTTCCAAAGTACCTTGTCATGTATTAGATGAAGATCTTAATATGCTTCCTACATATGACATCTTAAAAGAATTCAAAGATCTGGTTGAAAAGGATTCCATGGCAGGGAGTGATTTTGATTTACAATCAGTTGATAAACTAATTTTATATCAAAACGTTTTGAGCAATCTGGCCAAAATCCTTAAAAGACTCTAAAAGTTTCCTGGAAGATTAATCAATGTGCTCAACACATGCGATGTTCTGAAATGATACTCATGTGGACCTGATGACAAATAAATACAAGAAATGATTCATAAGTTCCACATGTATCACAATAATGAACCTAAGTAAGAAGCCGACAAGGAAAATTTTGATTCAGGATTCGTCATGTTTTTTCATTTTAACATCAAGCATGTAAATTTTTAAGATGTCGAGACATCATTTGGATTAACAATTTAACTTGGTCATTTTGTGCAAGAACCAATCAAAGGGATTTAATGTGTATTTCCTATTTTTAGACTATAATCCAACAACTTCCCTTTTTTCTCTCTTCCCTTCTCTATATAAATGTAAAATGTTGTGGCATTGGAAAAGGGAGAGATATTTTTGGACAGAGCAAAGAAGGTTGGATAGGTAAAGAGAATAAAGACTTTGTGTTTTCAATATTTTGCTATAAGGAATAAAAGAGACGTTTTAAAAACTTGGTGTTGTATGTAATCTCTTTGTTTAAAGTATTGTTCTTAAGTTCAATGCATTATATTATTCATTAAATTCCAATTCATTGTTCTTAATATCTTAATCTTGTTTATTACTTTTTTCTCATGTTAGTATCTTCATACTTGTGTTTGCAAGGTAAAATCACATTTCTAATTTCCTTTCTTTTCACTTCTCCTTTCTACTTTCACTTATAAAAACCTTCCTCCATTCTCAATTTAATCTTCATTCGTAAGAAATAAATCTATTGAGATGAGATACCACCCCAATGTTATATTAGCGCAAATATTGTGAATAGTCTTTGGTGTTGTTATAATAGTAATAAAAAGGGTGTCTACCCTTCCTTTGAGGAGGTACTATGTCGCTCTTGTTGTGGTTGAACCTCATATTTTGTCACCGACAAAATTTCCAACCAACATACTTACAATTCTCTCATAACTCCCTATCCTACTATACACATCTTTGATTCATCTCTTACCGATCTTCCTATTTTCTTTCGATCATGGTTTAGCAATTCATTCCTCACCCTTTCACCTGAAAGGGGGATATTCATGGTTATCCTATCATCCATCCTAAAGACAACCCAAGTAAATTTCAAATACAACATGCACAACCACACTATATATCACTATTATATCTTCAATCAAATATGGAACAACATTCAAATTCTACATAGTCATCACTCAAAAATGATAAGTCTCGGTCTATTTCAAGCACAATACTATTACTAATTCTCAAGATCTGCCCAAAAATGACCTAATATGGAGGAATTTTAATTTTCTAAAGGAAAATTTGAATCAATTAAATTCAATCAAATACTACTTTTCAACCAATATATGTTGTTCATATCCACTTTACTGGAATTTTGTGTGACTAGTAGGCAAGGTAATAATTATTTCATTTCCATCTACAATGTTGGAACCTCTTTTAGGGAGGCATCATGGTAGAGAGAAAATATTATCACTCTCCCAACACTCTTCCTCTAGCATCAAGACGCTCAAATCCTTAGAGTATTCACATCGGTTTAGGAATTTATTACTCCCATTCCCTCCTACCATTTATAAGGTTCAAAATATTCTATATCTCCACAACATATTTCTATCCAACTATGCCTTTATGACTATGTACTCACCCTACATGGATCAAAGTGATGATCCTTGGTTCACCACGTGAAACACCTTGGTTATAGCTTCTTCAACCCCTTTACAAGTTTATTTTTCTTATATCCTTTATACTATTGAATTTCATCCAAATAACATAAAGGGGGAAATGTAGACACAAAATTATGCACTTATTACCATTACATTACACCTTTAGTATGTTATTATATACATGATTCCTAAGTGAAAGTGTTAGACACTGGTGACACCTCTCCTAGTCCTTCTATTGATATCGATGATTTTGATTGTGATATTGTCCTGTAATTTCTAAATTTATTTTTTTTGGCCAAGTCACGGGGATCTTTGTCTCTATACATGCTTTCATTTATGTTTCTTTTCCTAGGGACAACAGTTCCCAGTAAGGACACTAGCGCCTAGGTGCTAATGTCCCTTCCTAGTGCTTTTTTCCAATCTTGCTTATATTTCAAACTATCACTCAATGCCTTATTTTGGGTCTTTTCTAATTCTTATTTCATGTTTTGGGTCAGCTTTTGGTGTCACTAAGTTTCAAAATTAAAACAAAGGAGTCATATATACACAACCTATTAACTATTCTATGGGGAAATTTTGGGCTATTACTTTCTATCTACTACTTGGTCAAAAGAAACACTTAAGGACTACATTTCAATTGCATTATTCACACATAGGAAGGGAAAATTCTGAATTACATCGGGCACATTAGCATGAGAGAAAAGTAGTTGTAGCCTGCTATCTTGGTGTGACTAGCATAAGGGAAACATAGATTCAAGGGAAATGATTCTATCACACACTCATCATCGAAATACATTGATCCTAAAATGTAGTGCGGCGTTGATGACAATAACATTGGGGTAGTCGCAAGATCATTCCGACTCAAATATATGCATATTTTATTTATTCTAATGTGTTCTTGAGCCTTGTATAGATAGCTAGGGTTTATTTTACAGGTACATATATGACAGGAAAACCCTACGGTGAAGTGGATGTGACATGGATCAAAGTGAAGATAAGCTTATCAAACCCTAAAAGAACTAAATCCACACTCGCTACTAGGACACTAGCGCCCAAAGACAAACATTAGCTCCTATGGAAGTTATGTCCCCTTATAGATGTTGTTTTCCAACATACCCGCAAATCATGATCCTCTAGACAAATCATGAACAATTTGTATTAATCCTATTCCACTATCACTCCATCCCAAATTCGGTGCGAGATAGTGAGTTATCAGCTAAGTGACTCTTATCTCCTTATTACTTGTACTTTCTTACCATTACATGTTACATAATGTATGTTTATGATATTCTTTGATTTATCTCAATCATATGATTAAGATTTAAATTTTGTTCAATCAAAGGAAAAGGGGGTGGAATTGAAGAGGAAGGACAGATAGTGGAGAAGAAATGAAGAGAGAGTGCATGTAGAGACAAACCAATGCAAATCTCATTCCTACATGCTAGAAAGTATATCATGAAAGAAAAGAGATTGAATGTTAATACTTTACATGAAAAAGAAGAAAAGAAAGATTACATTTGACTAAGAACAAACATAATCACCATGAATCTCAAGACACAAAGTTCCATAAGTATCCCGATATTTCTTCTTGAAAAGGAACATAAAGTTTCCTTCTTATCGTCTCTTTAAGAAAGTCTTGACAATGGACAACCTCCTATAGATTCTTATGCTCAAAGTTCTTTTGAACCTCCATAAGAGGCATATAGACACAATGTTCTATTTACTCCAATTCCTTAATAATATAGGACAAAATTTCATCTAACCTCTAAAACCCCTTTACAAATGACATCTAACTCAATTTTATAACCCAAAACTTGGTGAAAAAGTAGTTAGGTTGTCATTACATCACATTAGGGTACAATTATGGTGACATAAATTCACCTTGATGAAATTAAAATAATTTCATTAATTACATTACATAATTAAAATAAAAGTAATCTAAGAATTCACTTTATGAAAATATATTCAATGTGTACAAAGTGAGTCCCACTTAACATGTGTCACTTGAAGTTGATCGGTCACCTTCATTGCGCCTCCTACGTGGTGAGTAATCCTAACAAGTCATTGAATCCATTGAGTACTAGAGTCACCATCTCCACCTTGAAGTTGTGATGCATTTTTGATCTCTTAGCTGATGAAGGAATTGAGTCTATATCTTGGTCACTCATTGTGGATACAAATTTGATACTTGTTTGGTTCACAAAACCCAAGTTGAATCAGGTTCGTACCTTAAACGAGTCTCCAATCTCACTCACTGGTTATGATGGCTTGACTCCATAGCTTGACAATTTGATCTTGATTTTTTAACTTGCTATGAGTGTTGCTTATACCATGATCTATGTAAACTCACCTTCTATGTGTGGTTGGTAGGATGTGAATTGTTTGACAAAATGAATTCCAATATATTCGAGTGCATAAGATAATTTCTCAATACTTGTTGGCTTTGTTGACCCTTTGGGTTTGTTGTCTCGCATCGACCCAACCAACTGCAATATTATAAATCTGTTGTAGCTTACACATTCTATTTACCATGTCAATACACCTTCATGATCCTTAATTGCTTACTACTTGGTGCCATCTTTTGATTATTTGACTCACAACTTGAGTGATATCTTGATGGGTGTTTGAAGTGGTCGCTAGTATGTTACATGTTCTCATGACCTGAATTGTTCACTTCTTTCCACGTGAGCTTTAAATCCCATTTGCATGTGGTTCAAGTTCTTTGTTACCCAGATTTTCATCATGTGAGTTGTATTTGGCTTGGGAAGTTTGGCATTTACGTGTTTATCTAAGTTCATATCCTTTTCCACCCAACTCTCTCCATGTGAGCTTTATATGTGGTTTTCATCAATGTGCTTGCCTTATCCTATCAACCTTGTTCTCGGTGGCTGACTTGATATTACTCGTGTAAGAACTTTTTCGCTGGCTCGATTTACATATTTACCTTTCTTGGCTTGAGCTCTTTTCATATGGCTGAGATTTCAATCTCCCTCCACCCAGGCTCAGCTTTGGACTTATATATCCAGATCTTCCAAACAATTTGGCCAGTCCAAGCTGTCTCGAAGGAAATACAAACCAATCCTTTAAAATTCAGCATATTTAAAGAACACATATTCCCAAAGTTTGTTGGTAATGTATGCAAAAACCGAGAATGTATCCTCAGAGACCTTAATTATTTAAGTTGTCCAAAGCTGGATGGAAGAGACTCTAGACTGTAGATAATTCCGGTTTTTCAAGGGAATACGAATTCCCAAAGTTTTATGGCAACTTCCTCATGAGTTCACAACCTTAAAATTGCATGAAACATTAAGACCTTAATTGGCCAAACATATCTGGAAGAGTCTCTAAGTAATAACCATATTTGAAATCATGACTTAAATACAACTCTTCCGAGTGAGATAATTTACCAAAACTGTCTGGTAACCCACGTGTTTTGGTGCTTGGTATTGTTTTGTGATTGAAATCTTAATCTCCTGTTATGCAGACTTCAAATATTTATTTTCTTATCCCTACCATCGTCTCCGCCAGTTCATGGGTATTTACGTCTTTTGGTCAGTAGATGCATTGGTTCATTTTGTTATCAACCTGCTCCACGCGGGCTATTTTCACTTCTCATTGCTTTACTATTGCTTAGGGTTTGAATTTTTTTCAAAAACTTCTTGGAAAGCTGTGCATTGATTCAAACACAATCTCAACTTCTATTTCATGATCTGTATTGATGCGACAAGCCTAAGTGTCATGCATGTTTGCAGTCAATAATAAAGGTAAATTTTTTAATTTGATATGCTAAAAATAGCTGTGGCGCAGTTGTAGGTGGCTTTGATGACAGCCTGCAGATTGTGGGTTCCATTTTACCCAGCTCCATCACGAATGTACGTGGTGGATATGGTCTTCCGTATGATTCAAGCTTCTCCTCCAGTGTGCATTGAGGTCTCTCTCCAAGATTTATTTAACTAAATTCCCGCCTTCTTTTCCTGACTTTATTTTTGGTATCATTTTATGTATAATGCAACTCCGCGGATGCTACTAGCATACCTATATTATATAAATATATGTAAAATATGCCGAGAGGTATAGTTCACAAGGCGCTTATACCTCTCGGCATTATTATTTAATAATGCCGAGAGCTATAAGCGCCTTGTGAACTATACCTCTCGGCATATGTTGCATATATTTATATAACATAGGTATGCTAGTTCTGCATGATGTGTCATTCATCGTGTTTTGAATAAGCTCTTCCTCAACACGTGAAGAATGGAAGAAGAAATTAATTAGTTTCATGCCTCTTCTAACCATTTCCGTGAATCACGGGTAGTGGGAGGGCTAATGCGGAAGATAGAGAGGTGGAAACTGGGAATCATGTTGAATTTTTCTATTTTCCAAATTTGGCATTTGGTAAACTTCTTTGTGGAGAGTTGGGATAAATTTCCCAGATGGGTTTTATGCGAGAGAAATTTTAATCCTTCTCGATCCAATAAATGACGGATAGTCAAGTGGAAGTGAACTTCCACTTTACTTTTGTCATTTATCGATTTAATTAATTTAAAACAACTAATTAAGGTTATTAATAAAATTAATGTCTTTAATTTAATAATTAAATGATGAATTTAAGTAATAAAGTTAATAATGTTAATTAATAGTAATAAATTAAATAACATTAATTCGCGATTAATTAATAGTGTTAATTTAATTATTTAAAGTTAATTAATTAATAACATCAATTACATTAATATGATTAATTAATTAATTAATTTTAAATAATTAAATTAAAATCATAATTAAATAACTAGTATTAATTTGCGAGAGAGAATATACAAGGTAGGCAGGGTGAGAAATGATGATGATGGGAATACAACATTGAAAATGGAATTGTGACGATAATGATTGGGTCACGAGAGCATATGGAAAACAATAGAATTTCAAACTGGTGCGGAGACAATTAAATGATATAGCACATTAGTGTGAAAAGTGTAGAAATTTTTGAAATTTTTGCGAGTTAAAATTTCAGAATGACAAGATTAGCTCTTATTGGGGACAAGGACTCTGGAGGATGCGACAATGAACCCAAAATACAAATTTTCTTGAAGCGGTTCCTTATCCATTGGGTGGACTTTATTAAAGACAAACACGACATAGGAGGGAAAACCTGAAAAACAAAACAAAATATGAAAAGGAACTTGATAATTTACTTATGTACAAGGGATAATACAAAAGAAAACAAGGACTATGTGAACCCATTGACAAGTTCAGAGAAATACGACCCGCAAAAAAAAAAAAAGAATCAACTTCACTAGTTTTCTCGGAGTGGAAAAGAGTGAACTTAAAGCATTTGATCACCATAATCTACTTCATAAGAAGAAGAATTGAGAATTAAAACCCATCTAAATGTTTTGAAGAAGTATGTTGAATTCCCACAATTCAAGAGTTGATATATTGGCATGTATGTAAGAAACCTTTTTCCAAATTAATAAGAGTCTCTTGCTCGTTGTTTCAAAAAATACCCTCTTTCCAACATGGATCCTGAATAAATTCTTCATGTTTTACTGTTTCATTTTTGGTGTCAATTTGTGCACAACTCTATTATCGATGGTGCCTACTTTGTTCCTCCTCAAATTCAACAATAGGCCTCTCGAACTACTTCATTTTTTCCCGTAGTGAGTAGAGATGTCTTCGAGAGAATGGTGATCATATGGAACTTTCTACACATCTTCTAGCTTACAATTTTGAGAATAGTAGTCTTGTCCCAAACATGAATTTACGATGAGAGCTTCAATGATTCTTCTTTCTTTTCAGTTCTTGAGAAGATATCTCTCATTTCTTCTTGTTTAATTTGCATATATGTTCTGTCACGAGAAAATTCACTATGGTGAAAGTCTTTTTCAAGAATCTCCAAGGCTTGATTTGAAATCTTATCTGCGTGATCAAGAACCCATCTAAGAGTGAATATATTCTTTTTTTCTGTGACTACTTTAAGTTCTTCATACTTACATTGCAAATATTCTACAATTCAAACCACTTCATGCTTGGGAACATGATTTGATTTCACACGAAGCATTTCTTGAAGATTTAACAGGTACTCCAATTTGAGTTCTTTTATTTCATCCTCTTCATAATCCATAAAATTTTGAATGGGAAGACAAAAGAATAGCAGGTTGTTAATATTTGCTTGAACCACTAATTATATGCAACTTTATTTTATCCATCATCTTTTTCTTCATCATCATTCATGCATTCCAAAACAATAAGTATTTTGACCATCTTCATAGTTTTTATTTTTCAATATGTAGGCTTCTTCTTGAAATTTTTGGAAGATGCCTTGAGAAATTTATGTATAACGTTTTTAATTTGCATGTTCATTTCAATACCAAAAACATTTATGACAATATTATCATTTACCTCCACAAAAGGAACAATATCTTCACATGAATCTTCATCATCATGATACATGTGTGTTTCCAAAGAGAGAAATTTTTATTATCTTCACAATTTCCATTTTTCAATGGGTATGATCTATGAATTTGACAATCATGATTTGATTCATCTTTTTATGATCACTTGAACTCCATGATGGGAACTTCTGCATTTGAGAAGGAATGCAAATGAGGTGATTTATGATCTTGAAATTATTGAACATGAACATTATTGGATTTGTATTCAAGGTGCATGTATGTTGTTAATGAGATATCTTCTTGATTATGTTTACGCCTTACATCTACTAAGGATTTTGATTCTTGAACTTGGAAGCCGTCATTTTATTCAATTTCATTGAACTCCATGGAAGAAACTTCCGGTGCTTAAGATATCATGCAAATAATGAGATTCGGGAGTTCAAATTATTTTCCAAACAAACTTAACACTTTAGGAGGAGAAAGACATGTACCTAAACATCTCCATGATTGTTGATCCCACAAGAATTATGAAAATCATTCTCATTGCATAGTGATATGTCATATTCATCATCACTTGCCTCATGTTGTAAATGGTACACTTTAACAATTTTATAATTTGTATGTGGCTTGATCATTGGATATTTGATAAAGTCTTATTCCCCAAAATTGGTGACATTAAAACATCTGAGAGGATTCAAGTCAAATTCAATTTTTATTTCTTCAAAACTTGGTGTGCATGCTCAGACACAATTTCTTGAATATTCTCTTGCAAAGGGTGATGAATCTTTGCATGGAACCTTTGTTTCTTCATGAGGGGTTGCAAATTGAAATCACTTGAAATAGGTTCAACAATCTTATTTTTTAGTTTCCCAAAAATAATCAAGTTATCTTCAACTTTATTGGCTTATTTTGACTTATATAGTATTGAATCTTCTCTCTGCTCAATATGAACTAAAATTGTAGATGAAGAGCAGAATGAAGTAGCACAATTTATTATTTTTACTAGGTTACCCATTTTATGAAATAGTTTTCAATAACTCCGTTGAAACTTTCTATGAAGTTCCTCATTCCTTATCCTTCTTATCGGTTCCCATGTTGATCCTTGTATATCCTTGGCACCATCTTTTACAAGTTCCTCATTGCTTGCTTGGTGTCACCCTTCCTTACCCATGTTGTTCATCATTGTGTTTATGTCTTATAAGATTGCTCATTATTATGTTGATGTGAACTATTGGTCATTCAAAATAGCACTGTGTCTCGAGATATGGAAGGATCGAGTCATTTGAGGCAACAATGGAACTGTCTCTAATTTGTGGGACATTTCATGTTTGAGACGGATCTCGGAGAATGTCAGTTCCTCTATCTATTTTTACTACTACTGCTACTCCTAGTGCTGAAAGGGAAAGCTAAGATAACAATTCCAAGGGGCATGAAAGAAGGCTAGGCACATGTAGCACAACTAAGATGCATTTACCATATCAGTTTCATGGAACACAACTAAAAAGGGAACTGCAAGGGACGTAGAATGACACAACAAGCACTCAATGCAAAAGAAAAGGCAAGAAGAAGGAATACAAACACATTAGGATAGAGAATAGTCACAAAATGATGCTTCCATTACTTCTAGAAATGCACAAAGCTATTACAATGGTGAAAGAGGCCGATATCCACATGCATGCACGAGCCAAATCTAGAGGTCTGCGACTCAAAATATAGAAAATATGAAGTCCTTAGCAAAGTGCGTAAGGATCCAAAATGTCCAACATTAACAATGAGCCCAACTCTTACATTTATAGATGAATTCATGGAAGAAGAAGAGAAGGAGGAGGAAAATCTGAATTTGAAATGCAACCACCAACAAGAAGCATTCAATGCCTGCAAATCCACCTAAAAATATGTCAAATACGCTTCCCAAGTTTTTTTGGCATGTTGAAGAAGGAAGAGGGGGAAAATCAGATCAAATAGGGTGGTTGGAGAAATCAGATCTACTCATTAATGCCCAAAAGATGTTTTCCCATTTCTCACCTACCAGATCCACCAAGAATTTGAATTTGAAATGTCTAGCACTATAGCCTACATCAGTAGCTATCGATTGAGACTAGGTAGATGCCAATCATAGCTCTATGTAGCAAAAGATATGGTTGTTAGAATTTTTTAGAGTCATCTGTGCATATAAAGACATGTGGCACATGGATTGGCTGAAAGGATGGCCAATTATGCAAATGTTCTTATCATTTCTGCCACGTGTCACTCATTGATTTGTTGTAAGGATTTGGTGCCCTATTGGTGTGCTTTTGATTGGTTTGTGTGGCACACTCAAGTGTGTCAGAAGAATGACATGGCATGGAAATGGTGTAGAGGAGGGTGCAAATATATGTGTGGAAGAATGAGGCATGGGAAGAAGGAAGGAAGGAAGGCAATGCACATGTGCACACACAGTGTGGGGAAATGAGAAAAAATGAGTGAGAGAACGTATGGTCAAGGCACAACTATTACAAGGTAATGTGTGGGGCGTGAGAGGGCCAAGGACTTAGCTGATTGAAGCAAGTGCAAGGGTGCACATGAGGATGAATAGGTGCTAGGAAGAAGGTGAATGTGTAGAAGATGTGCAAGGTAAGAGTGGAACAAAGAGGAAAAGGAAAAGGAAAGGGGAGAAGGGGAAGCGTGCAAGGGCGCATGAGGAAACAATGACCAAGTGAATGTGCCAAGGAGATAATTGAGGTGCATGCCACTTGTAATGAATATCTCTGAGCTATAATATGTATGTAAGTTGTCCAAATAACTAGGAGAGTTATTTGGATAATATTTTGGTGACTTTTGGGGCCATCTACTGCTAGATGAAGGAGATCAGTAGTCCTAGAGCATCCATTGGGCATGGAGTCTACTATGTAATCATGAAATTCTGATTTTCAACTTTGAAGAACTGCCCCTAAAGTCACTTGAAGGATCATTTCTTGACTCTATTCTAAATCTTGCAAACTATTGAAAATTGCTGGAAGAAGATCGACACCCTAGAAGAAAAAAAAAAGTGTGCAAGAAGCACGTGAGAAGAAAGAACTATGTACAAACAAAAAATATGCGCATAGTGCACTTGGAGGAATTGAAAACTACTCTAATATATACAAAAATGATGTAACAAACTTAATGGAAGGGTTTGAGATAGATCCCATTTACTGGGATTTATAGCGCACCTCCATCAAGATGAGTTAACTCAAAAGAGTTAGCCTCCTTACATGAACTGATGATGTATGGGCCACTCCAAAGTGCATCAAACTTTGAATGGCACCCTGGTTTAGCTCTTTGTCAAGCATCCCATTTCAAGACCAAGTCCCCAAATTTGAAATCTTGAGGCCTAGCCTTTCTGTCAAACCATTTCTTTGTTGTTTGTTGATGTTGTTCTAGCTTGATCATGGTAGAGTTCCTTGATTCTTCAAGATTAACTAGCTCTACCATTCTAATTTCTCTCTGGTCTCATGCCTTTGAGCTCTAGCTATTGGGAAAGTGCCAATGAGTTCAACTCTAGTGTCAAAGGAAGGGTAGCCTCTTTTCCATAGACAATCTTGTAAGGAAAGTTCCTATTACCTTTTTAATTGTGATTCTATCTTCCCAAAATGCGTGAGACCTTTGTATGCCATTGTCTTTGGTTGATGTTCATTGTGCACTTCATGATCCTGATCAGGTTCTTGTTTGTTGACTCTGCTAGACCATTTCCTTGGGGGTAATAGTTGGAAGAAGTCTTTAGATAGATGCCCATATTTAGAGCCCAATCAAGTGATTTTAGTGCCAAGGAAGGATTTTGCATTATCAAGAGATAATGGTTTGAGGAATGCCAAACCTTGTGACTATACCTTCAAGAAAGTCAAGGATGACTGACTCGGTTGATTCCTTGAGCATGACACTTTTTTCCATCTGGTAAAGTAGTTGTAGCTATCAACACCCATTTGTGTCTAGTGCTTGAAGGTGGATTGATCATGCCTATGAAGTCGAGACCCCATTACGTAAAAGGTTGATCCACTTGGATTGGTCGAGGGAAGCATTGCCAATCTCTTCTTTCCTAAAAAAGCACATTCCTTGCATTTTGTGACCCACTTGTGTGCATCTACAAATAGAGTAGGCCAAAAGATACATGCCATTATGATCTTCATTGTTGTAGTCTTGGTAGAGAAGTGTCCACTAGAGAATCCATCGTGAAATTTTGCTAACACTTTTTCAATTTATGTGTCATTGATACACCTTAACACATGCCATCAAGATTCTTCTTGAAGAGAAGTCCATCAATCAAAACATAAGGGATAGATTGTAACCTAGATGTCTTCTCTTTTCCTTTGTTTAAGCTAGGAGGTATATGCCCTGGAAAGGAATGTGATCATGTCCTTCATCTAGTCACATGTGCCAAGATTTGTATATTCTACTCAAGTTCTACATGCATGGAGAGCTTCATCAAGAAATAATGAAGTCTCATATTCATTGTGTGTGTCCTCAGCAAGTTTACTTGCAGAAGCATGCTACCTCTTACCAGCTTTGTGGCTTTGATAGTCACATCATATTCCATGATTTTGGTCACCCATCGTGCTCTCTTTTCACTAATTTTGCTCCCATGATGAAGTCTCTAACAAAAGAGTGGGAGACTAACACCTTAATATGATTTTGGTGAGCATACTTTTGAATTTCTTGAGCAGTGCACATGATGGAAAAGACCTACTTCTCCATGTGACTGTATTTTAATTCATAATCCTTCAAAGTATCTGGCTGAAGAAATCCACTAGTTGTTCCATCCCTTGTTCATTTTCTTGTGTTAGGACAACAACAACACTCACATCAAGCGCCATAAGCATAAAGGATAAAATCCTTTGAGTAATTTGGGTTGATGAGTGTTGGTGTGCAAGAAATCTCTTGCTTGATTTTTTTGAAGATTTCCTTTCCTTTTGTTGTCCATCTGAAATTTATGTCCTTCTTGAGCATCAAGGGTGATTGGCCTTACTAGTCCTACAAAGTTAGGAATAAAATGCCTAACAAAATTAATCTTACCGAGGAAGGATTATGCAAGGCCTTTTTGTGCACTAAAAGGAAAGAGCTAGGATGGCTGAAAATGCTCAGGATCAATTATGATGCCATCCTTTGAAACCACATGGCCCAAAAGCTTTCCTATGCCACACACAAAATTGCACTTCTTGGGGTTAAGAGATACCCAAAATTTTTGCATCTCTCAAATACTTTCTCCAAGTGTGCCATATGATCTATGCTCTACTTTGAGAAGATTGTAATGTCATCAAGGTAAACCAAGATGAACTCATTGATGTAACCTTTGAAGGAAATGTCCATGGGTGCGTTGAAAATGTTGCCTTGCATTTGACAAACCAAAGGGCATCTTCTGATATGCATATGTTCCCCACTTGGTTGTAAATGCCATTTTGAATTGATCCTCTTCCTTAACCAAGATCTGATTGAAACCAGATATCCATCTAACATTGAGAATCTTTTGCATGCCGGCCACATTCTACAAAATCTGCTCCATTGAAGGAAAAGGATAATGATCCTTTAGAGATGCCTTGTTCAAATCTCTGAAATCAACATAGAGTCTGATTTCACCATTCTTTTGTGCACGGAACTAGATTCGTGACCCAAGTAGAGTACTTGATGGGAAAAATAATCACCTCAATGAGTTTGGATAATTCCTTTCTCATGAGGGGCTCTATCTTTGGATTGACTGGTCATTTCTTTTTTTGATGGGCTTGATACCAAGATCAAGGTCAATGGAGTGTTGAGCAACACTTGGATCAAAACCTTTGAGGTCTTCATACTCCCATGAGAATATATCACTATATTTTTGAGAGAGAGAGAGATGAAGGCCTATTTTTTCATCGTGTGCACACAAGCTTTACCGAGAAGAAATTCCTTTTTCGCACATGCAATAGTGACTGGGAGATAGTCTTCTTCTTGTGCGCAAACACATATACTTTTCTTCACCTTGAACTCATCATCAGGGCTAAACATTTTCTCTAAGGTGACCATCCCTTTAGGAAACTTATTTTTTTAGTTGAATCACTTGGTCACCATAGCTATCATGCAAGTCAGCTTGCATGCTTGATGAGAACTCAGCTTCATTTTGGATGAACTGGATGATGATCTGTGCGTCACTATCAAACACTTTCCAGCTGGTGTTGTTATCTAGAATGGATGGTTTGATCACCATCTTAATGTGTTGAGTGTTTCCTTTGACAAAGTCCTCAAGCAGGAGAGAACTACAAACCAAGTGTGACCATTTGATCAGCTTCCTTATTCATTTTGTGGTGGCACCACCTGTAGATTTAGAGCATCAAAGCTCTCAAGGAGGTCCCAAAATCTTGTGTTTATAAGCTTTGAGAAGCTTATTCTTTTTCTAAACTTGTTGGTGACTTGGTGGATAACCAATTATGTATCCCCAAAGATCTACAATGCCTTAATCTTCTTCTTTTCAGCAATAAGTAGACCATGCACCAACGCCTCATACTCTGCCACATTGTTAGAACATGTAAACTACAACCTATGAGTGAAGAATAATTTCTCATCCTTAGGGGAAATGAGAACCACTCCTGCTCCCACATTGTTTCTACTTTTGGATCCATCAAAGTATAACTTCCATAGACCAGGTTCTCTTCACTTTGCTTCTTGCAGTGTGTGTAAAGCATAGCTTCTTCTTCAAGAATGTAGTAAGTACCAAGCCCAATTTCATAAGCTTCTAGTTCTTCAGCATATGGGTCAAATTTATGGTGCCTCTCTGCCCACTCATCAAGTACTAGATCAAGAATAGAAGGTGGAAGAGGTTTCTCTTCAAGAACTGAAAGCTTTTCTTCTTGGATTAAACAGTTGGCTTGGAGAGGGGATGGGACATATGACTCTACATGATAGGAAAATATTGGCTCAACTTGTATGGTAAACTGGGTACCATACCTTGTCTTGAGTAACATATGGACCAATCAAAAGACAAGTAACCACCCACTTTAGTAGTAAAATCTCTTGACAAACATAAGGAAAAAGAGGGGGAAGATCAATGATTGACACATCTTGAGTTATTGTTAGACTTGGACATGCATGGAGGGTTAGCTCAAGATCCTTGATGATTCCTAGGGTAGTGATAGTTGAACCATCGAGTTGTAGGACTCCTTTTTGGGGGCTATACTTAAGTCCTAAGACATCAACAATCTTCTTAGGCATGACAAAAGTACTAGCACCTGAGTCAATCATATAGTTATGGACAAGATGTTTTCCTATGATCAAAGACATATAGAAGGGTGGGGTTTTAACAACTTTACTTACTTTTCTCCTCTTCTTGGAAGATGTTGATAGAAGTGTGACTTTGTACATAGTTGGATCAGTGCGTGGGAGTTGTGCAGAGCTTCATGCAACAAGTCACTGTTGGGATGGAATGGTCAAGGCATCCCACATTGTAACATTTATGTTTGTCTTTTCATCTGGTCCACAATGCTGAATGGAAAACCCATTGACTTGTGCATTTGAGGAACAACAACATCCTTTCTTAGTTTCTCGAGTACAGAGGAAGGAACCTTAGCTGTGGCATAGAGGCTTGACCTAAAAAGGGGGGTGTGCACCACTTTGGAGGAGCTTTGTGTGGAGCCTCAGGTGTGGGAACTTGAGCACTTTTACTACTGGATGTCTTAGTTGCTTCCTTTTTCTTTTGAGGGTCTTCTTGTGTTGTTGGAATTGTGACTACGCATGCGCGGACTTGAGCATTCTCTTCTTGTATATTGTGTTGTCCACAACTTGGGCATGGGTCTTCTTGTATCCTCTGCAACTTGGTTGATTACACAAAAGTCCTCAAATGCCAAAGAACATCAAATTTTCCTCTAGAGGAGCTTCTGGCCTTTCTTGGTTATCTGCTTCTAGTGCACTCATTGAAGGCTCACAACTGGAAGCATTCTTGAATCATGTAGGCTTGCGTGCACATGTGCAACATTAGCACAATAATACTAGATATGAGGCATATTGCAAGGAAAGCACCATTTAGACTCTGCGCCATGTTTTTTCTGGACTGGGACAAGTTCTGACTTGTGTTGGGTGCTGGAAGAGGTTGTGTAGAGGAATAACTTGCAAAGGAAAGTGTGCATTAGCATGCCATCTATCATTCTGTTGGTTTTTTTGTACCTTTGATTCCCATACTGATTCCACCAAGGTTGATTTCTCTAGCTTTCACACTGATGATGGAACTACTCTTGTAGGCTGCGCTTACTACTTCTCCAATGATATGACCTTGTTGGACAAGTTTCTAATTAGGGCCTTCAATTCATCATCTTCTTTTTTTTGTGCAGGAGAGTAGGATGTAGATGCAACTGGTTGCACACTCTGCACTGGAACTAGAGCAATAAAAGGTTGGGGTATTGGAGACATCTCTGGGAACAAGGCATGCATGAGGCCTAGGTGCCAACTTACCAACCTGAATGAGACTTTTTTCTACCCTTATTGCAATGTTGTATGCAGGTAAGGTTCTACCTCCCATGGATTGAATCATGACTAAAATGTCACTATTCAAATCCCTTAGATAGTACAAGAAAGCATGTTGGGTTGTAGGCCTTACCACTTGAGGAATTTTGTCCCAAGTCTTCTAGAATCTGATGTTGAAATCAGTCATCTCATTGGGGGTGCATGCTTTTTGTTGTAGTTTGCTCCACCAAAGTGATAAATGATCTGATTTATCTTCAAAGTAATTACAAAGAGTTGTTCCAAGCTCATCCAAGTAGCAATAGATGCAGGTCTTAGGCCATGGTACCATTGGAGTGCTTTACCCTTGAAAGAGTTGTGAGAAACCTGACAACAACATCATCATGTGTAATCAGATAGACAGAGCATACATTGGCCACATCTTGAATGTGTTCAACAGGGTGACTTGATTTTCTCCTGTGAAGTATGGAATACTTTTGAGTGTGGCCATTGGCATATCATGTTGAGCATTGAGATTGAGTGGGATTCCACCAATGAAGTTGGCAAAGTTCCTTGTTGAGGAGATGAGGAGGTTGAAGCACCATGGTAGGGGCACACTTGTCTATTTTGAGGAGGTAGAGTGTGTGCATGCATGCTAGAGATGGGGATGCACGTGTAGAAGATCTATGTGTGTGTTTCTTGGTGAAATGGAGGTATTCAAAGGATCCTTCAGCTGCAACACTTTGTCTAGTATGCACTCTTCTCATAAAAGGCACTCAAGACTACAAAACAAGAGCTCTGGAAATGTTGGGAGTCACCTAGATGTGTTGAAATAAGCCTCCAAAGGATGGAAATACTAAGTTCACACACCAAAACTTAGCAATATGAAATTTAAGCTTTCACTACTGGTCCCACCGGGCGTGCTAGAAATTGTTGGTCATTCAAACTTGCACCCGTGTCTGGATCTATGGAAGGATCGAGTCATTTGAGACAACAATGGAACCATCTCCAAGTTGTGGGACCTTGTGTGCTTGAGATGGATCTCTGAAGAAGGTCGGTTCCTCTATCTATTTTCTATACTACTACTACTCCTAGTGTTGAAAGGGAAAACTAAGCTAACAATGCCAAGGGACCAAGGAAAGAAGGATAACATGAAAGGAAAACTAATCTAAGGAAGGTGATAACACCAGAAAAAGAGGGATGAACACTATCTATTCTGAGAAAAAAATGAAGGGAAATGCATGAAAGAAGGCTAAACACATGTAGCACAACTAAACATTCATTTACCATATCAGTTTCATGGAACACAACTAAAAAGGAACTACAAGGGATGTAGAATGACACAACAAGCACTCAATGCAAAAGAAAAGGCAAGAAGAAGGAATACAAACACGTTAGGATAAAGAATAGTCACAAAAATGATGCTTCCATTACTTCCAAAAATGCACAGAGCTATTACAATGGTGAAAGAGGTTGATATCCACATGCATGAGCTAGATCTAGAGGTCTGTGACTCAAAATATACAAAAATATGAAGTCCTTAGAAAAAGTGCGTAAGGATCCAAAATGTCCAACATTAACAATGAGCCCAGCTCTTACATTTATAGATGAATTCATGGAAGAAGAAGAGAAGAAGGAGGAAAATATGAATTTGAAATACAACCACCAACAAGAAGCATTCAATGCCTACAAATCCACTGAAAATCTATCAAATGTGCTTCCCCAAGTCTGTTTGGCATGTTAGAGAAGGAAAGAGGGAAGATCATATCAAATAGGGTGGTTGGAGCAATCAAATCTACTCATTAATGCCCAAAAAGATGTTTTCCCATTTCTCACCTACTAGATCCACCAAGAATTTGAATTTGAATGTCTAACATGTAGAAAGCCTATGTACAGACTATCGATTGAGACTAGGCGCACACCGATTAGAGCTTTGTAGAAAAAAAATATATGGTTGTCAAAAGTTTTTCAGATTCGTATGTGCATGCAAGACATGTCACGCACGTGGATTGGATGAAAGGATGACCAACTTGTGCAAATGTTCTTTTCATTTTTGCCACATGTCACTCATTGATTTGTTGCAAGGATTTGGTGCCCTGTTGGCATGCTTGGACTAGTTGTGTGTGGCACACTCAAGCATGTCAAAGAATGATGTGGCATGGAAATGGTGCAGAGGAGGGCACAAAGATATGCATGTGGAAGAATGAGGTGCATGGGAAGAAGGTAGAAGGAAGGTGTGTGCAACATGCATGGGGAAATGAGGAAAACTAATGAGTGGAGAATGTATGGTCAAGGCACAACTATTACAAGGTAATGTGTGGGGGGGAGAGGGCCAGGGACTTAGCTGATTGAAGCAAGCGAAAGGCGTGTGCATAGGATGAATAGTTGCTAGGAAGAAGGTGAATGCGTAGAAGATGTGCACAAGGTAAGAGTGGAACAAAGAGGAAAAAAAAAATGGAAAGGGGGAAGAAGGGAAAAGTGACCAAGTGAATGTTCAAAGGGACATTTGTGAGGAATATATGACCAAGTGAATGTCAAAATAACTAGGAGAGTTATTTGATAAGGTGTGATAACCTTCATTTTTTCATTGGTACACTTTGTTTTGGAAATGAAGGTCCATCTTGAAGAAGATCTAGGAATATGTATGTAAGTGGAATAATGCTCCTTTTTTTGCATTGTCCCAATTTCCTACTTTCTTCGTTGCACTAATTTACCTCTTTAAACATTGTAAGGAATTTTCTAAGTCCCTTGATTGGATATGTCGAGCCCAAAAGGATTTCATGAAATTGTTCCTTGGTTACCTCTATTCCCTAATTCCCTACTTCCTCTCGATATGTTGCTTCAATGCTCCTTCCTTGCCTATGTCGGGCCCCAAGGAAACCCGAGGAACCTGCTCCATGGTTCCCTTTATTCCCGATTCTTTGCTTCATTCAATGCACTACCTTCCCCTTATGTTGGTTAAGTTAGAGCTCCAAGGAACACTTAGACCTATCCCCATGTTCACCATGCCTCCTGAAGAGTCGAACTCTAATAAAATTCCACCATGTGTCCAATTGGACAAATTGGGCCCTAAAGGAACAAAGGGAATCGTTCCATAGTTACACCAATTTTCCAATTTTCTACTTTACCTAACAAACCAATAAGAAGGCAAAACGTGGCACTTTTTCAAAGCTTCAAGAGGAAATTTTTGTTTTCAACATTACAGTTATGCAGTTGTGAATCCCTTATCATGGCCCTAATGCGTTTTGACAATTTTTCTCATAAATTTTGTTTTGGGCATCTATTTTCAGTGAAACTAATTACATTAGGACTGTCATGGAAAAGGATTTCCACCGAGGGAAATTTTGGAAGAAATGGTGCGCTTTTTTAAATATTTTAGTTGCAGAAATTTGGGCGGGAAAAACATAATTTCCATGAATGTAATGAAAAATTCAACAACTGGAAATGCTCTCTTGATCTTATTTCAACCCTGATGCTTTTGGAATCATGATATACTCTTCTTTTCCCCACTATATGAAGAATGGATGATCTATGCATTATGGAGTGGACATTTGGCATTGTTTACCTCTTTCATCTCCTTGATTGCATGTTCCTTCATTGATTTTCCCCAATTCACATGGATCACCATCTTGACCGTTGATTGGTCATCTACAAAGCATATTATTCTAGACACCTATAATTTAACCCGAGCAATTTAAATACTTAAATTGTGCTAATTATCCCCTTTCCCAAAAATTGGTGACATATCATCGATATACCACACTTCCTCTTCTATCATCTTTAATTAGCTACATTACACTAGTTAATTAACCCTTCTATCCCAAAATGACGTCAATTAACGTAATTTCGTTAATCAGCTCCCCTTTCTATCTACATTAATTAATTATTTCTAATTAATTAATACCCCTTTCTATATAGATTACTTAATTATTCTCGTTAATTAATTTCTCTTCTATTTAATCAATAAATCATTACTTATTTGATTATATATTTCTCATAGTCTAAATCATGCTAATTATTCCTCTAAAAAGCTTCTATAAGTTTGTACATCTATTAATTAATCACTTTGATTAATTAATAAAGTCCCTCGATCCCATGGGTCACTAAAGGACAAACTAAACTCTCCATTTATCCCGCATGAAGGAGGATGTAGAGATTCTTCTATCCATTAGGCTATATAAAGAGCCCTCCTCTTACCTTTACACCTACACCTTTACACACCTAAATGAGCATAGAGCGTACACTATAGCCATTTATCATCTTAGAGGACTCTTCATTAGAGGAGCTAGCTACTTTCATGTCTTGTATTCATCCATCCAAGTTTTGAATTCATATGGGGATATGTCAAATGGTCTTGTAGCCATGGATTAACAAGACTCCATTCTTTAAAACCTTGGGATTCAAACATATAATCAAACCCTTGATTTCTAAGGATCTAAATAGGTTAATTTCATTTGATTAACATTCAATAGAGATATAGATTAATGGATTAACATGTTAGTTTGAATATTTATTCATGTTCTAATGCAAGGATGTTGGTAAATTAGTCTTGTTTAAGCTCTAAGCATGATGGTGCATTGATTTCGATTTAGCTTTGTTTTAGGAATACTAGGTGTTAGTTTTAATTCTTTTTGCATTGCTAACAAATACATGTACACATTTGGCATGCCCGGTGGGACAGTCCTTAGTCCATTAACATTCTAGTTCAAATTTTATTGTTATTTCAAGTTTTTGGCTAACCCTTGATATACACATATGGAAAATAATGTTCAATTTCTTAGGATTTTGCTAATATTACATGTGTAGGATCTCATTTAGATCTTTAATTCTAATGGGTTGTTGTCAATTTCGAGCTAACATACTAAAATTTGGAGTGTTTTGAGCTTTTGGTGTCTTTGACCGTATTTTAATTGTAGGATGGGTGCAAGCACACAAACCCTGGCGCTGGCACACTAAATGTGGCACATGAACACTAAACTTGGCATAAACACATGTTCCAGCGCACACACACTTTGCTCGTACTATACCTTCACTATTTCTAGAAACATGTTAGGCTGGTGCATATGCCCTAACCTTGGCACACATACCATAATCCTGGGGCAGGAATCTTTCGGGTGGTGCAGGTGCACTGTCTGAGTTTTTATACCGCCTTTTTGCTAACACTAGTGCATACGCCTATACCCTGGCGCACATACCATAATCCTTGCACAAGAATCTTTTGGGTGGCACAGGCACATTGTCTGAGTTTTTTATACCGCCTTTTTGTTAACCCTAGCACACATGCCTATACCCTAGCGCACATACCATAAACCTAGCACAGGCATCTCTCGGGTGGCATACGCGCACTGTGGATTTAGATTTACATAGAGGGGTGCACATGCCCTAACCCCCACACACACTCTAACCCACACGCATATGTCCTAACTCATGCCCAGTGTTTCAGTCCGAGTTGGCATAATTATTTCAAAGTTGTGAAAATTTGTTTCCTAAGGTACTAACATCATTACAGGTTTTATTTTTGCATGGATATGCTAGACTAGACATGGAATGAACCTTGCATGTTAATTATAAGAGTAAGATTGCGTATGCTCTTACCTCATATCTTTTGGGGCAATCTTGGGAATCATAAATGATTCTTATGTCTTTTATTGCTTTAAGAATATGTTGAATGTCCAAATTGAGAAAAAAAAAATCGTGTTTGAATTAAGTGTTTCCATTTGTTGATTTCTTGGATTTTATGTCGCGTATGCTTTTCTCTTGCGTCTTAGGGTGATCTTGAGAATAAAAAATGTCATTTATTCTTTTTATGTAAAATTACTAATCCATTGTACAGAACCACAAATGCTTGTCAAAGAAGGGTGGAGCTGAAACAAAACTAAAACTACTAATATAGTTTCCGTGCAAGGGTTTCCAAAAGGTGTTCAAGCAAATCACAACCAATTTAACAAATATAAAAACACACCACAATCAACACTTTGTATTTGTAGGTTACGATAAGGGTATGCCCCATCCACTTACAACTAGGACATAGCCCCTTTGGCATAAGCCTTAAGTTACAACAATGGGGGTGGTCCTAGGAACCCCAAAGTAGCCCACACAAGAGAGAACCTTGTGGATGAAATGGGAAGTGCTCCACACAACCCACTTGACTAGTACACATGTGAGATTTAGCGTCACAAGTTGTTTGTATCACAACCCCAGTGAGAGTACACGATGGATGCATTTATTGCCCACTATGCTTGAAGGGGGTAAAGTAAAGCCGAGATACTCCCAAATTATTCAGTGTGCAACTTTTTGGGTAAATCGAGCTCGCTCTTAGATGACTTATGACACCTAGTTGAGTGAACCACCCAGGAAGCTATCTTTGACCAGGAGCCCACTTGGACCATATCAAATCCAATTTGAGTTGAGAGATATTTTTCATCACGAAATGTGTGAAGCATTACTTTTGCTTAGTTTTTCACTTGCCCTAAGGTGAGGTGAAACTCTTCCAAAGTGAGGCCAACATTTTTCAACCCCAATTGATCTACTTCCTTCACTTTCTTTTGACACTTTGTTGATTAAAAGAAGAGTGACTACCTTTGTGTTATCAATTGATAGTTTTACCAATTTTTTGTCATTTTACACCCATCCATGTTTGTGTTTGGGTTATTAAACGTCTAAAGTGTGTGGGGACGTTTGTATATCATTGATAGACTTTTTTATCTTGATACCTAAGTCAATATCATCATCATTGTTAGGCTTGGTTCATCACTTTGATTCTCCTTTGAGCGGCTATCTTATTTATATCGTGTCACTATAATTTTTGTATTTACGTCTTGTTTCTTGTAAACTTGGCCTAAATATCTATATTATAAGGTTACGCTATACACACTTTAATTATTACCTTGATTCAAGAGTGTTAAGTGCTACCACTTGTGCGTGTTATACCAATATCATTTTGATATCAATACCTTACTTTCTTGAAAAGTTTGGTTAACATATCTTGGTGAAATTTTTGGTCACCCAAAATCGTAACTGACACCCTTTGGAATATAGGTCTTGATTGAATTTGGGCTTGCTTCTAGTATATTTTGTTTGGATCTCCCATTAACTTCTTGTTATTACTTACGCCTTGTTCATTTCTTTGAACTTGACATAAGTAGGGACATTTTTTTAATCATCATATGACACCAACTACCTTTTTGAAGAAAAATTTAGGAAGTCCTTCATTTGATTATTTGGTTTGAAACTCAAAGCATTGTGTGACTGATTCTTGTTTGCAAATCATTGTGTCATGTTGGTTCTTTGACATTCATAATATTCTTGACGTTCCTTCTTTTCACTTAGGTTTGATAAAAATATTTGAACACATTCATAGATACCTTAGTGAACCTATTACACATTATGGCTCCTAAAACACGATTAGGACTCAAAAAGTAGGCTTTGGAAGCAAAACAAATGCAAACTTGGGAAGCCTCAAACAAACAAGGGTCAAACCCTTTTATTAGCCATGATCTTGGGCCTTTATTTTCCATAAAAAAGAGGTAGAAGAAATGATAGATCATAGTGGTGACGAGTTGGAATCCCCACATGCGGAGTTTGACTTTGACCCCACCTTGTTAGATGAATTCCTTTTTAGAAACAAGGATTGGGTACTAGCACGAGTTGTAGAATTGGGAGCCATAATGCCTATCGAACAAGAGGAAATCCCACCTACAAATGATGATAATGAAGAGGAGCAACCTCTTATTAACATGGATGATATTTTAACACATGGTCATGCTTCTACTTCTAACGTGGGAAATGATAATGTAGTGGGATATAGAATACCTTTCCTTAAAGTACCACGTAAAGTCAGAATAGAACACGAAAATGTTAAACAACTTCTCGCAACATGAGGAATAAGAGGAACCTCTTAAAGAAGAATTCACTATTCAACAACAAATTAGCAACCTTAGTCGACAATTGGCTTTGTTAACATCTCATGTACAAAAAGAAACAAACAATAATATACAAAAGACAAAACCTAAGGTCAAAATTAGTGAACTTCAACTAGATAATCAAGGAGAAGATAATGTGGGACATCATCGTGTATATATCCCTACTTCTCCTACCAAAGAACAATTACTCACTCAAGAAATGCAATCTATGAAAGTGACACTTACAAGCCTCCAAGAGAGCACTGTGGGGAATAGCAGAAAATATCAATATGAAGAGCTATGTCCCTATCCATTTGACAAAACTATGATGCTTCAACCCTTCCCTAAAAATTTGACATGCCGAAATTTGACAAATACAGAGGGAAAGGTGACCCGTGAGACCATGTAAAATATTTTTATATGGCATGCCAAGAAGTGGCCTATAGTGACAATTACCTCATACGACTCTTTCTAAAGAGTCTAGGGGCCAAGCCTTAGAATGGTTCACTCACTTACCTCATGGGTCTATTTTCACATGGCTTGAATCTGGTAGAAAGGTTTGTACGACACTTCTCGTACAACATAGAAAGTGACATAACCATGGCGGACTTGTGTGGCACTAAACAACGCCCCAATGAGACATTCGCTAGTTTCCTATAAATATGGAGAGGGATAGCCAGTTGCTTCCCTTGTACATTTCTTGAAAAATATTTGGTGAGTATCTTGTGCCCAGCTTGCTTTTCATTTGTAACTACATTGTGTTTGCACCTTCAAGAGGTTATTGAAAAGGGCATTCACATAGAGAAAGCCCTTATTTCCAAAGGAACCATTAAACCACTCTCTACGGATAAGAAAAATGCAAAACCTATGGAAAAGTTGAAAATATTCAATAAAAACAAGAACGTGGTGGGAGACAGAATTATAGATTCCAAACGTGTGCAAACGGTTCAGACTGGTCAACCTTTTAAACTAACCAAAGGACATGTTAAACCACCACCTAAACGTAGAATTTTCACTCCTCTCAATGAGCCTTTTTCGGTCATATTGAAGAAATTGGATGGAGCGCACATGGTGACTTATCCCACAACACAACCCTTTGATGACAATGCTCCAAAACCATCATGGTACAAATATCATGACTATTGTGAATTACATCGTGTCAAGGACACAAAAAGACAAATTTCTACGACTTTGTCACTACATCCATGACCTCATCGACAATGGGGAGATAGAATTGGATAACCCAGAGAAAAATCAGACGCCAAACTAAAATATGGGAATATACAAGGAACCATTCCCTAAACATGGTAAGTCATATGAGAAAAATCTGGATCAAGGAGAGTCATCCCGGGATTACAAATTGGCAAATTATCTATGTACTAAGAAAAACAATAATCGTTACGATTCACTCATCGGATGTATCTTCTCTTCTAGTGACCATGTGAACACCATTTGGATCAAGGGAAAGGATTGCGTTATGGTAACAAGGTACACCCACCTCATGATTCTTGAACCCTCTTCGTCGACCCCACAAGATGGTAGGTACAACCTCTTAGAACAACTTGAGAAGACGTCTGCCAATATTTCAATCTTGGATCTTCTCAAAATATCAAATGTACACAAGGACATCTTGTACAAAACTCTTCAGGGGTCAGGAGTGCCACTAGAAGTAGATCCTATGCATCTTCAAGTTGCGGTAGCCAACATTGTCCCAATTGAGTACATCTCCTTTAATCATAGGGAGATCCCTATTGAAGATCCAATGCATAATCTCCCCTTATATATTGAGGTATTCGTCACCCGCCGAAAGATAAAACGGGTGCTTGTGGACAATGGATCTGGGCTGAATATATGCACATTAAAGTTAGTTAAGCAATTAGGACATACATAAGAAGACCTCGAGTCCCACATCATTACCATAACTTCTTACGACAACGTAGAAAGGGAGTCACTGGCACAATCACATTACCCATGGAAGTTAGACCCACTTGTCATCACATGAAGTTTCATGTCTTGGACTTAGAACTCCCATACAATATGCTTCTTGGCCAACCATGGATTCATGCCATGCAGTTGTCCCGTCAACGTTCCATCAATACATCAAACTGAAACACGAGGGACACACTATCATGATACAAGGATATATCGAACCCTTCGCTCACTGCAGAGCTCTCAATAGTTTTGTGAGTAATGGTGCCTATGTGTGTCCCTCTCGCTAATATAGTTGTTCCTCTTCAACTAAGCCATGGATTCACGAGTAGATTCAGATTACCTAAGTTCTTGCACTGTGAGGCTTCTACCTTAACTTCTCCTTTTGATTCATGGGAGAGGAAGGTTCGGGAATATGGTTGTGGAGAGTATAATGTCTAAAGCAAGCTCTTTTGGTTTCAGACTGTCATTGTCACCAAAAACTAAAGGCCGACCCAACTATCATTTCGAGACGGCCTAGAGATGAGCAAACTATTGGGTCATTTCTACCGGAGGATTTCTCACTAAAGAGAAATTGTTGGACCCACATACAACTCAAGTCCCGGAAGATACTCAACCAACCTTGCTACCAAATCCCTGAGTATGAGAATTCTATCGAATGATGTATTCCATGGGCTACAAGGGTCTAGGATGCGGAAAGAATGAGCAAGGACCAAGAGAACCAATTCCTCTCCCACATTTCAAAATGGAAAGGTACGGCATCAGCATTTGACCCTATGGATTACACCCCAATGATCAAGATGCCACCTGTTCTAAGCACGAAGATAGCTCTAATTATTTAGATAGCGATACAGATTCCCACTATAGCCAATACGAGGATCTTTCCTCCACGAACTTGTTCATGAATACCATTGTCCTTACCATAACCCCTACTAAACCTAAAATTGACCTTGTTTACCCTTGCCTTGTCGAATGGGACCAACAACGTCACATGTCACTGGATCTCTTTGAAAATTACGAAGCCATTACAGAATTCATGGGCATTCGGGATACAATTCCGATTGGATACCATAAGAAAGGTTTCTACATTGACTTAGATACATGTGCATACTTCGGTGAGGAAGTTGAGGTTCGTGATCAACAAAACTTAAGAAAAAGTTGTAGTGCCCACTTCCCTTTGACACCTTTTTTATACCGATCTTGATATTGTTGATTGCCTTGATGTTGTTGTGATTCATATGTATAGATGAGTTTGTGATTATATTTATATCATGTTGGATGTTCTGATATGGCCATGAGGCCGAAGGAGGTATTTATTTTTTGACAGGTTAAACTATCACAACAAACATTGGGGGATTGGATACCAACCACATTGGAATTCTAGATGAATTCAACAAGGTCACCATGGCAACATGTTTTGTGTGTGTGTGTGTGTGTGTGTTGTTTTTATAGGGATTCCCATGGGGGGGATTACCTTTGAATGTGACCAAGGGGATTTATGTATTTATTAATGTTGTTTCTTTTATTAATGTTTTCATGTGTTTATTTTGTGGTGCTTTTACCCTTTTTCATTAGTTATTAAATGTTGTGAATAATCATGTTGTTAAAGTAAACAAATCAATATGTCATAAGAAAGTAATTAGTGAAGTGGTTGGATTTTGTATTAAATATTGTAAGTATGTGTAAGTGACCTTGTAAGTGATGTGTAAGTTTACTTCTGAGTGTGAAACACTCCACCTTCTTGGAAATTCGAATTTGTCCTTGGAGGCTAATTTTGGAGGCTTGTGGGACAAGTAAAACTTGTCCCATACCTCTTAACTTTATTTACCAACCATACCTATGGTTGGAGGGTTGAATTTAGACCTTTATGCATTTTGATATGACTAATTGTAAGTTTTAATTGCACTCTTCTTACATTTTATTAAATTTAGTCCTTATGGGGTGTGGGCTTTTTGGAGTGTGTAAGTTTATTGTCATATTATTCACCCACCTCTTTATTGTGCATTGGAGAATGAATTTGAATTTTGTGTTGGAGTTAAGGATGTGTGATGTGGCATCCTACATGGATCCACCTCATCCTCTTATCTTCCCTCTTATATAAAATTAGAACTCCTTGCTTTGTTTTGGGTTGTTGAACATTTTCCATACTTCCTTTTGGGCAAAATTCTCTTTGTGTGGAGCTCTTTCTTTTGGAAGGATATTGGAGACCTTTGCATGCTTGTTGGTTGTTGATTTTGGACTGTATTTTGGCATTGGAAAGCTTGCTGTTTTGGAACTTAGACAACTCCTTCATGGAGAGGTAAGAGCTTGGCTCTTGAAATACTCTTTTTCTTTATGAATGTACATGTTATTGTGTGAATGTTTTAGCATGTTTGTGGGTTGTTTGGGTAGATTGCCTAGGAATGGTGTAGGAGAAGGCTATGGGAATCCATGGGGTGGGGGGGCGGTATAAGGGAATGACAAGTGGCATCAGAATTCATGTGGAGGGAGTTGGGATTGGGTTTCTACCTTGGAAAATAAATGGCATTGCATTTCTTACTTTGTGGGGGCATAAGGAAATTTGTGGGGGCATAAGGAGGGATTGTGGGGGCATAAGGATATATGGGAGATGTTTTATATTGGTGGTCTATTACGGTGGATACCCAATTCCCATTAGGAGGCATAAGCAGCTTCCCCATAGTTCCTTTCTCCTTTGGCTTTCTTGATGGAGCCTTAGTCTTGTTTGTATGTTTTAATGTAGTTGTAAACTACATTCTGTTTTGAACTGTGTTTAAAATGTGAAAATGTTGCATGTGTGTTGTGGAAGCCTTGTTTCCATGGGTTGAATCACATCTTTATTGCATTATGGTTGGGGCTCGGGGGCCAATGAAGAAGGATGGCTTCTCCTCTTCATTGGATGTCTTGGTTGGGTGGAGAGCATTGCCTTTCCCCTGCCTTTGTTGTGATCCAAAAGGAGAAATTTATGTTGTTGTTCTAGAGCAGAGGAGAAAGACAATTTGACAGTTCCATGTGAAATGAAATCTCATTGTAACCTTTCCCACCTTGAAGTGGATGATCTTGTAAATGTTGTAATGGAAAGATGTTGTACTGATTGCAAGTGGAAATTAGAAATGTAAAGGAGTTATACTTTGTATTATGTTTAGGAAGAATGTGAAAGAATGATATGTTTTTGGTATACTGCATTTTGTAATCAAATGGAAAAGAAGTTGTAAGAGTTCATTTGAATTAATGGAAATGGTATGTCTTGTCCATATGATGTTATTCCATTGGAAGTCTGTGTTTTGCATACTCTATGAAATCTCTATTTGAAAAATGGTAAAGTGGAACACGTGAAAAGAAAATGTAATATTCTCGCCCTATGTTTAATAAATGATTTTGGAAGGAATTGAAAGATGTAAAGTTGTATTGTTTTTTGAAATCAATAAAGGATTGCAATAATTTTCTTCAATTTGCATTGTTGCATTGAAATTGATCATCAATTTGTGATTTGAAACCTCTGTTTGGAAAATTGAAAGAGGAATACGTATGAAGGAAATATATGGAACTTTGTTCTTTTGAAATATGTTAAAATTGGAAATCAGACCTTGCATTTTATCTGTTAAATGGTTTGTTTGTATCAACTAAATGTCTTAGGCTGGAATGGAAATGAATCTCCATATTTGGAAGATGAAAAATGATAAATAGCCCTTTTAAATCTGATCTTTGTTTTAAATTTTAAAATTGGCAAATACTTCTCTAAAATGCACAGTTCAAACCTACAACAATAAAATGAAAAATTAAATGATTGAATTGAAGTAGTAGGCCCTAAACGAGTTCAAATAGACTAAAACACTTAAGGAAATATTTCAAAACTTAGCAAAATCGGGCTCAAACCGTTTTGCAGTCATTTTTCTGTCAAGAAACGGAAATGCTCAAATTTACAAGTCAATCAGACAAATTGAACCTTGAATCCTTCCTTAAATCCATTTAGGAAAAATCCTCCATGTCTATTTGACATGTTGAGAGAGGAGGAAGATCAAATTGAATAAATCTAACAAGTTAAAATTTACCAGTTCGCACTATATAAGCCTGCAGGCCATTTTCTTAAAATTGACCCCTTAAAATTTATCAAAACCAAAAATTAATGATCTCTATGCAAAGAGGACGTTGATAGCTTTCCAAAAAGTCCTTGTTTTCCCAAACCGAGCTCTTTATCAAAATTTATGGCCTTTTGAAGTTTTCTTCACTTGGCGTTAAAATTTTGGAAAAGTTTCCTTGGCGGGCTGTGAGCCCAAATTTTTCCCTTGGGGCTTAGGAAAATTTTTGGGAAAATTTTCAAAATTTTCTCCGTCGGCCCACAACCAATTAGAGGCTGCCACGTGGCACCATGAGGTGACAATGGAGGGGTGGATCCTCTTTTGAACTTAGCGTTTTCAAAAAAATTGAGAAAATTTTTCAAACGTTCCCCGCCAAACCCGCAACCAATCGAGATCTTGACACGTGGCACCTTGGGTGTCGGCGGCGGCATGGATCAATTTGATCCCTTAGCATTTTGTGACCCAAAAGGCTTAATGCCTTAAATCTCTCCAACGGCCCGACTTCCCACCAGAGCTTTCTCAAGCCGACACGTGTCCTCTTCGGGCCCATTGGTGCGCGGAGGCAAATCACGCTTTTTCCTCGAAAAGGGAAAAAAATGCCAAGACTCTTCCCCGCTCTATCGACCCGCGCAATAGGCACGCAGACTCGCCCTTGGGAAAATTTTCACCCCAAGGCCCGCCGACCCATAACTTGAAAAATATGAGTTAGGAGGACTTCTTTATATCAATGGAAAGGTGAGGAAATTTTCTATCCAATGGGAGTGATTTAGGAAAATTTTGAATGCGTTAAGAGTGAGAAAAATCCAGTTGAAACTTTAAACCTGCTAGAGAGTGAGTATGGTGAGGAATTTCCCTCTAAACCTATTTGAAACTTCTTGCCCTAAATTTTGGACCTTGTGACCTCTAATAATTTTTAATAAAAGAAAAGTATACTCTAGTAGATTAGAATTGTTCCGGAACCTGTTAGTGACAGCTGTTGTCTTGTAACATGGTTGTAGATTCTATTAATAAAAAAAATAAAATTATTCCATAATTTTCTTAACTAATCCTAGGTTGTTCTTGGATCTCAAGTGGGTTGTTTTAACGGGTGTTACAAAAGCGAGGCAAGAGTTCCAATGAAAATCCTTGGCAAAAAAAAGTCTAAGTCACATAGTGAAAACCTCTTTGAGGCGTTGGCTGAAAAACAAGTAAAAAAATCAATGGACAAGAAAAGTGACCACACTAAGGGTGAAAATCTTGTAGAGACACCCTTGGAAGAAGATCTCAACCTTCCTCCCGATCCTACACGTATGCAAGATTTTTCAACAATGCTAGTAGAAGAAACCATTGATGTGAATATTGGAACAGAAGAGGATCCAAAGATAGTCAAATTGGGAGCTTCACTCTCACCACGGGAATAGAAAACCTTCACCATGCTTCGTGGGAATTTGTAGATGTATTCACATGGTCCTATAAGGATATGTCGGGCTTGGATCCAACTTTGGTAGTGCATAACCTAGTAGTGCACGCAGACACCAAGCCCATCAAACAAAGCTTAGAAAAATGCATCCATGGGTGGCTCTTCTAGTTAAAGAGGAGCTAGAAATATTGCTAGCAGCAGGATTCATTAGACCTATTGATTACTCAAAATGGATATCAAACATAGTCCCCGTACAAAAGAAACTAGTCGGGATCAGAATTTGTACGGATTTTTGAGATATTAATAAGGCGTGTCCAAAAGATGACTTCACATTGCCCAATATTGATATGATTGTTGAATCCACTGTACGATATGAAATTTTATCTCTTATTGATGGATTTTTAGGCTACAATCAAATCAAATCATAGATGAAGACCAACACAAGACAACCTTCACAACCTCCCGGGGACTTTTTGTTATCAGGTAATGCCCTTTGGTCTTAAAAATGCAAGAGCAACTTATCAAAGGGAAATGACCATGATTTTCCATGATATGATTCATGACATCATGGAAGACTATGTGGATGATATCCTCGAGAAATCCAAGACAAGATCAGATCACCCTGAGATTTTGTGGCGTATCTTTGAACGCCTGCGGGAATACAAAGTCAGATTGAATCCTAAGAAGTGTGTGTTTGGCGTATTATCAAGGAAGTTGATTAGATTCATTGTATCTCGAAGAGGGATTGAGGTAGACCCAACTAAAGTTACTTCCATTACTGAAATGCCTCCTCCCAAAAACATCAAACAACTGCGTAGCTTGCAAGGAAAGATACAAGCCATCCGCCGCTTCATTTCCCAACTTGCTAATAAGTGTCATTTGTTCACTCACCTACTTAAAAAGGATGTTGCCTTTATTTGGGTACCAGAGCAACAACAGGCTTTCACCTTGCTTAATCAATACTTAGCCAATCCACCTGTTCTCATGCCTTCAACTCTATGTGAGCCACTTCTATTGTATATTTATGCCACGTAATTTGCTATTGGTGTGTTGCTCGCCCAATATGACCTCAGCCATAAAGAAAAGTTTTTTACTATCTCATTCGTACTCTCATTTCTTATGAGCTCAACTACCCTTAGATTGAAAAATCTTGTTTGGTTGTAGTTTTCACCTTCCAAAAACTTTTCCATTACCTGTTGAACACTAAAACCAAGCTCATATCCAAAGTTGACCCGCTTAAGTACTTGTTGTCAAAACCCTCCCTTACAGGTAGAATGGCTAATTGGATCATTCTACTAAGTGAATTTGACATTGAGTATGTGCATCAAAAGTTAGTAAAAGGACAAGTACTCACCGATCAATTAGCAGAAGCACCATTACCAGGGACAGAGCCTATAAGTCTGGATATGCCAGATGCTTCATTACTATATATTGAGGAATCTATCATGTGGAAGGTGCACTTTGATGGATATTTTACTTTTCATGGCTCGGAGGCAGGTGTGGTTTTAATTACTCATTCAGGCGACCCTATACCTCAAGCTTTTGACCTTGGTTTTCCTAGTACAAATAACATTGTGGAATATGAAGCGCTCATTGCAGGGATGAAGTTGGCAATCAAATGGGATATCCATCATGTTAAAATTGTTGGTGATTCATATTTGATCATCAAGCAAGTTAACGATGAGTATAAAGTCAAAGATGAGAAACTCATCCCCTACAAAAACTGGTGGAAACCTTGAAAGAGTATTTTGTGCATATCACATTTGAGTAGATTCCAAGAGCACAAAACAGATCCACAAACGCTATGGCAGCCATAGGGTCTATGCTACGAATTCCACCAGAGATCAATGACATGTCATTCTTTGTTGAGAATATACGCCAACCTGCATATGATATGCCTGAATCATGTTTGGCTTGTGAAGTTGTTAGTCCCTATTCCCCATGGTATGTGTACATCTACGCCTATCTTAAACAAAACACCTTCCCTCCTAATATCTCCCATTCCAAAAAACAAATCCTTATCTACCAGATAGCCCGTTACACCCTCTTAGGAGATACACTCTATCATCGTGGCTACGATGGGAATCTGTTGTGTTACCTAGATGTAGAAGAGTAAGTCCAACTAATTAAAGAGGTGCATGAAGGGGTGTGTGGTGCCCATACAAATGGAATGGTTCTAGCTAAGAAATTGTTGAGAGTAGGATACTATTGGCCTACTATGGAAATAGATTGCAACTATGTAAGGAAATGCGTATTATGTCAAAAGTATGGAAATTTCATCCATGTGCCATCACAGCCGTTGCAACCAATCACAACCCCATGGCCATTCTCCAAATGGGGACTGGATTTAATAGGAAATCTCACCCCTACCTCATCTGATGGTCATACTCACATCATCACAGCTACAAAATATTTCACTAAGTGGGTGGAGGTTGTTCCTTTGACTTATGTTACAAGAGCTCATATTTCAAAGTTTATCATGAATCACCTTATTTGTTGGTATGACATTCCTGCGGCCATAGTTACTGACAATGGAAAATCATTTAAGAACAAGATAGTGAAGGACATTTGTCATTGATTTCAAATAAAATTGAAATGGTCTACGCAATATTATCCACAAGGTAATGGGCAGGTTGAAGCCACTAATAAAACATTGGTTCGAATCATGGAAAAGATGGTGAGTAAGATAGGTCGTAATTGGAATTTGTAAATTCACCCCACCCTTTGGGCTTATAGGACCTCCATTCACACTCCTACTAGTGTGACACCCTATTCCCTAGTATTTGGAACCGAATCCATTATCCCATTGGAAATTGAGCTTCCTTCCTTGAGAATATCTCTTAGGGATTATCTAGACAAGGATGAGGATTACATAGTATCAGGCTGGAAGAATTAGAAATCCTAGATGAAAATCGTATCCGTGCCCTTAACCATCTCAAAGTGTATCAAAACAGAGTCTCTAGAAATTACAACAAAAGGATCATACCTCGTCAATTTGAGGTCGAAGATTTGGTCATGAAAGAAAATCAGTTCAACACAAGGGTAGGAAAGAGAGAAGAAAGGAAAGTTCGAACCGCATTGGTTAGGACCTTACGTCATTGTGGCCAAATATGGTATGGGAGCATACAAACTTTCCCATCCCAATGGTGATGAGCTCCATGAACCTATGAATGCCATGCACCTTAAGCGGTTCTATGCTTAAACATGGCGCAAAAATCAGAAAAAGCAAACCAAAAAAGAGTAAAAATGATCAAAATACAAAAAAATAAAATAAGAGAAAAATAAAAAGAGAAAACAGGTCATCCATATGTGAAAACCATGCAATTGTGGCACTTTGGATAGGTCCCTTGGTGAAAACCAATTTCAGCGCCTTGGGAGGATTCGTTGTTCACAAGCATCTTACATATGAAGGGTACTTTTACTCAGCTTAAGGTTAGTTCCGCGCCTACATCTGAGATTCCCTGTGAACCTATCCTATCAAGCCTTGATCCGGCTTTTTCTCCTCTTGTTGATATGTGAAAGGATGGTCTTTGCATTTTCCCATCTAACATTGGGGGCACTTCTGCGACTTCACCTTCCTATTTATAGCATGTGGCACCTACCCTTGTATATTCTCTATCTAACGTTGGGGGCATCCATGTTTCTTGGTTACTGTGCATAACTTCGGAAAACCTTAGAAAATCACAAAAACATTCGAAAATTGTTTCACAAAATCACAAAAACATTTGAAAATCTTAGATAATCACAAAAACAATAGAAAATTATTTCACAAAATCACAAAAACATTCAAAAATCTTAGAAAATCGCAAAAACAATAGAAAATTGTTTCACAAAATCACAAAAACAATAGAAAATTGTTTCACAACACCACAAAAACAATAGAAAAGGGTTTCACAAAATAGTCTTGCAAAAACATTACATTAGTTTCCCTACTTTATCTTGTTTCTTGCTTTGTTTGTGTACATTGTTTGTTTGTATAGTTGTTGCTTGTTTGTACATTTGTATAGTTTGTTTCTTAGACATACTTTGATAAGATTCATCTTTTCTTGCTTAGATTAGATTCATTCTTACTTGTACATATGCAATGTGTTTTTGCATGCTTGTAAATAATTATACATAGTTATGTTAATTTGTGTTGGTTAGCACCGTATGTATGTGTGGTTAGGTTTGTTGGCATTTGATTGTGTTTTCTTGTTGCATGTACATTGTTTCATTATCACATCATCATATTTCCATCAATATCATCACATCTAACATCATCTATACATCATATAAATAAAAAGCTAAGTATACATCATACATGAATGTTAAGATAATCATCACATATCGTATCATCAAATGGGGGCAAGAGGGATCGCAAATATCAAAATCTATCCCCCCCGCACCAATATCATCATGTCATCCCATCCACTAATCTAGAGCATCACATGTACAATATAATTGATATCATCTATGGATCTATCATATCAAAATCAAACACATGTGGTAAAAACATCTCAACTATCATCATGATACATACACAATGTGAAATCAAATCATATAACATCATGACACATCCATAATCCATGCAATCAATCATCAAAAACAATAAAATTCCATCATCTCATAACAATGGTGCCACATCAAAATGTCCATATATACAAGTATAAAATGTTTGTCTCACAAAATATATACATCATCGATACAAAATGGGCCATCAAAGGGCACAACTCATAAAAATGCCTTCATTAGAGGCATACATCAAAAATGTTATACATCGATCAAAAGAATAAAGCCTTCATCAGAGGCGTGCATCAAATAAACTAGTACATCATATACATCTGTCAAGTATAACACCTTCATAAGAGGCTTGTATATCATGATACAAATACAATAAAAGAATACAATGAGATTCAGGGCTGACTAGAACCCTCAGAGGGAGTGGTTGGTCTTGTGCAATGGAGGTGGACCCATAACTTGTGTCCCACGTGGTCCTGTAGGCTGCCCTTGTGGCTGCTCCACTGATACTTGTAGCCTCTTTGATCTCGTTGATCCACTTGATTGCTGACTATAGGTAGGTTCCCACTGACCAGCTGGAACTGCTCATAATAGAGCGATCGATAATAGGAGGCTCTGCCCTCCACTATAGCTAAGTCTTGATGAGTGCAAGTGGTCTTTGTTGTCCCATTTGTGCGTCGAAATGAAACTAACTCTATTGCTAGTCATGCAACCTTGGCCTAACCCATCGCTTGCTTTGTGCGAATCCATCTCTCTCGACTATCATCATTGGGTGTATATGTGTTTGGGCTCTGTTGTAGTAGGTTCGTCACCTAAGCCATCTGAGAGGCCATCTCGACGATCTCGCTGAAAATGTGTTGAACCATCTCCCCATGACCGACTTGGGCTCTAGCCTCGGTCCCGCTCTACTGTCACGGATAGAATGTTAGATCGGGCCTGATCTCTCTCCATTGTCAATTATCATACATGTTGCCATAGGGTAGCTAGTTGTGCCTCGACATCTCCACCTTGGGCTCTGGCAACCTCGAGGCACCACCGGAGCTTGTCTCTATCCCTATACCTATTCATGGGCTTATCCCTTATCCTATAGTCTAGGCCTTAGACCCTTTGCATGACCCTATCCATGTGCCCGGTCCTATACATGTCCATGTTCGGGCACTTGCTACCTCTGTCCAAGATCCTGTATTGGACCCTGCCCATCATGTCACTGCCCATCAAATGGATCATCAGCCCAACCTATAGCTACAGCCTCGTCACTACTATATGAGACCTCGGATGGTGCTCATACACCTGCTCCCCATGCCTCATTTGATATAGTCAGGCACCACAGAAAAATAGTCACATACCAAGCCATGTAATCTGGTGTGGTGCCTGGGTCTCTAACCTATTGAAGCAGGTCCCAAACCTACAATACCACCTGTAGGAAGCTAGCCCTGGCTCAGGCTACCTATATGTGTGGCCCCATAGTCCACCTCTTTGCATCTCAATGAGCATACCACATATCAGGTTGTGGGATGCCCTGAACTTTGCCCACTATTGTTGACATCGGTCTACTCGTATATCTCAGTAATATAGTTATGGCTACCAAGAAGGAAGTGCTCTACTACATAAATGCTAAGCTCCACTCCATCCTCGGGCCACTATATATGTCTGTAGGGCCTCCAAATGATGTCTCTATCTAGTAGCTCATCAAACTCTCAATGGTAGTAGTAAATGTTGCCTAAGTGCCCTCGTACATCGTCCCCCGGGTGTGCAATGCACCTACAGGAACCCAATCACTATATGGTCCCAATACTAGATATACAGTAAAGACGTCAGCCCCACCATCTTTTGATGGTGGTAAGTAATCAGGTGCAGATCCCAGTATAGATGTGTCAATATGCACTGGCCCCAGTAGTATCACTCGCCACTGAACACTCCATGTACTAATGTAATCAGCCCCATCGGAAATGATGTCCCTGTCTTATCAGTGAGTAAAAACCCACTGATAAGAGCCATCAAGTAAAGTGGTCCCGGTGAAGAGTTGGATCAGCTATGCAGTCATGAAAGGATACTGTCATACCCTCATGAGGTATCTCCTCACAACCAAATAGGTCACTAATCACCGTGGTAATCTAACCAAAATTACTCGTATACTCGATCATCGAGCCTACAATAGAACACGCAAAATCTACCACACGTCCTCTAGTGTGACGGTCATCTCTCCTGTAGGGATCCTAAAACACTGGCTCTCATTGTGCCACCGCTCAATCAAAGCGGTCAATAGGCCATGGTCTAAGGTAATAGAAGGCATCCGCGCTACATAGCCTAGGCCAACCGCCTCCAATAGAATCACCATCCATCGCATGACAAAGCCACGCGGTGCATGCTCCTCCATCTCGACTATGTGAGTGTGTCACTCTCGTGTCTGTAACGCTAGTAACCATCTCTGTAAAACATGGCATGTGTTAGACACTAACAATTTCTTCTAAGTTCTTCTACTATTCTTCTATCCTCGATAATTTTTCTCTTTCTTCTAAGTGTCATTTTTTGACATTTTTCCCTCTTATTCATCTCTTCTAGGTGCTTGCGTGCCCTTTTGGGCATGTGCACGTGCGTGCACACATGTGTGTGCCCCCTTTTGGTGCTCATGCATGCGCGCATACGCCAAGGGTGCTTGCGCCATGTTTTTCGTCTCCTATGTGTGTGTGCTAGGGTTTTGATGCATGCGCGTGTGCACATGTGCCATGCCATGTGATGTATGCGTGGATGCGCATATGCCTTTTGGGGCGTATGTGCATGTGCGCACACATGTATAGTACTTGTACATGCGCACATGTGCTTGGGGCACTCGCGCCCCGCGCATGCGCGTCATGCTATACCCTACCTCTAGCCTACTATTAAAAGCATTAAATGTGACATTAATTGCAAAAATTGACAAAGTAGGTCAAGCTACTCACGAAGAATCCATCATTTGCGTGTTGGGCATACTCCCAAACTCGGTCGGCGCATCTCCTGTGGGCTCGTCCTCTCACCATCATCCTCATCACTATCAGGGGTCTCACGGTAAAATTTTCAGAGCTGGTCGGTAACAAATGAATTGGTCGCAATGATTTACCCCCAGGTGGGGTATATTAAACCATTTTCCGGCCATGATGCCTGGAAGCTTGTTTCTGACCGTCGTTGTTGCTCTAATTCTTCTTCTACTCACCGTGAATAATTATTTTCTTTCATTTTCCGTTGTGCTAGGGCATTCTTTGCCACCTGGTACCCCTTTCTTCTCACTAGGACAATTTTATTGCTCCTAGGCGATATCCTTTCTTCTACACACTCCGTCAAATAATTATTTTTATTAAATTGTCTATTATGCTGGGGCATTATTTTCCACCTACTTCTTCTTTCTTCTCCCTGGGGCATTTCTTTTGCATCTAGGAGATTTCTGCCGCTTAAACAAACAAATATATATATATATATATATATATATATATATATATATATACACATATATATATACACACCCTTCCAAAATCCATAAAAATTTCAAATAAAATTCTCCAACAAAATCCTAAAAATTGTAAAACTCACAAAACTAGGTAAACCAGCTCATAGCGGCTGAAACTTGTGTCTTGTGCATGGTATTCTTTTCGTATCTTGCTGGAAATTTCACATCTTCGCAGATCAAATGACTCACAGATCATCATATTTACAATCATCTATAAAGCTATCATGCTTGCTTCATCAGTACTCTGGGGCACATATAGTTGCCTAGTACTATTTCATAGTGCACTATACTTTCTCATTGGACCCGGTGTCCTTCATCATCTTCCCTTGCATGTATCCTTGCTCGGGGAATCACTTTTAACCCTTGTCGTTAATCACGAACATTTAGGGATCTTTAGCTTGATAACAAAACATTTGTACAACTGTCTTGACCGTTGTTGGTTGGAATATGTGTGTTCATACTTGTTTTCCCTATTAAATGAGCTTGTTTCCTTCTCATATTGCATTTCTTTTTATATGTTGCATTGAGTGGGTGTTTCAGCAATGGACAATTGTTCGTAGTATGGATTTTCATGTCATCCTACTTTTTTGTATGCTTACATTTTTAATAAGGACCGATGACGTAGATATTTAGCAATATGATGATAATAAAGTTGTTTCAATACATTGGATGAAAGATTGCTCTTTCTGTCTCCATTTTTCCTCTACACCATTCTCCTATCAACACTATTCTTCTTATTCACTTGGGGCATCTTGCTCCTTCCCATTCTTCTATTTCCTTTCTCTCACATTTTTCGATTGTCGATTTCCTTCTCTCATCACCCCATCGACACTCGAGGGGGCATCTCTCACTTCTACTAATTTTTCTTCTACGCTTTCAAATTTTATCTGTCTACTATCTTTGAAGTGGCATCACTTACGCCACCCCAAAGAGGGGAAAATGTAGACACCTATAATTTAACCCGAGCAATTTAAATACTTAAATTGTGCTAATTATCCTCTTTCCCGCAAATTGACGACATATCATCAATATAGCACACTTCCTCTTCTATCACCATTAATTAGCTACATTACGCTAGTTAATTAACCCTTCTATCCAACAATTACGCCAATTAACGACATTTCGTTAATCAGCTCCCCTTTCTATCTACATTAATTAATTATTTCTAATTAATTAAGCTCCCTTTCTATCTACATTAATTAATTATTTTTAATTAATTAATACCCCTTTCTATATAGATTACTTAATTATTCTTAGTTAATTAATTCTCTCTTCTATTTAATCAATAAATCATTACTTATTTGATTAAATCCTTCTCATAGTCTAAATCATGCTAATTATTCCTCTAAAAAGCTTTTATAAGCTTGCACATCTATTAATTAATCACTTTGATTAATTAATAAAGCCCCTCAAATCCCATGGGTCACTAAAGGACAAACTAAACTCTCCTAAGGTTGACTCAACCCTTTCTAAACCTTCCTTATCCACAACTAACCCAACCTCTCCATTTATCCCACATGAAGGAGGATGTAGAGATTCTTCTATCCATTGGGCTATATAAAGAGCCCTCCTCCTACCTTTACACCTACACCTTTACACACCTAAATGAGCATAGAGCATACACTATAGCCATTTATCATCTTAGAGGATTCTTCATTAGAGGAGCTAGCTACTTTCATTTCTTGTATTCATCCATCCAAGTTTTGAAGTCATATGGGGATATGTCAAATGGTCTTGTAGCCATGGATTGACAAGACTCCATTCTTGAAAACCTTGGGATTCAAACATATAATCAAACCCTTGATTGCTAAGGATCTAAATAGGTTCATTTCATTTGATTAGCATTCAATAGAGATAGAGATTAATGGATTAACATGTTATTTTGAATATTTATTCATGTTCTAATGCAAGGATGTTGGTAAATTAGTTTTGTTTAAGCTGTAAGCATGATGGTGCATTGATTTCGATTTAGCTTTATTTTAGGACTACTAGGTGTTAGTTCTAATTCCTTTTACATTGCTAACAAATACATGTACACACTGGACTTCCATTGATATGTCTATTATCTCTTGTTGTTAATAGATTTGAAATGAATAAATATTCATTCTCCTTTGTAATCTTGTGTTTATCATGTTAAATAACTACAGAGAAGCATTTTTCATTTGATTGTTTGAGGTGGGTATTGAAGGAATGTTTTTGTAGTGTTACATTGCATCATTTTCTTCAATTATAAATTCCTCTTTGTAATTTTTAGGAATTAACATATTTTATCTCAAGGTATCCTTTGGTTTTAGGGATTTGACATGGTTAATATGCGAACTTTATTCTCATGTGTCTATGTTAAGGTTTCAGGATTATTTTGCATTTTTGCCTTTCTTGGGTGTCCATGAAGGCAAGTAACCTTTAGAGGGTGAGTTTCTTTTGATTTCAAGTTTGGATGCAACAAAGATATCATGCCAAGATGGTTAAGGCAGTTACTTCTTCCCTTTATCACCCTCATTCCCCATTTCCATCCATCTCCATCTCCCCTTCATTTTCATTATCCTTTTGTCTTACCCCTCTATAGATTTCATCACCATTACATACCCAACATGTTATCTACTAGAAAATCACACAACCTTTGCTAGATCTAAAGTGTGTTTTCCCTGATTCACAAAGCTTAGCATCCCAAGCATCATTCCATTCCAAGTTGTCAACAATACCCTTTGAGTGATGTTTGTGATCACATCCTATATATGTCTTTAATAGCCTATGTCGACCCATCAAGTGTCTTTAGTTATTTTGTATGACCACTCTCTTGAGTGAGCATTGCATTTAGTAGCTACACTTGGTATCATATTGACCTTTCTAATAATTTTTAGGGATTGAAGCATAATGTCTCCCTCTCTTTCAGGCTATCATTGTGGGTCCTCTTACCCTGGTTTTAGAAAATCCAAAAGTAGTAGATGGACAACCAAACCCTTAGTCAAGTACCTCCCTATCATTCCCACAAGGCTTGGTCAAGTGAGAGAGATAGATCCATCCCTTATTCAACATGTCTATCTTTCTCCCTTTCTCTCTTCATGAAAATCGTCGCCCGGCCTTGTCTTAGGGGTGTTAGATTGGGAACCAACACTTCTTTCATCCTGGATTTGAAATATCTAAAAAATAAGTGCATGCATGTTTATGACAAAATTGAATATTTTCATGAACTTGTTATTTATGCTCTCCCAAATTTTGATGTAACCAATCTCAAAATGTTGATACCACTTAGTAGTAGAGTTGGTAAGAGTTTCAATAAACAATCTCACTAAAACATCTTCTTCCTACACACCAAGAATGTTGCATGCAACATGAAAAGTAGAAATATGATTATAGATACATTTTATGAGTCAGCTCTAGAAAAATTGGGAAGTTTTTCCTTGATTCAGAAGGTAGGGGAGAATATTGTGCAAATTCCAAAGGAACAAACTGATTTACCCATGGGATGAGTGAAACCAACACCGTCATGTGAGTTAGAAAAATATAGGAACTTGGTTCTTCATATAAATAGAGTCACCAAAATCCATTTCAGGGGAGGTTCCTTGATGTGGAGACCGAATGGTAGACACTTCGATCCCCATCGGATTCACCAAAATATTGGAAAGATTTTATGTCACTTTTGTTTAATTTGTATCTTCACAAGCTCACATATCTCTCCTTGAGATAAGAAATAGAGAAAGGGTAATGCCTATTGGAAAAGGAGAAAGGGTAAAAATTAAAGCGGAGTGGTGATACAACAAAGTAGAAGGGATATCTCTCCTTGAGATAAGAAATAGAATAAAAATACAAATAAAAGAGGGTAGAAACAAGCCACATTCAACCCTACACTTCATTTAACTCTAATACTATGCATGTTTGACAAAAGAACTAAAACTATGCAAATATAATCCATACACGGCATGAAATGAAAAAATAGAAAACTAAGAAGATACCAACAAAAGTAAAAGGGAAGATATGAGCTAAAATAAACAAGATATCATTTCTTGGGAGTATACACAATCTCATACAATCATTTAAAAGGCATTGGATGCATCACACAATTCCAACCTAGAGTTCTATAATTCAGAACTTTCACCATTTAGGCATAGTAAATTTCCATCTAGAAGAGGATATTTACAAAAAGAGCTAATTTGCATTTTATAAAAAGAAAGAGAAGAGAGGAGAGGAGAAGGGTGAATAATATTGAAGAATATCCCATTCTTCATCCTTATCTCCTCATAAAGATCATGGAGATTAGTAATATGCCATGGAAGATGCCAAGCTGGAAAACTCACCCAAAAATTTCCTCTAGGAGTATATTCCAAATCATGATGATCCATAACTTCAAAGGTACCTTGATGCAAACATAAAAAGTAGATATTTTATCTCGAGATAAGATCGTGAAAATCAACAAATGCTCATGAGATTATGGAGATAAGGATGAAGATCAAGCTAGAATTATTCTAAAACCACCATAATTTCATTGTGGACCACAATTAACAACTCGATGTCTACAACCATTTCAACTCTTCCCATTACATTTTGGTGGGCCCTAAAATCCATAACAACCTAAAGGCATCTTCTAGGTGTGAAAAGATCCCTCCAAAGGCATCTGTAACTGATTTGGGCATCCATAAACTAAATAAACAAGATGAAAATGCCCCAAAATTTTGTCACAATGATCTCCCTAGTCTCTCCACCATTCTCGCTAAAAAAATTATGTGAGTTTAGCTCTCCTCCATAGTCTTTGAATGAGATTGGTCCGTGTCAAAAGGAGCTACTAAATGGAAGATATACCCAAAAACTAGTCCCTTGCTCATTCACCATTCATCCGATTTGTGATGTCCTTGAACTTATAAATGCACTAAGAGAGGCCATAAAATTTAAGTCAATCAGTTATTTTTTCTCGGTTGTAAAAATCTTTTCCACATTCCCTCGATCAATTTACCCAATCTACGCATAGCCACAAGGTTTGAGCTATGCCATTTCTATACATTGTAGGCACTGAAGTGAGACATGTGCCTCACATCAACGGTCTCGTTCATCTCATATCTAAAGAAAAGGTCGAAGCACCAATTAGTGCCACCTATTCACCCATGCACCACATGTCAAACATCAGGCCCATTCAAGACTTTGAAGTGGATGTCAACCCTTGTCATTAAACTATAATCCTGGAGCATTGATTATTTCCATGCGTCTCCTTTTCCATATGTCACACATCAGTGTCATGTTTCATGTAGAGATTTAACACAAGGGGGTGAGGATTGCAGGAGTGAAAAGCATAGATGTTTTCCACTTGGTAAGCATCAATGAATTTGTCAAATATCATATAGAGTGGTTAACACTTGAGTAACTCAAGGTAAGAGGGTAAGTCAATGGCTACCACGTGCGACCTAGGATAGTTGTTGTTGATTGGTGTTGATTAATTCTACCATGCATAATCTCTTAACAACCCTTCCGATTTTTTCAATTGATGTTGTAAGATGTCAATCGATATCCGATGAATGTTTTGAGACTTAGGGAAAAGTGTATGGTTTGCGAGAACATAGGAACGCCAATGGGCGACACTTGTTTCTTATCAATTTCTTTGTTTTAACTTTGGAAAGTGATTAAGTCTCAATTGTGTGGATATGCCATGTGTCCCTATTGTACTGGTTACTGATTGATAGCTTGAGCCCTTACGGAAAACAATGAAATGAGCATCGTATGCCCATTTCAAAGGTAAAACAAGATCAAATTAACTAAGTCCTACAAGGCATGGCATGTATAGACCTAGGGCTACCTTGTGCAAGTAACTTAGGTAGGTTTGAAAACATAAGGGTGCCTAAATGCCTATAAAACCATGATCAAAGCCTCCAAGTCCAAGTTTTTGTAACTAGATGTCTAAAAATGAAGTGTGAGCTCATTTTTGGCAACGATCCCCATGGTTCAACCCCATATAAAAGAGTAGGTGTGAAAAGTGAGAGGAAGAGGTGAACATTACCTAGATATATTGGAACTAAACCTAGAAGCATTGTTCTCAAGAGTGTTGAGGGTAACATACCCTTTTCTTAGTCTAGACTCGGTAGTTGGTGATAAAATGAGGTGTGGCCCAAAAAATAGGACCCTTAGATAAACATATGAAGAGACCATCTCAATATTTGACATTTATATGAACAAGGAATACTTGTTTGGGTTCATACATTGTAATGTTACAAAAACCATACCTTTTGTTTTCTCTAGATTTACTTGAAGGTCATGTTTGTCACTGAAAGATAGTAGTACAAGATGTGTAGTTGTCTCTAGAGACCTTCCTTTAAATAGAACATCAAAATAATGGTGTCTCTGCAATTGAAGAATAATAAAACAAAATTTGTACAACAAACAACGATTCGTGCCTAGACAATTTGATAAGATTTCATCAAGTCCATCTATGTATGCAGACCAAAATTTATAGAGGAGAGTATCCAACCATGTTTAACCCTAATCATTCTTCATACCCCTCTATCTCACCAATGCTTGTGTGCACTTTGTCAATAATGGACTCATAAAATGTCATAGCTAATTATATCACCAATACAAGAAGACACAAAGCCCCAAGTCTATCATTGAGAAAATGTTGACGAACTCGTTAAATGCTTCATGAAAGTCTAAAAAAAAAAAAAAATTGTATGTATTTTAGCCTTAGTTTTCTCAATTATAGAGGTCAAAGTGAAAATAGTATCGGTGGTGTGATTATTCTTCCTAAAACCTATTTGTCCATTAGTTCTTAGTTATTTGGTTTTTGTTCATCTAAATATATGGATGTCTAAAGTATTGAGAAAAATCTTTGCAAGTTTATGGCCAGGCAAAATGGTTCGATAATGACTATGATCGTTTTGGTCTCTAAATTTGTGAATTGAGTGGATGATGTGGTTTGTCCAAGATGCAAGAAAGTCATATGATACAAAGCATAATTAAACAAATTGACTAAATAAATAACTATTATTTGTGTATTGTAGACGATTTATGCTTTAAAATTATCAATATCTTGAACTTTATTAAAATTGAGTTTAAGGATGAGACAATCAATAAAGAAAAAGGAAGGTAAATAAACATAAGGATAATGTATAACTAAGATTGGGTAAACACATTATAAAGACTAGAAGCATAACCAAATCAAATTGTAAGATCAAATATAACTCAAATCAAATTCTTATAAAGAAATATCCTTCAAGTACCCAAAAAAAAAAAAAAAAAAAAGAGGGGGTAGAGGAAAAAGATGAGAGTTTGAAAGTGAAAACCAGAAGGTGAAAAAAACTTTTCATAGCCAACAAATATCCTTAGAGTTGCAGCCATGGGCGATATAAAAACAATATCTCTAACTATAAAAAGACATTATCCTATTATTCATATTATTGTAAGGCAAGCTTGAACTATTGAAATCTATAAAATGTAAAGATTGTATGATGCCACTTGTCAGGCATTCAAAGGCATCCTGCAACATAACAAGGGGCCAATAATCACAAGGATAAGGTAAAGCTCCAATGCCAAACAAATTGGGTGTTGTATAATCTTATTATTTTTATTACTCCATTATTATTTTCTTCCTATTCGTTTTGTTTTTGTCTACGTGAACAAGTTGGTTTGTTTTGGTGCTATTTTTAGAATGGATTGCTTCATCTGAGGGAGCTCGAGTGCCTAAGCTCGGACAACGATCAAAGGTCATACTATATCTTCTTTAGCCTGCAAAATTGCTTATAAAACTTTCCAAAAAAATCTTCCTGCTAGATTTTCTGTAGTTTAATTGCAATACCTATTGTTTTAGCTTGTGGGTATGATTTTATCAAGAACACAAGCCTTGGTCAATGTCATGTAATGAGCTTGGAATTGTTTTTCTTTGACAGATTTGATTTTGAAACACATTATTACAGTTCGTTTCAGATATGGAGATTGTCAACGTTTCAGAGTATGAGGCTGTGGCAAAGCAGAAGCTGCCTAAGATGGTATTTGATTATTATGCCTCTGGTGCTGAAGATCAGTGGACTTTGAAGGAAAATCGCAATGCTTTTGAAAGGATAAGGTATGATTATGCCTCTTCTTTTTAATCCTTGATCATTAATTCCACTTTTTTGTAATTAGTTTTATTAAGATTCTCAACTCCATTGCTCCTATTTCAGTTTGGTTTTCTTTGTCTCCGAAAAAAATTCCACCTCTGCTTTTTTCCAGTAGTTTTTGAGTAGTCTAAGAAATTGCAGAATGATCAACAATTTTAGTATTTTTATTTAGTTTCAAGATTTGGGAGTCAATTCCTAACATGTGTTGATCATATATTAGACTAGTTTCAAGGTTAATAAAAAATAGCATAAAAACCCCTATTGTTGATCATATATCATACTAGTTTCAAGGTTTATACGATCAAAGGTCATACTATATCTTGTTTTTGTAGAGGAAAACTTGGAGAATATAATATTGAATGTAATGAATGGATGATTGTTGAGTGAAATTGGTAGAGCTAGAAAGGTATTTAGGATTATATCTGTACCCCCACTATTTGATCATGTGGAAATCTTGAATGAAGGATGTGGATGTAATCTGTATCAGGTTCCGTCCTCGCATATTAGTTGATGTAACAAATGTGGACATGACTACCACTGTATTGGGGTTCAAGATATCCATGCCTATTATGATTGCTCCCACGGCCATGCAGAGAATGGCTCATCCGGAAGGTATGTATTCTCTATTTTCAGCATGCTTGTGATCCAATACTTCGCCCATTTACTAAAGTGCCCTTGCAAACCCCTTTTTAGTGAAAGATGGGCTGAAAATGATTGTCAAGCAAGAATAGGAAGTCTATCCTTCGCTTTCTCAGTGTTTGTTTGTATATCATTAAAAATTAAGGCTTGGGTTTGTATTGGTAGCATACCTGTTTCCATGGGGAGAGTAGAATCTATTCTGGATGGATATTGAATTGGTCTTGTACTCTGTCTTTTAGGAGAGTTGGCTACTGCAAGAGCCGCGTCAGCTGCTGGAACTATAATGGTTTGAACTTTGGCCTTGCGTTTTATTGTACCAGTCTTATTGAAGCTCAATAGCACAAAAGAATTGAAGTGGAGAAAAAACTGATTTCAAGAGTGAAGAAGGCTAATTGCTTCGGTATAGAGTTTCATTGTTCTTCATGCTTTCTGACCCACGCATATATATGTTGTAGACGCTTTCGTCGTGGGCTACATCAAGTGTTGAAGAAGTTGCCTCAACTGGACCAGGCGTTCGCTTCTTCCAGCTTTATGTACATCTCTTACATAGATTTCCATATCTTTCTTGTAATCAGGGTTGGTTTCAATGCAGGGTTTTTATATAGTTTCTTAGAAACAGAGTATCTTTAACCCTCTGGGGAAGGGTTTACTAAATTGGAAAGATGTAGCTAAAAATTCCAATCTTGATCATAGGTTTACAAGGATAGGCATGTAGTGGCACAACTTGTTAGAAGAGCAGAAAAATCTGGTTTTAAGGCAATTGCACTTACAGTGGACACGCCCAGACTTGGGCGCAGGGAGGCTGACATAAAAACAGGTAAAAAAATCTTTCAAATTTAGAAGTATGATCCATATCCATCTTGGACTTGTTTATATTCATGATGGTCTTCTTTTAAGTTATGACCTTAGAACAACAGTTGGTATGTAAATGATCCATATCCGTTTTGGACTTGTTTATATTCATGATGGTCTTCTTTTAAGATATGACCTTAGTATAACAGTAGGTATATAATTCTCTATTCTTAAGAACAAAGTTTAATGACCAAGAGAGAGGTCTCAACGGTCTTATTGGTCTTGAGACACTCTTTATGTCACCCATAGATTTTGAAGAAACCTCAAGTCTCATATGTTATTAAGTTTTAACATCTCTTTTCATATTCTTCATTGACTTCCACTGCACTTGTTGGTATCAAAATGTAGATTTACACTGCCCCCACATCTCACCTTAAAGAACTTTGAAGGCTTGGATCTTGGGAAGATGGAGAAGGTATGGCATTACATTCTAAGCTCGCTTACAACAGAGTTGCACAGTTTCCCATAGCTAGGCCTGTCTTTTAAGCACAGTTCTTTCACAGTTTTGTTTGAATTCTATATCTGTTATTTCCTGCAGAGCCAGGACTCTGGACTAGCCTCATATGTTGCAGGCCAAATTGACAGATCATTGAGTTGGAAGGTCGGTATTAGTAGAGCTAGATGTTTAAAATAAAAATATGGTTTAATTTGAATAGAATGAAAGGGAGAAATGTACACCTGGAGAAAATTCATGCTTCTGTTGCTATTTCTATCCTCGACATATGGCCTTGTGAATCTAAGAAAACTTGCTTGTCCCATTCCTTTCCAAGAAATTTTGAAATTTTTGATTAGTAATGGAACACTGTGTCTGTGACTCTATTGAGTTCTAACATGAGGGGAAGGGGCAGGGTTCTAAAAATTTAGTTTGGGTTTGTGAGCAGGATGTTAAGTGGCTGCAGACAATTACCAAGTTGCCAATACTTGTGAAGGGGGTAATGACTGCCGAGGACAGTAAGTGTTTTGGCCCTTTTGACATATGAACAATGAAATTTTGATACAGTCACATATAACATTGAGTTGGTAATTGTGATTGTGTGTTATCATCAAGGTAGCAAATTTCGTATGGAGAGTATTAAACGGTGGAGTTTAAATATGGAAAAAAAACGATCTATAGGAAAAATACGATAAATACAGAAAAAATACAATAAATCATATATTTAAAAAATATGATAATTTTAATAATTTGAAATATAGTTCTATACAACATATTCAAAATTATAAATTATGAATTATGAAGAACTCGTGTATGTCCATAGCAAATTATAGTTCTTACTACTTAATATCTTACCTTGCTTGTGTTCCACGTGTACTATATAATGTGTTATAAAATATTTAAAGGTGAGTTTTTAATTAATAATAAATAATATTAATAATAACATAAGTCTAGATCAGTTTTATATTTCTCTCAGTATTTTTAATTTTTTTCTATATTATAATTATTTAAACATTGAAAAATACGGTGTTTAATACGATTGATCAGAAAAATGCAAAAATATAGAAATTCTCATGGAATCCACCGTATTTGGTAACTATGGTTATCATATATCATGCAGCTAGACTGGCCATTCAAGCAGGAGCAGCAGGTATAATTGTATCGAACCATGGAGCTCGACAACTTGATTATGTTTCAGCAACAATAAGCTGTTTGGAAGAGGTGTGTGCTTGGGAACCTTGAAAACTCAAAGAATGTTTTCAACTCATTTGTATTGCTAGCAGAGAAAGTTCCAAAGTACGTAAGTAGCGAAGATTATGGTATGATATGAGATTGTATGCAGGTTGTAAAAGCTGCACAAGGTCGAGTCCCAGTGTTTCTGGATGGAGGAGTTCGGCGAGGAACAGATGTTTTCAAGGCGTTGGCCCTGGGAGCCTCTGGTATTTTTGTAAGTATATCTCATTGAGTCTGCCATTTCTTATAGCTCTCTGTCACTGGCACACTACTTCTATTCAAGCATTAGGCTTAGGTGTAGACTTAACCACTGCCTTTACTTTTACTATTCCCATCTGGGGTAAGAGTGGATCACATTTTTAAGATTTCAACCTGAGTCATGCTCGAACACACCCCCATTAAACTTGGATCTGGAATGCGCGAGCTCGAATATACCCCAAAACCTTGCCACATCTCTTCTTATGGGCGTGGCAGTTGCCTAGTCTGCCTAGAGCTTAATCCCCTCTTGATGGGCCACGTTTTGGGAGTAGGTGAATTTAAACCTGGGTCAGCTCTCACTAGTTTCCTTATTACCATTACAACACACAAGCCCTTGGGCCAGATTGTCACTAGAGAACCTGCATATATGATTATGTCTTGTGGTGAGGTGGATCCTTACCTGGAATTGTTGTGTTGGGATTGCAGATTGGAAGGCCTGTAGTATTTGCTTTGGCTGCAGAGGGGGAAGCAGGAGTCGGGAAAGTTTTGCAAATGCTACGAGATGAGTTTGAACTTGCAATGGCTTTAGCGGGATGTCGTTCACTGAAGGAAATCAATCGTAATTACATTCAAACTGAGGCAGACATAGTTCAATCCCTATCAAGGCTCTAAACTACCCTGCTCTCACATCAATACAATGCATATGCAACAGTCTGTTATGTTTTAGTTATGCGACTGTCCTGACATAGTTGAGGACAAGAATTTTTAATAATTGTAATAGCACCATGATCCTCTAAGGGTGTGGTGAGTATATATGAGTATAAGTTTCCAGTGCTTCTGCTTTACCGTTTTATCTTGCTAATTTATTTGGTCCGCTCAATTTTTAGCTTCTGATTCTTATGTTGTTACATTTGTGCTAATGTGAATTAAATGAGTCAAAAAGATGGGATCACCGCTCTGGGATTGTCACTTAATTCAAGAGGCGATGTTTGGGGATCACTGTGTTTGTTTATCTAAGAAATGTGGTCTTATGTAATTTTTTTACTGTTATTAAAATTCAACAAAGTTTCTGAAATTTCTGAGCAGCTACAATTTACTGAGACGTGATGGGGGCACACAAAAATCATGGGCTTGAAAATTTGAGGCAATTTTTTTGTCACTTGGCATCTCTGTTTGAACTTCCCTCCTATTTTTTACTTCTAATAGTTTGTTGGGGATTCATGGGATTTTGCTTCTGCTACTGGTAAAGTCTCATATTTTGTCTATGTAGAGTAAAATAAAAATCCATGGGACCCTACTAGTGTTAAAATATCTTATTTTTCCTATCCCACACGTGCTCAAACAATTTATCTTGCCCCTTACATGGGACTGCAACCTTAGGAAAGAGTATATTAATTCTATTGGAATTTCAAAAGTCATGACTGCAAATAACTTAGAATGTAATATGTTTGATTATATACTTTATTGATGGGATCCGATAACATGTTTACTTATGGTGTCTCTCATATACAATATATAGTTGATGATTGAGACATTGTCGATTCCCTCTATATTAAAAAAATAAACAAATGAAGATGCTTGTTACCTACTCACGAGTCACGAGGTATAAGATATGATGCTTATTTCCACTTATTAGAAAAGAAATTCAAAAAATATGATCTAAGAAAAACATTGGTCTCAACCTTAGTATAAGTGAAGCTTCTTGTGGAAACCTCGGTGATATTAGTTGTACGGTTATCTTTCATGATCATCATAGACAAGTGTGACATCATTTCTATTGATGATTGGGTTGGACCTCTAATAAGTTAACTAAACCCCTCTTGTAAAACAAGGCCTCTTGATCTCCAACAACCACCCACAACTATTGCAAAAATAAACTCAAAATGAATTATTGACTCAATTCATTGTCTAAGTGGGTTCAAGAAAATTCATTCCCATGTGGAGGGTGTCGACATACTTCTTCTCTCACCAAAAGTATGTTTGAAGGAAGAAGCTTTTACGGAGAGTTCATTATACCTATCATAGAGACAATGAGAGGAAATAGAAAAGAGATCTTCTAGACAATATAAGTAGAGCATAGTTCTAGCATTTAAAGAAGGTGATTACTTTAGTGATTAAGTATCCAAGGTGATTGAGATTAAACATTGATTAAGTATCCAAAGTGATTGAGATGGTACCAAAGTATCAATAGGAGTTGTTTTGAGTCAAGAAGGTAGTTCCCTTGATTACTTTAGTGAGAAACTGAATGAAGCAAATAAGAGATACTTAGTTTATGACCGAGAGTAGTATATCATAATACAAACTCTCAATGTAGACACTCAACTTTGACAATTTACCTTTTGACACTACTAATTATAATTGGGTTTCTTGGTTAAGACAAACATCCACATCCTATCCCCACTCAGTGCATGTTTCCATCTCTTTCCTAACTTGCTCATTTACACACACCTATGTGTCGACAAATTCTAAATATTAATATATAAGACTAGTGCAAAAACTTTGCTTTTCATCGTGCATCTTTTTTATTTCACTCATGCTCTCCCTGTCTAATACCATACAAATTGGTCATGTTATATAATTCGGTCTTAGATGACCTATACAGTCTTGCATCGACACACTTTCCAACTTTGTTTTGATGTGATATCATTTGTTGGGTCTTTTTATCCTCTTGGATAGGCCTTATCATAATAATTCACTTGGAGCCCTATATAAGCAAGTTTAAATTACCTCATTTACTCACATGACACTCTATTGGCACACTCATTTGCAACACTCACAAAAGGCACTCAAGGATCCTTGAATATCCCTCAAGTTGATACACATCCATCAGGGGAGCCACTACTACAGTTCTAAAGCACCCAACCAAGTCAACGAAATTAGTTTCCCTCATTCCCAAGCACACCAAGTTCCCCACTCCAAAGTCTTAGCAAGAGCACAATCCTATCAAGCATGTTCAAAGTGGTTCAAGTTGTAAACTAGTTGCATTCATATAGATGTTACATGTTAGGTGGAGAAATACATGTGGTTTTAGACCTCTTCAGAGTAGTGTCGATGTAAGCACTACATTTTTTGCACTTCAACCCAAACACTAATCTTCTTGTAGGGCCTTCCACTCATGGTTAGGATTTTGGCGTGATTTAGCTAATTACATATGGTTTCAAGACTATGCGACAACTAGGGTTTGAAACTGAAGTACATTTCTAGGCCACCTAAGAACCTAAAAAGTTATAGAGCTCAATTCCCAGAAGGTCCAAGATTGTACTAAAGGGGTAAGACTGAATTATAAATTTTGACTGAACTATAGGGTCTTGCACCAAGAAAAATTTAGGTCATACTATCGAAGTGAAGTATCATTAGTATCTATACCCTAAATTCTCCGGTTTGTGCACCCAGATCTCTCATGTACAACTCTATATAGATAAGTGCATATCTCCCCTTATGTATTTGAGCTTATAGCATATTTTTATCACTAGTTGCAAGTATTAATGTGTTATTAATGTAGTGTATGATTAATGTTGGAATTTAATTAATACCTTACATCAAACCTTACATTCTTTTTTGGTGTTGTGTATATCCATAACATAAAACCCATAAGGTGGAAAAATGGTGTAAACATTTTGGTGAACCCGACTCGCAATCGTATCTTGCACCTTCTTTCAAACCCTAGTTACCATAGGGTGTCATTTCTACATTTTATAGTCATATCTAAACTAGATTTTTTGGTATCACCCGCCCGAGTCCTGGGTTTGCACAATTTTTCCTAGGGTCTCATTCATCAATCCTACCCTTCAGGTCTTTTTATAGGGCTCTTGATTATCGAATCACCTTTTTCACATATCTCAAACATAATGGCTCTATTTTAAAATTCCTTCGAGGTTTTTATTTACTTTGTACATTTTTGATGAAAACTTGTTCTTGTTTTCCCTGATTTTTAGCCTAATTTTTTGAAATTTAAAATTATTTTTAGTAATTAGGGCATAATCAAAAGCATATACATCTTTTTTAAAATTCCTTTGATGTTTTTCTTCCACATCATCAAATTCAAAAATACCTTTTTGTTTCATTTAATCCACTACTTATTTTCATATATGGTCATTTTAATAATTTGATAACAACCACTGTTTGTTTGACATCACTTTTGGGTCTTATCCTCTATGGTCTTGTTGTCCAAAATAACACCCATGTTATTTTGACAATTTCATTCAAAATAAGGATTAAGCATTTCTTGCAAGAAAATCCACGGAGCAAAGGAATGGAAAATGTAATGTTCCGCAAAAGTTGAAAAATGTAGTGGTATGTGGGTTTGAGAAGGAAATTAGTGTTCTATGGGTTTTCCTAGCCCAAGGAACAAAAGAAAAATACCACGGAGACATACGCCACGTAATAGGGAAAAAGGACTTCACATCTTTACAGAGAAAATAATGTTGAGTGCGAGAATGTTAGAAAAATTGAGCGCATAGGAAAGTAAAGAAAGTTGTGTAAGGTTGAGAATCCACAAAGCAAAGTGATAGAAGGAAACTCGCATAACAAAGGAAATATATGGTACAAGGAAAACAAACCTTCGGAACAAAGTAAATGTTGTGAAACACAAAAGACTCTACAAAATGCACTATACTTTGTGGGATGAAGAACAATGAGGCTGTATGTGGTGAGAAAAATTGAGGATTCGGTGGTTGTTTGTGGATCAAGGTGGAAGTAAAAACCAAATCCATGGGTCACCAAAGGTTCTCCAAGTTAAATAGAAATCCGTGGAGAACAATATCGAGGTGGTAGGACATCAAAGTCCACGAAGCACAAAAAATTTGTGCTCGATTCAAACCAAGAGCCCAACCACTCCAACAACCACAATCTTATCTTGAATGACATCGTCCTCCCGCATTGACAATCGATAGATTGTGAATTGGAGCAATGGCATGCGCCCATACCTCACCCGTGAAATTAATGGCAATTGATCATTGATACATACAAGGTGATTGAATCTCTTCATTTCTAGCGTAATTTGATTTTCTCACTCTTCTCTTCCTTCTCTATACAATGCAACTCAATATCATTGTAAAAGAATCCTCTCCTGACTGCAAAGTCACCATGTCAAAATGGTGGTGCAACTCTCTTCCCTCTACTTGCATTTATTGTGTCTCTTACCTCTCTATTCATTTCTAGCATATCATGTGTTAGTTTTATTTGTATGTTTTCATTGGCGTGTGTCTAAAATGTGCAAAATGGAATAATCCACATAGTGTTGATTTGTGGCATGTATCTTCCCTCTCATTGCATTTTTTTCCTTTTATGTTCTTCCCCTCACAAAGATAGATCCCCTTTCTATGTTGACGTCATCGATATTCCCTTAGGTTAGTTTTATTTCAGGGCATTCATCCTTCATCTTTTCCCCGCATATCAAGGTAGTGTAGCTTAGGAGTAGTGTTAGTGTTAGGTTAGATAGGTAGAGGAAGCCAACTTTCTTCGTGAGGTTGATCTCATACTGATCAACTCCACATTGAGAGATCATCCCATGTTTCACTGAGGTGCATATCCATTCTAGTTTTAGCAAGGGTGCAACTTTAGGTAACAATTTTTTTGACACACTGATGGGACCTCTTGAGTTGATTATAACTCATTTCACTAATATTGATGTGTTCTTATTGATATCTAGCCTTCTGAGGCACTATCGCAACACATCTAAAGCAACTTTACCGATCCAACAAACCTATTTATTTCATTCGCAAACCATTTTCATTCATCTTTTCCTTACTTTCATGAAGTTGTGCAATCACGACTTCATTTCCTCATTAGAATCCTCATTTTCAAGAGTAGTATCATTCCCCTCTATTTCTTTTTTTCCAAAACTCCTCCAAATCATTATTATTACACTTATCATGATAAATATGTAAATTATCCAACCTCTGTTGACCCATATGGTTATCTTATTAACCATGATATTTTCCAAGAATAGGGATATGCAGAAAATGGAGGCATTTTCATGTCTAATGATGATGCTCAGTTGTGGGTCCAGAATATGAAGACGAGCATGCAAATAATAAAGGAGAAGTTTGAAATCATGGAAGCTAAACCACATGGTGTTAGGAAATAAGGGATAAAATATGTGGAATAATCCCTCATAGAATCACAATAGTAGAAACTAATATGCAGAAAAATATTATAGATCTCAAATAAAAGTGCAAAATAAAATAACACAACATAAAGAGACAATATTTAACATGGTTCACCCAATTTGGGTTACGTCCACCAAGAATCACTTGCTCAAATTTTATTACAAGTCACCGCTCTCTCAATATAATACCCAAATCTGTTTGGAGCTATGCTCAACAAACTCTACAGAATTCACACCCGAATTCAAAACACATCTGCAATGTTACATTATACCTACCATATGCATAAAACCATATAAGTAGACAACTACTTAAGCATTTTTACAAAATCAGGTATCAAAACCATGGGCCAAAACCATCCCATAAACATATGGGTCAAAAATCCTACCCATATGAGAAAAGCATGTTTCCCGGTATATCGGGCACAACTGTGGAAAGTGTACAGTACTCTTAGTGTATAATCTTCAAAACTTTCTCACATGAAAACATGCTCCACAACCTAACACATGGTTTTCGGATCCTTGTCCGAGGGTGGTCCTCTGCTAAGATGGTGTAGCCCTCAACCAAAGGTAGAGGTAATGGTTGAATCCTTAAATTAGATTTAAGAGTTTATTGAAATAATGGAAGCTAATCAATCTATTTATAAGGAACCATGTCAATGGGGTAATCCTTCACTACCATCATACAACTCTCCCATTCCTTCTTTTCAATTTACTCCATCTTATCCTAAATTCCAAATACTTAGCTTTCTCAAAGCTCCTCTTACTACTCATTCTCCTTTACGAGGGGATATTATACCTCCACCACCATTTGAACCTCTAAAAAACCAATCAAAATATCAATCCTCCCCCTTTCAAACATCCAAACCCATTTTTGGATGAGCTTCATGATCAAAAGCACTTTGGAGAGCAGCCAATTGCAGATCCGAACAAATACTTCTGTAAATTTTCAAGGATTGGAGTTAGGAGTTCGAGGTCAATCAAGTTCTTCATCAAGAAGCTAACAATCAACCTCTTGCAAATGCATCAAAATCGGTTGAGGTCAGCTCCATTATTGTAAATCATAAGATATATGGTTGAAGAATGGACTGACTCTAAAATCATGGATGAAGGAATGGCCCAACCTTTTCAAGATCCTCCGATTTTTTCTTGATCAATCTCAAAAGGAGGATGAATTGGTTAAGCTTAAGAAGGATGAGGTTGAGGTTGAAGAGCACAACAAAATAAATCCACTAGGATGAGTATCGTTCTTAAGAAAATCTTGGGCTTTACCTTGATCAAGATATTTAGATCTGATAAGGTCAGTCCAGGGTAGTCCTCCTTGAGAAGCCTCCAACTCGTTTTGGAGACAAGAGCACCATTCATTGTTTTGATATATTTAATTCCTAATCCACCCACTCTTGTGTTGGTGCAAGCCTTATCCCAAACCACTAGATGGAATCTATTTTTCTCCTTAGTTCCTATCCAAAAGAAGTTCTTTTGAATTCTCTCAATCCTATCAATAATGTAGTAGGAATAAAGAAAAGAGACATGATGTAGATAGGAAGGTTTTGTAACATGTTCTTAATAAGAAGGCATTTTCCTACACTAGAGAGAATGGTCCCCTTCCAACCAGCAAGCTTCCTTTGGAACCTGTCAAGAAAATCATTCCAAACACTCATGGAGACTTTGTTAGTACCTAGAGGAAGACCAAGATAAGTGGTGGGGAGAGAGTTAATTTCACAACCCAAAATCTGAGCAATTTTCCTTTGCCTTCCTAGAGGAGTATTGAAAAAATAGAGAGAACTTTTGTCAAAATTAATTTGTTAACCCGAAGCCTCCTCATAAGTTTTGAGTATAGTTTTCATCATTTTTTCTTCCAAAAGAGATGCAAGAAGAATAAGAATAGTATCATCAACAAATTTTTGGTGAGAAACAAAGTGATCTCCAAAGAAGTGGGTTTGAATCCATTGAGGTAGCCCAAGGAAATAGCTCTAGATATGGTGCGGTGAGATTGTCTGCCATAATGATGAAGAGGAGGGAAGAAATGGGATCTTCTTTCTTAATACCTCTATTGCTTGAAAAGAAGCCCATCGAGGTACCGTTGATAATCACATAGAATCTAGGAGTTGAAATACAAGATCTAATTATCTTTCTAAAATGAGCATCAAACCCAAATTTTTCCATCACTTTATCAAGGAAAAGCCAAGAAACTTTGTCAAAGGCTTTATTCATGTCCAGCTTCAAGACCATGCCTGTTTTTTTTCTTTTCTCCATAGAATGGATGGTTTCATGAACCATCACAACACCATCCTGTATAAGCCTTCCCTTAACAAACCCCCTACTATTTGGAGATAAGTTGAGGGAGTAGTGGTTGGATTCTAATGGTTAGAATCTTAGTGAAGATCTTGTAGAGGACATTTATGAGGCTAATAGGTTTGAAATGCTTGAAATCCTTAGCCCCTAGTTTCTTAGGAACTAAAACAATGAAAGTGTTATTAATTTCTTTCAGAAGTCTCCTTGTCCTAAAGAATTCATTAGCTACTTTTAGAATATCTTCATAGCAGATATCCCAAAAAATTTGGTAAAAATTTGTAGAGAATCCATCCAGACCAAGGGATTTGTCCCCTTCCATAGAGAACACTTCCTTTTGCAATTCCTCTAATGTGGCAGGTTTGCTAAGAATATTGAAATCTTCTGGAGCCAAAAGATCATTAGGAATAGAGTCCAACAAAGTACTCACTGCCTTCGAGGAAAAAGAGGAGTTATCATTTAAGATATTCTTATAAAAATTGAGAGCTTCCTCCTTGATAATGTTTTGATCTGAAGTAATAGAACGCCGTCAGCAGGAGACTTCAAATCTTGTTGTGAGCCCTATGTTTGAGAGTTTTCATATGAAAAAACTTGGTATTTCTATCACCATCCTTGAGCCACACATCCCTAGATTTCTACCTCCAGAAAGTTTCTTCTCTAGCACAAAGATTATGAAAATCATACAAGAGAATTTTTTTCACAAATATAATCTTCATGAGACATACCAACCACTGAAACTCTTTTTCCAAAGCTTCAAGCTCCTCCTTTACCTATTTTTTTGAATGAAGACATTACCAAAGACTTTCTTATTCCATGTACTTACTTTCTTTTTTAAATTTTTGAGTTTCTCAACGAATTTGAATTGTGTTGTACCTTCCACTTCTAGGCCCCACCATTCCTTGATTTTGTCCTTAATATCCGAATGATCAAGCCACATTTTTTCAAACTTAAAAGAGGAGTGAGTAGGCTTTTCAGTATTAAGCATGTTCAACACAATAGGATTATGATTCAAGCCTATCCTAGGGAGAGAGGAAAGGTGAAAACCTTGAGATAAAATCCAATCAATAGAAATAATGGCCCGATCAAGTCAAACTTGAATGAGCTCATCCCCAAGTCTCTTATTAGACCAAGTATAAGGATTTCCATGAAGCTCCAGATCAAAGAGATTAGAATGAGAAATGAAATATGCTAAATCATCCATCCCCAGAGTATGATCAGAAGAACCACCTTTCTTTTTAGTAGTAGAAAGGGGAGTGTTGAAATATCCCATGACTATCCAATGTCGGTTATCACAGTTAGCTTGAAAAAAAAAAATCTTTCCAAAGTTGTCTTCTACCATGAAGAGTATTAGGGGCATATATAACCGAGAGGATCTAACTAATAGAATTGTCATGAGTGTGAAAAGCAACAACAAGGTGAGAAGGAGAGGAGTAAACCAACTTACCCAAGATTAAGGCTGGCTCCCAAAGGACAACAATACCTCCATAAGCCCCTCTAGAGTCAATAGTAGTCCATTCCACTTTTTTCCAAAAATATTTATGCTACAAGTCTTCATAGCTTCTAAATTCATCTTGGTTTCTTGAATAGCCATAATGGTGGGCTTGCAGGTCTTTCTTAAATCTTTAAGGGTGTGTTGTTTACCACTTCCATTAAGGCCTCTAATGTTCCAAGAAACAATTTTCATTAAAAATTACGCGGGAGGTGTGTATCGATGTTCCAAAAAGGATTGAGTTCTATCCACAAGAGCCTTATTGATTTCCTTCTTTTTATGATCTTTGTTTGTTGGTCTTCCTTTGTGGTATTAGCCCCCATATTAGCTTGGATTTTGGAGGATCTAATGACCCCGAACAAGACATAATCCAATTACCAGGTGACTTTTTTGTCAAAGAATAAGGCATCAGGAATGCCTTCAAATCCTTTAGATTTCCATTTTTGGCTTTTACAAGAGTAAACTTAGGTGAAAGAGTGTTGGTGCATTCCTCCAAAGACGCTAATTTTCATAGGGGTGAGCTCTCCCTCCTCTTTTTATGTTCTATGAGTCTTCTCTGCAAGCCTTTAGAAATCATCTTCAAGGGAGGTGAGGGTGAAGCTATAGCCTTGTTGTTTATCTTCTATTTTGAATATGTTAGGGGCTACTTTCTTCAACACCTCCATCAGGCTCCAAGTGTAGGATATTATCCCGTAAAGGATTCTCAAAACCGTTGTCCCTTTGATGCTAGAATGTTGAGGTGATTTAAATCTCAACATGTTCACTGAATCAACAACTTTGTTTGTTGCAATGTCTTCTCCTCCATTAGTAGGTTGTTCAGAACTATTACAGGATTGTTTGCATGTCCTTTTACAAAGAATCCTTATCAACGATGAATCGAGTCTTCAATCGTGATTCTAGAAGAAGATTCTAGGTAGAATCTTGAGACAAGGGATGGAAAGATAAAGTTGTGTTCCGCATGCCATCTCCGCTTGGCTCAATTCTTGGTTTAAGATGAATCTCCACCATTTGAAGAACCTCATCTACCTTTAGACTGAGATCTACAAGTTTCTCCTCTTTTTCTTCTACTTCGTCGTTAAATCCATCATTTTTTTGAAGAGGAGTTTTAGGCACCTAGAGAGTTCTCCAAACAAGTGTTTTTTTGCTGGAGTTTTAAGGTTACCCTCATTAAATTTCATATGAGTACGGCCAATGTCCTTCGTGGTCTCTGTTTAAAGTCATATTTATTTATTTGTTGGGAATCCTAAGCAAGGATTTTCCTTGTTTTCCCCAGGGATTTTGGTTTCAGGACATTTCCTACTAAAATGGCCCATCTTGTGGCATTTGGAGCATCTCATCTGAAAGGATTCATAAACAATCAGTTGCTTCCAAGATCCCAGTCTTGTTTGAATAATAATGTGATATGGTAACTTTTGTTCCATGTCGATGGAGACAAAAAACCTAGCAAAAGACAGTCAAGATATGTTTTTAGTAGATCTATATGGACCTATTAGAGATCCAATAGATCTAATAATGTTCAAAAAGATCTCATCATCCCAAAACTACATTGGTAGGCCTGGAAGTATACACCATAAGGGGATGGTATTGATGTTCTCCTTGAAAGGATCAAATCTAGGGTACCATCTTTTAATGAAAAGCCCCATGTTCCCCAAACACCATGGGCCTCCCAAAGAACACAACATCTATGTCTTCTTGAAGATTAAATTTGAAAAAGAAACCATTGGCCATAGAAGAAATGATCATTTCTCCCAATGGGTTCCATTTTCTAGAAACCCATTTCCTAACTACATCAATGTTAGGTCGAGGACCCATAAAATTACCTACTAGCGTCATTTGGTTCCTTAAAATTGGTTTTTTGGGGCAAGTCTTAGGTATTTGGATGTGGAATATTCCATGATCGTCCTTAGATCTTGAAAAGAAAATATAGGGCGTGGGGATCCACAGAGCAAATGGGGTCCATGCTCAGTCAGCGGTCTCTTGAAAATCCCCACCCACGTGCCCGGTTTTCTCAGATCGACCTTTTGTTCGTAAAAGGGGAAGAAAATTTCTTAATGTTGTCAACCTTGTCACTTTTGATTTTGACCTCGACCATACCAGTGGAACCCAGATTGCCCAAAGTGCTTCCAAGCATCCAAAGGATGTTGCTTTGATAGGCCCATCAACCATAAGAAGACCCCCAATACTTGATTTACATCTTGCAGATTTTACTTCTACCATTTTCTTTCGACTTGATATTTTGGTAGATAGTTTATTTTATTATGATCTCACGTTGTCTTTCAATATACTATCATTTTTTTTGTTTTTGATTAACTTATCATAGGTTTTCCCTTCCTTCTCTTGACATCTCTAGCAATATTCATTTCCTACATTACTTAGTTCATCCATTTTTATCCTTCATCCTCAATATGAATCCCCTTTATATTTCTTTACACTTATCCCTTTTTATCATCTATCTATTTTATACATCATTGTACACACTCTTATATCCTTGCATCTTGCATGTATCCTTCTCCTTATCTCACTTAAGGCACACTTATCTCAGTTATGAGATCACACTCTTTCCTTAGGGTGGTTTTAGATGTATCTAAGCATATTTGTGTATAGTTTCTCCTTTGTAGTGATTAGTGTTGGCATAGAATATTGTGCACCCTTTTGATTTAGGTAGTTATTCAAGTGTTTAAAGGTCTCTTCAAAAAAATGTGAATATATCTAAGGTGTGGGACCTTAACCCTTGAGATAAACCTCCAGAATAAGGTTGGATCCTTTCCTTAAAATATCTATATTAACCACTACTCTAATCTAACTAAAAACTCGCAAATTTGAGGGAGAAAGAGTGCTGAAATTTGAAAAAATGGTGATACACCAGAGTATGAAGGGATCACTCTCCCTAAGATCAAGGAAAAGGTATGAACACTTTGTGAAATAGGGCGGATATGAGTTGCCATAAATATTACCAAAATCGAACCATGCTTATTTTTGGGCCACTAGTTACAAAATGAATACTTGTGCGCCTTAGTGTCTCAAAGATTTTTCAAATTACTTGTTTGGATCACATTCAAAGTTTCATAGTTCAAAATGGTTAAGGACTTAGCCATTTTTTCCTTCTTGTTTTGAAATCCTTAGAAATCCATAGATGCTTGAAATTCCATGGAAGAAATAACCTGTGAAATGAAGGAACTTAATGTTTTGTAGAGTTTGGAAAATGTAGTATTCTACAAAAAATGAGGGAACTTAGTGTTTCATGGAAATCGAGAAAGTATAATGCATGGCTTGTTTTGTAAAGTTTGTGTAAAAATGGATAAGGACCGATACAACACCATGGAGTAAAAGAAAAGGGGATGATCATAGAAGGAATATGAAAAGTCCAAAGGAAGTAGGTCGTGCAATTTTGAAATACTAGGGAGTGAAGTGACATAAAATCCATGGAACACAAAAAGTCGCAGAACACATAAAATTCTATGGAACAAAGAAATCCTACATATCAAAGGAAATTCATGGAACAAAAAAGTCCGTGCAACAAAGAAAATTTCCATATCAAAGGAAACCCATGGATCAAAGGAGCAAGTTATATGCCATGGGGAAGGAAAAAAATCCAAGGAATGCAGAAAATTTGAGAAATAAATAACATTTGTCATAGGATTTTCGTGACATTGACTAGAATCTTCAATATGTTATAACTCTTGATGGAGACAAAAATTTTGAGAAAAAAAAGTAGCATTGAAAAGGTATTGAAGAGAGATATAGAATGGAGGTGTTTTTAGGTCATGATAAATATTTTTGTGAGCATATAACCTAATTTGTGTCCCACGGTTATTTTGGATCTGAGTTTGTGACTCAAACATGGGATAGGTTTTTGCTCATATATTTTGATCCAGAGCTCCATTTGATATGATACCCGTCTCATTGAAATCTTTTTTTAGAGGGATTTAATCAATGATAACTTTTGGGGATGATGATGAAGATACTTGGGATATTTTTATGACAAAATTTTGGGTTGCTTTGAGTCATTTTCTCAATCAATTGATTCCCAAATCAGTTATAGATGCTTTTGTTTGATTTCTTTTATCTCATGATGATTTTTGGATGGAATATTCTCCTCCTGTCCCCCCAAAAATGAATAAAATGGGTTGAATGGTCTGTGTAACAAGAAATGAGTATTTAGAAATGGTCTAAAGCATGTTTGTGACAAAAATTGGACATATGGAAGCCCACTATTTATCTATCTCCCATGATTTTGTGGATATTCATTGATCTAAGTTAGATATCATCCACATAGGGACTATCTGAAGGTTTTCTTGTAATCCAAGGCACCATCAAGAGTTTTGATGATCATGAGTTTGGTGAATTACCTTTTAGGTCGGGTTTGGGGCGGTTTGGAAGGGTCGAGTAGGTTAAGCATCTCCTATGGCATCTTTCTACCCCTTCTCCTTTATTCTCATTATATAAATGTAACACATTTCATAAGTGAAAATATCCTTTCTTGAATGCAAAGAAACCATGCCCAATCGGTTTTGAATGTTTACGAGTTTTTGAGACCCTGTGCTAAATTGTGTAATGTGTTCACTGCCTTCTCAATGACTATGAGAGATTATGTATTCCTTAAGAAATAATATCTAGTTGATTGTGATTATTATCTATCATTTATCTTTTGTTATTGCATCTTACCTTTATCTCTTGTTATTGTATGATGTGTATGAGTTATAGTTGCATAATTTTAGTCCATTATGTCATTTATACAGAGGATTAAAGGATAATAGAATACAATGTGGATTGTGGCTCATATCTTCCCCTTTGTCACTATATTTATCCCTTTTTCCTTGATCTCAAGGAGAGTGATCCCTTCATACTCTAGTGTATCACCATTCTTATCAAATTTCGCACTCTTTCGTTATAAACAAATATAATATACCCATTTTAATACCCACAAATATATATATATACGTCGAAGGTGTGTTTACCCTCGAAAGACCCTCGACAACGACGGTCACATGCACTGTGCTTGTCACGGTTATCTCCCATCGCTTATTTGTCATGCCGCGTGGTGGTATCCTCGCGAGCTTAAAGATCCTTCATGCCGCCGCCGAGTTTTACCCGCTGTTGCATGTCATCCATGTGCCACTGTTAAATCGCCTGCTCGTGTCATACAAGTTGTAAGTCTATGCGCTTCCATTTTGGTGGTGTGTAATGTGCAAAGTGATCCAAATCTTCACTTTGTTATAGGTACTTGGCATGGTTGTTTTCCACCTACTCGCCACCTGTTGCTTATATTCCTATGTGTGGTTGTATGTGTGGCATGCTCGGAGTTGCGGTGTGTCTCTTGGTTAGGGTTTTATTAGATGGGTTTCACTAAAAAAAATTATAATGTCGTTTGTGGCCTTTGTTTTGCTATCGACCTCGGCTTCCCAAAACAATCCAGAGCTCATCCGCTCCGTCTTCACAAAAACAATCGACCCCGAAACGATGGGGGAGTTGGAGCATTTTTTATGACTGCAAGGTCGAGCACAATGACAATGGTTATCAAAAGTTTAGGTGGTTAATGACAATAGATGCTTTCTTTCTTTGCCAGTTTTTGAAAGAGAGTTTTGATTACACACTCGATGATCATGATCCCAACGACTCTGATCATCCCTCCATAATTGGAAGTATAAAATGTGATATTGAGTATGTGTTCCTTTTCAACATACAAGGATTTCCGCATCTAGAAAGTGGCAGACGAGCAACATCTCGCTTGGTTGCATGCACAAATATGTCGCATCGTTCCTCAAGTTTCAGAGAAAGGAAGAAGGAGGCGTGTCACCGACGTGCTGTCAGTAGATATTCAGTGGAATGGGAGACATGGTTGGCGGTGTGTGTGGTGTTTTCTGTGCTCACCTAGCTACAAATGATCAACATAATTTATGTCTCAATGCCAGGGAGTTGGTCAAATCGGGCATTACGTTGAAAGCATTTACCAAAAAATCAGAGAAAATCAGGTTTGACAAGTATCGAACACGTTGTATCTTCCCCAGATCAGTATAATTGATACCTTCACTGAAGCGGTGTTGAGAAATTTGCTGGCATTAGAATTCATAGAGCCGAGTCGAGAGAGGGTGATGATGCACTACGTGGAGCTCATGGACTGCCTCATTGACACTGCGGATGACATGGAACTGCTCAGAAACTGCGACATCATTGTTCGGGGAAGTCTCAAGATAAGCAACAAGTATGTCGCCAATATGTGGGACGACATGTGTAAGCCTTTCTTTGCAGGTTTGGCCAATCCTTCCCATGACGTGAAAACTCAAATCTATGAATCGCTCATCAAGAATTATTATAAAGTGAAAAGCAAAGCTATTTTAGGGGGAGTATGCTAGAAATTGGTCCCGAATCCACTCAAAACAGTTGTTGCATTCCTAAGGACAGTCTTCACATGCGGCTCTTAGCTCCATCATATATATGTGTGTGTGAGAGTTACTTCATAGTACTACCTTATGAATATATATGTTGTGTGTACATGGTTGTAAATAGCGTACCCTATTTACATCTTCTATTTTCAAATAGTTTTCTTTTTGTATTTAAGATGAGGTGTCTTCACTTCATAGTTAAGATCTTTTCAATTTTACTTGGGCCTCCTCACAAAATGCTGCCATTTCATTTACATGGTATGATTATAAATATATATCTAATTTGATTTATAAATATATAGAAAAAGAATGTACTAATTTTATTTTAATTTTTTATCAAAATGTGTATTTTATTATTGTTGTCAATTTTTGCCCCTGGGCAAAAATGGACAATATGATAATACCCTGAGACCGAAGATTCTTCCATAAAGATTTCGGGGTTATCAGGATAACTTCAAGCTTTGAAAGCCTTGTATGTTATTCCGGAAGGTTTCGGGATCCTCTGGGATTGTTCCTTCTTTTTCATATCTTGGAGGTTCAAATTGGTCTCGGAACGAGAAAATTGCCTTTGGAAGGGCCCATACTTGCTCAACTCAAGCAAGACAAAGTTAAAATTGGCATATGTTTTTCAAGGTGTCTTGTCATACCCTCATGTCCCATTTGTTCACAGAAAAGTTTAGAAGTTTAAGAAAGGACAACGTAAGGCTTGAAAATTTGTCAACACCAATCACAAATGGGCACAAGCTAAAAGTGGCTGAGTTGTTCGTTGAGTTAGTTGGCATGTGTTAGTGTGATTTACATAGAGTGAGCTCTGCACCGAACTCATTTCGGTGGTTGAATCTACATTCAAAAATCAGGAAATCGGGACAAAGTGAGCAATGAAGGTCGTGGAGTCATCGCAGGACTAGAAGCCCTACCCCGAAACTCCGAAATTAAAAATTTTCGGAAAAAAATTTATAAAAAAATTCGAGAGAAATTTTTAGAACTTTCCGGTTTGGAATTTCGAAACTTTTGACTTCGGAGATTTCTTTCAAAACTTTCCTCTGCAGAATTTTAGAGATTTTTCTTTCGGGTTTTCGAAGACTTTATTTTCAGAATTTCTCCAACTTTGGCTTCCGAAACACAAAGCTTAATGTCTACTTCCACATCAAGGGGAAAAGAGAAGATGAAGTAGGCTATTGAGATATACAGTGAGTTACAGGGTGCGAGAACCACCATTTCTAAAGTGGATGAGGCATTTTCTGAAGATAGTAACAACCTAAATTTGAACCCAGATCAAGTTGAGCAACCATGAGAGGATGATTCAAGCTCCAAATCACCAAAGTAGGGTTGACTTGGTTAAACCTTTGCAACAAATTTTCTATTTTCATGGGAGCATATTCCCTTAATATTAATGACATTTCTATTTTTAGTTAAGTGTTAGTTAAGGGCCCAACTGTCATGGCTCAGCCTAAAAGGCTTATAAATAGTTGAGTATAAGGAGTATTTAGGATAGAATAGAGAGAACAGAGGATATAGATTATTTTTGGGAGGTTACTCTTCAAGCTTGGAAGAGTACTCCAAATATTTTAAACCTTTCAATTATATTTCAAGAGTAACATGTTGCCTTGAGAGTTCTGATTTATTGTGTGAATGGTTAATCGTGTATGTTTTGTGAATGCATAATTCCTTAATGTGAATGATTGATCTACCTTTATTTCAGATTATTTTATTTTGTGTTGTGAGTAAATGGTATGAATAGTATTGATATCAGTTGTGAAAAGTTCAGTTTTCCTTCTATTATTTAAAGCTATGATATCATTGTCTATCAGATGAATGAATTCCTTGTAAGTGCATGTGTTATATCCTCATGATAAAGTGATTGTGTTTTGACTAAGTGTAATCTATCTACTGTAATCTTGTAGTTTAACAAAGGAACGTATGCTCTGGTTTGTGGTATTTGGTACCCTTTCAAGTTACAATAGGTGAGGGCGGTCAACGATGCAAGCATCCTACCCACATTAACCCTTCCGGAGTGTAAACACCCCTCTATTTGGTGCATCACCGTGACTAGTGTAGTTTCTTTTCTATAAATCTCTTTCCCTAAAACTCATGAAAATGTTAGCCTAGGATTAGATAGTCATTTTATTACACTAGGAGTAGTACAACACTTAGTTTAGGAAGAGGAAGTCGGCCTTCTCGGAGGTTCACCTCGAGCCCAAGTCCCATAGCTTGAGAGGTGATCCCATGTGTCCCAATCACACCGAACATCCTAACAACATTTTGGCCGTTCGGGGGGTGCAGTGATTTGGAGACAACAATTATGTTTCATATAAAAATATTATTATGTCTCATATGGTAGTAAGAAAGCATAAATACATTTGTAATAAAAAAATGCGTGGTAGGAGTACTTCAAAGAGATTCTATATTGATAATATATTGTACAAAATATAAATCAATAAATTTAATTCAATTTCAGAATATTATAATATATTAAAATTAGAAATTTTATTTTTATTTTAAAAGCTACAAACAAAATTGTAGAATTAGAATTTTACAAAATAATAATAATTCCATAAGAATCTAAAGGTAATTCTTAGTGGTAAAATAGAGATTATTTATAATTATTTAGCCATGCAAACAATGCCCTCAACGATATCAAATTTTATATAATGTGCTTGCTTACATATTGAATGAACAAAAAAGTAGTTATTATATCTTACAAAGATTTAATGTCTTTTCTCTTCCCATGAATTTGACGTTAAAAATCGACAGAAACCATGTTGTAACACCACAGACAATCTAGATTAGTTTTATGGCAATGAAGGGTGACATTTAAAGAGTTTGTCGACATTTAAAGAATCTCTCTCTCTCTCTCTCTCTCTCTCTCTCTCTCTCTCTCACACACACACACACACACACACACACACACACGACAAAAACATCATGACAAATGTAAAATTAAAAAAATGTTGATTACACATCACTTCTCTCAAATGATAATGTTGGTGGTGTTGACAAATCAATGCCAGTAAGATTAAATAAATTTCGTAAGAAGCAAGCTAGAACGAGAGACTCAAGGGCTTGCCGACCCAATGATCGGTACTTGTTTGATGTTTGCATCGTGCTCATTGGTGATAACCCTAAAAATCACATGTTAACGAGGCACTTGAATCGATCATGAAGAGCATTGTCGATACTATGGATCCAGTTCAAACACAATATCCCCTCATTGAACTCATTGAAAAGTAACTTGAAAGGATAAAGGTGTAACTTTAGCTCGCTCCAGCAATTCAGATATGTGATTTACCATGGTCTCTACTTTTTCAGGGGTTTTTTTAGTGCACAAGATCATATGTTGAACTTTGTGTTGTTCCAGGCCACTTTTCTACAAAAAAATATCGACATCAACGGAAAGATTAAAACCGAAGCATGAAATTTATAGGATTCGGTGGGTTCCATATTTGTTGATCTCAAAATTTCTCTTTTTCCTTTAACGAAATCATAATCGAGTATACTTTGTTTTTTGTCAAAAATTACTCAAGGTAATGAGAAGTGGGGCCGTGAAAGCAAAGTGAAATTGGGTCAAGAATCAGATCTTGGATATTTTTATCATTTTTAAGAATATGTAAAAAAATGAGAATGAGTCCAAAAAATTAAGCAGGTGCGACAACTTAGTGTCATCGTCATGCTTAAGAGTCGATGGGGGGAGGGGATTTAGGTGCATGTTAAATTCAGGACTTGTATGGTGACTGGGATGATTGCACTATACTTAAAAGGCCAGGTTTTTGTGTCATTGCATGGACTATCCACCATACAACCCTTGCAAACTGGATGCTAAATTTTTTGTATCCATTGTATTTAAGGCCGTCATATTATAAGGTCAATTCCTCTATTTCATGTAGATCGATACAACTTATAGCTATAGTAAATAACTACATTTGTTTTAATTACTTGCATTAGCTTAAAAATGAAAGAACTTGCTAATGCTTATCAACTACATCACATAAACAATTGTTTTCTGTAGAATTGCTTTATAACGTGCCAATATAAACCTCTATGTATTCCAATGATATACCTATGTACTCAAAATAGTCATTACGCACCATCAATAATGCTCTTAATTACCATTAGTACCACTAACAATGGACAAAATACAAAGATAGTTGGATACCTAACTTCAAAAGTAGTTCTTAAAAACACACCAAAAAACCTACCTTATCGCATATTACAAATTGCTATTGTCATTTATTACAAATTACTTTCTCGCCTTTATATAGCTGCACTAGAATTAAGGTTTAACCTTACTGTATAAAAAAATGTAATCTCCTAAAAAACAACCACCCACCAAATAAAAAACAACAATTCACAAACGAAAGAAAATGGTTGTTAGGGTCATCCATGGCCACCGTAAAATCAGTTTGCAACAATTTCAAATGCAAATAACTCCTAATTACAACGTGTTGTAAAAGAAATTTTCCAACAATAAGCTAATGCTCTTTTGCAAGAATGCCTTAGATCCCATTTAATTCAGCGCAAACGATGAATGCATGCGGCACCAACTCACACGGGTTCCTTATGATCTTTCATTGATTAAACCACTGATGGTAACACAGGAGGAAAGGATTACAAAGTGGGTACAAACTTGATACGCACAAATTTATTTACAACTGTACATCATGTTTAGATTTTTAATTTCATTTTCCCTTGGAGTGTTTCTGTGGGAGAAAATATTCCAACCCGCATGTTTAATGGACTAGAACAAGACTACGAGGTTTCAAAGTAATGAGAGTGAAATTTACACATAATAAACAACAAACATGATATTTATAGAAGTTAATGACATAATTAGAAATGGACTCCATTTACAGATCTATACTATTTTTAAATGAGATGATTTTGATTGTCTTTAGGTCAGACTCCTTTGTAGAAAGTACCATTCATTTGGGTAGTGTATTCAAAATTCCAACTACTTTCTTTACAAAACCTCACCCCCTCTCTTCAATGCAAATCAAACTGGACTAAACAATAACATGCCTTTCATCACCGCCTTTTTAAGAATGTTGCACTATAGTTTCTTTTAATTAGATACCTACTGATAATCTAGCTCAGATTCCAAAGCTTTACATCACATTAAACACTCACCAACCCCGCACCCTTCCAACAAACACCTGTTCGAACAAGAAACACCTCGGCATAGCCTTGCTCCCCATGGAGCGATCACTAGTCTTTCTAAAGTCGAAATTCTTTGAAACCGTCTTCGTTGTCAACAATTATATATTTTTTGGCTATACTTTTAATATTTCCCGCCACAAAACACACGTCCCTTCACCATGAGCATTTAATATCATTTTAATTGCTTGTGATTGGATTTTTGCGTCTGCAATGTTTTGAAGAATTCGAAGAGCTTGGACACACGTTACATATCATTTGAAGTTCGAGGAGGGAAATATGGTCGCTAAACAGGGGCTTCATTAGAATGAAGAAGGCTCTACACATTCTGCTTACCACAGGCAATCTCCTAATATACTCTTCTGCGTATCATCAACCACTGCACACCTGCATTTTCAAGAATGTGCTTTCACAAGGTAAACAAATCACTCGGAGGGGATTTGCATTTGCTAAACACACATTTTTCCAAAACTACCTTATCAACATGTATGTCAAGTGCGGCAATTTGGTTGATGCTCGCAAAGTGTTTGATGATATTACAGAAAGAGACGTACCCTCATCGAACACCATCCTTGTAGCTTACAGAAGACATGGGTGTCCTCACGAGGTATTGGCACTGTTTCACCAAATGCAACGAACAGGTATCCAACCCGACCTGTTCACCTTTGCCACCATACTCCCTGCCTGTGCCAAAATAAGAGCTTTGGAACAGGGTATGGACATTCATCAAAGGATAATGGAAAAGGGATTTTTGTCAGATGTTGTAGTTGCGAGCCCAAGTAGATATGTATGCAAAATGTGGAAACATACTCGAGGCACGTGAAGTCTTGGACAAAATGTCTCAAAAAAGTGGTCTCATGGAATGCAATGATTGCAGGGTATGCTCAAAATGGTGTTCTTGACGAGGCTGTATTGCTTTTCAGAGAGATGCCTGAAAGAAATGTGGTCTCATGGAATGCGATGGTTGCAGGATATTCACAAAATGGGTTTGTTGAAAAGGCCATGGAGACATTTAAGCAAATGCAATTGGCATGTTTAAAGCCAAACTCCACAACCTTTGCCAGCATACTCCCAGGCTGTGCCAAAATGAGAGCTTTAGAAACGGGTATGGAGATCCATCAAAGCATAATTGAATTAGGATTTCTGCAGGATGTTGTAGTCATGAATGCCTTGATAAATATGTATGCAAAATGTGGAAGCATACTGAGGCGGCCCTAAGACTTTTCAAAGAAATTCCTCAACCAGATGCCATTTCATGGAATGCCATGGTTGCAGGATATGCACAAAATGGTTTTGTTGAAAAGGCTTTGATGGCATTTAAGCAAATGCAATTAGTAGGAATAAATTCAAATTCCTCAACCTTTGCCACCATCGTCCCAGCCTGCACCAAAATGGGAGCTTTAGAACAGGGTATAGATATACATCAAAGCATAATCGAATGTGGATTTTTGTTAGATGTCATATTTGTGAATGCATTGATAGATATGTGTGCAAAATGTGGAAGCATACACAATGCACGCAAAGTGTTTGACAAAATGCCTCAAAAAAATGTGATCTCATGGACTGCAATGATTGCAGGATATGCACAAAATGGCTTTTGCAAGGATGCTCTCAAGTTCTTTGAATTAATGAAGCACTCTGGAACATACCCTGATCATGCAAGCTTCACTTGTGTCTTATTAGCATGCAGCTATGTGGGTTTAGTGGATGAGGGTTGTAAATACTTCAATAGCATGAGTAGCCCTTTTTGCATTACACCTACAATTGATCATTATGTGTGCATGGTTGACCTTGGCTGTGATCTGGAGGAAACTTTAAACTTAATCATTAAAATGCCAATTGAACCTGTGGTGGTTGTGTGGACGTGTTTGCTTGCTGCATGCAGATCACATAAAAATATAGGATTGGGGGTATTTGTGGCAACTTTTCTTTTGAGCTGGATCCTAAAAATGCTGCAACTTATGTTCTTCTGTCAAACATTTATGCAGAAGTGGGCAGGTGGGGTGAGGTTCAAATGGTAAGGAAATTGATGAAAGAAAGAGGAATTAAAAAGATACCTGGATGAAGTTGGATTGAAGGCCATCAAATGGCACATGCTTTTTTATGTACGATACAGATCACACCCAAGGAAATCTATGCAAAGTTGGAGAATTTGTTTTGGGAGATGAAGACAGCAGACTATTTTCCAGTTTCAAGGCATCTTGATTGTTAAACATGCCCCTGGAATAACTATTAGTCATTAAAAAACCATGAGTATGTGTTGACTGCCACGCTGCAACCACATTTATCTCCAAGATTGTAGCAATACAAATTGTTGTGAGACACGCAAATCAGCTCCATCATTTCAAATAAGGACAATGTTCTTGCAGAGATTATTGGTGATGCTAAGTGAAGCAATCTGAAACATAGGCTTGCACTATAGCGAGGTGCACGATGTCAGACCTGCACTGATAAAGAAGGGACCAGGTTTATTTTCGGTTTCTAAAAAAATGTTTTTTCATGAGTTTTCAGAGAGCCAGACCATGCTGTTGATTTTATATTTGTTAAAGCCATATTTTGTTATGCCATGAAGGTGTTATGACATTGAACTGTTTTCAGAAACCCGTGAATGAAAAGCTGGAAGAAGAGGTGAAGGTGGGAAAGGAGTGGATTGTGAAAGGAAATGAAAAGATGCTTGAATATGAAAGAAGGGATTACAATTAAGCCAACAGAAAATGTGAGAGAAGGGATTACAGTCAAGCCAATGCTTGAAGATGAAAGAAATGGAAACTTGTTTTGCCAACAGAAAATGTGAGAGAAGGGTTTACAATCGAAGGAAATGGAAACAACACAAAATATGAGTGACTGGATTACAATCAATCTAGTGTTTGGAGACGAAGGAAATGGAAATAAGTTTTGCCTACAAAAAATTTGAGAGAAGTACCATCCTATTACCCCCATGCCATATTATATTCATATTTATATTTATGTATGTGGGTTTTTTCTGTTTATTGAATTATATATAGTGATATTAAATTTTTTTGGAATGAAATTTATTGATTTCACAAGAAATATACCCATTCAAAAAATTCCTATCGGCCTTCCACAAGCACCTATGGATGCTTTTGCTAGTAAATTAATTAGCCGAAGGCGTGGTTCAACCATGCATACAACCTCGACGACCTCATTTCCTGTTGCATGCTTTTAATCGGCCCTAGGCTGCCACGCATATAGCCAATTTGAGCTGTTTACCAGGTGGCTTCTGCATTTTTGCAGTGATAGCAGTAATCTTAGTAGGTTGCGTGAGTTCTGCTGCTGTAGCTAAGCAGAATCTCATGTATTTTCCTGAGAGATACCGGTATTCCTCTCCTGAGCCAGAGGTGTAGGATTTCAGGTAAAGCATTTATAATTCGAGGTCATAGGTATCTGGACTGCACTGATCTTCTACTCTGCTGTTTGTCATCTTCTCCATGATTGCATTTCACTGCTTCTTCACAGGGATGCCGAGCCCATTAACATTGCCAAATACTGGCGGGACTTATAATGCATGTCGTCCATTACAGGCTACACTCAAATCATACCGTTTGGCCATTTCAGCGCCTAAATAGGTGCGACCGAGGACAAAGAGAGCAAGGGGATGGGCAATGATGACTGTTGTCATTATGCTGGTGCCTTATAGAAACAATGCCAAGGGACCGTGGCTGTTTGCCAAATGTTTGACATAATGATGGTATGAAATTACTGCAGGAAAGAAATCTGATGAAAATTCCTTATGGATATCAGCTGCTGATTCGATCCCTCTCTCGGAAAACCATCTTCCTTTGGCCTGAATCAACAAATCATGTGTCTGATCTAGAAGCGGAAAATGGAGCACACATTGGGAATGCCAATTGTAGCAATTGATATTCGATCCCCCTTACTATTTGGCATGGCAAAATGTTCAATGCTCTTGTATCTCCCATTGCTCATCACCTGCATTGAGGGAGGAAGATAATATATATTAATGCACATAAATAACAAATAACAAATAACAAAACAGGATAATATACAAAGAATATTTTGAAGCTAAATTTTAAGAAAAAACATGTTCATTTTGATATTTGTTTGTGTTGATATTTGTATACAAATAAATCGACATACTTCTTTCAGACACTTAAAATTGTTAAATTAATTTAATATACATGATATACAGAATTTACTACTCTATAATGATGTTTATGGTGATGATACATTTAAGAAGAGGGTCGATTGATCTAATAACTATATTTTCCTAAAGGTAAATGGTGGCAAAAGATCTGTAATCAAGATAATACAAAAATATAAATAAGCTACCTCTTAACATATAAGAAAACCTCCTCCCTTAAATCTCATAATAAAATAAAAGTATGGAGAAATAAAATACTCAACTATATTAATTTAACATAGGATCGATAAGTTTATAGAATTTCACCCCAATATTCAATCTTACTTTAAATTTTTTTAGACAGCTTTATAATACAATAGGCGTAACTTTGTAATGAAGTGGGAAAACTATCTTTATCTAATCTTACTTGTAAACATTTTTGAAAAACTTTAGAACATAATAGGAGTATTCCCATAATGAAGGAAAAAAACCATCTCAGATTCTCACTTTTATAAACATTTTAGAGCTTGGACTTTTATTCTTTGAGATCATTAATGTTAAAAATTACATTAAAATGAATTTCAATTTAAAATTGTGATTGAGATTAAGATTTCAAGAAGAAGAATACCTCTAACATATCTCCAATGTTGATAACAAGAGCACCATGAATGGGTCAAACATGTACCCATTCTTCATCATTGCATATGTGTATTCCTATTTCTTCATTGTCCTGTAGCAATACGGTGATATCTGATGCGCTCGAATGAGGGCCTATTCCGAACACAAGATCAGGCCTAGGGCACTTTTGATAGTAGTTCATTTGGGTCACATGCATCTGCTTTCCTCTAGGATTAATAGAACTCTAAGCCTTGAGACCCAGATCATGCTCTCGCTGCCCAAGTTACAATATTGGCAGGACTCCATCCTCCTTATCATGCAATGATTGAATGGAGGAGATATGGTTTCAAGGTGTTTCCTTTGAGCTTTGAAACCCAAGCTTCAAAGCATGAGGAAAATGTTTTGATAATGAAGGTCATAGGGAGGTGTGTGACCCAAGACCAAACATGCTTATAAAAATGAGCATCTACTTACATATTTCATGGGTTTTGGAAATTCACATCAGCTCTGTATCAATGGATACACATGGCATGGACTAAGAATTGTAAAATTTATCTTTGATTCAAAGGATTTTCCATTTGTCATTTTGAGGATTAGGAAAATTATCACGGAGCCTTTCAACATTTGGATTATGAAAATTAAACTTTTCTATGTTGTATATACAAATTTGTAGGACATGTTGTATATATAAATTTGTAGGCCACCTAAATGCTACGTGTCTCAGGAATAGGTACATCCTCCCAGGAAAAATGGGAAAAAATGATTCCAAAACAATGAAGTTTCTTGGAGTACGACGTAGTGTGTAAATATGTTGCTTAGTTATTGGAAATCCAACATACATCATACCCATAAAAGAGTAAGCTTGGAGAACCACTTATTCAGGATGAGGAATATGTGCTTGAATAGGTAAAATTCTCTAGTATTTGAAACTCTTCAAAGTCTTCATCAAGAGGGGTGAAAAAGGTCATGAATCAGCAAATTCCTTTCTTTTGTTTTCATCTTGTTCATAATGTGCATTTCCATTTGGATTGTTGCATCCATGTCTCTCTCATCTAGTTCATTTTTTGAAAATTTTGTTTTGGGGGTGGAATCATGCATTCAAAATGGCTATGCATGTTGTAAGAAGTTCTACATGCTTGGATTCAATGATGAATACAAGAGAAAAGGATAAGTCTAGGTCCCCACATTTGAGCCATCAACTTCCATCTATGTCCATCGAGTTTAAGGATTCAATACCCCGAGGAAAATAAACAATGATGATGATGATGTTCATCATCCGATGTCATTCTTCCAAGGCTTCCCATCCCACTCTAAACACTTCTTGCAATGCCCATCATGTCCACCCCCATCACAATGTATATAACAAGCACAACAAATGCTACATGGAGCAAGTAATTGCCGTTGATGACGCCTACAAAAACCCCAACAAAACATTCCATGCATAGCACTATAAATCCACCCATAAATAACCACCTACATACAATGTAAATCTCTTTAACCCTTCGCATACGTGTACAAAAAAATGTAACGTGTACATATATCTAACATTCTCTACAAAGAAATCAGCCGCATTACAAAACACCAACACCGACTTTATCGAATTGTATATGAAATTTCTTATGTTCCTCTTCTATTAGTTTCCAATATTTTCTTTCAAACTAAGTCTCTATACTTTCTATGGATTTGCCTCCACCTTCTTGGATTTTTTATTGTGTTTCTTCTTTCCATTCATCTCAGTTCAATGCTTTTTCTATCTTCTCGCAAACTACATCTTCAAACAAATTTCTTATTTCTTCCTCTGTACTTTTAAAATATTCTTGTTGATATACCAATAATTGATAACTCACCCATGTATTTGTATCTAATAATTCTTATTTATGGAAGAACTATCCATGTTTGCGTATTAGCTACTAACCTTGTTGTGAACTAAAAGAAACAAATAGCTTAGAACATAATAAACAAATTACTTTAGCGATATTATGGTTGTTTCGACATTCTTGTGTCTGCATGTAACTATACAATAGTCATATCATAACCAAAACCAACATAGCTCCTCTAAACTACGGATTTCGACATCAACAAATAAACTATATTATAGTCATATCAGGGCCAAAATCCAAATTAGAGTTTAGCGCATCTAGCATCCATCATCTTTTTGTAACACAAAATGGCCAGGATAATGCCCCTAAATGCTATATGCTTCGACTTACAAAAAAATGATATCGTACTTGTCGTTAGCAATCTAAACCACTATACAACTTTAGGTTACATTGGTTTTTGCAAAATGTAGCTCTCCTCTAGACTCTTCTAATTTCTTCATTTAAATTTAAAGGACTGCATTGCCAAGATCCCACAACAAAGGGTAAGCACATCCACACTCTCATCAATTATGTTAAGGGATTTATATTTTCCACTCACATGTTTTTGCAAGATAGACTTAATCAAAGCATATGAGAACTGCTAAAGTTTGGATTCATACTAGCAAAATTTCCAGCGCATGATTGATCCAACATATTCTCCTAGATTACACCAATTGTAGCTTTCAGGAGTATGTTTCCTCTAGATGCACTAACCATGTTTCACCAAAATCAATCTATAGTAATCCACTCCGACCATCTCATCCCACAATCTCATCAATATCAATAGGGGATTTATATTTGTCACTCAAGTAATTTTACAAGATACACCTATCAATAGGTGAGACAACTCGCACATGCATGGTCATGTTGTGAGACAAGTAGGAACACAAATAGTATATCAAAACACACAAACAAATGGTAGGTGGATTTTTTGAGTTGGCATATAGGGGCTTGCTTTCGTTTTTTATATTTCATTATTTCCTAATTCTTCTTTGTTATTTCTTTATCTGCCCATTTAGTTGTTCATTATATGATTGTAACTTCTAAACTTCTTTGAGCGCCTGATTTAGAATTCACAATTTTTCTATCTCCCTTTTCCATTTTCATATTATTTTTTGTCTCCTAATATTGCTTTTAAAGAGCTTCATATCCAAGCGTTTTAATTCATCTCTTTAAAATTTCACATTGTTCCTAAACAAAATTTAATCTTTAAAAAAACTATATTGGTTCTACCATTCTTTATCATAAAAACTATAAGGTTGGCACACAACAACAACTTGCTCATTCATTCAGAAAATACTAGGTTGTCTCGGATATTGTACGACTATGGTACAGGATGTCGGTACATTGATTTTCAAAAAACCATGGGTATGGTTTCTATTTAATGGAAATGCGTTGGAACTACATTCAAGGTCACCCTCTCTTGCGTAGGTTAAGTGTTAATAAAACAGGTATACTAAATAGTTTATATACCTATCTATTAGGTATGCCAACAATATTGAACATAACACAATCAACAATATCTTATTACATACATATACACTATGTTGTTACCTTTTTCCCTACTACTGCTACTGACTCACAAAAATAGATGAGAGCAGCAAGCACTTGCAACTTGTAGCCACAAAAACCATTAACAAATTACATCCACATCATATGAATAGGGTGCTAAAGGGTAGAGTTACTCATAAAGGAATCGATGCCCTCGGTGATGACATGCACTTGATTTGTTTTAGAAATGCAACCTCTTTAAGTTAGCAAGGTTTATGTCATGTCCAAAAGGTAACTTAAAATATGTCAAACAAGAATATACAGCACCAGAAGTCTTGAAGAACTCGTCTTGAATATGGAATCTCTTTTTCAATTATGTCTACAACCTACCACATAAATTCTTCTCTACCATTTCCATTTCACTACTAAAATTGTGATCCACAACCTAACACTTGGCTTTATACTTGTTGTTATTAGTGTTGTAACCTTTACATCCTCCATTTCAATCATCACCCGAAAATATGGCAATTATACGCAATGTTGTATTGTTGCCATAAAAGGCAAGACATGTTATACTATACAAATAACCTTGTGGGAAACTTTATGTAATGATAGTACACAACAATTGCCACCGCCACATGAATACAAGAACATACATATACAGATATTATCTATTAAGATAACCAAGGTTACCATATTCAAACAAAGAAGCTTAACCACATGTCCTAATACACAACTTTTTTGGGCATCATTGGTAGAGGAAGTAGAACCCCTCCATATTTGGGTGGGCACCATAGGAACATCACATGTTTCATTTATACTGAGAGAAAAAAAAGTGGTTATCAAAACCATTGCTAAGGTGGTTAATGGTAAACAATGTTAAACAAAAGGTTATACATACATATGATTCTTGGCTTTGATTAACATGCAACATCAATTCAACCTTATGTGCATATAAATATGCATTCTACATGATGTTAGACCACCCAAATGACACTATATGGGCAACAAATTTCAATGTTTGTACCAGTGTTGTATGGGACATTATCAAACAAGTCCTCTTCCACGGTTTCAAATTGATCATTTTCGTTTGATTGGTACCTACAATGGTAAGTAGTAAACAACATCTAATGTACACAACTCCACCGCAAACAAACATAATGCTCACAAGATATAGGCATTTGCAATAATGCATCCCTTGTATAAACAAAAAAACTCTATTTCCTTTGCGCAAGTGTGTAAGCACGATGAAAATATTTATAGTGAAGTACTTGTTGAAGATAAAATTCACACAATTAATAAATCACATAACAATTGCTATTATAGGTTCAACCTAATTGCCATACATAGGCCATTCTTTGGCCATTTACTTTTGAAATATTGTAGTCTTACGTACTAAACTTACACATATCTACAAGGATATACACACACATACGTCTATATATATACATACATATAAATACACATATACTCACACATACATACATTCTTGTGCTTAGATAAGTAACATATTTACATAAACATTAAAAACCAAACAAACAATAACACCAACCACAAAAAAAAACCTAAGTTAAAACAGCCATCGGCATAGACTTGCTCCTTAAGATCAACCACTAGTATAATATATTTTATATGACATTATAATACAACCTACCTTATAAACATTCTAACCAAATTCCTAAAACCATTCTCGTAACCATTTAAACTTAACCTAATATCATATATTAACTAGCAATCACATGTGTTTCATGCGATGTGAACGCCGAACGGTATATGTTATTTGTTTTAGAGGTATAATTATTACTTTTGTAGTTGATGTTGATTAGGGGTGTGTTTGATTTTTAAGTGTAGAAATATAGATGGACCACTTAATTTGAAGGTTGTTTCTACATTTCAAACTTGTTAAAAATTCGTACATGAATATTTTTTATACCGTTTTCTATAGTTAATTTATTTTATAGTTGATGTTGTATGTATTTAATTTGTGTTTATTGTGTTAGTTGTGCATCGGTTGTTCGGTTGGTGTTTTGTTGGAAAAACATTTATTGTACAGTCGATAACGTGTGTGATTGATAGTTGTAGTGTAGGAATTTAGTTGAAACATTACATTGAAATGTTATATGTGTACATTTAATTATGTTACAGATTCGTGCATTTAAAGTTACATGTCATATTTCAAAACCTCAAATAAATGTAGATGTGTGTGCACATAATGAGACATGTATACATTTGCATTATTTATTTCATGAATGGTAGCCTTTAGTGGGAAATTTATATGCATACAAAAGTGCATGTTATTTTTATTTATTTTCTTAAAAGTACTAACAATACACATAGTAGTAGGAGATAATAATATGTCAGTCTATAAGGGAATACAATAGTTTTCTTGTGAATCAGGAAATAAAGTGGAACATAGATATGAAATAAGAAACATAACGGTGATAGTTCAAAGTATAGAATGGGATGGGTGAGGGTGTAATGTTTGAAGGGTCGGGTGGGTTAGAAATCCTTGCGTAAAGGTTACAGAGGAGTTGCACTATTTTCCGCTTTCTTTGAACTAAGGATGACACATTTCAATCTATTGTTTCCGCAATATGTCTCTTTTTTCAATGAAAGTGTGAAGCAATATTCGTTTCCGATGACATTACTTATAATTTCACTAGTCGCATCTTCGTCTATAGACAATATATGGAGGTCGCTAGCTACAACACCCATGATTAATTCAATTGTCTCATCAAAAGTGGTAACTGATTGAAGTTCTCTGTTGGGTACTTTAGATCGATCCTCAGTGCATATCTATAATCATAGTTTTGAACTTGTCTATTGCAACTCAAACATAACCATGAACCATTACCATTCTCTCTCACCTTTTTCCTGCATTGTTTGTCACCTTTTTGAAGAGGATATGCCTTGTAAAAAAATTGTCCATGCTGATATTTGTGATTTCTGCAATAACCATGGCCCATTCATTTCTCTCAGTGTTTCCCATATTTAGTACCTCTGAAATCATTGCTACTGAGGTCATGCTTTTTGGAGGGCCCAGAAATTGGCTTGTGATATAGGGCACCAAAAGGAAGTAGTCATCGGAATCAACCCAGCCATGAAGTGTATTTGTTTCTAAAATTTGAGGGTTGAAGTAACATTTGGTTCTTGAAACAGTGTCCACTAAGCTTCCATTAAAACTAGAGACACGGGCAGCTTTCAAGGCAAGGATCGGAAGAGGCGGTATAGAAAGCATGTCTTCAAGTTCGTTACTTATATCATCTAAGTGTTGTCCCCACAATGTGACACTTACACTGAATCCCAACATGTCCTTTAATTGCAGTGTTCTTCTCTTTGTTTTAGACTTGTCATACCGACAAATTATTGAGCATGGTGACATTGTAACAACAATGCCAATCAAATCAATTGTAGAACCTTCAGCGCTTGCAGGTAAGTCCTTGATTTTGGTGAAGTGAAAGTGATGGGATGGTATTGTATCCTCGTTTGCTATGAGTGGAGCTATGGTTGAGGAAGGTTGCAGGAAAATCTCCAAAGCATTGTTCAAATGGTTGTAACATAGCTTTGCATCAGCAATCCTTACAATCCTCCCATTGCAATTTGTATATAGCTTCCTATTTTCAATCTGCTCATAGAATGCTTCCGCAGCCCCATTGAAACAGGTGATGTGGATTTCCCCTCCTTCCTGATCAACAAAATCAAACCCAAACACGGAACCATCTCCCCTTACATTGTGATATTGGCGAAGGGTTATTTTTGCTAGGGCATGACCCCGTATGAACCACATGCACATAAATGTATTCAATCCACTTATTTTAGTTGTTCTCGCAAAATATTTGTTAACCTGATTGGAACTTGCATCTGTTTGAGGAAATTGACTGTCTTGGAGAGAATTTGTTGGTAGTTGGGTTGGAGCACCGATTATGAAATGTTTTTCGACAACAATATCCATTTCAATGATAAGAACAATCCTGCAGCGGAAAAGAAAATCATGATAGAATTAGAATTGAGCAACTGATGAAAAAAAGACATAAAGAAATTATAATTAATATAGGGAGTTTATATACATTGGTAATCAAGTAGGAGATGAAGCTTATAGTTCATATTTGATCATTCTAACGAGGGATTTGTGTAAGCACACAATGGTGCCTTCTTGTATTGATTTGTCGATTACACGACTTGCAAATTTGGAGGGTAGAAGTGCTTTCTGAAAATGTATCCCATCTAAAAGGTCAACACGATGTTGGGAACCAGTGTTGAGAATGGACCTTAGGGAGGACAAGTGCAAGATTCTGAAATGTGGGGTCAACATTGGAACTACCCTCAATCAATTGAGTAATGCCTTCGTGTGTCAAAGTTATTTCCATGACAACTAAAAGATGCTCGAGATAGTGGGAATTCTATAAATATATGGTGGACAATGTAAACTTGTAGGGCAGTCAATCATGAAATGAAGGATGTGTTCAGGAAAGCATGCATTTGTAAAGAATGAGAACCTTTAAAGTTGGCTTCCTTATTATTTTATATTTTCTAAAAAGCGCAAACATGAAGTCTAATCCTTTAACAATTCAATATGCAAAAAAGTGATATAACACACAAAGCTTTGGTTGAAAAGAACTAAAATTTGCATGGTTGTTTCTCGACATTTTAAAACTATATGTATTTGTGTGCAAATATTATGAAGAACACATTAAAAATGTGTTGTTGGTTTACATAAAGAAGCGAGCAATTGTATAAAGGAATAATTGAACACGTATGTTGAAAAGTTAGATTATGTGATCCATATGTTCCACCACAATATATACATGCATTTATTTGAAATGAATTACAGATTATTATGTTAAGAAAATAGAATGGAAGATAATAACAACAATATGTACACTTGAAGTAAGAAAACTATAGGTATTTATATGGAGATACAATGATAAAGAAATTCAAAATCCATAGTTGTTGGATTACAAAAACTGAACATGTGTTTAAAAAGTTTGATTCTATGTCCGATATATATTGCCACAATGCATACATGGAATTATTTGGTACGAGTTACAGTTTGTTTCAAAAACACTTATAAACTAACCACTACAAGCTATTTCTTTAAATCAAATTTCTTGCTTTTTGCTTGTGTAATTTTCTTAGCACGTTTCTTGTATTTTTGTCCATTTATAGATGCCTCGATTGGTATTCCCATTCTCCTCAATTTTTGGGGTGGTTCATATTTCAGTGCATCTTCATTGGAATCATAAATCAAACAGAAGCCTCATGAATGATCTCCAATTGTTCGGATTTTGGAGAGAAAAATTGGGGATGTTGGCATCAGGTGGAGGTGATATCTGATCATTTTGGCTATCATTGTTTTAGGTGGTTTCGGTTTCCTGCAGTGCAAAACATTAACAACACATTGAATACGCTTAAAATCTTCCTCCCTCTGTAAGTGAGGCATAGTTAATGTCAATCCATTGTGGGGAGGGGAATTGTGTTTCTAGTCTGCATCATATTAAACTGGAGAGGGAAAATAAGTATGTTAGTCCACCAAGATGTTCTTAGGTATGACGGGTAGCTTTAAAATCCTTGTCGTTGATCAGTCTAACATCCAACTTGAGACGCTTCTAAATGGCCTCATTGGGAATGAAAACGAACCCCTTAGCACATAACAAATCTTGTCATTGACGAAGGCATGTGCCCCCACATGTCACTTCGGAAAAAGGATTGGAGCCAACTACAAATATAAATGGAACAATCCAAACCAAATAACATGAAAACTCTCTACAATAATTTTTTAGTCCATAACATGCAATAAACAAAACAATTGAATAAATACTTCAATTAGTATTGAAACCCACCTGAAGTTCATCTAGAGACAACACTCTTTTCTTTACCGCCAAAGAAAGAGAATCACAAATATCCTACAAAAAAATGAAATAGGAAGTTAATAAAACTAAATGTATCTGCATGAATTCAAAAGGAGGGACTCCTCCATTAAGATTAATCTCTATTTTCAATTTCATTCTCAGTTATAATACAACAAAACCAAAAAGATTATAAAGAGTTATTAAAAATTGTATATTAGTAGAGGCCATACATAAGAAGATAGTAAATTATATTTTTTTATTATGGTTTAGAAGAAATTGCACAAAGGTTTCTCTACAAAAATAATATTTCCCCATTTAGTTTTGAGCTTTAGTTTACATCCATAAACTTGAAATTCACCTAATTAGCACAATATGACACTTGACCGTGGGACCCACCCAAGTGTAGGCATATATGTCTTCTATGGGGGCATGGTGCATTCTATCAGGAGAATAGTCATCGCCTATATATTGTACAAGAAGTAAAATTCTAGGAAGATTTTGAAATTTATTATAATAAATTTTTTTCATAATTTATTGAGTTGTATGTTCAACCCCACATCAAATTTTTATCACCAAGTTAAAGTTTAGTAACACATTTTCATTTAGTCAAAAGATCACTATTGATGCTCTTCCCAAATCTATTTTCCTTGTAAGCAACTTCAATGTTCTGTTTATCAGGTCTATATTATTAAACCTACAAGATGCAAATAATAATCATTTTAAATGGGTTTGTTAGTTGAATGATTCAAACAAAATCAATTACACTCAACTGAGGGCAACTACTTAACAGATAAATAACTGAGAAGTATAGTTTCAAACAACTATCAAATAACATTGCCAAGAGCCCCAACATGCAAAGTATGCAAACAAGAAAATGAAATTGATCACCTAGGTGATGCCATAAAGATAGCTCTCGTGTGGAACATTAAAAATGTTAAGAGTAAATAGCTCAGCCTAAAGATCACATAAGTTTGCTAGGTTGACTTGTTGACCAACTAATGAAAAAACAATCCAAAAGAGTTGGTAAACAGCCCATTCACTGGTCAACAATTCAACCGTGCAAACCTACATGATGGATAAACTACTTCAAAACCCATTTAGAAATTTCTTATGTAGTCCAATATCTAGTAGAAAACATAATCATATAAAGACAAATGTCAGAAAATCCTTGTACAAACAAGCGTTTAGCCACAGAATTCATGACAGATTTGCAAATCTGGTTAACCAGAACTGGAGTAAAATCTCAGTTTGTGTGCACTTGAAAATGCTACGATCTTTCCTTAAAACACAGTCCGCTATTGAATTTCACAATCATCAGAGTTTTCCTTTGACCAATAAGGGTAGTGTCTATATGGCACAAAGAATCGGGACTGGAAAACTAATATAGATTACATACCTGTTGGGACTGTAAATGGCCATTAAGTTGATGAAAATCAATAAAAGTGATACAATTTTGTAAACAAACAAGAAACTGAAGTATAAATTACATCATTTCCAAGGACACAATTTTTGAAAAGGTAAGTTTCCATATCATCTTGAAAGCTCAAGGTTGATAAAAATTAAGTATTTGAAAAACATTAAGCAAGTATACATGGTGTATGTATAGATTTAGTAAGCAATTCAATAAATGAGGGTCATTTCTTACCGCCCAATTAATAGAGGAAATTACAATTGAATACTAATTGACGGATTTGTCACAACAAATTAAGCTAAGAATCTGAACTTGAAGTTAGAGCTAGAGGCAATGTATTAACAAAATTTACCAACAAAGTCCTGTCTAACACCATGTAAATTTATTTCATTTTTAAATGGCCATTATAATTATCTGGAAAGAACAATTACAGCCATCAGGTATACTGGTAAGAATATGCATAGCAATAAATTGTTTATCTGATACTCCATTGTGTAGTGGCACATATTCTAATTTTAGAATCCACTGTTGCAATTGGGTTTTCTTCCAATAATACTTCTTCACACATAATAGAAGCTGGAGACAAGCAAATTGGTATCGTCTTTTCTACTTCCGTTTTCTTCTTCCTTTGCCCTTGATTTATATTTCTAGAAATTTAAAAAGAACCTTCCTAATGAAACACGTTTTTGAAATTGCAGGCAAAAATTTATTCAATTTTCTATCAGGCTGGTTGGAAAAGTTCACTCTACATCTACAAATGTCCTCTGCTTCCGTTGGAGAGGAGATAAAAGAAGTTCAGTTGGTCCTACACTAACTGAGCTTGAGGGCTCTTTGTGGCCTAAATGGTTGTCAGAGATTCACAGAGACAAATCGATGGCATTAATTATTCTAAGTCTGATAATGAAATCAAAATACAAGCAACTAATTCATAGCAAGGAGGTTGAACAGTTACCTGTACCATTACACGAGCTTCAAAATCATCGCCCAGAAAAATGCTTGTGGGCTTCAAATGACAATGGACGATGGGAGTCTTAGAGTAATCCGCGGCCTATTTCAATGCTAAACATGTATCAAAGCATAATAGAAAGCTCACTGATTTTTTGAAAATTAGTTTGGGGATTCATTGTGACTTGGGTATATATGCTTAAAATTATTTTAAAAATCACTGATTTTCTATTTTTAGCTAAAGTTGTTAATTAAAAACAAAATCTAAAATTGTTAATTATTAAAAACAAAATTATTAAAAATAGTAGAGAAAAGTTAAAATAGGGAGGAAAAACACAAACGTCATGCATGTGCTTAAAATTAATAAAAAAAGCTCACTGATTTTCTATTTTTAATTAAAATTGTTAATTATTAAAAATAAAAAATTTAAACATAGAAGAAAAAAGTTAAAATAGGGAAGAAAAACACAAACGTCAAGACGGCTGTCAAACCGTCAAATTCAACACAATCGTAGAAACGTCTGCAGGGGCCTTTCCCATAGGAGAACACCTTCGGCGTAATTATCACTTGTTTTATATTATACTTTTATATAAACATAAAATCTTATCCCAAAACAAACGGAACCTAAACTAGACTTAATTCCACCTACCGCATAGTAGTTGGTTTGGATTTGATTTAGGTTTTCTTTTTGTGTTGGTTTGTTTTGTGGAGTGGGCCACCGAATGCTAAGAAAGGAGGGCGACACACTCTTAACGGCCTTTCAACCTGCCATTTTTCTTATACAAAGCACTTTATTTGAAATCCAGAGGCGTTAACCACGCAGAAACCAGAGTTAACCTTGCAAATTTAGCAGTAAAAGGATAGTCAGTAGCGAGTGAAAAAAGTCGGAGCTCTCGCTAATGGTCGTGCTAAAATCAATATTAATATGGGTTAAATCGGCCTTGCACATGGAGATAAATCCAAATCCTATATCCCCACATTTTATTACATAAAAATTGATTAACCCAATTCAATCAATTTTTAATATATGGTGGGGTGGGGACCCTCCAAATTATATATATATATTATTGTTGATTATATCTACATATTAGAATACATATAATATCTAATATGTATAAATAGATATTACATATACTATGTTTTTTTGGAAATTGGTAAAAGTTGGGGGTTTTGAAAGGACCCGCATCCTTGTACAACAAGCCCTCAAGGTTGGATAAAACAATAAAGCATAACAGAGAGGAAGCCCCCAACACAAAGGGGGACCATCAAAAGGTAAAAAACAACAAAAATAAATAAATAAAGACTGCAACACCCATTGTTGTCATTGAAACTAGTTTACCTTATAGAATCCCTTACATGGGATCTAAGATGCATAATGAAGGCATTCTTTTTTCTTTTAATGACAATCCAGTCATCACTCTTGTTAGGATCTGCATGTTCTTCCGAGTGAGCTGGATGTCGAATCTCAAAAAAAGCCAAACGTCCATCATTAGGCTTTTCAATAGTGAAACTAATAACAACACTAATCCATAGGGATCCTATATGACTTTACTTCATCAGATCAGCCAGCACCAGAAGGAGAAAATGGAGAAAAGGATGTTTTGTTTGCCTTTTAACAAAACTGTCGCTTTGTGCAGAGCATCGATTACATAACCGCCACCCAACCGTGGTGGCGATCCTAAATCGCGCCGGCCAGTGGCGGCGGCCTCGTGGACCGCTCGGTGCGCACTAGGCAATAGACCGACAGATCTTGTCACTTTTTGACCAAAAATGGAAGCGTGAATGGACGCAAATTTGGAGCGTCCAACTTTGTCCCTTCTGCCATGACCTTTCCCATTCTCCAGTGCCGGAGGACATGGGGGAGGCTATAAATACTTGGGGAGAACAAAGGAATGGATCATCAAAGACATGAGAGTAAGTGAGCAAGAGTTCTTAGTGTTGGAATTGAGTTTGTAGAAGAAAGGAGCTTGAAGGCAGAGCAAGCAAGTAATTGGGAGGAAGTGTGAGATATTATCTACTTCTCTTTCATACTTATTGTAAATTTTGTAACTTCCTATTCAAATTGGCCAATAAAAGTGGGAAGAAAGAGTGTTTTTCCCTTCCCGACTGGTTTTCCTCCTCTAGAGGTTTCAGGATAAAATTGTTGGTGTTCATAAGCTTAGAATTGTCTTATTTCTTTACATTAATTGGTTCTAAAGCACAAGAAATTTATTCACTAGCTCTAAACTGTTATTTTCAAATTGAAAGTAAAACAACAACATATAATTGTGATTTTGTAGATGGTTCCAAAGTAGAGAGTTTACAGATCATTTTGGTATCAGAGCTAACAAGTATCCAAGACTATGGTATTCATTCTTGGATTGGTATGACAATTATGAGATCTAAAGGCAAAGAAGCTTTACCTTGCGATCCAGATATTTCTACAAGGAAGTGGAAACAGAGAATTTGGGGACAAATGGAGGAAGAGAACTGAGTCCGTAGAATCAAGATGTTGGAGGCCATGATGGATAGGATGTATAGGTATCAACAAGAGCTCTTGTATCTACATAAGACGGCTTCAGTGAAATAAGACTCAATGGACTCAGTGGTTTGAGCGTTGGCCGAGAAGTTTGGCATAGGGAAGAGCCACGAAGAAGAAGGACATGAAGAAGAGACTTCAACTACAAGAGAGAAGGTAAAATCTGATCATGCTCCCTTTAAAGTTGAAACCAAAGTGGAAATTAAGAGCTTTGAAGGACAAGTAGATGCAGAGTTGCTTGATAAATGGTTAAAACAGTTGGAAGTCTATTTTAGCATCCATAATGTTACTGACGCACAAAGGATTACCTTTGCACGTCTCAAAATGGAGGGTCATGCACTAGTTTGGTGGGAAACCCACTTAGCTACTTGTAAAAAGAAGAAACGTTTGATTGTCAATACTTGGGAGGGATTTAAGGAATTACTTATAGCTAATTTTTTTCCTAATGGCCAAAAAATTGACCAGATGATCAAATGGCGAGTATTTTAGGACAGGCGGTGGTCAAAGTGTGCAGGACTATACTACGGAGTTTTAGAGGCAGGCCATGTTGCTGAATATGGACTTTGAGGATGATGACATTCTGACCAAGTACTTGGGAGGACTTCACATTCACCTTCGAAGAAAAGTCATCTCCACGAAGCCCAAAGATCTCAGCGAGGTGTGTGTGCAGGCAGACTATATAGATGATGAGAAGAAGCAAGGAGAAATAGAGTCAAAGGCAAAGCAGACAACAAATTAGTAGAAGAAAGAACATGGGCAAACAAGTAACAAAGGTAAGTGGAAAGGGAAAGGTAAACAAGCTGCCACTACTTTAAATACTTGCAAAGATCCCAAGGATTTTTGCAAGAATTGTGATAACAATGGTCATACTGATGTTACCTATTGGAAGTTGCATCTGGAGTTACATCTGAAGAACCGAACCAAGGACTCAAAGAAGTCCATGACAACTGTGAAAATAGAAGGGGAGGTGGAAATCGAAGACAACTCTGATGTAGACGAGAGGCTTGGGTGTAGGGCCACCAACATGGACAACCATGAAGAGGAGATGAGTAAACTATTCCAGATCAAAATCCAAATCAAGAGAACTAAGGTAAATGCTTTGGTTGATACCGGTACTCGGTCTAACTTGATTTCTGAAGCAATTGTAAAGAAGCTTGGTCATGAGACTTACGAGCATCCATACCCATATCCCTTGGGTTGGGTGAAGAAGGGTGTTGAAATTCAGGTAACAAAAAGATGTAAGGTCAAGTTTGGGATCAATTCCCAGTATATTGATGTATTGGAGGCTGATGTTATTCCACTTGATGCATTTGATGTTGTTTTCGGGAGTCCTTACTTGTATATCAGGGATGCTATATTCATGAGAAGGAGAACCGATACAGATGAGTCAAGGATGGGATCATCTACAACATCCGGGCACAACATCGTAAGACACGAGTTACTATGGTGAGTGTTAACCATGCAAAATGACTTATTCAGAAAATCATAATCAGTTTTGTTTACTGTTGTTAAAGGATAAACAAGACGGGGTAGAAGTTTCAAAGATTTCTAACCAGGGAAAATAGGAATTGGATAATATTATTCGGTCTTTTCAGGAAAGTTTTCAAGCTCCCAGTGGGTTACTACCAAAACGAGAGGTAGAACATGAGATTCCACTATTGTCGAGTCCCCTATACCGAACATCGAGTTGTATAGGCAATCCTTTCTGAGAGTATTGAAGTAAAGAAACAACTTCAGAACTACTAGACCAGGGCATGATACATCCGAGCAAATCACCATGTGGTTCACCTATTGTGATGGTGCCGAAAAAGGATGGTTCTTGGAGAATGTGCATCGACTACTTGGGCTCGAAAAAGATTTCCATAAAGAAAAAATATCCACTCCCACGCATAGATGTCTTGGACCAGCTTCAAGCATGCCAAATTCTTCATGAAGTTGGATCTCAAGTCAGGTTGTCACCAAGTCAAAATGAAGGAGGAGGATATATGAAAGGTTGCCTTCAAGACAAAACAGGGTTTCTATGAGTGGTTAGTACTTATTTTCGGTTTATGTAATGCACCCGCTACATTTATGAGATTGATAAATGATATATTGCGAGATTTCATAGATTCATGTGTCATTGTTTATCTGGATGATATTTTTATTTTTAGCGCCACATAGGAGGAACATCTAATTCATTTGTAGCAATTCTTGCAAGTTATCAAGGAGAAACAACTACTATGTAATATGAAGAAATGTGAATTTTCCAAACAATCACTTGTCTATCTTGGGCATGTGGTTGGAGGAGGAGAGCTACGAGTGGATCCGAAGAAGGTGGAAGCCATCACCAACTGGCCAACACCAACAGAGCCACGGAGACTAGGATTTTTGTGGGAGCAATACATTACATGCGGAAGTTCATCCCGAGCTTCTCCACGATTGCAACACCTCTACACACACGGTGGGGCGCAAAGAGTAAGGGTTTTGATTGGGGTAAGGAACAAGATAAATCCTTTGAGTTATTGAAGTAAAATATTAGTCATGCTCCAATACTTGCTCTTCCTAACTTGCAACAACCCTTTGAAGTAGAGACAAATGCCAATGATTATGTTATGGGCATAGTGTTGCTACAAGGAGGTAAGCCAGTCTATTATCATTCTGAGACCTTTACTTCAGTAGTTAGAGGATATTCAAAGTATATGATAAGGAAATGTATGCACTAGTTCAAGCCATTAAGAAATGGAAGCATTATTTGTTGGGTAAAGAAACTATTATGCACACTGACCACAAACCTCTCCAGTATTTGTAAGCACAGTCTAAATCACAGCAGAAAAGGCACTATAAATGGATGGGGTTCCTTCAGCAGTTTCATCTGGTGATCAAATACAAGAAGGGAAGTACAAACTTGGTGGCAGACATGCTGTCTAGGTCACCTATATAAGAGAGGATATCCCTGCTTGACCACTATCTCTCGTATTGATCCCTTCACGAAGGAAGCTTATGGGGAGGCATATGCCCAAGACAAAGACTTTGGGGTGACATTTCAGCAGTTGCAGTCCTAAGGGGCTGAAAGGACGGGGATTGAAGATTGTTATCTCAAGGACGGGTTGCTCTACCGATGGGGAAGCTTTGTGTGCCGAAAGAAGAAAGACTTCTATTGATGAGGGAAGCACATACCTCGAAAGTAGTAGGACATTTCGGTGTTGGTAAGACCCTAGCCCACTTGCAAAGGTACATGTATTGGCCCAATATTCAAGAACAAGTATCAAAATTTATACATGGATGTAAACTTTGTTATACTACCAAGCCTAAGATTAGGAAGGAGGGTTTATATAATCCTTTGTCGGTACCTACTCATCGGTGGGAGGACATTTCTATGGACTTTGTAGGAGGATTACCTATGTCTAAAAAGGCCATGACTATCTCTATGTTGTTGTTGATAGGTTCAAGTAAGATGTGCATTCTTATGACATATAAAAAGATAGTAAAAGCATATGAGGCCGCAAATCTTTTCTTTGTTAATATATGGGTGCATTTTGGATTGCCAAAGTCTATTGTTTTTAAAAGGATTACATGTTCTTGGGGAATTTTGGACTACGTTGTGGGACAAGATGGATACTAGGTTATAGAGGAACACAACTTTCCATCCACAAACAAATGGACAAACAGAGGTGGTGAACAAGACTTTGGTACGAGTTGATCGGGGGTAGAATAGCAAATACCCAAGGACTTGGGATGAGTCCTTAGCCTACATTCAACATTCCTACAACCGGGAAGTACACACATCCACTATGAAGTCACCGTTTGAAGCATGCTTGGGATATCTACCTATAAATCCACTAGACATAGCAATTGGGCAAAGCAAGATGAGGAGGAGACATGAGACACAGAGGTGACTAGAGAAAACAAATTCATTGAGAGGATCTAGAAAATCCATCTCAAGGTCAAAGAATAGTTGGAGAAATCCCAAGCCAAGTACAAGGCTAGACACGATCAGCATAGGAGAGAGCATAAGCTTCATGTTGGAGACAGAGTTTGGCTTTACTTGAGCAAGGAGAGACTACAAGGTCAAACATGGAAACTCAAGCCACTATGATATGGACCCTTCACCATATTGGAGCAGGTTGGAGAAAATGCCTTTTCGGATTGATTTGCCACCATTTATGTGGATGTACTCAGTAGTAAATTGTGAGAATTTGCACCTATATGAGCCATCCATGCTTGATGAAGATGAAGGATTATAGTTGTTACCTTCCATTGAGGATTGCATCTTGGACTCACGAGGTGAATTGGAGGAGGATGTAGTGTTGCAGCAGAAGGTCAGAGAGACAAGGAGAGGTCCACAGGAGTCTTGGTAGGTTGGACTAAAAGGGAAGACACCAAGGTAGGCCCGGTGGTACTCAAAGGAGCAAGTGAGGGAATTATTTCCTCATCTACTCCCCCACTAAGCTTTTGTGGGACCAAAATCCTCCTAAGTAGGGGAGGTGTGATCCATAGGGATCCTATATGACTCTACTTCATCAGATTAGCCAACACTAGAAGGAGAAAATGGAGAAAAGGAGGTTTTGTTTGCATTTTAACAAAACCACCACTCTATGCAGAGCGGTGGTTGCATAACCGCCACCCAACCATGGTGGAAATCTTGTAACCACCGCCCATCCAAGGTGGTGGTCCTTTGATCGCTAGTCCAGCACTTTGGGCGGCGGTCCTGTCACTTTTGGACAGAAAAATAAATGGAAGCGTGAATGGACGCGAATTTGGAGCGTCTACTTTGTCCCTTCCCGCCATGACCTTTCTCATTCTCCAATGCATGGGAGGACATGGGGAGGCTATAAATACTTGGGGAGAACAAAGGAATGGATCATCAAAGACATGAGAGTAAGTGAGCAAGAGTTCTTAGTGTTGGAATTGAGTTTTTAGAAGAAAGGAGCTTAAAGGCGAGACAAGCAAGTAATTGGGAGGAAGTGTGAGATATTATCTACTTCTATTTCATACTTATTGTAATTCAGTAACTTCCTATTCAAATTGGCTAATAAAAGTGGGAAGAAAGAGTGTTTTGCACTTCCCAAATGGTTTTCTTCCTCTGGAGGTTTCTAGGATAAAATTGTTGGTGTTCATAAGCTAAGAATTGTCTTATTTCTCTACATTCATTGGTTCTAAAGAAAAAACAATTTATTCACTAGCTTTAAATCTGTTATTTTCAAATTAAAAGTAAAATAGCAACATATAATTGTGATTCTATAGACTGTTCCAAAGTAGAGATTTTACAGATCAAACACTTTGTCGGTAGTAGCATATGGAATCGGCTTCACTGCTCCACCATAAGCTCCAACATCCTCCATTGAAGGTGCAACCAGTGAGTTTGGAATAAAATCCTTATCAGAACCTACTTTTGTATCAATAGTTGATTCTAATTCCACATCAATAAATAAAAGATCTTGATGAGAATCCTTCCACTAAGAAACCTTTTCATTTTTAGATTTTTGCTTCATCATCGACAATACGCAAGGCGAGATGTCCAAGGTTGAAACATTTTCTACATCGAAGGGAAATCCTTCGTAATCAAGGGGTTGTGACCAAACCCTATCCCACACTTTGAGGTCAATAGTAGCAGTGATTAGTTGAAGTGTCCAAATCCACCAAAATCCGTGCAAAAGTAGTATGAGCGAAGGAATTCGTCTTAGAATCGATGGATAAAAATTTACCCAAAGCATTGCCAATAGTAGCTAAACTATCATCACCCCAAAACTGCAATGGCAGATGGGGTAAACGAACCTAGACCGGTTTAACATTAAAGGAGGTCGTAAGCAGATTGAAAGTTGGGAACCATGGTTTCATCAACAAGTGATGATTTTGTAATTCCCAGATCTTTGAGAGAATGATATCCCTATCATCATCTCACACTAAAAGCAACAATAAAAAAACCCCTTGCACAGGGGTAAATGTCAATCCTACCTGAAACAAGAGGATGCTAGTTCGTAGTAATCCACGAGTGGAGGAGTGGAAGACCAGACCAAAGTCCATTAAAGTGGCAGATCAAACCATTAGAGGAGAAGAAATCCTCATTCTTGATCTGATTCCCGAGTGACCAGAGGAGGAGATTTGGCGGTCATGAGAGGTTTAGAGAGCGAAGGATCGAAGTTGCAGCATAAGAGCGCTTCCCAGAAATAGAAACATATCCCACCTTTTCAATCCGGATAAAGGGGAGAACATACCCCTTGCTTTTGCCATTTGAGAGGCCAAAATCGCGGTGAGAAGGAGGAGCACGAGGTGCATGGGCAACACACTGCGGCAGAGGAACCGCCTCCTCCCAAAAAGCATCCCAAACGTCCATCATTGCCAACAAATTTTTTAGTAGAAGACCCATCATGCTTTGAGCGCTTTTCCAGTGTTGCCACAACAACCATTGTCATCGAAAATAGAGGGGAGACTCGAAATAGGGTTCGCATCGATCACCTGCTTAGGGCTCCTAAGATGGCGGAGCATTGCTTCACTACAATGCTTTGCAAATGATTTTTAAGTTAGTTGATTTATTATTATATATACTATATTAACTATTTAATTATAATATAGTTTATTTATTTGTAACAATTATTTGGTTACATATTAAGCTAATTATTCACATATATAAATATATATATCTCATTCAGTTATAAAAATAGAACTACATTTACATGTAATTATATAATAAACACGCACATATTTTATCATAGATTTATTTGGCACCACTTATAAGGAAGAAATTCAATGTTGAACTCATAATTTCAAGATAATGTTTAAACTATTTCATTTACATATGCCTACCATAACATTCCCTTGTGCAAATAACTCTTTCAAGAGATTAAATGAGACATGAACATTCAACATTCCAAACAACCTTTTTATTACCAAGTAAAAATGAAAGAATGCAACCATCTATAATAATTATTCACTTTCTTCTTTCCCTTGAAATCAAATTTACATTCTACACAAAATCAACTTATCTAATTAGACTTTCTTTTCATATCAAGGTACACAATTTGCACACTTTCATTTACAACTTTGTTTTTGTTTGTATCTTACAAATCAACTTTTCTTCAACATTCAAGTAGAATAACATTACATTGGTTCACAATGAGTATAACAACAGGACTATTGTTTACAACAAGGGGGAAATAATACACAATGTGTTCCATGAATAACAAGTCCTTTAGACAATACAAAAGGTGCTCAAAGCAACAATAACTATCTTCAACAAGGATTAAAACCATAATCTTCTTCACTTGATCTCCAACAAGGTCAACATGAAACAACCAAAAGAGGAGGGAGCAACACTCTCCACCCAGCCTTCTCAATGGAAGGAAGTAACTCTCTCATTGACCCCCGAGCCCCAACAAAGTAGGAATGTCCACATGTTATCCCAAATGAGCACAACAACCAAACAATCAAACAAAGACAATCATTTCAAAGGAGCAAACAACACAAAGGATTCTCAATAGAATCCCAAAGGAGAATAAGTAGCCATACTCTCCTTATGCCTCCCAAGTGAGATGGTAAAAATCCATCTCACACTCCCTCTAATAAAATAATTTCACTCCAACCCTTTTACCTCCACTCTTTTGAAAGGCATCGATTTCTCTAAAGAAAAACATATAATACATCCCTCCATAAATCCCACATACACATAAATAAAACCTTATCCCTCCATTTTACCAAGTAAACACCTCTTTACCTCCACTCTTCCGAAAGGCATTGATTTTCACCAAGTTTGGCTACTTTTCTCCCACACCATTCCTATGGCCATTCACTACCCAAACCCAATTTCATGAAACAACACAAAAACAAACACATGTAAGAAAAATCAAGAAAATAAATAAATAAAGTAAAATAGGCCTACCTTTGGGTCATCTTGTCCACTTAAGCAATCCAAAATCCAAGAAACTCTCACAAGTTATTCCTCCAAAGGGGCTCTCCAATCCAACAAATTTTAAAAGAAATTTTCCAACAAAATGGCATGTAACCTCCTTCACCAAAATCAAACACATATATAGAAATTTAAGAGGAAAAAGGAGTGATGTGAAGGAGTACACAAGTCAAACAAACAATAAAGGTGTAAGAAAATGTGTAAGAGAGGTATGGGGTGGTCAAATCAAAAGACACATGGGTGTAAGGAAGTTTCCTTCCACACTCCAAAAATGCTCATCCCAAGGAAAACATCAACATCAAAATAAATAAAGGAAATCAAATCAACCAAAGAGTGAAAAAGGGGAGAAAATTCCTTCATAAATGAGAAAAAGTACATTTTTGTCCATCAAAAATCCCACCTACCCCATGGGTATGGGCTTGGGGTCATTTTTATGAGTGTGGAGCAAGGTAACCCTTCTCCACACTCTTTGAAAAGTGGGCCTAAAGGACATTCGAGTTTGGAATTTGAGTGCAAATTACTCAACACAAAATCCAAAGACAAACATAATTAATTTGTCACAATCATAATTAACTTAACCAAATAAAACCCACTTAACCAAAATAAAACAAAATTCACTTTTCAAAATTTACACATAAGAAAAATGTGACAAAACTCATTCAAAAATTAAACACAAAATAAATCATAATTTACAAGGTCACTTGACATAAGTTTACACACACACACACACACAAGTGCTCATTAGGTGACCCTCGGCTAACACATGGCATTCCTAGGTTGTTGGCCTTCTCCCTTCCTCAATTTGGTATTTTATATTTTTCTCTGAATTTACTTGTTCATCACCTGCACACCTCAAACAAGTGTCATACCACACAACAAAATATACATCCATATATAACCATGTGAAAATGAACTAAATCCCAACACATACATCCAACAACTCATCATACAATTCACAATCAAAATCAATAATTAAAATGACATTTCAATTTCATTATGAACATCTACATATATGATTCAATTGACAAATTTCAAACTTTTAATTACATCTCATAAATAAATCTAACTCATACATCTATAGATATCACAAAAATTCTATCCAAAATCAAACATATAATGTATACATATAGAATTTTTATCATACACATATAATCCCTGCAAGGTTAGTTCAATAAATCAAATAATCATATAAATGCAACAAAATTATCCCTGCATGGTTAGTGAAGTAAAACAAGTAGGTCATATTGGTATAAAATGTCTATGGCACTATGTGCCTCAAATCATATAACTAATTAACTAAAATAAGGTTTATGGGGATAATTAATCTAATCTAGAATGACATGTAAATGCGGTAAATAAATGTAGTAAACAAGTATAAAAATGACCCAAGAAACTAAACTAATGAAAATATGAAACCCTAAAATACAAGGAAAGATAGAATGAACTCAGTTGATTAGATGAGCTCGTTGGACCATGTCGCAAAGGTGGTGGAGGAAGTAAAGTAGGAACAGTGTGCAAAGACCCTAAAAAGGATGGATCCAAGGTGTCTAGTTGGACTGGAGATCCTGGAGAGGGACTATGGCACCTACGGGCGCTCTAGTCTGCAGAATGGGTGCCATGGTCTGTACAAAATATCTAGAACTGAGCTTCACATGTCCAGCAGGTGGTCTAAAACCCTCGTTGTGTGTCGCATTAGATTTGTTTTAGTTTTCGGATGTCACCGATAATACAAAATGTATAAAAGAACCGCAAAAGACCAAAATAAGTATCAAAACCCTAAAAAAAAGAATGTAAATGAATGGGTCAACTGACCTCAGTTGTCACAACAGTGGGCTTACTAACTGAGCATTGCACTACATTTCAAACCCAAATGTAGTTGGTGTGTGTGTGTGCATAATGTGCCCTAGGTGCTCTTATGTTCCAGTCGCACTTTGTGAAGTAGCGAGTAATAACTAAATGTAGAAAATGTAACAGAGTGTGTGCATGGAATAGAATAGAATCCCTCCCCTATTAAGTGTGATGCAGATGAACCAACCTTGTCCTTGTGATGGTGCTAATGGATGCAAATGATCTCCAAGTGGATGCAATGCTAGATTGATGATAATAGAGACTAGTGTTTGGTCCCTCATTATGGTCTCATAACTTTATATTTATAGGGTTCTCTTGATCTAATTTCGTAATTAACCCCAAAATGGCCAACCACAAAAATGATAAGTACCTAAAATGGCTAGAAAGAGCCCAAAAAGTGGCAGGTAAGATCAAAAAGAATTAGAGCGCCCAAGATCTTGGCACAGGTGCCTAGTTGAGGCTAAAATAACGGCAAATGGTGAAACAAATTGGGCATATGGATGTAAAATGTCAAGAATGACGAAATAAAAAAACAAGATGGCCAAAAAGCGAGGGTTAATTAGCACCTTCTAAATAGTAGTATGAAACCGAGATTAAATAATATCTAAAGTGCATGATTTTGTGAGTACATTTTGCCCCCACTTTATGTTGGTGAGCGAGAAAAACCAATAACATAAAGTAGATAGAGATGCATACTTGATGTCCATGAAGATTGTAGTAGAAAATGCGTTGATGGACTAGACAAAGCGTGGAATGACAAAAAGATGGTGGAGCGTGGAAACTAAAGATGAAAATGCACAAAAAAAAAAAAAGTGATGAGAGTGAACCTAGGGCAGAAACACATGTGTAACTACTGATGTGTGTGATGTGCATGCATGGTTAGTATGGTGTGTGCTATAGTGTATTGTCGTAGAGTGTTTTTGTTGACGTCGTTGTTGTTTTTGCCCCTATTTGACTGTTTGTTTCTCATACGGCCGGACCCACAAGGAGAAAATGATCAAGTAGTCAAATATGTATGTATGTAAAAACAAAATGTAAAAGACGCATGTGAAAGTGTGTAAATGTAAAATACGTAAATGAAAAAGTGTAAATGGAACATGTGCACCTGATCCATGTCGAGAGAGAGAGAGAGAGAGTGTGTGTGTGTGTGTAAAAGGATATCATATCTGAAATTTTTTTGGGCGATCTCACGCCACCCTGGCCAAAGAAGTGTAGGAAGAAATTTGTATTATTCTCCTTCCTATAACTACTTCCCTAAATGTGTGTGATGAGATCTTTATACATCCTATTTTTTTGCATGATTTGACGCCAATGCCAAAGTAGTGTAGGGAGGCACACCCACTATAACTGCTTCCAAGAATGCTAAGGACAACATGTCATGTAAAAGTTGTTGTGTATGGGGTTCGTAGGCTGAGTGCGAGCCCACTCGTTGTATGTAACCCACAATGCCTAGGTTAGAAAGTGCATTGAATGAATCGGTGTAAGTGATGAGATGAGTTTCCTTTGTCAAGTGATGTTTGACTATTCTGTGCTTAATCGTTTAATGATCCTTGATGTAGGGAGGTCTTTCCTTCCTCTATTGTGTGGTGTCTTACCCATGCAAATATGTTCCTTGGTTTTGTGGACCTTGAAACCCATGAAACACTTTTAGTGTCTCGCGGTTTCTAACCTTAGTCTTATTTGAGCTTTATTTCCATTTCCATGTGGTGCCTAGTAACACTTCTTCCTCTTGCATCATGACTTCTAACATAGTGGGCTTCATGTTTGGTTTCAGAATTAACAAGCTCCACAGATCGATGCTTCTTCCAAGTCTATGTAATATTGTGCCTTCCCATACAACGAAACACTAAGCTTCTCATTCTCTTTCTTGCTTTGTAGGTCCTATCCTTAGGTTAGTTTCTAACTTTTCATGGGAATGCGAACCTCGCGATACTTGGACCTACCCGTGACCCATCAAGACTGATTTGAGTACGTACGGTGTATCGACTTCCTCAATTCCGCGAAGATCAAACAAACTCTGCAAAGCACTAATTCTACCAAAATTTTCCTAAGTCACGAACACTCATTCCTTTGTTTGGAGGATTAGGAGAACCCACGGAACACTATATTTCTTGTATTACGTGGAACACTAAGATAGTGTTTTATGGCTCTTCTCGAGTAAAATTGTATAAGTCCCAACTTAGATGAGTTGTTCAACATTGCATGAGGTGCAATTTTGGACAACAATATTTATTTACAAATATTTTGATTCCTTTATGTCTTACAAGCCTCATTTTACACATCTTTTGCTTCTTTGATCTCTTTCTTAGATTTTATCGGTGTCTTACAATACCTTCTAGCTTATATTGTTGATTGATTTCATGAGATTTCATTATCATCTATCTACCACATTTTTAGCACATCTTTTGATTTCTACGATTTCCTAAATTTTTCATTAGGTTTCCTTCTTAGTGAGTTATCTTACTTTTACCTTTTAACTTTTTATAATCCATTAATGTCATGACATTTGTACAAACATAGAAATGAGAACATAGATAAATCCAAGCACACAACATTCCATAAGACATGTAAACATAAAATCTCTCTCTCTCTCTCTCTCTCTCTCTCTCTCTCTCTCTCTCTCTCTCTCTCTCTCTCTCTCTCTCTCTCTCTCTCTCTCTCTCTCTCTCTCTCTCTCTCTCTCTCTCTCTCTCTCTCTCTCTCTCTCTCTCTCTCTCTCTCTCTCTCTCTCTCTCTCTCTCTCTCTCTCTCTCTCTCTCTCTCTCTCTCTCTCTCTCTCTCTCTCTCTCTCTCTCTCTCTCTCTCTCTCTCTCTCTCTCTCTCTCTCTCTCTCTCTCTCTCTCTCTCTCTCTCTCTCTCTCTCTCTCTCTCTCTCTCTCTCTCTCTCTCTCTCTCTCTCTCTCTCTCTCTCTCTCTCTCTCTCTCTCTCTCTCTCTCTCTCTCTCTCTCTCTCTCTCTCTCTCTCTCTCTCTCTCTCTCTCTCTCTCTCTCTCTCTCTCTCTCTCTCTCTCTCTCTCTCTCTCTCTCTCTCTCTCTCTCTCTCTCTCTCTCTCTCTCTCTCTCTCTCTCTCTCTCTCTCTCTCTCTCTCTCTCTCTCTCTCTCTCTCTCTCTCTCTCTCTCTCTCTCTCTCTCTCTCTCTCTCTCTCTCTCTCTCTCTCTCTCTCTCTCTCTCTCTCTCTCTCTCTCTCTCTCTCTCTCTCTCTCTCTCTCTCTCTCTCTCTCTCTCTCTCTCTCTCTCTCTCTCTCTCTCTCTCTCTCTCTCTCTCTCTCTCTCTCTCTCTCTCTCTCTCTCTCTCTCTCTCTCTCTCTCTCTCTCTCTCTCTCTCTCTCTCTCTCTCTCTCTCTCTGTCTCTCTCTCTCTCTCTCTCATCTCTCTCTCTCTCTCTCTCTCTCTCTCTCTCTCTCTCTCTCTCTCTCTCTCTCTCTCTCTCTCTCTCTCACACACACACATTAGTGTTTCAAAATGGGTACATGATAAAATCGTCATCATATACAACCCTCTATCTTGTATATCCCTCCTCCCCTCGAAGTAAGAGGTGTTATACTCTATGCATATGGTTATGGCTAAATACTCAAGTAGAATGGGCTATGGGATGATAAGGTTTCCCTAGATGTGGAACATGAAGCCTCTCCCTTTATCTTATCCATCCTAACCTCTAACATATTAATGGTATTTTCCATCATACCGGCATCGACTAACTACCATTCCTTCTCTACTACCAGTTTTATTTGAATCTTCCTAACATGTATATAATGGTACTCATATCTCCATGCTCACGAAGTTGTGAGTGTTACATTCTACTATTGTAACTCTCAAGCCACCTCTCCAACCGAATGAAATGCACCCACGTACTCTCCTACTAAAGGCACAACAAGATTCGGCATCAATGCGAGGTCTATCCTCTAGAGCACCTTTGGGTCCAAAATATCATGGTGTACATCTTCTATCAAGGCCCTCTAATCAACCGAAGACTCATATGAAAAACATATGAATGCATTATATATCATCATTCTACTTACTTGAATCTATCATCATCTACTCCAAAATATCAAATAACTCAAATACACAATCATACCTCATTGACTAGGTCGTTCCTTTATGATATACATGTCTTCCCATCCCCTTACATGACAGTATCCTTGTCATCCCATGGCCTCATAGCAACTAAATGTTGTCAAATATCTCCTAACCAATAATATTAGTGCCTCCATCTAATCTAAGGCTACTCTCATTAAATCCATGTCTAGACTAACATATATCTCAACACCACGAGGATAAAAGTAACCTCCCCTTGTTTATTAGCCTACACTCCTAGTCCTAACCACATGGCCATTATAGTTCCACCTAAACTAGGGAATCCCTCTTGGTATTTTCCCCACTTCTATCATTTTGTACTTTCCCTATAGGTCCCTATGTTCTCCTTTGTTTTCATCTCCTCGAGCTCGCCTATAATGGCATGGTCTCAAAGATGGGATAATATCCTCTGGTCCCTCCCCTACTCGGCCTTGTGGCTCTCTAACATGCCTCATTTGTATGGCGGTATTAACAATGGCATAATAAAATGCAGCCTCCCAAAGCTGTCCCAACACTTTATCTATAGGATGTGTCTTTGTCCACTAGTGGTAGTGACCTATGATCTTGATGAGATCATGTGCTTCCCGATTTTGTGGGTCACAACTCCCATTCATGTTCGGATCCCACATATTGAAGTCCATATCACATAATCTCTTTGCACAATGTGTAGAGTGAGAAACCAACTTTGGATGGCAATGCCTTGCCCCTCTCCCACTATAACATCCTCGGGGCATTTGTCATTATCTAGATGTAGGTCTGAACAGTCTATTCATGGGGAATATCTCATAAATCCATTATGATAGTAAAATAGAGGCCCAATCTCTTGTTTTTGTCTCACCAAACTATGTAAAAATCACAAGTTCACTAAACCCAAATAGTTGCACCCCAACTAAATTATGCTCCATTACCTACATGCAATCCACTAGGGAAACTAAGGGCAGTTAACCATCTAATTTTTGGTACATAATCTGTGACACGACCATCCCAATCATGGCCTTCCAATTATCCGAAAGTATCAAGCATATATATTACTAAGTCGACTATAAGTGTGTGTGGCGATACTACCCTACACTTGTAACCCACTATGTTAGTTCTCTCCTCTCGTCTCGACTTGGGATAATCACAAAACATGTGCGCCCCTAGATCAAAATTCACAAAATGGCATGGAAATCCTTTAGCGTGAAATTCACCTCTATAGTGTCTTAGTATCCCACCTAAATGTGTTGGTGTGATACTCCCACATGCAAAGAATAAACATATACGTCAAATCTAAATCCAACAAGATTAGTTTCATCTGCATAATCCCTCCATATCCAACCCCTATAATGGGTCCTATCTACGGTGATAATTAATATAACAAAATTGGTAACGATGTCGCATCAAACGACCTCCAAAGCCAAATCCTCCATAAGATCTACAAAATATCAAATAAAACGCCCATTAGACTCATTCATATAGTAAAACATCCAAAAATAATAACATCATAAACTATCAAAACATCATACATCAATCATTGTATTCTAAATAATCACACACCACTATCTACGACATCGGTCACATCAAAAATCCCAATATCATACGATGGCATTGGCCATACTTTTCTTCTGCGATGACATGATCATGCTAATTTTCACTGTGCATCGGCCTTGCTAATATCTCATGATGACATCGATCACCCTACTGATGTCATCTACCTAATAGGGTCAATGTCATTTGTAGAAAATTTGTGCACCTATTTTTAATTCTAGTACGAAAATCATCCTAAAACAATAAAAATTAACATGCACTCAAACCCACCTAGATATCAACCATATCTACACATTGACTAACTTTAGGGAAAATTTCTCAATCCAAATTGGCCCTAGGAGACATTATTACACTTTTCACCTAAATTTTAATTCAAAACCTACCAAGGATTCATCACATCTTGCCCTCCTTCGTCGTCATCTCTTCCACAAAAATCCATGTCTCGATTTTTGGCCATCCTCTCTCACCTTCTCTCAAATAGATTAACCAAATCTCTAGAATTCCCAAAATAGCTGATGCACAAACTGACAAATGAATCACATGATTTTTTATTTATAACAAATTTCTTCACCCTCATCTCACGATTTCTTGATTTCTTCATAACACAATATATTTCTAACCCTAACGCTTATTTTCATTCCAAAATAAGTGTCGTGATTTATTCCTAAAGCCAATCCAATGATATATTATACATCATTTTTTCAAAAATCACCTTTTTTAGGTTTGTGATATTTACTCATCCAATTTGTGATTATGTATTCCAACATGTCCTTTCACTACTACAACTTATATTACTCACTCATCCTCCCATGAACTCCCCCTTAAACTAGGGTTTATTGTTTATTTATCTCATGTATCTTCTAGTGTTTCTTTTCTATTGTGTTGGGTTCTTATAGCAACACTTTGTAGATTCACTATGTGAATGCACTCGTGAGAAGGTAGGTATGCTTTAAGTGAGTTCAAGCCCATTTTATTTCTGCTCTACACGTCTTTTTCAGTATTTTGATTGTTGTATATTATTTTTCCAAAGACCATCTCATGTACACTTGATGTGACGCGCGATGATCTTCACCGTTCGGTTGGGGCATACATATACACATAATTTTTCACTTTACTGACTTTTGTTCTTTACAAGCACCATTGACGCACTATCTTCCCCAAAGTGGTTTCCTCAAGGATATTGTCGGGAATGAGGAGTAACCATAAATAGTAGGTTCGCATTGGGTTGGTCAAGCATTGATTCTCATGAGAGAAATTTGATGTGTAGCCTATTTATATCATATGTTGGCATACCATTTGTAGTCATTTTTTTTGCATCGCTTGTAGTCATATTTTATAGTCTCCTTCCGATATTGTCTTATTATCTCGTTGTGTTCACTCTTACACCTAATTTCAACACACTCGCATCTTCCTCATTATCTACCTTAGAGTTTCTTCCTATCAGTTTGACCCGCTTGTTTGGCTTTCCCATGCCCGCATTTCTCTCTCGGGACGACATCAATCGTGTTTGATGTCATCTACCGAGAAAATTTCCCTTCTTGTGAGAATCAACCATGGTAAATGTCATTGAGTTAATGTTTTGTCACTGGCGTCATCAATCAAGTTGACACCATCAACTAGCACAAAACATGTATGCATTCATTAGGCTATTTATACTAGGTTGTTGATCATCCTTTACACATCTCACACATCACACATTCGATCTACTAACACTCTCCAATATGCCCTACAAGATTAGAAGGACTTGAAATTGGTCTTATTTGTCTTATTTAGAGTTCACACTTGGAACATTGAGTACTTAGGGTCTACAAGCATAAGAGTTGCACTTGTCATGGTTTACCAAGCATTTGGAGTTATTGGAATATTCAATCAAGGATGTTCCTAGGTATTCTTCTTATTCATTTGTGGTCCCCCACATCAACTCTCTCTCACAAGGTGATGTCAACCTTGGGGAAGTTGATATGCCAATGGTGTTTTCATACGGGTAAGTATGGGTAACCTCTCTTGTCCTTTATTTTATTTTAGATTTGGATGTTGTGGATGTGGTCATGTATAGATTAGGATAGGGTAGCATATCTCTTTTCTATTGCATTATTTATCTATCGGTTCTTACCTTCCTTGCACAACCCTTGATCTTGCTTTGCAATATCTTGGACCTCTCTTGTAATCCGTATAAGTCTTCCCTATCAATTTCTTGGATCCCTTATCTTATTACTACCATGATTACAATCTTATTTGCAACCTTATCATCATCTTCTTACAATAGAGAAGCTGGTTAGATACCACTTTGTCATATTCTAGGTCTAGACTTTGGAGCCCTTTACCTCATATAGAACATGGAGTAACATCTTCTTAGTTCCACGTCTACATCAATTTACAATCTAAGGTGTGCATATTTAGTGTGACCCTCTTTGTTATCCTAGTCTATAATACCCCAGTATAGAGAGACGAAAGGAATTTTTATTGGGCCACTCTTTATTTACATACACTTTGAACCACATGGTTTTCTTGACCTAACTCTGTTTTGTTTTGAAATATTTCGATATGAATACAAGATCTATTTATAATTGTGCACGTGTTGGGTTTGAACCGGGGTCTCTACATTAATACAAACTCAATAACCTCATTGCTTAATGATATAGACCAATGGGTATATTTTTGACCTAACTTGCTACAAATCCTTGGAATATATTTGAAAAAGTCCTCTAATTCTAAAATTCACAATTTTTCTTCAAATCATAAGTCTTTTATAATGCCACGAAAGTAAGTTTGCATTCAACGTATCACAAGGTAGGACTTACAGAAATCAACGTACAAAAAGATTGACGATAATTTCAAAGTTAAGATCATGGAATCCCACAAGGTGAGGTTACTTGAGTACAAAATGTCCCCTAACAATCAAGTGTAGCAATAAGTCAATGTATTTATCTCCATTTTTAACCTATATTCCCTAGTTAAACCCTTTTAGGTCCAATGATCAGTCCAATTTAGGTACAAAATTGTCTAACTTACTATATTCTTTATATTTTGTTAATATTTTTTAAACAATTTTAAAATAAAAATTCCTTGGAAGTTTGTGGAAGAATCCATCGTTTGTTTTTCATGGGACGATATCACGCCAAAGGGATCCTAGAATTTTTGTTGTTTTTGGCAACTTGGTTGTGAAAATGACAAAATGCCCCCTTATGGGACCAAACTATATCACTTCATAATAGTCCAAAATTTTCTCATTTGTTAATAGGCGGTAGAGTGTCCAACCACAAAAGGATTAATATAGGCAATAACTCGCAACTTATGCATGAAAAATATTTTTGTAGCCAGACCATGAAGCAGGCAAAGCTATTTCTAGGTGTGATATAATTGCTCATTTTTTCATATGCGGGTGCAAATTTTTTATGTTAATAGCTTAGTAGTCAAAATGAAATTGTGTTCCTCCTCCACAATTAGCTATCATTCAGTTTGACGTGAATGAAAACTATAATACACAAACTTCCATATCCATTTACTTAAATTTTATTTAATTTAAGGGCAAGGGAATACTTTTCAATTACATTGAAAATTATTAAAAGTACCGAACAATTACATGCAAAATTAAAGGTTTAATTAAAGTGCTACGAATATTTGTATCGTTGCTCCATTAATATTTGAATGGGTGTATTTTAATATTAGTATGTGAGTTAGTTAAATAACATCATATAATATTGTGATGAGTTGTTAATACAATTTTAGATGTTATGTGAGTAAGTTGTTAGACATGTTACAACTAAAGTAAATAGAAAAATTGGCTACCCTCCATAAATCAAGGGGTTAATTAGCCTATAAATATGAAGTGTACGTTTTGGATTATTATCATGTGTTTTCATCTCTACAAACTGAACCAAATGTAGCATTTGGTATCATAGCTTGTATGAGGTCTTGAGCATTGTGTGGTGCAAATCAATTGATATTCAAGGTCACCCTCTTATGTGAGATCTCTAGTTTCATTTGTATGTTAGTATTAATTGGCTATTTTTCGTAGGTATTGTTTTTGTTGTCGATCGTGGGAAAAGAGAATGCCGAAAAATCGGCAGAGCGAGAGGTGTTATAAGAAGTTGAACATAAAATTAGAACATCAACTTAACATTTATAGGGACTTTATGGTCTTGAAAGCTCAACCCACCAACATCAACACAACCTAAGGGCACATGCCCTTGTTGTAATCCTCTATGGTTTCCAACTTCTTGTTGTCATATTCATATCCACTTTGCAATTTTCTATCCGCCTATAATCCGGATCTTTGGTCATCAATGATCTAATCCACATGTCATAACATTTTGTGCCCTTCATTGTGTTCGTATACTTTCCCATCGATCAATTCAACCTTCATTTGCATCTCTATGTTCAATCGTCTCTTGTGCAGATTGGACTACGCAAAGCATGTAATATTCTAAGTCCTAATGGATGATATTCATAGCTACCCTTCAACATTTGTTCACTAAATACTCAAAACACATCCTTGGGGTTTCTAGCCAATTGTTCACGTGCCTAATCTATGGTTGGAGTTTTGATAGGTCTTACGGATCTTTCAATCCTGTCTGCGGTTGAAGCTTTGCGATTCGCCATCAATGTGTTCTTGTTGTCTTGTGTCCATTTGACTATCATTTGGCATTAATAACCATGTATTTGGTCAATAGATGCAAACACCCACCATCCACATGATCCCATCCAAACCCGTACTTTGCATTTACAATTCACTACCAAGATTGCCATTGTCAACTCTATATGCGAAGCAATAGATTTCATGGTAATTTTATATCTATGACCTTATAAAATAGTTTGCGTTTAAGGTTTTCTACATAATTTAAAGTATTGTCTTTATTGCTTTAATTTTGTCTTGTCACTCGATTAAATCTCAAGTTGTATAGTTAGTTGGATATTTTATTAATTTACTTCATCAACTATAGTAGTTTTGTATCATTGGTGTTGTTTATGGAATCCAATCTTTAATTGAATTGTGTAATATTTTGTGTCTTAAATTAAGTCTTCCAAAGTCCTAAAAAGCATGTACTATTTTGTGCGAGAGATTTCCCTTCATTGAACTAACTATTTGAGATAAACCAACCGGGAGATAGGCATTGGAGGTTGTTCAATGACATCTCATCAATCACTAGCTACAAGGCCGTGTAGCTTGCTTTAACAACCAATTGCACCAAAAAAACAAAAGCCAAGGATGATATTTGGGTGGCCACAAAGATCATCTCATACCATTTCAAATCAGAGTGGCAATTATCCAAAATGGTGTCTACATATGAAGACAACGAGAACAATGTGCTCGTCATTTCCATGTTTGAGTATTAGTTTATGTTGTGTAGTGTGTTCAATGTTTTCCTTTGGTGTCTTTGAATAAACTCTGCTGACATTTGAGAAAGACACGTGTTTAAAAGACCCTGATTTTTTTGGAGGCAAGAGAAGATTTTGAGGTAAACTGAAAATGGATTGTTGTCTATAGATAGTTTGGGAGCTCTAGGAATCTTGAGGATTCGAAATTCAGAAGTTTAGGGGAAAGGGTCCAAAAACTATCTTACTGAATTCGACTAAAATTACGCTTTTACGAGGATCACAAGACAACTTGATGGACTTATACCTAGTTTAAGCAATGTTTTCAAATAGCGACATTTGTAAGATATGTTTTTCTTCTCCCATGTTGCCACTAAGAGGGAATGTTATGAATATTTGTATTAGTGTTCCATTAATACTTGTATGAGTGTAATTCAATATTAATGAATATGTGACTTAGTTAAATAATAGCATATAATATTGTAATGAGTTGTTGATACAACTCATTTATATGTTATGTGAATAAGTTGTTGGAGCTGTTACGACTCACATAAATAGGAAATTTGGCTACCCTCCATAAATCAATGGTTTAATTAGCCTATAAATATGTAATGTATGTTATCAAATAAATAATATAGAGGATAATTATCGTGTGTTTTCGTGCTTGCAAACTGAACCAAATGTAGCACAGTTTCTTTGTGATCTCCGTATCTGCTCAACTAAAAAGAGTTAAAACAAATGCACTTCATCTACGAGTTAACTCTCTGTGATATCCATTGTGAAAAATTTTATATCTCATAAACATACAGTCAAGGGGAAAAAATAGTTCTTTGTCACGATGACATGCAAATCAATTAGCCCATTTTCAATACATCATTATCATATATCCTCCAATCTCAGATATACAAGACGCCTGCACCTTTCTACACTCCAGGTAGCATCAATTACCAGTATGGAAGTCATACCCAAAATAGTGGGTCTATGATCTCCAGATCTACGTACAGAACTAGATAATAGTAATAAAAACATCATTTGCAAACAGACTTCCAGAGGTTTCATATTCTCACTCTCTGACATGCGTTGTATAGTCATCTACAGAAGAAAAAGAAAATAGAGACACATCCAGACAAATTTTATACATCCCGTAATAGACAATCTAGGCTAAAATGTAGAACTTTCATCGCAATGACATGCAAACCAGATAGCCTAATCCTTTAATCCCAGATATACAAGATGCCTGAACCTTTCTAGGCTTTGGGTAGCATCAACTAGCATTTGGGAATTCATAGGCAAAGTGTGTTTCTCTGTTATCTCCTGATCTACTCATTGCAAATTAACTTCAAGGTTTTATACGCAAAACAATCTTTCTCTGAGATCTCCTAATCTACTAGTACAGAATAACAAGAATACAGTTAAAACAAATGCACATCATCTGCAAGTTAACTCTCTTTGTGATATCCATTGTATAGTCTCCTACAGAAGAAAAAAGAAAACAGCAATGTATCCGGACAAATTTTACACATCCCATAAACATACAGTCGAGGGGAAAAAAATGACTTTCATCACAATGATATGCAAAAAAATTAGCCTATCTTTGAATACATCATTTTCATATGTCCTCTAATTTCATATATACAACACCCCTACATCTTTCTGTACTCCACGTATCATCAACTACCAATAGGAAATTCATAGTTAAAATAGTGTTTCTCTGTGATCTCCACATCTACTCATACAGAATTAGATAATAGTAACAAAATAAACCATATCATTCGCAAACAAAATTCCAAAGATTTCATATGCTCTCTCTCTAACATCCATTGTATGGTCATCTCCAGAAGAAAAAGAAAATAGAGAGACATCCAGACAAATTTTATACATTCCATAAACAGCAGTAGTCGAGGCAAAAAAGTAAAACTTTAATCACAATGACATGCAAACCAATCAGCCTATTTTTGAATATATCACTTTTATATATCTGCTAATCCCCGATATATAAGATGCCTGCACCTTTCTACAATATGGGTAGCATCTACTAGCAGTAGGGAATTCATAGGTAAACAGTGTTTCTCTGTGATCTCCTGACCTATTCATAACTAGAAAATAGTAATTAAATAAAGCACATCATTTGCGAATTAAGTTCAAAGGTTTCATATACTCTCTGATATCCACCGTATAATCTCCTACAGAAGAAAACGAAAATAGAGAGAAATATCCAGACAAATTTTATACATCTCATAAACATCAACAGTCCAGAAGAAAAAGAAAATAGAGAAACATATCCGGACAAATTTTATGCAACCAACATCAACAATCAAGGCAAAATATTAAAATTTCATAACAATGACATGCAAACCAATTAGCCTGTTTTTGAATACATCATTTTTATATATCCTTTAATCTCAGATATTATACAAGACGACTGCACCTTTCTACACTCTGGATATCATCAACTACCAGTAGTGAATTCATAAAATGAATCAACAGAAGATCAATCCCCTGTTGCCACAAATGATGTGGCCACAAACCCATTGCCCATATCAAACTTATGATAATTACTTGATCTGCGGGCCAATGCCCTGCATACTTAATATTCTATTCAAATATTTTTGTTTCCTTTTTGCACCCGTCTTTCTATGTTTGCAAAATATTCAGGTGGTACAACACCATCAAAACCTTCGGTCAAAATCACTCCATTTTCAGAACAGTAGAGCTTCATTCCATCTACAAAAGGAGTCGAGACAAATTTAAATGTAGTCAAACACTAGACTTGAGTGCAACTTGCTTTAAAGCTAACAGATCATCCGAGGAAACTACAACATTTACCTTTTGAAGCCTTCTGCACATTCAAATAAATAAAAACTTCACAGCTGCTTCGCATTCCTATCATATGAATCCAAATGTTAGTAAAAAAGGAGGAAAATAATTGATTGCATGTTCCGTAGGTATTAAAATAAAGTCAAGACAGATATAACTTTCATATTTTTATTTATCATTCAGGTCTGAAACGTAGGTAATGTGCAGCGAATCGGAAATCGACCCATGCCATTTGATGCGCCGTGCCACACAGCAATTTAACCCATGAACTACCCAGTCAAACCCACAGCATTTTCAAAGAACACCCCATAATTCAAAAACTCGTGTTTTAAAACACGTGCAAGCAAAAATTCACGATTTATTCAAAAAAGCTTGGTAGTTTTCCATTATAAAAGGCTGCCAACAAAGTTTGAGATTGGCATTTTAAACATTTGATAGTACTGAAAACTGAAAGTCTTTTGACCTGTTTAGAAACATTTTCATCATAGCTGTTATAATTTCCATATTTAATATATATTATATGTTAATGTTGATATCTACACACTATATTTGGAATAAAATAACAAAATCGATTTGTTTTGCTAATTTAATTTGACTTATCTAAGTAGATTTATGTGATTTTTGATTCCATGTGGTTTACTGGATAAATTATGTCCAAAAACGTGTATGTATAAGCTCTTGCGAGTAGTAGGTACTCTGTCATCGATTCATAAACTGCTGTGTACAGCTGTTGATACAAATGGAAAGAGATAACCTTGTAAAGTAACCTGAATTTGTTCAGCAACCATAGAATGCAAATGTTGGCCTGAGAATCTTGGATATACCAGTACCTCGTATATGTGAATTGTAGGATGAAAGGTTGACAATGATGATGAAGTCTGGAAACTAGCACTCTCTATATTGCGCCATCTCAGAAAATAGGGGTGTCCTGTTCCAGCTGCAATTCTGATAGATTGAATGCTGTCAATGGTAGGTGGAATATCTATGACCCTTTCCATAGACTAGAGAGAAAATCCAATGATTGAAGCCCTGTGATACATTTTTAAATCAGTGATGTTCAATATATTTGTGAATTAACAGCTCATGAAGCAAAGTAATCTCCGGGTCCAGGTGATGACATTTCAAGTTAACTCTGAAAGCCAGTAGAGAATGTATAAGCCCTGACATGATCAGAATTATATTATTGTTGGAAATATTGTCATTGATGTCAACAGGAATGCACAGCGATCAAAAGAAAAATAACAGTGATCAGATTGATGTGTTACAGTGATCAGATTTAATAACAGTGAATGTAATAATTGTATACCAAAATGTGCAGCATTTATTCATGAAGGGACAGCATTTATTTAATGGGCGGCCGACCTCCATTAAGATTAATTTTTTTTTAAATGTGGTCGACCTCCCTTGAAGAAGGCTGACCCTATTGGGTGAAGAGTCTTGGGTAAAGAGTCGTGACCATTCGAAAGGGCATTTTTGGGCTATAAAAGGAAGATTTGTTGGATGGAGGAAGGGCAGATTTTGAGCGAATATCATTTGGAAGAAGAGCAGAATTTTATAAGTATGAAATAAGAGTTATATCTTGAGAAGACAAGCAGATTTGTGAAGAGGAAATAAAAGTCTCCATCATTTGTTGAAACAGCAACACTACAAAGGTGGTATTGTCATCGGTTTGGAGGTTGGTGCCTCATAAAACGAAGAGATTGGTGTCTCTTGCTGAGTTGGTGCTCGGCAGAAAAGATTGGTGTCTGAATTGCTAAGTTGGTGCTTGGCATTGGGGATCGGTGTCTCCAGTAGGTTGGTGCCTACATGAATTGTAAAAGAATTATATATATATATAAGCAAATATTTTGCAGTGGTTTTTTTCCCGAAAGGGTTTCCATGTAAATATTGTGTTCCTCTTGTGTTGCATAATTTTTAGATCTTGTGAGATTGTTGTTCTTCGACTATTAAAGTTTTGAATTATTAAAAGTTTATCTTATACTAATTCACCCCCTCTCAATATAAGTGTGTGTTTAACAATTGGTATCAGAGTTGGTTCCTTCAGAAACAATCTAATCGACGGAAGGTAGATCTTGGCAGCACACATGGCCAGTAATCAAGTACCAAAGGGTTTCTCCACCAACAAGGCTCCGTTATTTGATTATTCGATGGAACAAATTATGCTTTCTAGAGCATATGAATGAAAACCTATCTAATGGCTCTAAGCTTCGATATTTGGCAATCGATAGTAATGGGATATATAACCCCTTAGACTCCATCGACGGATCAAGCCGGAAAGAGGTCGAGTGAAAACAACGCCAAAGTCTTGAACACAATATTATGTGGCTTCTCTGAATTTGAGTTTGTCAAAGTTATGCATTGTGTCACGGCAAAGGAGACAAGGGACAAAGTGCAGAATATCTATGAGAGAGACACCACAATAAAGTAGACTAAGCTTCAAACCCGCAGAAGGTAGTTTGAGAGTCTAAAAATGAAAGAAGAAGAGAATGTTACAGCCTATCTTCTTTGTGTGGAAGAAATTGTGAATACCATTAGAGGGCTCGGTGAAAAGATAGAAGAACCAATAATAGTACAAAAGGTGTTAAGGTCTCTCCCCTTAAGATTTGATCCTAAGGTTTCCACAATTGAGGAAATAAAAGTTCTAAACACACTAGAGATGGATGAGTTGCATGGAATCCTCACAGCATATGAAATGAGGACAGAAACAGAAAAGCCATCAAAGCGAAAAGTTGCCTTCAAAGCTTCAAAAAGGGTCAAAAAGCAAAACCTAAGCCAAGTGATGAATCAGAAGAAGCAACTCTTTTTGTGAGAAATCTGAAAAAGGAATCTGGCAAGTATAAAGGTAAGCTTCCTTTCAAATGTTTCAATTATGGTGAAATAGGGCATTTTGCTACTAAGTGTCCTAATGCAAAAGATGATAGTAGTAATGAAGAAGAACATGCTAAGGTAGGAAAGAGCAAACATCCATACAAAAATAACTACAAGTCCGGAAAATATGAAAAGAAGAAAAGCTCTTACGAGCATAAGAAAAGATGATAGTAGTAATGAAGAAGAACATGCTAAGGTAGGAAAGCACAAACATCCATACAAAAATATCTATAAGTCGGGAAAATATGAAAAGAAGAAAAGCTCTGACAGGCATAAGAAAAGCCTCTACACCAAGGAGAGTAGCTCAAAAGAAGAGAGTGATAGAGAAGAAACTCTTTTCATAGCAATAGAAACAAATAACGATAAAGACCAAATGTTTGGGAAGAGGAAGACAATTTTGAGGATGAAGGAGGAGTGGATGCGGAAGAACTTGTCGGTGCCTTGGGTGAAATAAAGAGGCTTAAGAAAAAGAACTTGAAGCAAAAATTACAGTTTCAAAAATATGAAGAAGAAGGTGGAAATTCACAATTGAACATATCTAAAAGCTTCAAGAGTCCGAAAAGATTATTATCAATCTTAAAACTCAATTAGAAGAGGCTAAAAGAATTGAGGAGGTAGTAAGAGATCAGTTGCAATCAAAAGAAGAAAATTGTGCTAAGCTTGAATCTGAAATTGTTGATTTAAGAAAGGAATTGGAGATGTCTAGTGATAAGCTAAAAAGGAGCTTAAATTTTGAAAAGAGCACCGAGGTCTTGGATAACATTCTTAATAGCCAAAGGTCACCATGCATCAAAAAGGTCTTGGCTATGGAAAAAAACAAGAGGTTATTAAGAAAGATTTGAATTCAAAAATTGTTGAACCTCGGAAGAAAGAAGATAAGACTCCTCATAAGAACAATATTCTTCAAAAAGATAACAATGATGAGATCAAGTGGCAGAAGTTTGCGGTAAGAAATTTCAAAAGATGCTTCTATCCAAGGCAGCCTTACGTGATCAGGTATCAAAATCCTTTTATGGCTATTGTTTCTCGTGCAACAATTTTGGTCATAAGGCAATAGATTGTAAGGTTCATGCAAGGAATAATGGTTGGAATAAAAGTGCTTATGGTTAGTCAAGTAGAAGTCATAACTCATTTGTTGTGCTATCGGATTACAATGAATACAATATTGTGCGTTATAAGTGCAACAAAATTGGTCATATAGCACGATATTGTAGAAGTGTTTTTGTAGAGAATTCAAAGCGAACCAAGAAAGTGGATACCCTAGCGAGAAAACAAAATCTATAAAAGCTTGGAAGAAGAAACAAAAGGAAGAGAAAGAGAAAGCTATGCTTGTTCAAACTACTTTTCATGTACAAAATGAAAAACAAAATTGGTACATTGATAGTGGATGCTCGATCCATATGACAAGAGATAAGAGCAAGTTCCATTCCTTGAAGAAAGTAAGCGGAGGAACAGTAAAATTTGGAGACAACGCTATAGCAAGGATAGCACGGAAAGGTAATCTCAATCTCAATGATGGAAAGATAAAAATTGAGAATATGTTTTGTGTTGAATGGGTGAAGCATAACCTCCTAAGTGTTAGTCAAATGTGTGATCAAGGACACATCCTCACTTTCCATCCTCAAGGTTGTGAAGTAAGAAAAATTGATTCAAGAAGATTAGTTGCAGATGCAAACAAAACCATGAATAGCTTGTATGTGCTCGGTGAAGTTAAGAAAGAAAGATGTTACATGACACTATCAAATGAGAGTTGGTTATGGCACGAAGAATGGGCAATATGAATTTTGACAATTTGGTGAAAATCAGCAATAAGCAAAGTGTGTGAAAGACATGTCAAAAATCACAAAGCCTTCAAACAACATTTGCAAGCAATGTCAGCATGGAAAACAAACTAGAGGCAGATTCAAATCAAAGGAATTCAACAATGAAGCCTTTGGAATTGATTCATACCGAGTTGTGTGGGCCCATAAGAACTCAAAGTTTAAAAGGTGAGAGGTACTTTATGTTATTAATTGATGACTATTCTAGAATGGCATGGGTTGCTCTTCTAAAGGATAACTCTTAAGGCATTTGAGAACTTTAAAAATTGGAAAGCATCGGTAGAAAATGAACCTAGGTTGAAATTTAAGTGCTTGAGATCAGATAGAGGAGAATTTCTTTTAGACCAATTCGGATAATTTTGTGAGGAAAATGGAATAAGAAGACAACTCACAGCTGCACAAACTCCACAACAAAATGGAGTTCCTAAAAGAAAGAACCGAACAGTTTAGGAGATGGCAAGGACTATGTTGAATTGAATTATTCAAAGTTTATCTTATACTAATTCATACACGCCCTCTTAATATAAGCGTGTGTTTAACAAATATCAAGCCAAAGCCCTTTCTGGAAACTTGTTGGGGTTGTAGGAAGTATAATATCCATCTCATAAGCCTAGAGTCTCTAGAATATCTGATAAACTACTTCCTTCTAAGATCTTTCTAGCCTTTTAAGCTTGGAAAGCAATTCCAAACAAGCATACAGTTGGAAGGTAAGGTGGAAACATAACAAACCTTTAGCTATATCTTCTAGCTAGTACGTCTCTATCTCAGGTGATGGTGTTATCAATACGATTTTTGGGGGCGTAATTCATCGTTTATGACTGCAGGCAGAACATCCATATCAACACATCACAACCTTGTCAAGAAACAGAGGGATATCATTGGCTATAGCAACTTTTTGAGACTCTTAGTCTTGAGTGTTGAAATCTTGATGAAAATTCCATGCAACTAGCTAATAGCGTGAAACATGTGACAACCGTGCAGATTTTTGGGCAAAGAGACCTACAAAAAAGCTCATGATGCGAAGCATCACTCCAAAGGGCAATCTTGTATATATATATCAAATTTTGGGTTTGATAGGTCTTAGAGGTGTCCTAGGGGTCATTCAAGTTGGTTTCATAGGTCAAAAAGGTCAGAAATTCAAACTATGGAGTTTCCCTCCATTTCTCAAATTTGAATTTTTGAATTCCTCCTAGACCCAATTTTGGTCTTTTGGCTTGAAATAAGAGGTCTAAAGCTTGTACAAGGCCTCATTAGGGGATAATAAGGTCATTAGGGTCTTCAAGTCACATTAGGGAGTCATTTTTTGTTTTGTAACTCATATTTTGTCTTAAGCTCCTTTGGTAATGTTGAGCTCCTTTGTTAATGTAACCTCCAAGCATGTCTAAGTGACCCTAGAAGACAGTTAGAGACCAAGAATTTGAATGGTGGGGGTATAAAATGCCATCTTGTAATTGTTTTGAGCATTTGATCAATCGAAGGAGAAAAGAACTTGGAGCTCCAAGAAAGTTTCTAGGGTTTTGTGTACAAAATAAGTTTGTAACAGTCATCTTGGGTGTATTAGCACTGTAAAACTGGAAAGGCATGCATTTAATACTGGTAGAATCACTGAGGAATTCACATTCAAGAGTGTTTTGAAGTTGTTCTTTGCTTATGGTGACTTTTGTGGTGGTCAACAAATAGAGAACTCTGTGTTTTTCATATATGTATACTGTGAATAACTGTGTTTGTGCTTGAAATAGCAGGTTACAGTGCTTAAAAGCTTCATAAAGGATTCAAAGCAGGCAGGAGACTTGTAAATGATTCATTTTGATGCCTTTTGTATGTGTAAGTAATGAGTTGTATATGTGTGAAGAGTTGAAACCCTTCTGGTAAGCCTGTAACAACACATTTTGAGTATGTGTTTTGACTAAAACTTTTTAGAGGTAACAATGACTTAAAAGATGAGACTGAGAAATTTGATAGATCCTAATCTTGCCTAAGAACATGTAAGAAGTGTCAGAAGTGTTAAAGACCTTCTAATTGCAAATATCGAATGATAGATAATTTCAAGGTGCTTATACTCTGTTTTCAAGACAGGAAACTGTGGATAATTGATCTAGCACGTGCTACAAAAGAGGAGAGGTCCTACTGATAAGGTTTATAGTTTCTAAATACTTGCATGAAACTATTCGAAGCAATCAGAAGCCTTGATCATCTTTCAAAATCAAATGGTGACAGACTGTGCATTCTCGGGACCACTGTGAAGGGTTTACTAGGGTTTTTAGAAAATTGCTTGTATCTAGCCAAGTTTGAGTCCTTTGAAACTTGGTAAGAAGTACTGTGAGCAGTTAAGGAGAAAGATTATTGAAGGATCAGTCCAAAAAGATTACCCCAAAATTTGTAATCTATGACAGTTGACTGTGGAGCATTGTAGCATGACAGAGAGGCCTAATTAGAGGCTTCAAAATTTGATTTTTAGCAAAATTCTTCCAAGGAGAAAGTATTGAAGTTTGATACAAAGACTCTTAGGCCTAAAGGGTGTTTAATAACCTCTTGAATGGTGGAGATAGTATTGCAATTAAAAGTTATCTTGAAATTACTACTGAGACAGGCTTGGTGAGAAGGAACAAACTTGTGAAGTTGGTTGTGAAGGAAGTAGAGAAATCTTGAGAGTTAAACCAAACCTAGTTGCCCACACCTGTAACTCATTGAAGGGCACCTAAAAACATTATCACTTTTACCAGAAGCCTTGTAGAAAGTCCTAGCCTATGCCATTTCAGTGACAATGCTCTTAAGAAGACCAAATTTTCATCTTTTGCAAAGGAAAGGGAAATGATGAATTCCAAAGCTTTCAAAGGTCTGAATGATTGAAACAAGATGGGCTGAGGTTGACAAACATGCTTGAAGCCTTTATTGCCTTGAATTGAGCCTATAGGTCAGTTTTGCAAGATTTTGTTGCTTCTTAATATTGAGAACAAGTACAATTGCAAGTTTTGGGATAGGTTGAAGTTGGTTGACTAACCTTTCTGATTGAAGGTGTCTAGATACAGTTTGTGCCTACATCAGCTCATGCCAATAAGTATACTTACATTAGTTTTAACCGATAGTTGACCTCTTGTTATTAAAAACATGATTGTGCATCTCAAAAACAATATTCTGATTGGAAATTCACGCCTTTAAAGAAGAAATAAAGAGAAGGCAATTGCACACTATGGAGATAGACCATAAGAGATAATTGATAAAGCACTCAAAATATTTTGTATTCATTGAAATTTGAACTCATTTTATAATTGTAAATTTGTAGACCATAAGAGATAATTGAAAGCACTCAAAATAGTCATTGAAATTTGAACTTCTAAAGAGTCACTCATCATTCAACATGGTTACAATTTCAATGATTCACATATACATGATAATAATCTAGATTCTAAAATATATCATCCAGATCTTCCTCATCATCTTGATCTCCATGAACACAACTGGCAGCTCCACTCCCACTAGCTCCACTTTCCATCCCTTGTGCAATGGATCCCGATTCTTCTTCATCAATACCAAGCAGTGAAAGTTGGCTAAGAGTAGCCGCAAAAGCATCAAAGTCACTACTCTCAGGATTAATATCCCAAAGTTTGTTGGGACCTTTACGATAGCCTTCATTCTTGTGTGTGAGGATGCGCAAATTGGAGTGTACATACACTAAATCCTCAGCCTTCTTGGATCCTAACTTGTTTCGTTTGGCTGAGTGGATGAAGCTATATGTACTCCAATTCCGCTCTGCTTAATGAATTGCTAGCCACCTATTACAAAAATGAAAAAAGAAGTTAGAAATTTTCAATTAGAAATAAAATTAATTTACTAAGAAGTAAGAACTTCGAACATACAATTTTAATTTTTAATTAATTAATAATAAACAAACTTTTGATTTCATTTTAATATTTTATACCTGTGAGAGGACTTTAATGGCAACAGGTCGTATGTTCTTGGCATCATGGCCATGTACATACCACCACATGAATGGGGTCAACTTGTACTTGTCAATTGCTGCATCCATTTCACCCATGCTACCATTAGATGAAGAGACAAAGAGCACCATTTCATAGCGGACCGTACTAAGCTATATCTGGATCAGGAAAAAGCCTCCGGAATGCTGCCTTAGCTCCAATTGCAACTTCGTGGTCATCATATGTTTTTGCCTACCAAGTAGCGAAATTATTTCACTGCACTAAAATTTGGGATTTAGGGCATAGGCTAAAAGATGTAATGGGGTGGTCATTTTATTCCACCTTCTCATGATCACGCTCCTAACTTCATTGTAGAAGGTTTCTTGAGGATCTGCTCTTTTTGTTGTATGATTTCTCTATTTTTTTCAAGCATAGAGTCAATGCCATCATAGATGTCCCTATGCGAAGCATCATACGTGTTTGTATATCTAATCATAGATAAAATAGGCTCAGTAAAACTAAGCAAGTATGCAACCTTTTCCCACCAACCATCATCAAGTATAATTGATTTTACTTTGATGGCTCTTTCTGTGTTTGCTTGCTTCCACACAGACCAAACATCATCAATCACCATAAGCCTTAAGGCTTGTTTTACCTTCACAAGTCATCTTAAGACGAGTGTGTGAGAGGCAAATCTTGTTTCAACAACCTATTAAAATAAATTAAAACAAGTTAATAAAATATAAAATTAAATTTAAAATAAATTCAATTGATAATTTCATATTTCATAGAAAGTTAGCAAATAAATATTAAAAATTAAAAACTAGGAAATTGTTTCGTTACCTTCAGCAACTCCAACGTTGAGAACTTCCTAAAGATAGCCTGAGACATATGATGATTTGTGACAAACATTTGAATCTCATTTGCCTTTGTATAAGTTTCTTCTATCCATGGAATTTTGCCAATCTTCTGCAACATCAAATTCAAGGAGTGTGTCACGCACAAGGTGTCCGAAAAATGTGCTCATATCTCCCTCGACAATCATCCTGCTTTGCTCTACAATTTTGGCATTGTCGTGATGACTTGGACAACGTTTTGAGGGCCCACCGACTCAATAGCCTCAATCAAAATAATAGCGATAAATTGAGCATCTTTCACTTCACCCTCACAATCAACAACCCTTAAGAACATTGCCCCTTTAAGGCACTGCTTGCAACAATGTTGATTAGGGGGTCTATTTGGGCATCTTTCCATCCATACGAAATGATAGATACCCCGAGTCCTTTCACAAATCCCTAATTGGCTGCGAAAAGAAATATGTACATGGGCCACTTCTTTCGCCAATGATGATGATTCTCACCTTGATAACGGGGCTTGTATACCCTTGTGGTGCATCATTAATTCCTCTCACCATTTGTTGCCCGATAAGGTGACTATGACACATTGAAGGGTAGCCCACATGCATAAACGCATCGAGCAACCAACTCATCAGCAACATCCCTTTTCTCATTTGCAAATGCTTGCTCTAATGGGCCTTTGGTACTTCTCTTTTGTCAAGCACTCTCCCTCTGATGGAGTTTCAATTGCTGACTTGGATAAATGGATGGTTTGATGTGATGGGTGGTTTTAGAGAACCCCTATTTTGCGAAAGGAGTGGTTTTAAATCTAGATCTTGAAGCTACCAAATCAGTCTCCTCTCTCTTTCATATATGCCAATATATGTTTCCCTTCAACCTTGGCACATTTTCTAATCCCTATTCCCCCTTTCCCCATTAAATGAGCTTTGAGGCGAGTGTAAGAAAATTTGAATTATACATTGCAATGATTGCATACCCAAACTCGAGAGCCACCGCCAACAAAGTTCTCCACAATTTGCAAATATCTCAAAGAGGAGCTCTAGGATCCACACCCCCACTTTGACTTGCTTCCCCTTCCCCATGCCCTCCACAGAAATTTGGATGCCATTTATGTTTTTATATCTCAAGAGTCAAAGAATCAAACCTACATTGAATTTTTTAAAAACATAAACTTAGATAACAATAAATTAATATTATTAAATAGAAGTTAGAACTACACCCTACATATCCTATTCTACTTTTGATCACCAAGTTCACCGTATAGGCGTGAGGTGAGAGCATACACAGAGTTCGGATTTTTTTTAATTTAATAAACACAAAAAAAAAACTCTTAAAATAGCAAAAAATAAAACTAATCCTATTCTGCTTTTGATCACCAAGTTCACCGTATAGGCGCGAGGTGAGAGCATACACAGAGTTGAGATTTTTTTTTAATTTAATAAACAACAAAAAAAACTCTTAAAACAACAAAAAAACTACACATCCTATTATGCTTTTGATCACCAAGTTCACTATATAGGCGCGAGGTGAGAGCATACACAGAGTTCGGATTTTTTTAATTTAATAAATACAAAAAGAACTCTTAAAATAGCTTTAAAAAAAACTACGCATCCTATTCTACTTTTGATCACCAAGGTCACCGTATAGGTGCGAGGTGAGAGCATACACAGAGTTTGGATGCTATTTATAATTTTAAAAAAACATATGATTTTTTTTAAAAAACCGCTAAAGAAATGTTACAATTTATTTATTTTTAGCATAGAGTTTAAAAATACTAAATTAAAACTACATATTGATATCATGATCAATGATCATGAATGATGTGTGCATTATGCACACATCATTCGTGATCATTGATCACATTAACATTTTCTTTATTAAAAAAAAAACTTGAAAAATACTTGGTTTTTCCTTCTACAAACTTCCAAATCTGCTTTGAAATTCTTCCTTGATGCTCTTTGCCCTTAGCACCACCTTCTAAACTCTTCCTTCAAGCTGCTCCTTGATGTCTCTTTGCTCTTCACAATGCTAAATATTAGTTTAGTGAAAACTGAATTTAGCAAGAGAGAAAATGAGAGTGTGATTTAGAATGGACCCAAGAGGTCATTATATAGCTTTTAGGAAGTGTCTTTAGCAAGTTTAGGTAGGTAGATTAGGGTTAGATGTAATAAATGCTTTTTTATTTTTATTTTTTTAAGTTTTGATGCTTAAAAGGCTAAAAATAAAAAAAAAACGTGCATTGCCACGTTTCGGAGCATTTTGAGTGCGTTTCGTTTGAAACTTCCTACATGAAACGTGGGGCCCTAGGACGTTTCGGTGCTTCCGAGTAAATAACTAATGACATCCTTATAAATAAACCTTACATTCTAATACCCCCTCTTAAGGCTTCCTTATCCTACATAAAGAAAAAAACAAACATTTTATCAAAGCTAGAACCAAAAAATACGTTATCTTGAGGCTTTCACTTTGAAAGTAATGCTATAACTAGATAGGGCTCCATCAAGCTGCTTCGTGACCTTCGTAAAGGTGTAGCTCCCGAGTTGAATTCCCAAGTTCTCGGATTCCACCTCCCCAAACTCTCGAATCACAGATCTCCCAAATTATTGGACAACCATCCATACTAAGCCACCCACAAGCTCCATCGAGTTATCTCATGAGCCTCGTGAGGGTGTAATTCCCAAGATCCATAGTCTCCCAAACTATCTGAGCAACCATCCATATTGAGCTTCATCTACCTTGTATCATTTCTTGCCTTCAAAGTTTAGAGCATCTTTATATTGTGTATTTGTCACTGTTCTCACTACCTTCTGCATTTGGTGGGTCTTCAACCATGGCTATATTGGTTGTATTTGATATGCCTTTACCCTTGAGCACATCATTGGTTCGAACATGACAATCCCATGTTGTGTTACCTCTTTTCTTACAATAATGACATTCAATCTCCCAGTTATCTTTATTTGATCTTCTACGAGAGTTTCGGTTCTGGATTTGAGTGCACTTTCTTCTTTGAGAATGACCTTCGCATTTCTCGTACATTTTTCTTCACCTAGAGGAGTTGCAATCATATCATCTAGAGATTGAGATTGAATTTGACTGAGGGTAAAAACTACATTGTTGTATTTTGAAGATAGACTATTTAATAGGATAGCTTTGGTATCCTCATCCTCAATCGCAACTTTGACTTTGTTGGTTGTCTGATCAGGGACATCAGATTATTGATGTGGCTTGACATAGAGACTCCATCCATTTTGAACCTATATAACTGAAGTTTTAGGGAAAATTTGGCATTAACTACTTTTGCTCCAAATAATTTATTTAGAGCATCCCAAATTTCCTTAGATGATTTGTCTAGGTCTACATGATGAAGTTCAAAGTCGGAGAGAGCAAGGCCAATAATAGCTTTCGCTCTATCATCTCTGCTTTGCCAATCTAACAATTTCGATGCATCGGTGGGTGTTGTCTCTTTCCCGTTTACAATGCCCCACAAATTTTTATTCATAAGTTGCATTTGTATTTTCACTTTCCATGTATGAAAATTTAGACCAGAATATTTTTCTACGGGAATTTCCATTTTAATAAAATAAAATAAATACGACTGCGTATTTTACCAAAATGAGTAAACAAAGAATAAAATACCGGTTCTTTGCTGCAACTGTGATGTGCACAGTTTCGTGCCCTAGCACAAACAGTCTGAAACTTTGTTGTGCCCTCAATTTGATTCGCGAATGTGACTTCCAAGTGTGCCTTTTCAAACACTCACGATTTTCATTTTTCGTGTAATATGACTGTGTTATTCTCCTGAAATCTGCAAATCGCGACTGTATATTTGTTTTGGTTTTGTGGTTATTTCATACACGAAAATCGTGACTGTATTCGCGTCTGGTTCCAGTGTTGTTTGTTTGACTGTAATGGCTGGAAAATGTGCCCTTCCATGACTGTAAATTCGTGGCCCGCGTTTGGCTCTGCTATGCCCTCGTCAATGGCGGAAATGCACTGTAAATTCGTGGAATTCGCGGACTGTCTTTCCATGACTGTATATTAATGGCACGACTGCATTTGCCTTTTAAAAAATGTGACTGTTTACTTCGACCCTCGTTTCTTACAACTGTGCCCTTGATTTCACTTCGATTTTGCCCTCGTCTGTGCCCTTCGTGGTTAGAAAATGCCCTCGAAAATCAAAACGAAAATCTTTTAAAAATTTTGATTTCCTTCAATTCAGACTTTGTGCCCTAATGGGACTGATCTTCATCCCTTCTCTCTTTCCTCGCTTGTCTCGCTCTGATACCAATGTTGGAAGACGTGCACAAGGAAGAAATAAAGAGAAGGCAGATTGCACACTATGGAGATAGTGTGTCTGTCATTATATTATGAATGAAGTAGTTACAAAACAGTTGATATAGTTACAACTGGTTACAACCATCTTGTAGTTAAGTAATTAACAACATCCTTACAAATAAGCCTTACATTCTAATACTGTTATGTTCACTATATGCTGCTATTTTTTTGTTCCTGATATTCATACTACGATTTTTGGCCAAATATATCTAAATAATTTCACTACAAGTGATATCAGAGTTTTCGATTTGGGCAAGATTTTCTTTTTCACATTTTTTCCTAGATCTAGCCTAGTGTTTGTTCTAAGGGCTGAAGGATTGAAAACACAACTTCTGAGCCGGAAGTGTCAATGCAGTATTGATTGAGGGTTTTAATTAAAAATTAAAACATATTAATAATACAATATATATATTAAACCGTGATGCATGGAAACACCCCCACCCCCGTACCTACTTGGAAACATTTCCGGTAAGGAAACGTCCGAAAACGCCGTGGAGGTTTCCGGAAAGTGCCCAACATTTCCGCTGCATTTCCGTACTTTAAAAGCCAAAAAAAAAAAAAAACATTTTTTTAGCATTTATTGCTTATAAACCTAATCTACCCATTTAACCTTTCTAAAGACACTTCCTAAAAGTTATATAATGATATCTTTGGACCATTCTAAATCACATTCATTTTTTCTCTTGCTGAATTCAGTTTTTATTAAACTAACATTTAGCATTGTGATGATATATTCTAGAATCTAGATTATAATCACATATATATGAAACATTGAAATTGTAACCATGTTGAATGATGAATCTTTTTAACTTTAATGAATACAAAATATTTTGAGTGATTTATCTCTTATGGTCCATGGGTTAAAATTTTGAAAATGAGTACTATGCATATTATATATATATTACGGACAATTACGTAATGTTTTGTACCCTAGGTTTTTTTGAAAATCGACGTTTACGCATTTCGGACTGAACTATAGTGGTTTCCTAGTAACAAAGATATTAAAAAGAACTAGAACTTTTTTCGCACCCTTACGCAAATTAGCAATGATTGGATCCATCTCGTCGAGACACTTGCAACTATATAAGCCACAGTAACTATTTTTCCATAAAGTTTTTGCCTTTTTGCAATAGCAATAATTGGAATCGTCTCAAAGAGACATTCACAATGGTATAAGCCTCTAGAATACTACTTTTGACCCTTAAAACCAAAACTAACCCCAAACCCTAAACCTTAAACCCTAATCCTAAAACCTAAACCCTAAAGTTCTTAAATGGGAGGTCCACAAACTAGAGGCCGCAGGAAGGGCCAATGGCTTCAAGAAGAATGCCTAGCCAGGAAGAGATGGGATGTGAAACTTCTAATACAAGGGTTTTTGGGTTAGTGACCTAACTCCAAGTGGAGGTGGAAAGCATGGCTAGAAAAATCTAGATGAGGTCAAAGACAACTTTGACACAATGAAAAGAGAAATGAAGGGCATCAATGCGCAATTGGCAGCTATCACAACGGCCTTGGCTAGTCTGCAAACACCACTATTGTCCAACAATTCCTAGCACTGGTCACTCAAGGTCTCCAAGCCAAAACAATCCAAATCCAAATACAACACAACCTTATCCCATGCATGGCTCCAAGTCAGTGCACAAAACAAGCTACCAAAGTAGAAATGCACAAGTTTGATGGTAAAGATCCAATCACATAAATCAATCAAATGGAGAATTTATTTGATTTACATCAGCCCTCATCTACACAAAAGGTGGTAATGGCATCTTTGTATTTGGAACCCGATCAGTTCATTTTGGTATAGATGGTTATGCTCTCAAAAGAAGGGCCTTACTGTCATTGGATGAATGTTTATTGATGTACTACATATTACCACAACAAAGTGTGACGGAGAACTACTTTAGCCAATTAGCAAAACTATGATCAATAGGGATTGTCAAGGATTATATTCAGCAATTCTAACACATGTCCTTATGCATGCAGGATGTCAATGAGGAAACACTTGTTTTTGGATGGGCTCAAGAATAGCATCCAATTAAATGTTTGTATGTTTAATCACAATTATGTATTAGAGTCAATTGTCTTCACACACAAGAAGAAGAAAGAAATGTGGTCAAACAACGGGCACTCAATACTAGTAGGGATTGTAATACTCCAGCACAATCATTCCCTCGACCTACCTTATTGAGTCCTCAACAAATTGCCGAGAAATGATCAAAAGAGTTGTGTTTCAACTATGACAACAAATACAACAGAGAACATAAATGTGTTGAGAAGAAATTGTTCTACATTGAAGGGGCCAATGAAGAAGAAAAGGACAAGGTAGGCGAGGTTAAGGAGCTAGAGGAGAAACCGAAGCCACACAACCAACAATTTCTTTCCACGCACTTTTAGACATTAGCACTCCACAAACCCTAAAGGTAGTGAGTTTTCTAAAAATGGAAGGTGGCAATGTTAATTGACTCACGAAGTACACATAACTTCATCGACAATCAGTTGCCAAAACACTTAAACTATTTTGTTAATCCAACTCCATAATCTCGTAATGATTCGAATGGTAGACAATGAGTTGTTGAGGATATGCCATAGGCTAGACTCTCTTATGTTTGTCATTCCCATGGGGAAAGCACACATTGTTTTGGAGTCAATGGCTCACAACCTTTAGAACTATCATGATGAATTTCAAGAGTTGCTTATGTGTTTTCATTCAAAGGGAAGGACAAACGAAATGCATGTGTCAGAATGCAAAACCCCACATCTGGTTAATTTTCATGAAATGCAAAAGATCCTCAAAAATGAACCAACAAAGATGTTTACACCGCCAAAGTTACAAGCGATTGTTGATAACCACTTAGTCATTTTTGGAGCGATACCAAAAGGACTACCACCACAAAGGGATCACAATCATGCCATTCAACTAATACCAAGGAGTCAACCACCCAACATCGGACCTTACAAGTACCTCATACGTACAAAAGAGTGAGATAGAGAAGATGGCGCAGGAGATGTTGGAGGTTGGTATTATCGGACATAGCCAAGCGTACATATTCTTCTCCGGTAGTAATGGTGCGTGCAAAGTATGATACATCAAAGATGTGCCCATATTACAGAGAACTCAACAAGTACACCATCAAAGATAAGTTTCTCATTCCGATAACTAATGACTTACTAGATGAGTTACATGTTGCTATTTACTTTACCTAACTTGATTTTCACTCGCTTTCCATCAAATCGGGATCAAAGATGTGGATATGCAAGATATGACTTTCGAAACCCATGAGGGCCACTAAGTTTTGGTGATGCCTTTTGGGCTCATAAATGCACCATCGACATTTTAGAGATTGATGAACATTGTCTTTTGGTTGTTTCTCCATAAATTTGTCTTGGTATTTTTTAACATATTAGGAAGAACACTTGCAACATGTGGATCAGACGTTAATAACCCTAAAACAACATCAGCTTTACACCAAGCCTTCCAAGTGTGCTTTTGGAGTGAAAGAGGTGGAGTACTTGGGTCACATTGTTTCACATTAAGGCATAAGAGTGGACTCCCTCAAGATCAAGGCCATGATAGAATGTCAAGTTCTGAAAACCCTCAAGAACCTTTTGAGATTCTTGGGGAAGACAGGTAACTATCGTTATTTTGTGAAAAATTATGGCAACATAGCAGCACTACTCACAACTTTGTTGAAGGACGCCTTCCACTAGAACAAAGTCACCACCAAGGCATTCGAAAAGATTAAGGAGGCCATGTGCACCACTCCAATTTTGGCTACCCCGGATTTTTCAAAGATCTTCATGATTGACTGTGATGCGTTACGGTATGGAATGGGGCGGTACTCATCCAAGGAAGACAAGCCATTGCATCGAGAGACGTCAGCTCAAAGGGAGCAATTTTCTAAAGCCCGTTTATAAGAAGGAAATGATGGTTACTCTTCACATCGTCAAACAATAGAGAAAATATCAGACAGGTAGACACTTTAAAGTGAAGACATCATGGTAGTCTATAATTCTTCTTGGAACAGAGGCTGTCCTTTGAAGAACAACAAAAATAAATAACAAAAATGTTGGGATAACTTTGAAATCATCAATAAGAAAGGGAAGGATGATATAGTGGTGGATGCACTATCCACAAGGAGCGAATCCATAGATGCACTGTTATGTGCAATGTGCTTATTACAAGCAGATTGCTGGATGAGGCAAGATCTGAATGGGAAAATGACACAGATACAAAAGTTTTGATTCAAAAACTCCAACGGGATTTTAGTGTATCAGTCAAATTTGTGCAGAAAGGGAATGCCCTATGGTACATGAAAAAGTCATAGTTGTGCAAGAATTCAGCCCTTAACTGAAAGGTTCTTGTAGAGCTACATGCATCTCCAATAGGGGCACTTAGGATTCTTCAGGAGTTACTATTGAATCTAGCAAGATTTCTTTTAGGAATGACTCAAGGGGTAAGTCTAGAAATTTGTGGTAAAATGTGTGTTGTATCAGCAAAACAAGGGCAAGATAATTTAGACATCAAGTTTTCTACAATCCCTATCTATTCTGAGCCAAAGCAGAGAGAAGGTTTCCATGGATTTCATAATAGGGTTGCCTATGGTCAGAAAAGAAAAATGTCATCATGGTGATCGTGGATAGGTTCCCCAAATATGCCCATTTTGTGCCTCGTCGCATCAATTTGTAGCACGCACAGTAGCATCTACTTTTTGGATACAATTCAAAAGTTGTATGGGACCCCTAAGACCACAGTGAGCGTGATCCCATCTTTACCAGTAATTTGGACTTATTTATTTTCATGTTCAGGTACTTAGTTGGCTCATAGATCGTCAAGTCATCTTCAATCCGATGGCTGAACAGAGATGGTCAACAAATGCCTAGAATGTTATATCCGTTGCTTTGCTTTGGATAAACAGAAGAGATGGGTTCAATAACTACCACTGGCAGAACGGTGGCATAACACTTCCATAACTCATCCAAAATGCCTCCATTTGTGGCACTGTGCGGTTCCCAAACCACCATCCAACACCTCTTCCTTGAGGGTACAACCAATAGTTCAAGGATCACCAATAGGAGGTATTAGCTAGTCTAAGGGAGAACTCTGCAATGGCACAAAACTGAATTAAGCAGCAAGCCAGTAAGCATCATAGTGAAAGGCATTTTGAATTTGGTGATTGGGTTTTTGTGCAGCTTCAACCATACAAGCAAATGTCCTTGAAACAACAGAAGAAGGATAACAAGCTTGCTCCTAAGTATTACGGTCCTTATCAAGTCTTGCAAAGAATTGGCAGTGTAGCATACAAGTTTGAGTTACCTCAGTTTGCACGAACACATCTGGTTTTAAATGTCTCCTGCTTAAAGGTCATTAGAAAGAGAATATCCACCCAGACAGAGTAACTAGAGCTGAAGAACGCAAAGTCATTCTAGAACCTAAGGAGATCCTTCAAACACGGACTAAGAGGCTATCAACCACGGTGATTAAGGAGTATTTGATCAAGTGGAATATTATGATCAGCGAGGGTGCGATATGGGAGAAGTCAATGTTGAGGACAACATTGGCTTAAAGGGGAGGGTTAGTCAACGTGTAAGACAATGGTGTTTGAAGGGGAGGGTTAGTCAATGTTGAGGACAACATTGGTTTGAAGGGGAGGGGCATGCTATGCCCTTAACCTGTAACGTGTATTAGGATATGTGTGGCCGACTTGTGGCTAGCTTGACATATCACATTTCTCTAAGTCATCATATTATTGGTAGGATCGGCCTATGGAGTAATCTTAGCCTAAGTAAAGTATATATAAGAGGAAGTAGTTATTACTTGAACATCATATTGCATATTGTATTCTTATTGTCATATTGCCCCTCAAAGTGGCTGTCATGTAATTCCATTGTTTTGTTCTATTTGATCTCACATTATGAGAATCTACTCTATTCTGCTCTTTTATTGCTATCTGCTGCTATTGCTTTGTACCTTATATTCATACTACGATTTCTGGCCAAATGTCGTAATTTCACTACGTGATATGACCTAAACCTCAAAGGTGGTCTCCATAAACACCAATCATGTCCAGTGAAGTTGTACTAGGTGGGCAAAATGATGGTATCATCAGTTGGAAACCAGAATCCACTAACTATTCTGCTGAGAAAAAAGTGGTAGGTTATTAATGTGGAGACCTTTAATGAAGAGGCTATGCCCTAATTGAGTTCTAGACGCCTGTACCTTAGAAAGAGAATGAAATGGAATATGATAGAGCCAACCTCTCTTACAGCAAACTGTTTATAAAAATGCATCACTTGGGGACTTCAGATTAAAAATAATGTGTTGTATGAGATTGTATGAGAAAAGTATTGCTTTTGTACCAACAGATCATTAATACTTGATCTTCTAACCTAAGATTCAGGAATTTATTTGAAATACTTGTGAATTGGTGAAATTTATCATCATTAGAAGGTCACTCCTCCACGTAGAGCAGGATGTAGAGACTAATGACTTCTTTCATTGCTTTGGATGAGTGGAATAAATGGGAGGTTACCACCTCACAGTCCACACCTCCTCTTACCTAAGGGACAATGGAGAAATTCATGTGGTCAGATGAACCTGAGGGCCTAGGAACCTCTAAACACATCAATTACAGGTAAATTTGAAGAACAAAAATCAATACTGTTTTTTACCATCGATATGGTTCGCTACTTAATTTGTGGTTGCAATAAGCCTATTGAAAAGAGTTTCTTTGATATTATCAATAATGTTATTGTAGGGTGAGCATCCAAGAATTGAAATCTGAAGGCTTACACTTGGATAATCATTTCAATGAAATCTCTTTCGAGCACCATTTCAAAGAAGCCAACAAAGCAACAGACTTCCTGGCAAATGAATATGTTTGCCATACTTCCACCACCTATATTCATAGCAGAGGCATGGGCACTTAAGTTGGTCTAGAGGATCTTTGGGTACATGATATGGAGGAGGGAGAAGATGACATTAATATACAGTATACCCAACCCTCACTCGCTAGACATACTGAGAAGTTATTAGCTGAGAGTGGCTGCAGAAGTCTCAAGGAGATTGGCTCCTTGATCCCCATACACATTAATGATTTATGTAGTGTTCCACAGAGACATGTCCTCTGCCCTCTTGGAAAGTCCCAGACATCCTGGACATTTCAGGAACACAGCAACAGAGATGACATTTCTGATAACCATCTGAGAAAAAAACTGACTATTGACCTATTAAACTTCAATGTCAAATATAAGTTATATGATATATTGTTAAATATGTTTTTTTGTTTGGATACAACTGAGTTACATAGCTAAATCTCTTCCCTTGAGAAACCATTGTGCCATTAATACCAAGGGATTAAATCTGGCCCGCACATATTAAGTATCTCCAGGGATTTGTACCTTGGTGAATGGCATGACATACCATCATCCTCGGCAATTGAACTACAAATCCTTCCATCAATACATTAATTTTCACAATAAACGGGATATTCATAAGGTTACCTCCCCATCATGTCTCTCCACATGCCGACCCTTCTCAACATAAAACGACAGATAAGGAGGTTAAATTTGCAGAGATAGCAGAGACAATAGCCACAAAAAGGGGAGATTAAAGACTCAATTTTGGAGGCACAAAGAAGAGGCCTGAGGCATACTCATATGCAGGGCAAAAAAACATACTGAATACGAAATTATTAAATTAAGATTGACGAAATCCAATACCTTGAAGAAGAGCGGAAATAAGATTCCCACACGATATATTTTTTTATTCTTTTCAATTTGAACTTTAACAGAAAAAAAAAGACGAACTATGGGGGAAAAATTGAATAAATTTTATTCGTGAATGGCGAATCTCAGAATAGTTGGTATTCCTTATAGATTAACATGAACAATAAGGAGAACTTCAAGGGCTATAATAAAAAGTCGGCAATTTACAAACAAGTATCAACTTTGCTGAACCCAGCACAGTAGCTATTACATTTGTGTACTAAAAACAGGATAATAAAGAATACACACCACTGATTACGCCATCCTCCTTACATAAACCTGTTGCAAAATGGATGTGAATCCTATTCATGCTTTTGAGGCCCTCCTTTTTAATCACTTCCAAATATCTTAAATAAGTTCCATGTACACAAACTGCATTTTACAAAAACAAGAAGCAAAATGAGGAGTTATAAAGTGAAGAAGAACAAATATAAAAAATAACAGTTGTAAGCATTGAGATGAGATATTGTTCAAGTATATAAATTATAAATATATAGTAGATCTTATCTTGGTGGAAAGGAATCATAATCACATTCTCTAGTGTTAAACAGATCCATATTCAAGGTATCATCTGTAGGGCATAACAAACTAGGCTGCAACACTTAAACTTATAAAATAGAGGTAGACTCCAATGAAGAATCAAAAGAAATCTGACTAAGCCCATATATGAACTTGTTAAGAAGTTGTCAGAGTACTGATTAATATTCAATTTTCAACTCAATTGCAGAAAATAGAATTTAATTATTTATAACCACCAAAGCAAATACTGTCAGATCCTTTGAATGGCTTCAATTCTACAAGTGTTCTGAAAATAAGGAGTTGCCTCTGCTCAAGTTCTCCAAAAGGCATTAAGTAAAACTTGCAGGACACCAAGACACAAAAAAGCAGAAGAAACAAAATAAAGTATATTTAATTTCACCTTTACTTTGAATAAAGCAAAATAGATTATGCAATTTCATACCTGGAACTTCTTCAGGTGAAATGATTGAGTTTAACAACTCCACTGACTTTATTGTCTGCGCCGTTAAACAACAAATACAAATCAACACATTTGAAGGTAAGAACTTGAACTTCATAGAGTCAAAATAAAGAATCTGATTTGTGTTTTCTGTGTTAGAGACTGAATAGGTATTTAACTATTAAGTTGAACAATTTACAATGCCTAGCAGAGCATCAAAAACTACTAAAAAAATCAAAATTGGCAAAGAACATCCAAAAGATCAAATTCAAAAACAACCAATCAGAAACTCTATTTAAATAATACCCGTATGCTATGGCCTTGATTTGCCCTAATCAGGAGTTGGCCATTTTCTTCGTGTAATCCAAATCGTTGCTTATTGTCCCTCTTTACAGCCTAGAAGATTAAGCATCCATTGCAATCACACAAGTTAAGTAGCATAATAAATCATAAAACATGAAAAGCAAAAACGTGCAAGGTTCTAGACAAACAGCTGATGAATCCATTTGAACCCACAAAATGTTGCAGCAAATGGAGATCAAGAAGTGAGAAAGAAGATTTCCTATGTAAAGAAGTTGTAAGCATAAAATTGTGGTGAATGCAACCATAACCATAATTACCGAAATAATTCGTTGGACTACAAGATCTACTCTAAATGCAGACAGAAAGCAGAAGGAATCTGCTCTAATTTCTTTGGACTCAAAAATATATTTTTGACACTACCTAACCTCTAAACACAGGGAGCTCTGATGACAAGTTAAAAACAGTAAATCAAAACATTCTTGTATTATAACTGAACAATTTCACATGCCAGGGTCCATCTGTAATGCATAATGACAACTACTGTTCTTCAATTTAACATAAGTCATCCCGACTGAAAATACAATCCCCTATAATCTTTTTCAACTTGAGTATAAATTTGCTAAAAGGCAGCTTATCTAGCTAAAAGGTTGTTTATCCAAGGCATGTACTTGATATGAATACATGCTCACCTCTTTTAAATCATCAACAGAGTGAGAATGAAGGGGCAATCCCACCAGAGTTTTTGTAGAGAGACTTAGCAAATCTTTTACTGCTACATATCCATCACTGCGAACTTTCAATCCCAACCCAACAGCTTTGTGTCGCAAAACAGAAGATCTGCAAAAAACACAAAATATCAGTGAACCTCTCTGACTAAGGAAGAATAATCTTAGAGAAGGTCATCTGTAAAATTACTGACATACTAATAAAAATAATTAAATCGGGCAATGGCAAACAAAAACCAGATTAATGATAAACTGTGTATGCATGACATGTAAATTTCAATCAGCATTCTTTAATATTCTTTACAGACTACACACTCGAACAAGTAAGAACAATGCCATAAATACAACCATGCATCCCTCAACAGTTAGTTGACATAAATTATGTAAAGATCGTTATTGCCAATCACGGTGCCATCCAGGCTCACACATGAATAATGTAGAATACAGAACTTGTATTTCATATATATAAGAAAAAAACTTTTTTGGTTTTTTTCACATAGAGCAAGAAATGCAACTTCATTTGTGAGCATTTTTGTAATAAAAACGAAGGAATTCTCAAGTAGAAAAGGGCCAAGAAGGGTAGCAGCCTAAAAGGCATGAAAAAGTAAAGGCTGGAGCTAGCTTCGACATTTTCATCTTAGTTTCCTGATTACCTGAATAGAACTTCAATCAAATTTTCATTAGCTGGCCATAGTTGAAATTTCAAAAATGATATATTGTATTTTACTCGTATACTGAATATTCTCGTGACAAGATTTTTTAAACAAGTTTATTACAGGTGGATGAAAGATTCAATTCACTCAATGTAACGAACCTATAGATTTCGCAATGGCTTGTTGCATTATCTGAGGAACCTGACCTGCGGAAGTAGGATTAAAACCCCAAACCAGTGAATTGAATCATTGATTTAAAAGGCACTTCTTTGATTGAGAGAAGATCAAACAGTGAGCATTATGCTTTAGAACTCAAGAAAATAGCAAAGAGGAATATTCTCGTGACAGGATTTTTTGAGCAAGTTTATTGCAGGTTAATTGAAATATCCCTTTCTCAAAATTAATAGGTTGAAGACCCTTAGCCCATTCATTGTTTCCACGGCTAGGGAAATGAAAAAATAAGGGAAACTTATCCTAATAAAATAATTTTAGTGCATAATGAATTTTTATAAGCACTTTAATTATTTATTAGTGATAAATCATAAAATAATAAATGGAAAAAAATCACTTTATTTTTATTTCCCCTAGTGAGAAAATGCGACCCATATAGGGACATAAAGCAAGGGGAAAATATTAAATAAAGTGAAGAGAGCTGATTGGGCCTTTGTGTGGGCAAATATGCCAAGAGAAATTATAAAAGGAAGTCACCACACTTGGAGAAGGCATCTTTTTACATCTTTTGATATTTGAAATTTGGTTGAACTAATTGCTTTCCAATTCTACATTAAAGGACGAAAACCCTTTGATGTGTTGCATTAGAGGACGAAAAACCCTTTATTGCCAAGGTTGAAGAACGAAAACTCTTCATCCTTTGTGTGAGGAAGCTCTATTCAAGGGTTTTTATTGAGCTTCAAAGAGTATTTTAGAATTTCAGCAGTGATTGAAGACCCAATATTGCAAATTTGAGGCATTTCCAGCTAGGGTTTGACGACACAAGTGTTGAGGAAGATTTCTATTTTCAGATTCAGCCAGATCTAGGGTTATCTACACCCTTGTGGGTGGAGTTTGACACATTCTAGGGCACGGCTATCCCGGATCTCATCACCAACATCTTTGTCATAATTTTGGAGGCCATATTCAACTTTGTTTCAGTGGATTTGGGCTTGGGATCACTTCCTTCCGGCCATTTTTGTAAGTTGTACTTCTGCAAATTTTTAATAAATTTTCAGCACTTATTTTGGGTCCAAAAATTATATATTTTGGTATTCATACATGCATAATTAATTCTGATTATTTTGGCCAAGATTTGGTTAAGTTTAGATCAGATTTGAAGGTTGTTCATCTCTAGATCAAGTCGTCATTTTTAGGGAAAATTCAGATCTGCATAAAATATTTTTATTTTATTCAACCAATTGGCTGTCATAAATCAGATTTTACAGGTGTTCCTTTTGGGGTTAGAAATTATCCCATTGGGGACATTACATATTTGCTAGATGGAACAAACTTGTAGATTTCACAATGGCTTACTGCATTATCTGGAGAACATGACGAAGGGAAGTAGGTTTTAAAACCCCATACAATCATTGATTTAGAAGTAACTTCCTTATTTGAGAGATGATCAAACAATGCATTATGCTTTAGAACTCCAAAAAATAGCAAAGAAGGCCTGAACTAAGGAAAAACAAAAGCATTGCACTTTAAAATTTCAATGAATTGAAGCAGAAAATTTATTTTATGGTGTTTTCTTGAGTACATTGTGTATTATTTTGATCACCTATGTTTTGAGTCACATATCAGACTCAACATCAGGTGATGAAATTTATGTCCAATGCATGCCCCACAAAATTTAGGAAATGCAATTATGATGGTGTCAAATGATTTGGACACTTCAGGTCTATTAGCATGATATGAAGAAACTTCGGAAACCAACAACTGGACTTTTGTATCCATTAAACATGTAGGATGAAATCCTCAAATCCAACAACAAGAAAGGGCTTGCAATGAAAAGTGAGAGTCAACTACTAGCATCTCAACAATATCAAGCATAGACGGGCTTGGTGAAGGTGACTTTTAGTATTTCATGAAGAAATATGGTAACAAAACTGATCCCTCGATTATGCAAACACTTTCAATAGTTGAAGTTATTTTCTGCTAATACACTATCAATATTGACTGAGACCTTGGAACCAACCAAAAGAAACAGGACAGCTTGTTTAAGATTAAAAACCCATTCAAATGCTAATGAAGAATGCCTAAATGAGTGTGACAAAAAAATGTCAAATGGAAGATAATTCAATTTATTCTAATTAGACAACAGAAGATGTCTGGGATGAATAGAGAGCAGTAAAAATTCCAAGCAATGGAAGAAGGATATTCAGAAGCATCGAGCGAAACAAATGTGGATGGATTTAATTTCACTACACTGAAGCCAACGGAGATAAGCAGGCATACCTAATTTTGACAATTACGTTACAAAAGAATAAGCAAAAAGTACAGGCATACGTAACAGGAAATTAACAAATACACTGTAAAAGAAATTTTCTTGGGTGCATAGAATAAGTAGAGAAATATAAAGACAAAGCACTAGGCAGGGCATCAATGCCGAAAATGCCCCAAAAATATTCTAAAAATTACTTGCAAAATGCAACACTGAGAAAATTCATTAGGTAAAGGGGTATAAACATAGTTGCATTGTTGATACAGCTTATTTTAGGATGTCAAAAATGTTTATTACTTGAACCTTTAATAATCTCGAATCTGATATAGATCATGTAGTTGTTTGTCGCCACAAATAATCTTAGATAACTTGGTCAAAATAATTAAAAATTTAAATTCCTTATCTCTACCGTCCCTTAGCACTAAAAATAATAACCCTCCCAGGATCAGGTCAAAGATAGAGTAATGATACTTAGCCAAGAGATCTCGTTTGCCATACAAATTGAAACCCCAGTTCTAAAAATCTGAAACTCCTACCAAAGAAAGTGGTTGTATCAAAGGGGTTGTCTAAATATAAAAAGGAACATTTGTTAATTTGTGTGGCCCAGGTTCAAACATAATCACGGCGGTAAGACGCAGCAGAAAGTCCCATGAAATGTTTTGAAGCCAGCTACAAGAAATAAAAGAATCTTGCCTTGGAAGATAGGAGCTCCACTTTTTTTACCATTGAACTTGAGGGGTCGCTAGGGACGGGGACTGGAAGTTCCTCCCTACAGTTTAGGGTGATTTTTGTCCATCTCGCACATAATATGCATTCCCACCATCAATTTTTTGTAATTTTGGAGGGAAATTTGATCTTTATTTACTTGCAACTTGTCAGTGTTCCGCAACCCAGAAGAGAAGAAAGGTGTTCAAAATCTGCAGGTAAGCATTTATTCTTTTCTCCTATTTATCTTATGGCAGCTATCAAGTTAATTTTTTGTTGTTTTTAGCTCGCCGTACACCTAGCAATGCATCTTCTCTCACAGTCTTGTCTTCAGCTGATTCTTACCCTTTCGGGCCCTTTCAGGGATTTCCTGTTCCTGGTTTCAACTTTTTAAGTACAGGCTGTACCCAAATTCTTCCCCTTCTCAGAACTATACTGACCTCAGAAAAACATAACATTGACATAAGTGTACACATAACTGTAGTGTTGGGCTGCAAGCAATCTAAAAAAACATTCATTCAACATTTCAAATGGTTCTATTTTCACCTTATGCTCCGTACTATAGTTTGTAGTTTTATGGCAAATGTTTTAAGCCCTTGCCCTAAAGGGCACAGGTAATGATAGGCAGTTCTGGCTTAACTGTCACGAGCTACAATTAACCTAGCTGCCTTAAGATTGCAAGGCAGAATAACATTGCCCATAATTCAATCAGGATTGATATATGTTGATGAAAAGGAAATTAGAACATGAGGATTGTCAATTGCGCTTCACAGGTGATGTATTATTGGCTTTTTGGTTAATCTTGAAATCTTCACAAATATCCAAGCAATGGCTTCTCTGTATGAATGTTGTTTGTTTCTTCTGCTCAACATATCATAAGAATTTGCTTGCCATCTTTAAGCTAGCATATTTACTACTTAGCCTGATAATTGGGAACACCATAATTTTCTTAAATTCATTAAAAGATCTGTTGTTTTAACCTTTATTTCTTTTCATTAGACGATGTCCAATAAAGATCCATAAGGACACATAAAGTCTAAATTGAAGATATGTAACTCACCCTTTTGTAAAAGCACCATTTCCATATGCAACAAATAAAAGGAACAAATGCCTAGTTACGTGGAATATATCCAGTAGAAGAATGTCAAGAGTAGTGTGAATCTCCTTAGGTGCATATTGTCTCTTGTCTGATAGTCTAATTGTAATCAAGTTAAAGATAAAATAGACCTGCAGTTTTTTACTCAATATTGACACTTAGAAAACAGATTGTTGCAATCAGGCCAATTTTAATTCTTAGAAGCATAGGCTAGTTCCTTGGACAGGTAGAGCAATGGATGTACCCAAATTTATGTTGGGGAAGTTTTATAGCAAACCAATTAACTACTGTATTTTTTCTCTTGTTTTGTATGCTGCTATCATAATGACTACATGTTTTTGTGCTCAAATAGAAAGCTTGGAAGTACAGAATTCTGTATTTTTGCATGTTGCCTGAATTCTTCATTATTTTGTGTATTCATAATCTGGTGTAGAATCACATCACTAATTATTTTAATTTAAGCATGATTATATGGCCTGCCTGGTCATAAAAATTATTCATATTTAGCAAAGCTTGCTTGTGTTCTATTTTAATTGGTCAAGGATGTATTTAAGTTGGAATTTGTGTGTGATTTTTAACTTCACGCTAAATGGGCCTAATAATCTGTTTACCTTTACCTTATTTCTATTTGAATTTTTGAATGTACAATTTATTGCAGGTATAAGCGAGGTATTGTTCTTGTTTGTTGTCATGGACAAACCATTGTATTGTCCAAATCCCATGAAGAGTGGTGGTAAACTGCAATGCTTTCACAAAATGACATAGAAGATGAAGATATATACTTGATAGATGATGACTTCCCTCATTTTGTGTCGAGTACACAAATGCGCAAGGAAGAAGTAATCATCCTTGATCATGTTCCAAGTACGCAAAAGATAAATGATAACCACTTGGAGTGTGCATCATCACATATTAATGATGTCCCTCTAACTCAAGAAAATTTCAACCAAAGAAGCACATAGCCGAGAAAATCAGTCTTTGGTTCCTCCTACACAAAAATGTAGGGCTTATTAGAGCATTGCGAACACTCTAGTCCTTTTTGAAGCAAAGAATATTGGGAGGGACACCCAATTCAATGGTGGAGAAATGAAAAAAACTACAACATCACTAAAAAGTGGAGAATTGTGGAAGATTATTGTAGTCATGGCCTCCACACAGCAAGTCTATGCCGAGATCGATAGGAACATGTGTTGTCTCGCTTAGAAAAGAAAAAGAGACCGAAGCATGTATACCTTCTCGGAATGAAAGTTATTGGAGTATGACAAGCCAAGAGAGAGTTAAAAAAAAACTTCCAACAAACTTTGCTATGGAACTTCTTGGTGCAAAGGAAATCAGCTTCGGTAATGATAGACCTATTAATCCTAGTAAAATATTCATTGATACTTCTAACACAAACTATGCATTTACTAAGGGTGTGTCTTCTCCAAATGAAAATGAGCCACTAAAGGAGTGTGAGAAACCAAAAATGGCATGTGAAAGCTCTTTGAACACCGGAAACGATGTCACATCCTATTTTTGGGTTCCCAAACTTAATACGCAAGGCCGTCATTGGGTTGTATTAATTGGCATGTGCAATTTTAACCTATTTAGACACTAATTAGAGGTGTAAGTTTTGCATTTAATGTTGAATTAATAGTTGGGAGTCTTAGCTCACACCAACGTCATTAAAATGAAGCATCGTAGTTTTATAGCGCTCCACCATGATATTGTGTTTGAAAATATTACGAATATAATGATATAGAATTACTATGCCTTTGAATGTTGGATAGGCCTTAGGGTCTTGTCTTTACACATTGATAGTTCTTGTTGGACAAGTAATTATAGTTGTCTCTTTGCGTTATTACTATTTGATGATTTACCTTGGCATTTATAATGGAGTATATATTATTACTTTTGCATCAATATTGTCTCTTGTATACATTAGTTTTCTTAAAGGTGTTTTTGAAAATGATTGTTATTTTATCATATCATTTAGTCTATACCATTTGACTCCCCCTTTGTAGGACATGATAAGTTTGGGGCATTATTATGTTATTTTGACTTAACATGGAGGCTTTCGGAGAATGACTCCAATTAGAAATTAAGCATCACGGACCCAAATATCATTTTGAAAAGATTTAAAGAAAATGGAAAACCCTAACCCTAATTTGGAGGTGACATTCTTGCATCTCGCCTGTCATTCCATGGTTGACTGCATCCTTATGAGACTTCAATGAGGGGTTCTTGCATGGCATGGTTGATATCTACCGTTGTATTGAATGGACGAAAATCTAGAAATTCATTGTATGAAACTCGTGGCTATCCGGCAATTACATTCATTGATATCAACGAGCCCTAATTTCAGGACACAACTTCAGTTTTGCGATTAATCTAATTGCTAAATTTGGGTTTCTTCAACTTCAAAACCCTAATGCACGGCATGGCCAAGTATGGCAAGTTGTACTTAACTTGCATGATTGTTTTGTATTTCGAATTTAGTGAGAACTATGAATTATCCTACTACTGCATGGCAGTGTGTGGCATGGAAGAACTCGGGGTAGGTGGCGGTGGCTGCCAGACTCCAATTAGGGAGTGTTTCTAGTTTTGGGAAAACCCTAGTTAAAGGGAGATTAAACAAATTTGAGTTGTGTGTTGCTATTTCCTCTACAAGCCATAAGAATATTGTTGTTGGAGCTATAGGTCTGACTTGGACGCATTTCCATTATTGTAGCATTAAGAGCCCAGAGCTAATCTAGGGCATGAATGTGGCAGAAGGCATTTATCTTCATTTAATTACAGGCATGGGGTTTCTTTCTCTAATAAAAATATATATAAATATGCATTTTCTTTCTGAGGTCTTTGGATGATGAACTGTATGGTGTTGAAAAGGGTATATGCATAGTTGCACGCATATATAAATCAATGTATGTTTTCAAACAGCATACGGTATATGTGTGTATACAATATGCATAAACTCTATCTTGTGTCTCTCTCTGATGTGCATAGCAAACTTTGTGGTATTGTGTGAACACTCTCTTCCGAAATGAAATGTCGCTTAATCTTTCTTTCCTCTGTTAAATGCATGTTTATATGTGGATTTTATCACAAAGAATTATCTCCATGCCACTTCGATTTAAGCTGACCCCTGTTTTACAGATTTTGCAGGGAATGAGAAGAAAACATGAAAAGTTGCTCGTGTTCTAGACTCATAAGTTGCTGAAGAAATAACAAATTACTCTTGTAAATCTGCAAGTTTTTGTATGATAAAAGATATAATTTTGGAAATATGGTTTTTATTTGACTGTATTAAAGATGAAATTGAGAAGAAATAAAATAAGCTTTGCCTTCAGTTGTTTGGTTTCTTGCTGATCTATGAAAAAGGATTTCTAGTTTTTCACTGACAAAATATAGGTGTGAAGAGTTGTATCGCATCATAAGGTCTACCATGTTCTGAATCATGCATGTTAGTACTCTTGTGGTCATTGAATAACTTGTAAACCCTAACTAGAGGCTGTGTTATACAATGTCGAACTGTATGGATAGGTACTGTTATAGTCTCTCTCAAATAGCTATGAAGTACTACCTCTGTAAATGAGTTTGGTTCCTGGCTTTGCCTGGACTGTAATTTGCTTGAGCATGACATATCCTATTATGTTGAGTGGAAAGGAACGCCTTGTGGGCTACAATTTGACCGATTCAAGACTATAAAAATGGTAATAAGAACACCGACTGAGATGTTAAATATAAAATGACTAGTCTAAGCTACTGATTGATAGATAAATGAGAAAGTGAATGCTTTAGCTGCTTCAGATTGATGTATGAAACCTTTTAGCTTATCTACAGCCTAGATACAATTTATATCCAACCTCGCTTAGATCTGTACTTTTTTTTTCATACCAGGTATGTATGAATTTGCTAGATGTTTGAGGGAAGAAGTGTTGCTATCTTTATGTACTATACAGTACTGAGAATTACTGCAACAGTCATTGACAACCAGACTAATTCTTCCCCTCACCAGAAATCACAAGGGTTATCATAGTTAAATGAAATTGGTCGTTGTCTCTTTGAAGCGTGCTAAGAATTTCAAGCTTTATGCATTTGTGAGTGTGTTTGAATTACCATTATGAGCATTGTTTGGAATTTGCCTTCACAATACAGTAGGCCTGTGTAACTTCTCAGGAGGATATTTGATCTTCATAGTTAAGTCTTCTTGACCTAAGAATTCATATTTCCCACTTGAGGACAATCATAGATATGTAAGCTGTTATGGAAACATACAGTTTTTGGATTCTTGGGATTAAATATGGGCATCTTATAGAACATAATCTTCTCCTTGGAACTGTAACTATTCATTTCACAAGTAATCTTAAAGTTATCACTATTGAATGAGATGTTGGTCTTGGCATGGGTGTTGGTTGTATATGATGTTGAAGCTGGTATGCTCTTGTATACATCAGTTGCACTGTAGCATCAAACGAGTAAGCCATGCTTGAATTTTGGTAGGATGGATAGTTACTGCATGACAGCATAGTATTTGTATAGTTACGTAATAAGAGCATTGACATTGACCTTCATTGCTGGCATAGTAGGAAAACTCGCCAAAACCAAAAACTCGCCAGACCCCCAAAAAAAAAACTCGCCAAAAACTCGCCAATATTCGGCCAATACTCGGGAATACTCGGCAACTTAAAAATACTCAAATTTCTTTAAAAAACATAAATTTTAAGCAACACATAGCTACAAAATGTATTAAATGAGCCCATAAAATGTTGGAGAAGTGTTTTCTATTAGATTTGAATACAAATACAATACAAAATCGCATCATCATGCGAATACGACAACCGGCTGATACTAGTCCCCACACTCGGCTGCGTCTCCACGCTCCTCCTAGAAGGCTGCGAATCTGGCTCGATCATGGAACTAGATGATGGTGCTGGTGGCTCCTCTGCTGCATGTTGGAGATCACCTCCAAAGATGTCATCCAGTCCAATATCTCCTCGGAGTCCTGCTAGTGCTTCTCCCTCCATAGCCTCCCTCTCAAAAGAAGCAATCTCGTCTGTTGTGAACGTAGGGTTTTCCTCTTCTTGCCCAGGCCACTCACGGTATGGATCTATCTCATCCAAATCAATGAGTTCCACTGATGTCGCCTCAACTTTTTTTGTGCGAAACCGGAGATTGTATTGCACAAAAACCAAGTCGTTGAGCCTTTTTTGAGTCAATTTGTTGCGCTTCTTCGTGTGATTAGTCCGAGCACGGGAGAATACTTGTCGAGTTTTGGCGAGTACTCGCCGAGTTTTGGAAAGCTACCCAATATTTTTAATTACTAATCTGTCTACAGGCAATCAAAGCTCATGATTCTTTCAGAAGATTGCAAGAAGTTGCTTGGCCCAAAAAGGTGCAAAAATGGATTTTATGAAAATAAGAAAAATATTGCCATCACTGCGTGGAGCTCGAGAAAATATGCACTTTTAGAGAAAACGACACCTGAAACGGAGCCACAGAATGAAAGTTATGGCACATGCAAGTTTTTGCTGCTACATCTTCCCGGACCCTTTCCAAAAATGGCAAATTTTTTTCTATACTTGTGTTTTCTTCACCAAAAATCCAAAAAAGGAAAGAAATGCTGTCTTTCAAGTGAAGTTTTGGCGAGTTTTTAAGTAGTTTGTAAGAGTTTTGGCGAGTTTTTAAGTAGTATTCCAACTATACTCGGCGAGTTTTTTTTTGCATTTTTGGCGAGTTTTCCTGCGAGTTACTCGTTTAGCATAATTTTTGGCGAGTTTTTCTAAACTCGCCGAGTTTTTAAGCAGTATTCCATCTATGATTGCTGGAATTCAATTGGAGGATATGCTCTAAATCCCTTCTTAGGAAATGGTGTGAATGCACTCTAGGTTTTGTTAAGCCTAGAATTCTTAAGAAATAACGGCCATCATCTTGAGAAAGTCAGTAGCATGGCTACATGGCCTATTCTTCGCTGAATCCTTTGATTCACGTACTACAATGGTTTATAATCTTGAAATATTGACATGATAAATAGACTTAACACTTTTATTGGATGTCGCAATTAATAGAGAAGGTTGTGTAGATGAACAACCGGGAACTCTCTTTGAGCCATAATGACATTTATTATTGTGTCGTACTTTATTAAATCTTTGTTTCTACTATGACTCACTTAGGGGGTGCAAAGGAAGTCAAGTATAAACAATTGGTTATTGCATTATAGTATCTCGCAGCCAACATGTGACCAATCTCAACCTTGAACAATAGAGGAATCTAAATAATATGAAAGTGACCAATCTCAACCTTTGAAGCTTTGAAGAGGAAACTTTATGAATTTTCAAAACATGCTTAAACTGTGTATCATAAAAATGCGCAAGGCAGCCAAGCAGTATATCAGAGCTGCGCAGTGAGTGTAGTGGGTCCAACCCACAGGACACACAACTAAGTAAAGATTAATTGACAGATAGTCAAGTGTAATTAGTCCACGAACAATAAGAATTTTTTAACAGCACAAACTTAGCAGAGCTGTTAGAAGTTAGATCTGAGTTAAACAAACTAGTACTTCTCTACGGGTGAATGATTACGAAACAAATAAATTTTAAAAAAATAGGACATATTTCCGGAGGGGTCGCTACAAATGAAAAGGAAAAACATTCAACATGAAAAGAACGAAAAACAGCAAGCAAAACAACATGTATCAAAGATACTCTTCTTGAAATCAACAAGTTGTTGGTTTTTACATTTCAAATGGCTAAAGAGGGGCATATGAAATGCCATGAAATAGATCATGATATAATGGAACAACACATGAAGAGGGAAGATAAGAATGTTGATCAAAATAAAAGGGCAAAAGAAGTTTAATGTGCAAATGAACATGGTTTCAACTTTAAATGTTATTGGACAGGCAATGTTGAAGATGACTCGAGTCATTTTCAAATGATAAATAATTCTTCAAAACCTATAGTTAGGCTATATTGTTGCACTATTGTTGCTCTTTGGTGGATTTCTCATTTACTTTTCATTATGAGACTCAAATAAAGAAGTATTTAAAAATTGTTTCTTGCATTGCAAAACTTGAAAAATAGAACTATTTTGTTTCGGGTCTAAATGTTTGTAATGTCCCCTTTTCAAAATTAGTTATTATAAATACCTAAAGCCTATTTTTATTATTTTCCGTAGGCTAGGGGGAAATTAAAAGATGAAAATAAATTGATATAAGTGGTCCAAGGATATTTTTATATTTTAATTGGAGAAAGAGCACTTAAAGTATATTTTAATCCAAAAAGCAGAAATAGAATAAAATACTAATAGAATGATGTACTTCTATCATTAGGCGTCAAAGATAGAACAATAACTAAATAAAGCATTCTATTATGGGCGCCAAAGATCGAATTGGTTGCATGAGCATCAAGATCCTATTTTTAGGATGGAGCATAGTTACCATGTTCGTACGAACACAGGCCAAATTCGGTTCGGAACGAATTTTTAGGGAAAACCGAACTTGTTCGGTAGGTTCGTTGGGTCTAAAAAAATTTCCTTTTTTGGCAATTTTTTTTTTTTGGATTTTTTCACTAGGAGAAAAAAATTTGCCATTTTTGGAAAGGGTCCGAGAAGATGTAGCAGCAAAAACTTGCATGTGCCATAACTTTCATTATGTGGCTCAGTTTCCGGTGCCGTTTTCTCTAAAAGTGTATATTTTCTCGAGCTCTACGCATTGATGGCAATATTTTTCTTATTTTCATAAAATCCATTTTTGCACCTTTTTGGACCAAGCAACTTCTTATTATTTAGAGACATTAATAATTTAATAGCAATATGTAGAGATTAATACTTAATAATAGTAATACTTGAATTTATTACCGAATGTTTAAGTTACTTTAGTAACTAGTTACATAAATTTAATTATTTTAGGTTTAACTTTTAGTATATTATTAATAAGTATTTTAGTTTTTATAATTTTTTTGGTAATTATTCATATTTTATATTTTTTAAAAATTTATAATTTTTTCGAGCCAAACCAAACCGAACCGAATTTTTACAAAATTCGAACTTTTTCCCTATCCGAACAACCCGAACTTTTCGAACATGGTAACTATGGGATGGAGAGAGGATAAAACAATTTTATATTGTTTATTCCTATTGTTAGGATGGGTTGCCAACATGGGAGAGAGGATAAAGCAATTTTATATTGTTAATCCTATTTTTAGGAGGGGCGCCAACTTTGGAGAGGGCCCCGAAAGTTATAAATGCAGATTTGGGGTTTATTATTCACACATCTTCAAAACTCCAATCTCAGAGCATTGATGGGACTTTGTCTCTACAAATCCCTGCCTCAATCACCGAAGCAACACAAGCCTCTAGGAACCGTCTCACGATAGACAAACTTATGGGTCCCAAACCGCCTTTGGAAGAGATTTGCAAATGGGTACGTATTAAATGGGCCCCTATGGTCCAGTAGATATTGTTGCTCTTTCCAATGGGTTCATGTTGTTCACTTTTTCTCATAAAGAAGATTTTGCTCGGGCTCTTCTGGGCGGACCTTGGTTTTTCGAAAGGAGAGGCTTCTATATCCGTCGTTGGACACCTACGTTCAACGCTAAAACTAAAACAATGTCTCGGGCTCCGATCTAGGTTCGTCTTCCCGACCTCCCCTTAGAGTTTTGGCACTCTGTTGTCATTGAAGGCATCGCCCGCTCCATTAGTTCTCTAATAGCTGTGGATCAAGCTACCAAGGCGGGCTCCAGATTCATTCACGCCAGATTTTGTGTCAATGCTAACATTACTCGCCTCTACCGTCCTCCATTGATCTTCACTCTGAACTGGGGACTTGGGTTCAGCCCATTGAATATGAATATATCTCTCAAGCTTGCTCCAATTGCAAAAGCATTAGATATCGGGCTATGGCTTGCCCAGCCAAGCCAGCCCAATCTACCAAAGAAAGAGCTCGGTCACTGTTGAACAAAGGAAAGTTCATTCCCAAAAACTCAAATGTTGTAAGTACTTCTAATCCTTTAGATGTTCTTTCAAAGGAGAGTGTTCTCCCTTCTGCTTCTGCCTCGCTTCCCCTTTCTTCCTCATCCCCTTTGGTGGCTCCGTCTGTCTTTGCTCCACCCCCTCCTGCTTCCTCCTCCCCATTAGTGGTTTCCTCCTCGCGCCTTTGTTGTCTCTGTTTCACTTCCCTCCGCCTCCTCACCTTCTTGGTCCACTCCTTCCTTCCTTCCTCCTTTTTTCTTCTCCTCTCCGCTCGCCTCCGTCCTTTGATTTTCCTCTCACTTTTCCTCTTTTGGCTCCTCCCCTCTCGCCTCCTCTTCTCCTTCCTCCCCTTCTCTTTGTGATTTTTGGAGCTTTGTCCTTCTTAGTCGTGTTCCTTTGTTCCGTCTGTTGCCACTATCGTTGCTCGTTCCCCTCTTTGTGAGAACGTCATCATCTCTCCTTCTGCTTCGTTATCCGCTGATAGCAGTCCCGCAAAGAATACCAGAAACAACACTAAGGCAAAGATTGATGTGGGCACCAAGAAATCCAAAGGGAGACACACAAATCAAGCAAAGCTTCAGGAGGAAGCATTTCTCAATATAGCTCAAGGAACACAAGGATTGCTTGCCATCCCAAGTGGAGGTAAGCCAAAATCAAAGAAATGAAGATTTTCTCTTGGAATGTTCGGGGATTAAATGCTCCCTAGGAAAAAAAGAATCCTCAAGGATTTTAGACTCAAACATTTTCCAAGATATCTTGATGCTACAAGAAACTAAATTGAAAGAGGAGAACATGCTTAATAAGTTTTGGCCCAATGCCTTTGTGGTTTCAGAGTCTCATTGATAATGTTGGAGGTTTGTGCACTTTTTGGAATCCAAAGATTCTCTTTGGGGAATGTATCATTAAATCCCCCATTTTTAGGAATGTTCTTCCAAGAGATTGGGTCTAATTTGGGTTGGATTGTTGTTAATATATATGCACCTAACACTAAGTCTCAGAGAGAAAAACTTTGGATTGACTGTTGGATTTTTGTTATACCTGCAAGCATCTTCCTTGGATTATAGCTAGAGATTTCAATACTCCTTTATATCTATCTAAGAAGCAAGGTGGAACTAGCGTCAAGCACTACTAAGATGAAGCTCTTGCTGACTTTATCAGAATGGGGGAATTTTTGATATTGATTTGCATGGAGCCAATTATACTTGGTCTAATCAGATATCTGGGAAACAACCACATTCAAAGTAAATTGGACAGATTCCTTGTTTCTATGGATTGGATGGCTCACTATAATGATTTATATATGCAGGGTCTGCCTAAGATAGCCTTTGATCATTGCCCTTTGCTCCTTACCGCCTCACAAGCCCAAAGTTCGAAACATCCCCCTTTTGTTTTGAGTTGGCTTGGTTGCAAAATCATCAGTTAGATTCTCTTATCAAGGATTGGTGGCAGACTAATATCCAGGCACGGCTATGTACAGTTCGCTAAGAAGCTTAGCTTTGTCAAGAATAAATGAAGAATTGGAAAACTCAAATTTTTGGGGATATCCACAGAAGAAAGGATTTGCTAACTCTAAAGCTAGTTGTTATCTCGTAGGAGATTGACTCGAAAGGAAGATCCCCTCAACTTCATCATCAGGAGCTTTCCCTGCTCAATGACTATCACAACACCTTGCTGAGGAAGAAATCTATTGGCATCAAAGATCTTGAGCCACCTGGCTTCAGCAGGGAGATCGAAACACGAAATTCTTCCATCTGACTACTACGAAACACAAGAGCAGGGATAAAATAAAAGAGTTAGTCACGATGGATGGCGCCTACATTAACAAAGATGATGGAGTTGTTGCTAAACTTATTAATTACTATGCTAACCTTTTACATGACGGCCCTCCCCCGAAAGAAGAGGATTGTCAGGAAATGGTCCGACATATTCCTAATTTAATTAATGATGATATGAACGTCAGAATCACCCAGCCCTTCTCGGTTGATGAAATAAGGAAAGTTGTCTTCGATTTGAAGGGTGATAATCACTTGCCCCGATGGATTCCCTACAGCTTTTTTTCAATCTATCTAAGCACATCATAGAATCTGACCTACATGTTATTCTTGAGTTTATGTAAAAAGACCTTCTATTAAAATGGAATAATACCTCTATTGCCCTTGCACCTAAGTCTATGGGATCCAAATTGATCACTAATTATAGACCCATTAGCATGTGCAATACCTCTTACAAGATTATTACAAAAATGCTTGCCTCGTGCTCAAACCAGTCATGGCGAGTTTAATTTCAGAACAGCAAAATGGGTTCATTGGAGAAATGTTGATCCAAAGAGGCATCATTATTGTTCATGAGGCGATGCACTCGATTTCACTCAAAAAATCGGCTAGTATGATCCTTAAACTCGATATGCAAAAGGCGTTCGATAGAGTTAGTTGGCCCTTTTTACTTCATGTCCTTAAGAAATTTGGTTTTGGGAAAAATGGAGATCCTGGATTTATAACTGTATTTCAACGCCTAAATTCTCCATACTCATTAATGGTATCCCTCAAGGTTATTTTCACTCAAGTCAGGGAATCAAGAAAGGGGATCCTTTATCTCCCTTCTTGTTTTTACTCATGGCTGATACTCTCAGTAGAGCTTTGGAAGCAGCTAAAAGTGAAGGCAACATCAAAGGTATCACTACTACCTCTAGGACTTTAGCATCTACACAACCAATTCATTGATGACACCCTTCTATTGGGTTTAGCTTCAGTCCAAGAAGCAAATGTTTTGAAACGTATATTGGATTGTTATCAATCAGCTTCGGGTCAAAAGATAAACTTTGGGAAGAGTAGCATTGCTTTCATTAATACCCCAACTAGCTAGACAAAGAAAGATTGCTAACATCTTTGGCTGCAGGATTATGGATCTCCCCTCTTCATACCTTGGTCTTCCGCTCTTTTTGGGAAGACAAACTAAGAGCCTCTGGAATTCAGTTATTGACAGATTCAAAAAGAAACTCGCTGGCTAGAAAGGCTCCCTCCTCAGTCAAGCAAGTAAGCTACAACTAGTTAAGGCCACATTGCAAAATTTGTCGATTTACTTTATGTCCTTACTGAAAATGCCCGCCTCTGTGGCTGCCGCTATTGAACAAATCCAAAAAAGTTCCTTTGGTCGAGATCTGAAGAAAGAAAAAGAATTCACTTAGTTTCTTGGAAAGTGGTTTGTAAACCTATTGCTTTAGGGGATTGGGCTTGCGCAGAATTGCTGATATGAATGTTGTCATGCTCGCTAAATTAGGTTGGGAAATTGCTAACAATGGAAGAGCCTCTTGGACTCAAATGATGATCTCTAAATATCTTTCTTCGGTTGAGGACTTCTATGATGAAAACACCCCAAATGGCTCTGCTATTTGGAATTCCATTAAGAGCACCAGAAACTTGATTCAGGCAGGCACTAGATGGAAAATTGGCAATGGACACACACATGGTCACCTTCTGGACCGACAAATGGATGGGAGACAAGGCGTTATCTGATGACCACTTATGGGATCCTATAAGATCTAGACTAATTAGAACACTGCGGTCCTTATGTCACAAATTATGTTGATCGATCATCATTGTACCCAAGTTGGTCCATACCTATTTGGGAAGGCACGAGTTGTCTTCAGATGCAATTGATAGAAAAGTTGAAGCTCTTACTGGAGCAACAGTTCTTACCCATTTCTTCTGTGGAGGATGTTAGAATCTAGCCTCTTTCTAGTTCGAGCTCCTTTTCTGTCAAGGTTGTCTACCTCTCCCTTCCACACAGCCTGGAGGACCCTACTTTACATCAGGTCTGGTTGCCTCAGGTGATTCCTAAATTGGGCTTTTTCACTTGGCTCGCTTCTAGAGATGCATTCCTATCGAGAGAAAACCTAAAGCGGAGGGGATACTCATTGCCTACCAGGTGCGTGTTATGTCTTAATGCTCTTGAATCTTCAGCCCATTTACCAGGTGCGTGTTATGTCTTAATGCTCTTGAATCTTCAGCCCATTTACTCTTTCATTGTAATTACTCCTTCACTGTTTGGAGTCTTCTGTTTAATATTTTTGGAGTGTCTTGGGTTTTTCCTAAGTCCATCCTGGAAGTTATCGGTCAATGGATTCCCCTCTTTCGTCATCAAATCGTCAATCTTGCCTACAAATTGCTTCTCCCACACACGCTATGGAACATTTGGAAAGAATAAAACGGAAGAATCTTTAAGGATCAACACAAGTACCCCAACAGGTCTTCACTCTAGTCACAAATTTGGTCTTTAAGAACATCCGAATTACTACATTTGGAAGCAACACAAGTGTAAAATTGTTCTCAGCATGGAAAGACAGTGGTTGCAGCAACTCATGGTTCCCCTCCAACCTCGTAATTCTGTTGTTTTGAGGGTTACTACTATCTGACCCCTCCCCTACTTGGATGGCTTAAAGTCAATACAGACGGGGCTGCAAAAGGTAATCTGGGCCTCTCTGGTGGGGGTGTTGTTATTAGGGATGAATTAGGACAACCGATGGCAGCTACGCCTCCTTTTTTGACTTGGGCACTAACCATAGAGCTGAAGCTTTGGCTATTTTAAAGGGTCTTGAACTGGCCACTAATTTTGGCAAGATCAACATAATTGTGGAAAGCGACTCCCTAAACTTGATTAATCTTCTTAACAATAAGGGTGTCGTCAGTTGGACTATCAACAACATCATATCGGACATAAGACTCCTCCAATCTCAATTTAGCAACATTCAATATCAACATGTTTTCAGGGAAGGAAACAAAGTGGTCGATCTACTTGCTAATCTTGGAGACTCTCAACAGAACCAGCAACAATGGATAGGGAATCTTCCTGAATTAATTCTAAAAGCCGTTTAGGATGAATCTCATAAAAATTGCTAAGTTTTGCATGTATAAGGTTTACACCTCTTCTCATGATTACTTGAGCATTAGTTTTTTTGGCCGTATGCTTCCCTCACCGCCGGCGATGATCACATTTATGTTGATTGGAAAGTTTATTTTATTGATTATCTTCATCGCACGTGGGAAGCCGAGCAAGCGAAATTTGAATCATTAATGCAGATTTTTAAAAATAATTGCAAGCAATCTTTATCTTGCTGTACACGTGTCGATAGAGGTTCAGGTTTATTTATTTATACCCACGTTAAAACTTCATTTCATGTAACTTGTTCTAGTTGTTGTCTCTGTTTCTCGATTCTAGCAAATATGGGGGTGCCCTGGTTCAACTTGAGCCTGCGAACTACGATGATCTCAAAAAGGATGAAGCGGTCTGGAAAATCCTGGTGGAGAAAGGGGTGGCGACTTTCATTGAAAGACTCTCAGGGCACTCTATAGTGGTTTCTAGCAGTATTTTTCCTCCTCGAAGCAGGGCCATGTTCGTGTGGGCAAAACAAGGTTCAAAATTTCAGAGGAGAGCATTGTCAAAGTGACTGGGCTTCCCAACGAAGGGGATATATATTTTAAGAGGTCTCTAAAGGCGGAAATGGCGGCTTTTTTGGCTAAAAGGAAAGAGAAAGTTTTCATTTACAAGTCGGGATATGAAAGAGCCTCTCTTAAGGAGCCCTAGGCTCGTGTTGTTAGGAAATAAGAGATAAAATATGCGGAATAATCCCTCACAAAATCGCAACAATAGAAACTAATATGCAAAAATATTACAGATCTCAAATAAAAGTGCATAATAAAATAACACAACACAAAGAGACAGTATTTAACGCGGTTCATCCAATTTGAGCTACGTCCACCAAGAATCACTTGCTCAAATTTTATTACAAGTCACCACTCTCTCAATACAATACCCATATCTGTTTGGAGCTATGCTCAACAAACTCTACAGAATTCACACCCAAATTCAAAACACATCTTGCAATGTTACATCAAACCTACCATATGCATAAAACCATATAAGTAAACAATCGCTAAGCGCTTTTACAAAACCGTGGGTATTAAAACCATGGGCCAAAACCGTCCCATAAACCTATGGGTCAAAAACCCACCCATATGAGAAAATCACGTTTCCCGATATGTCGGGCACGTTTTAAGGCCAAAAAAAAAAAAATTGGGGGTTGCGCCCCAAACCTCGCTTCATCGGGGCAATAGCGCCCGTAACCCCAACGAGACAACTATGGAAAGTGTACAATACTCTTAGTGTATAGTCTTCAACACTTTCTCACATGAAAACAGAGCTCCACAACCTAACAATCTCCCACTTGGAGACTAGTTTTCCTCTGAGCAAGCTTCTCAACCCTTCACTAGTTTCCGTGAAGACCTAAGTTCAGCGCATTTGAATTCGTGTTCGAATTCGCCGATGATTAAATTCGTGAAAATTCGTTGGTAAAAAAATCAACGATTAAATTGATTATGAGAAATTATATAATATATAAAATTATATATTATATTATACATATACATATAAAATTATATCTTAAATATTACATATAAATTATATATAATCGTATAATCATATAAAATTATATCTTATATATATATATAAATTATATCTTAAATATACATATAAATTATATTTTAATTATTATATATTATATATTACTTAGATTAAGGTTTGATCTTCATATATAATTTTATATATAAAAATATACATATATTTTATAAAATAAAACTTTATTTATAACACATATTTTATGAAGTAAAACTTTATATATAACATTATACATATATTTTATAAAATAAATATGCTAAAACGAAAAACCTAAAACTTATTAAATAAACTTAAAACCTTAAAACATTTGAAAAACAAAAACAAACATTTATAAACTACCACACATATTTATAAACTTATTATAAACTTAAAACCTTAAAACATTTATAAACATAAAACCTTAAAACATTTAAAAAACAAAACACAAACAACGTCGAAATTTGTGTGAGGGGGTCAGAGCTCGAAAGTGGCACTCAAGCATGGATGAATAGTCAACGAACTCTGCGTAGCCTCCAACTATGACGTCTAAACACCCCCCCAGCAATGGCGTCCAAACAGCCCGTTCAGCAATGGCGTCCAAACAGGTCGGAGACCCTAAAATCGAAAAAAGTAAACCCTAGAACGAATTTCGCGATTTTTAAAACGAAATTTGGCGAATTTAAAACACGATTTTGCAGTGAATTTAATAAAAATTTCACATCCAACTTCCATACGAATAAATTCGCGATTTTCAACGAATTCTTTTCTGTTGTATTAAATCCGGCGAATTTCGAATTTTTACCTTCAAGTTCGGCGAATGCGGTCACTTAGGTGAAGACCAACCAAAGCAGAACACGGCTTCGCTTTTTCCTTGTGACCACCTTGGTCATCATGTCTGCAAGATTCTAACTAGTATGAATCTTCTCCGCCTTCAAGTTTTCTTCCTCCAAAGTTGTCCTAATGAAATGGTACCTTAATGTATATGCTTTGTCCTAGAGTGGAAAGCGAGTTCTTAGCTAGGTGTATAGCACTCTAACTATCACTATGCAACTTTCCTTCCTCCCGCTTATGCCCCAACTCAAGCAATTGTTGAACCAAATCATTTCTTTGCTTGCCTTTGTGGCAAAGAACATACTCAAACCTCGTGGTTGATGCAAAGCCACCACTTTTGTAGTCGTGAAATCTAGCTTCTTTGTTGTCCCACCTACGGTGTAAACATAGCATGTCGTGCTCCTCCTGCTGTCTACATCTCCGGCCATAACCGATCTACATAACCACACAAAGTGGTGTCTCGATCCATCAGTAGCACAAAACTATCCCCACGGTCCCTCTCAAATACCGAAGGATCCACTTTACTGCTTGTCAATGATCTCTACCTGGATCACTCATAAATCTACTCACCGCTCCCACTGCATGGGCAATATTAGGCCTGGTACACACCATGGCATACATCAAATCACAACCGCTAATGAGTAAAGTACTTGGACATCTGGTTTCTCTCCTGCTCTGTCTCGGGACACTGTTCCTTTGATAACTTGAAATGGCTTGCCAAAGGAGTCCCAACAGTTTAGCATCCTACATATTAAACCTCTCCAAGACCTTCTTAATGTACTCTTCCTGAGATAAAGTCAGCCTTCCATTCCTTCCTATCCCGAGATATCCTCATACCAAGGATTTGTTTGGCTGCCCCCAAATCCTTCATAGCAAAGGATTCACTTAGCTACTTCTTGAGTACTTTTATTTCCTGCATGTTTTTACCTACAACCAACATGTCATCCACATACAGACAAAGGATAATATAATTGTCATCCTCAAATTTCTTTGTATACACGCAATGGTCAGAATGACATCTAATATAACCTTGCTCCATTATAAAGCTATCAAATTTCTTATACCATTGACGTGGAGCTTGTTTCAAGCCATACAAGCTCTTCTTTAGTTTGCACACCATCTCCTCTTTACCTTTGACCTCATAGCCCTCTGGTTGCTGCATATATAGTTCCTCCTCTAAATCACCATGGAGAAATGCAGTCTTTACATCAAGTTGTTCTAAGTGCAAGTCGAGTCTTACAACTATTCCTAGAACAATTCTAATCGAAGTCATTTTTACTACAGGAGAAAAAATCTCATCAAAATCTATACCTTTTTTCTATGCAAACCCCTTGACCACCAATCGGGCCTTGTATCTTTTCTTGCCTCATTCTTCCTCTTTGACTCTGAACACCCACTTGTTCTGTAATACTCTTTTGCCTTCGGGTAGCTTCACCAAATCCCATGTCTGGTTCTCCATGAGAGCCTGATGCTTCTCATCCATGGCTTGCTCCCACTTCTTCCTGGCATCTACCCGCATTGCTTCATCAAAGCTTTTGGCCTCCACTATCAGTGAGTAATAAATAATAAAGAGAAGGAGAAAACGTTCGTGTTCTCTTCTTACCCTAGAAGACCTCCTCAATATAGGAGTTTGGAGTTCCTGTTGAGGAGGTTCCTAAACCGATTCATGTGTCATTTTTCATCGGGAAGATCCTCTCTTTGCCGCATATTCTTTCTTGGATTTTTCCTGTTTTCCTACAACTAATGCTTATACATGACTTTCTCATTAAATACCACATCCCTAGATCGAATGATTTTCTTGTCCTTAATACTCCAACATTTATATCCAAAGTCATCACCACCATAACCAATGAAAGCACATTTTTCCGATTTAGCCTCTAATTTGGTCTTATCATCCTTGTCTATATGAACAAACACCTTACATCCAAAGAATCGAAGAAATGAATAATCAACTTTCTTACCATACCAAGCCTCCTCGGGTATGCCTCCATCCAAAGCACTTGAGAATCCTCGGTTTATCAAGTACACAGCCTATGCTCATCGCTTCGCCCAAAAAGAAAGAGGATCCCGCATGTAACCTCATGCTCCTAACACGTTCCATTATTGTTTTGTTCATCCTTTTCGACACCCATTTACATTGCGGAGTTCCTCCAACCGTCTTTTTCTCGCGGATTCCATTCTTAGAACAATAATCATCAAATTCATTGCTGCAATACTCCCCTCCATTATCTCGACTGAGACATTTTAGCTTAAGACCTGTTTTATTCTCTACCAAGGCTTTTCATTTAACAAAAGTGTCAAATACATCGATTTGTTTCTAATACAATAAACCCAAACTTTCCTTGTTGCATCATCAATAAAAGTAACATAATAACTTCAACCCCAACAGATGATAACCGAGCCCTTCACAAATCGAGTGCACCAGCTCTAACTTCTCTCTTTCTTTGTAAGTCCAACCTTGAAAAACCTTACTCACTTATGTTTCTCATATATGCAGTCCTCACGAACTCCAAACTCTGTTTCCGTATATCAGGGCAAATCCTTCTTTATAATCTTCATGCACTTATGGCTCATATGACCGAGCCTATAGTACCACAATGTTGTATCTACTTGTGAAGCCACAAGATTACAAAAATTAGTGCTATAAGTAGTTAAATACAAGTTTCAACCTCTTTATCTCTTGCCACCACAAGAGCACCCTTAGTAACCTTCCAAGAGTTCGCTATAAATATCACAAGACAACCATCACTTCCCAACCGCCCGCCGATATCAAATTTCGTCTTAATGTAGGCACATGTCCGACATTCTTCAATAGCCAAGTATTCTCATTCTCGCATCTTAACTCCGAACAAAAAATTTCCAACTATGTTGTAAGGCTCATCATCACCAAGAAAAACATGCCCAAAATCTCCTTGAACATAATCAACAAAATAATGCCTATGTGGAGTAGCATGGAAAGAAGCCCCCGAATCTAAAACCCAAGATTCAATAATATTGTGCAAAGAAAGAATCAAAGCATTCGATATACATTTCCGTTGCCACATTTTCCTCCTTATTTTCTTCATGTTGTTTCTTCTTGTCCCGAAGCTCCCAACAATCCTTCTTTGCATGCCCAGACTTTCCACAATGCCAACATACTATCTTGTTTTTGGATTTTGACCTTGCCCGATCCTTTGATTTTCCACGGCTTCCTCTATTCTTTTGTTTCCCTCTAGTTTCCACTGTCAAAGCATTCCTGAAGTAGAAGATTCCCAGAGCTTTTTCTTCGCATTTCCTCACTTAGAATCACCCCTACAACATCCTCAAACTTCAACTTTGAGTTAGCTGGAACAGAGTTGCTTACCGCCATTACCAGGGTATTCCAACTCTCAAATAAAAAGCATCAGAACTAATAAAGCCCTAACTTCATTAAATTCTATTATAACCGAAGCTAGCATATTTACAACCGTATTAAAATCATTTAAATGATCTATTACTGAACCATTCTCAGACATCTTCATATTAAACAACTTTTTCATTAAAAACATCTTATTTGAGGCAGAGGATTTTTCATACAACTTCCCTAATGCATCCATCAATTCTTTTGTGGTCTTTTCCTTTGAAGCATTAAATAATACCGAAGATGCAAAACACAACCGGATTGTCCCAAGTGCCTTCCTATCCAGCAAATCCCATTCTGCATCCGTCATGCTCGAGGGTTTGTTCACCTTCTCAGATAAAGAAAATATAAAGATCCTTCTGATAAAGGTAATCTTCCATCTGCATCTTCCAAACACTGAAATTCTACCGTTGAATTTATCAACCCTAGATCTTTTATCATCTGTCATAGCTCCCACTCAAGATAAAATTTTCCCGCGATTCAACACTTCAAAGCAAACCAAACCAAGCTCGATACCAATTGTTAGGAAATAAGAGATAAAATATGTGGAATAATCCTCACAAAATCGCAACAATAGAAACTAATATGCAAAAAATATTACGGATCTCAAATAAAAGTGCGTAATAAAATAACACAACACAAAGAGACAGTGATTTAACGCGGTTCATCCAATTTGAGCTACGTCTACCAAGAATCACTTGCTCATTTTATTATAAATCACCACTCTCTCAATACAATACCCATATCTATTGGGGAGCTGCGCTCAACAAACTCTACAATTCACACCCAAATTCAAAACACATCTGTGCAATGTTACATCATACCTACCATATGCATAAAACCATATAAGTAAACAAGCTGCTTAAGCGAGTTTTACACAACCGTGGGTATTAAAACCATGGGCCAAAACCGTCCCATAAACCTATGAGCCAAAAACCCACCCATATGAGAAAATCACGTTTCCGGATATGTCGGGCACGTTTTAAGGCCCAAAATTGACAAGACTCTTAGTGTATAGTTTTCAACACTTTCTCACATGAAAACAGGCTCCACAACATAACACGTGTAATCAATGCAGATTATGAGGTACATTACTTTGGAGGGCAGATACAAATTGGTTTACAGAGCCCCAACTCTTTATCTTGGTTCACTTCGTAATGGGGTAAGGTTAATCTTGCCAACTTTCTTTATCAGTCTCTGGTTTTATCCATCCAAAAGGCAAGAGCAGGTGAAGATAATTTACTTCACCAAGGTCTTATTTATCTTCTGTTTAAGCATGTTGCGGATACTCGTGCCCTGATTCACTTTCCCACCATTATTGGCTCAGCTCGCCACAGCCCCCTCCTCCGCCACCTCCCCGCCCTACCACTCGCGCCTCCGCCGCGCCTGAATCCCCGCCTTCCTCCGACCTCAAGTGGAAATTACTAGTCATCGCGATGCTGCCTCTTCTCCCCTTGCTCGCTCTCGCCCCCACTCTTGGTTTTTCGCCACCCCGTGCATTGCTCCCCATCCATCTCATGTCTCCCCTCTCTTGTTCCGAGAGTGTTGTTACTCTTGGGCTAGATGCTTCTTGATATCGTAAAAGATGACCCAATTCCCGAGAATTTGCTCAGACTAACTAATGCCTACCCGGAATCCCCGACTCACTCTAGTTCTGGGGGAAAATTGGAAGTTTCTGAGGAGATGGAAGAGGATTATGGTTTTGAAGCTGAGGAAGATGTCGGAAGAAGAAGACTATGCTGAGGAGGATGTTGAGGATGTCACTGAGGAAATTCTCAAGATGTTGCCGAGGAAGAAGTTGCTGAGGATTGTGCAGAGGATGCTACTGAGGACGTGCCCACCCAGGATGCTGATTTGGAACCCAGTGCTGCTACTAACAAGCGTGCGGAAGCTGCCGTGGAACTGATTCATGGCATTCTTGGTAACATTACCACTGTTTTTAATGTCATTAAGAATTGGAAAATCACTACGGATGCCACCTGGCTCCATCTTCAAAATAGTTGTAAGGATCTTGATAAATGTTGTTGAAACCTTTGTTAAGAAACCCGTGACTCACGTTGTGAAGGATGGTATTAATGAACTTAAGAATAATATACCTATATAGCCCGAGGTGTGGGCTTTTTGCAAACTTTTTGGATTATGGTTTACTTTTTGTCGTTAGGCTAGCTACTCTTATGTTATATCAAATTTATCTAACCGGTAAGGGTCGTATGTAACAAGGATGTGGGTCCTATCAAAACCCTCACTTTTTACCATAATCCAAAAAAATTGTAAGACTTTATTTTTAAATTTGTTAGTTGTATCATCTTTTTTTTATTATATTTTTAATGGTACATTTTTATTTATGCTTTTATAGGAGGAAACTTTTATATTTATCAATTTTTAACATTATCCATTTATATACAATGAATCATAATTCAATAGCAAAAATAAAATTTCTTCTTTCAAATGCATCAATTATTGTCCAATTAGCATTGCAAATTTGAAACGATCTTCAAGATTCAACCAATATACAACGCATTTATAAGAAGCATAAGGTAGATTCATTTCAAACTGGACAATCCTCAACTATGGACACGAATGACATGGAAATGGAGCTTCGTGCTATCACTTGTGGACAGCAAAGTCAAATCATTGAAACTGGTTTATCTCTTTTTCAATGGGAAGGAAGGATTCAGGGTGAGTGGTATATCAAACCACATTATTTACATTAGTGGAACCACTATATTTTTGAAGTGAGATGTGATGATCAACGTTTTACAGCACTTTTAGGATACCATAATATTATTTAAGTGTTTGTCAATTGTTGAATGACGACACTAAACAAGGTGATATACCCTTTTCATTTGCCACCTCTATAAAAGTAGGTCTTTCCGGTCAAAAAACAAGTGGCCATTGTAATTTTAAGATTGTCATCTGAAATAACAATGGTTAACATTTGTGAATGGTTTGATTGTGAAATAAGTTCAACCAAGGTGAGAACCATAAATAAGTTCATAGATGCCATGTACACTCAGTTTCAAGTCATGTTCAATGGTCAAGTGAGCATGTGTCAGCTTGAGCATGTAAGAGAAGGATTTAACAGAAAAAAAAGGTTTTCCAAATTGTTGTGGGGCTATTGATGTAACTCGTGTTCCAATCCAACTTTCATCTAATGTGTGTTCATCTTATTGGTATGTTCAAGATCACACTTACAATATGGCATTACAGGGGATTGTTGGCAGTAATATGCATTTCATGGATGTGTTCACGGGATGGCCGAGTTCGTTAATGATTCTAGACTTCTCTTAAATTCATCTTTTTATAGAATGTGTGGAGAAGAGAGATTAAATGGTCATCCAATTCCTATTGGTTCATTAAACACAAGGGAGTACATTATTGGCGATGGTGGATATTCATTATTATCTGGGTTAATCACGTATTTCAATGGATTTGTAATTACTACTCAAGTGGAATTCAATTTAAAGTCATCATCCACTTGCATTGTTGTCAAGAGTACATTCGGAAGGCTAAAACAGATATGGCAGCTTCTAGAATCCACAATGTAGCACCCAAATTTGCAAATGCTACCAAAAACCATTCTTGTTTGTTGCATGCTACATAATATAATGTTAACATTCCTTGACGATGACACTCATACATGCGATGATGTAGATTTTGAGAATGAAAATAGTATGTCAACTAATGGATTGATTGATCCAGCAGCAACACTTGCTCAAGCAGCCTTTATGGAATTTGTTAATGGCAATGCCAATATTGTGGACATGTAAGTAATGTAGAATGTGAAGGGTATTCTTTTGTAGTGATTATGATTCCGATATATATGTCAAGCTCAATGAGCTGGCAGCATGTAAAATTAACATAACATGTTTCAGTTTAACGTGTCCTACCATAATTTTCTCTTGAAAAATTATATGCAAAAGTAATGCTTGAACTGGACATGTCATTATCTTAATGTATTTTGTTAATTTCAGTGACAGTGTTGTATGTGCAAGGTATAAACTCAAAACCTCTATTACGTCTATTATGACTATAACAATGAGTATAGGTCATATATGGTGGTGGACTGCACAAATCCATTTCACATTAAGATATTTTGAAGCCAGATCATGTTGGCAAGGTGAACTATCTTTAAAGTTTAAATCTGGTTCAAGATTCAGAGTGGTATGTTGCAAGTTGGGTCACATCTCGGCTCTATTGGGAGTAATCTTTTTATTATTCTTCATCATGCTAACAATTATACCAAAAAGTTTCAGGCAGGAAAATTTTCGAAGTTGTGGCTCTATTGAAAGATGTAAATGTCTCAAAAGTGCATTTGCAGGACCAGATGCAGCTACAATGATACCTGTATTGCGTCCTGCCATTTAAAGGGCATGGTCCTGCCATTTAAGACTTTATCTCTCTGCTACAAACATATTAACAATTATGTTGACATGTCTAAGGTATGTCAAAACATTCCTCGATACTTCTCATTGCAAGTTGACATATATCCCATAATATTTATTATTAACTACAAATCCAGACTGAATCTAGTGACACTATCACTGCTTGGCATACAAGAAATGAAACAACAGGGCATTGAAGAAGATAGGCTACAACTACAGCTATTACAAATCCAGACTGAATCGAAATAGTTTTATACATTGTGACCAGATTCTGCTTTCTGCGATTACTCTCTATTATGTAATAGGCAAAAGTGGAGATTGCATCGTGTGCTACACTCACCATCATATGTATCACTCTGTTTTTCAAAACTGACAAATGAACATCATACAGAGTAATTATACTGTTGTCTGCAAATGATGAAATGATTTGGTTGTTTATTATTATTACAGAGAAAACATGGCCCTGGTTGAAAGCTTCAGCACTCCCCTTCAAGATTCAGAGGACCTGTATTTCACTACTCAGTATTCTCAGCCTTTCCATAAGCAATTCATGGCCTGCCTTTGGAAGCAGCATTGGTCTTATTGGCAGAATCCTCAATACACAGCAGTGCGCTTTTTCTTCACAGTTAGCATCTCGTTGTTGTTTGGTACCATTTGTTGGGATCTTGGCTCTAAGAGGTTTTGTTAGTCTAGATCTCTACTCCTAATCAGTTTATATGATTTTGGCACATTTTCTACTCCTTGTACAAATTTTAATCAATAGACTAGTTTTCTTTGTTCAATGAAAAAGAAATCCGAGTCATTCTATGATTTGGGGTAATATGATACAGAAACAAACAGCAGGATCTGTTGAACATTCTCAGTTCCATGTTTGCGTCTATACTGTTTATTGGGGTAACCAATGCAACATCCACTTGAAAGGGTGGTTTTCTATCGTGAAAGGGCTGCTGGAATGTATTCGGCACTACCTTATGCATTGGCTCAGGTTTGTAGCCATTTTTGGTTGTCATTTACTAATTTATACAATACCAATGGAAATTTAAATTCATTTTAGCGTATGTCTCTGCACATGCAGTTAGCAATTGAGCTTCCATATGTACTGATTCAAGCACTTGTGTATGGCTCAATGGTGTATTCGATGATGGCCCTTGAGTGGAGTTTGGTCAAATTTGTGTGGTACTTGATCTTAAAATGTGTGTGGTACCCAAAAGAGGAAATTTAACAGATCATTGACAGAAATTTCTCAAGATACAGCAGTACATGCGGCTATATAAAGAAATCACTTCACTAAATGAGCAATTCAAACAAAAACAATCATTCTAGAAAAACAAAGAATCAGAAAATAGAAAACTTTTACAAGCCTCTGTCAAGGGCATAAATCAAAAGCAGTCATTCTAAAAACAAAGAATCGGAAAATGGATAACCCTTACAAGGCTCTGCCGAGGGCATCAATGCGCCTGTTGTCGTCTCTTGCTCCTTGGCTTCGATAACCATCATGTCCATAACTTACTCCTTGGCGTCGATAACAATCAGGTCCATAACTTCCTCCTTGGCTTAGATAACCATAACTTCCTCCTCTGCCTCTCCCAACGCTTTGAAAACTCCCTTCTTGACCGCCTCCTCTTCTGGAATCTTCGCCTGTACAGCCCTGAAATTGACCTGAATTCCTACCATTAAAACCTGAGTTCCGACCCTCACTGAAACCCTTATTTCCCGCCGGACTCGAACCCGCGACCCTCTGTTTCTGCCTCGTTTCTAACTGGGATGGATGCAAGCTTACGGATTCTTCACGGGATTCATTCGGAGGCCCTCTTTGTACGACACTCGTTCCGTCCTTCGTAGTTCTAGCCGAACACTTTTCAGCTCTCTCCACGTGGATAGCTTCAGCGATACTATTTTCAACAACAGGCTCTGCAACGTTATTTCCTCCGGCCGTTAGAGCTTGGGATTCTCCCGCTGGAATAATGTGAGAGCTTGAACCGCAGGCATTGCAATGCAGAGTGGAATCCTGCTGTGATTCTCCGGCTGGAATAACCTGAGAGCTTGAACCGCAGGCATTGCTATGCAGAGCGGAATCCTGCTGTGAAGCTACTGCTTGCGAGGTGGTAGTGTTAAGATCATCATTACTATTCTGGGAAGCTTTCAAAGCTTCTTGTTTAGCCTTCCGAGCATCTTTTTGGGCCCTCGTCAGCCTAGGCATGGCTGGTTGTATTATGCACGAATTATCAAGAAATTGGCAATTCAGAACAACTAATCATAAATTGGCGATTTACAAATTCGCTGGTTTTTTACGTTCGTTTTTCTCACAGATAGAAAAGCGCCTGAGTGATGATATTCGCTTGATTAGAATCGAAACAAGACCGAGCAGAATTAAGCTTTACAACTGTGTCGATTCAGCTCATCGACATGATTATTCTGTCGTCCTACTCAGTTTTTATCGTGAATCCCACCCATTTTCTTAACTAGTGTACTTTCAAACTCTCTTTTTACTGTATATATTGTGCATGTCATTCCTCTATGATATGCTTAGTGTCATTATGTTTCCATTACCTTTTTGATGCAAAATATACATGTTCTCTTTTTCTAGGGTTTCACATTTTGAATGGTGGGAAGTGAGTCTTTAACTACGCCATTAATATGTTTACCTTTCATTTGATTTTTGTCATTAAGTAGGTTTTTTCCTCGGGATATGAGTTGGATTAAATTTTTGATGTAATATTCTATCTTCCGTCTAAGTTGTGTCTATCTACCTATCTTAAAAAAAAAAATCACATCCTTTTTTATTTCCTCATTAGTGTTTGGACACTCTTGCATGTTAATATTCCATTTGTTCATTCATTTGATGTTTTGTTTCATCTACGTGTTCTTCCTCCTATTTAATTTTCCCTCTATAACTTTTCTAGGCTACTTGTGAATTTTCATGTTTTGCACCTTTTTGAAATAAGTTAACACTCGAGTTGAAATTGATTCCTCTATAGGTAAAGTTCGGTTCAACTAACATAATATCATATGGAACCGACGTTATGATTTTGAAGCTACTTGTGATTAATTACTTTTGATTCTTTCTATTTGTCTCCACTTAAAATCGAAACATTGTTGCCGCCGCAAATTTCCCAACCATAAAGTATTATTAGTGTGACAAGCAAGCCAAACACAATTTTTTGGTTTTTCAATCCCACAATTTTGCACTTTTGCACCTATTTTTTTAATAAATATAATGTCTTTCGCCTCTTTGAATAGTTTTTGCACTGCATTCTTCCCAAGTGAGCTTGTTGTGCAAATCCAACTGAAGATATTTGTATTCTTCCACTACTTCCAACGGTTTTTCCTTAAAAAAAGCTAATTTGATTAGTTTTTCCTTATAGTGAGAAGATCGTGACTTTGATTTTGTTGATATTTACTTGCATTCCAACCTATTGGTAGAAAAGCTCAAGGGCCCTCAATTGCTCTCCCAAATTATGTAATATTTTTACAATTAATATGACGTTGTCTGTATAGAGAAGCCATTTTATTACATAATTCGCTAAGTGGATACCTCCTCCGTCCATTTTGTTTATCCGTTCCTCTAGCTTATCAATATAAATCCAAATAAAGTGGGTGAAAGTCGACATCCTTGTTTAACACCAATATTGGTCCCAAAACTTTTTGACATTCCCTAACATGTTTTGCTTTTGGCCCTTACTTACTCATAAAGTCGATGAATAGTTGTTCTATACTCATCTAGAACTCCAAGCTCCTCCATTTTGCTCTAGATTTTATTTCTAGGTATTGTGTCAAACATTTTTTTGAAGTCAACAAAGCAACAAAAAACTTCTTCACCTTGGTTGTCCTATAATTTTTCAATCAAGTATCTAAGAGTGATGCAATGGTTGATAGTGGAGTGCTTCGACTTGAAACTCATTTCCCTTTGCTCTTTTTCCTTGTTTTTCGCCCAATTGTCAATTATATGTTCTATTATGCTCCCAAATAATTTTCCAAGAAGAGGGTTTACCATGATAGTGTTGTAGTTTGACGAGTTATTGATATCATTGCCTTTCAGATAGGGGATAATGACGCCAATTGCCAAATCGATGGGAAGCCTTCCCGAATGATACCATTGAATATGTATTTAGTGTGCGATGTGAGGACTTGTACACCCTATTTGAGACACTTTACTTGCAAGCCATCTATATCTAAAGCCTTTCCCGATGATATTCCCTCACCAATCTATTTATGCCTTGAGTGGTATACCCTACAAAAAGGGCTTGTCCATTATGTTGATAATGGGGGTGTCTTTATCTTGATCACGCTCGTATAGCAATTATGCATAATCTAGACATTAGGTGTTTATAATATTATTCTATAGTTGTTTTTTCTTTTGTTGAAGTTATCTCTAGAATCCTTTGGGATTATGATTTCTAGGAAAACAACGCTTTCCTTCTAATGTTCATGTAAACCTCCTTTTAGATTGAATCAAATTTTCATAAGCCTTGTTTTCTTTATATTTTCCAAGATCTCTTAAAGTTATTTTCTACCTTTCACGCTTCATCATACTACATATTTGTTTGAAAATTGTTATGTTTCTTTTTTGGGCTTGGATCTTTGCAAATGTTTAATGTTTTGTGGATGATAGGAATTAGCATATATTTTTACACGCATGTATGCCATGAGAGAAGAGATGTGACTTGTTTGTGTATGTTTGTTTCCTTGGAGATGGTTGGAATAATACCAAGGTTTTAGGTGTCATGTCGGTGAACTAAGGATTTAAGCATCATGTCGTTAAACCGTGGATTTAGGCGTCTTGTCGCCAAGGGAAGAGTATTGGGAGAGTTCAGAGGATTTTCCCTCTAATTAATGCATCCCCACGGATAAGTGTTATTGTAGATGATCAAAACCAAATACAAACTAGTCATGGATGACACATCATTTCGGCATATTGATGTCCTACATATTCCCTAGGTGTCATTCCTTATTAGATACCCGTAAAATATAGTAATTAGTTCCCTCATGAAATTGTGTAACTTGCCACCGATTATGTTCCTATCAGACGATAATAACTTGTAATCAAGTACATGTTGTTGGATTTTGGAGAAACCTATCACTGGAAATATGTTGATCTTGTATTGTACTTTTTTCCTGCAAGACAGAACCACCTAGGTGGGACACTAGCGCCCATTGTCCCTACCTGCATTGGGCGCTTATATCCCTGTTGTGATTTTGGCCCAATTTTGGTTTTGAATCTATTTTTTTAGCTCTTGTTTATTCCTATTCTATTGTGTACCAATATGTGTCCTGGTTTTGGACTTTTGAGAGGGTGAAATGATAACCCAATGATTTCCCCACTCATTTGGGGTGTGTGAGATGAACCAAGGCGAGTGCGACCCAAACAAGGAAAGTTGAAACTAATGTGCACATCGTAAATATAGCTCCCGTAGGGGAATTGGGAATGTGCATCTTAACTACCATGGCACATGAAAAACAATGGGAAATGCTAGCAAAAAGTGTTAGTCACTAACAAACACAATATGAAACACGTAGTAACATGGCAAAATACATAGCAAGTAGTTAGTTGAATACATGGGACACCACTCAAGATGTCACAAGACACATGAAGCCTTCAAGGATATAGAAGTAAAACAAATAATCAAGCATAGGGCATATCCCGTAAACAATGACAATCAAGACATAAGCATAGAAAAGATACAAGAAAATCAAATAACCATGGTTGGAAGTAATCCTGTGAGACAAATACTACACATGAAGCACCCATTAGCATGTTAGAAAAAAATTAATAGTATGTCATAATGTATATAGTTGAAAATAAGAAAGAAAGTAATAGAAATTGCAATGATAGAACCTAAATATAGAGAAATAGGAAAGGTAGATGCCCCCAAGATCCTCAATGGGACTGGTAGAGAATAGTGTCAAACATCATACATTGTGTGATAACATGTAAGTATCTTGCATTCACCTCAAGAGTACCATGTGAACGTGCATGTGTGTATGGAAAAAGGATAGAGCATACTATGAATCAAAGTAACATGGTAAGAAATGTGCAACATAGAATAATATAAGCAAACAATAATACATCCAATCAAGATCTAAGTTAGTATTTTTGAATTTTTGCAAATATTTGAATGTTTTTAAATTATTAGAATATGAAATGTAATGAGTAGGAGAGAGAAGAAAGGTTTTTCCCATTATATGTGTGCAAAGTGAGGTCCATGTAGGTAATTACACCCTCAATAGTCATGTTTAAACCTAGAACAAGAGTGTGTCATCGGGTAGCAAGGGTAACACAAGAGCTACCATAGAATAGTGTCAACATAGTGAGGGGAAAACCCTATAGAGTCCAAGATTCCAACTGCATGAGTAGTAAGTGTAATGATATAAACAATAAGAGTGTGTCCCATATGAGAAACTAGAATAGGTGGAACCTCGAGCTTGTTGGAAATAGTGGGAAAAGTAAGTGCAAACATAAGGATCAATGTGTGATTCAATATATGTGTAACATATATAGTGTTATGAGGCTCATCTATCAACCGCAAATAATGGAGGGAGAGACACAAGACTCGTCATAAACAATAGGTGCAATTTGGGAAGATTAGAAGCATTAAAGTTGTATGAACTAGCCCTTATGACCATAGACATAAATGTGGAAAGAGGGAAATTGATTTCCCCATGGATGTAACAAGATGAGGTGTATCCATAGTAAATGAATCATGCATAGAAGCTTGGAAAGTGAGAGCATTAGGAATCATTGTCAAATCAACACATGATATTCTAACTTGCGATGAGAAATATGTGGGGAGTGATGCAACACTAGAATCGGTAAGTATATGATAATTAGAAGAGCATCTAAAATCTGCTTACTCGGTTTTAATACTAAAATTGCACTAATTACCCTCTTTCCCATCATTTCCATAATAATTAGCGCGTTTCCGTTAATTAGCTAACATTCCCCTTCTTATTCGTTGATTAACAACCTTTCATTACTTAACTGACCCTTCCCCATTCTAGATGCTAATTAATGACCTTTCGTTAGTTATAATCCACTTCTAAGTGATTAATTAAACATTATTAGTTAATTATGCCTTCTATTTTAATCAATAAACCCCTTTTATTGGTTAAATTCCCCTCTTACATCCCTCAAATCATGTTAATTTTCCTCTAAATCCCTTCTAAATAGCTTCTATAAGCTTATCCCTACCTATTAATTAATCACATTTGATTAATTAGACCCCTCTCAATTCCCATAAAGTGCACATCCTTTATTAAACATGCATATCCTTTGCATTTCTTCTTTGGGCTTTATCCCACATCCACCAAATTGCTAGCCTTGCCCAAATAGGCAAGCTATATAAGGAACCCTCCTCCTTCCCTTTCTTCTTACACCTCATTTTCATTAGTGAAAACTATAGGAATTTTGATTTGAGCCATTCTCCATTGTTGGAAATAGCTTCTCCATCTTGCATCCATTCTCTCAAATTGAAGAGCATGGGAAGATCCAAAAATGGCCTTGTAGTCATTTCTTAGTGAGATCTCATCTTCAATTCTTGAGGAAACAACACCAATTTGATTGCTAGATGATCTAATTAGGTTCATTCATTAGGTAGCAATCTCAAAGAGTAGGAATGGCTTAGCATTTAATGGATTTATCATGTTTATACATTGTAGAAGTTGTTTTCCCTTAAGCCCTTATCTTATTGTTCTATAGTAGATTTGGCTTGCTTTGAAACCACTAGGTATTAGTTTCTTTTAATTAGCTTATTATGCTCACATATGGAACGTCCGGTGGGACATACTCCATTGTCCTTAGCATTTGATTTCAAGCTTTGTTAGTTTTGTCTCAATTTTGGCTAACCCTTATTATGCACATGTTAAATAACTTGAATTCCTTGATGTATTTTGTTTATGTTGAGTCTCTTTTGTAGGTTTAAAAGAGATGGGTTGTTGTTAATTTTGGGCTAAGATGACAAATTTTTGACCTTTTAAGTTTGTCTATGTCAGATTCATGTATTTATGATGTCATTCTAGAAACCCGTTGGTGTTATGTTGCCGCCGCCATCTTTGTTAAAAACTCGCACGCCACTGCCATAATCCAAATGCTACTCTTTGTTGTTGCAAGGGGCTTGCTACCATTATGTTGAGCACTCCATTATGAGGATTTTATCCATCTGTTTTTTATTTGTATCCCCCTCGCGATAATGTGACCCCCGTGTTATTGCTTCTCTGGTCGTGCTCCTATCATTATGTGTTTCAATATGCCTTTTTCTCAAACCGTGTATCTCTCACTAGCACCACATGTACGTCTCTCTAGTCACACTTTGGTGTAGGTCTCGTCTATTGCTAGTATATTTTCTATATCGACTGCACTATTGTGTTTTAGGTCGCGTATGTGTTCTCGTGGCCACACCGATGTTGTTAGAGCCTCACTACGATCTAAAGCTCCACGTTGGTGTGCTTTGTTAAAATTTGGGATCTATTTTCAAATTTTGTAGGATTTGGTCTGTGATATTTCTAACATATTTTTACAGGTTTTTAATGCTAATTTATGTTTGCATGGTGTTTCTCATCATTTTATTGGATAACTTGTTTGATGATCTTTAAATGAATGTCGTGCTTTCATGTCTTAGGATAGAGTTGCGTATGCTCTTCCTTTGCACCTTTTAGGTGATCTTAGGAATCAGAAACAACTCTAAGCCTTCTTGCATTTACAAACACTTCATTAAATTTATGGTTAAGGGAATGAACAACAAATGGTTAAAACAAGTTGCCTAGTTATTTGATTTACAAGCTTTTCCATTTTCAATATAGTTGGGTTACTTGTTGCGTATGCTCTTATCTTGTGTCTTAGGACGATCTTGAGAATCAAAAACAACATTTAATCCTCTTTCATGATGTTTTGATCTTATGGAAAACTATTAACCTTTCGCATGTAGGACCAAATACTCACTTGTCAAAGAATCGGGATCTAAACAAATACTAATATAGATTATTGCACGTTGTCAACGGTGTGCAAAACCACATTAAGATCATAAGATAAAAAAACATGCCACTATTCAAAACATTATATTTACAGGTTTAGTTAAGAGCTACGGCTCATCCATTTTAACTGGGGGAATTATCTCGGCATAAGCCATAAAACTCATTGTGAGGATTACCCCAAGAACCCCAAAGTAGTCCACACCTTGAGAGAATTGGTGGATGAAATGGGAAGTGCTCCACTTACCCACTTGACTAGTTGAAACCTTTGTGAGAAAAGCTTCATGTTACCCATATGGGGCCTCATTCATTAATTTTATTATGGGGTTTTGGTCCACCTCACTAGGATAAATCCTAGAAGTGCGTACCTCCTTTAGCTAAGAATTGGTGAGTGTTGTGGAAAAAATCATAGGAAGCCATTTTGCACAGGAGCCAACTTTACCAAAACTAGTCGTGTTTCAAAGAGCTCTCATGAAGTAAGAATTGTTTGAAGTCAAAACCTTGTTAGTCGAACAAGGGGAGAGTCCATTGAAGTTTGAGCCTAGTGTTATTCATCACGAAATTTGTGAAGTGTTACTTTGTCCTAGTTTTTCACTTGTCTTAAGACAAGGCAAAACTCGATGAAGTTACGCCAAGTATTTTTCACCACCACTTGGTCTACTCCTTTATTTTCTTGTTGCCATTTTTGGACAAAAGAAAGCATACATACGAAGTGTTACTTAAGATTATGTCCACCACTTTTGCACCCACTTACATCCTTCCTTATTGCGACTGTGATAATAAGCGTTGAAAGTGTGTTGGTACGTCTTGAGTAGCCTTTTCTTGATACCCACATCAAGACGTTTCATTGTAGTCAGGTTTAATTCATCATCGATATTCCCTTGAGGTGTTACACTCGCATCATTTTGATACAATTTTGATACTTACATCTTGTTTTTCATAAATTTGATTTAAGTTTCAAGATTATACTATTACGCTGCCCGCACCTTAACAACTCCTTGGTATACTTTGATCTTGTTTCCTTCAAAACATTGCCTTAATCTTGAAAAGTGTTGTTGTTACGTTGTTTGTGTCATATCAATATTATTTCGATACTAATATCTTTCTTTTCCACAAAGCTAGATTAACGTATCTAAGTGGTATTGTTGCATTGCTTGCATTTGTAACTTCCACTTTTTAAGATTCAGGCCTTATTTGTATCTAGACTAGTTATGCTATAATTTGAATCGAAATCACTTCAACCCCTTGTTAATACTTACGTCTTGTTTATTTTAAACTTGACTTAAGTGTTGACATTGTGTTGATCATCTTGTGTCAACCTACCATTGAGACACCTTTTACATAGGGAGTAGTTTCTTGTAGATTGGATTGGTTTGTGTGATTGTTCCTTATGACCTTTCATCTTGTAGATTTGTTTCCTTGGACAATCCTTTGAGTCTTTGATTCTTTGGTGCCTTATTCTTTGGACTCTTTGCCTTGATTGTTTGACATTCATAGAAACCTTCGTAAATTGTCACGCTGCTTGATTTTTCCTAGGTTCATTGTAGTACTTGTACACATTTTTCAAACCTTAGCAAAAATGTTTCCTATCAAGCAACTCTTGAGACAATTTGAACATTGGGAAAGTTTCTTTTGCAGCCTTTGTGTTGCTAAATTTTGATCAACCATTTTGACATTTACACTTGTAACTTGTTGTCCAAACCTTGTTGGATTGTCGAAATTGTGTCATCAATATGTGTGTTTTCCTTAGATCCCCTTTGGAAAATAACACAAGCATCCCCTATTTGTTTTCAAAATGTCTAGTTGGCCATCATTATGTTGCCTAAATCAACATGGAACTTCCTTCCATTTGAAGGAGTTCAATCATACAATCTAGGTCTAGGCATTTGGTCCCAACAATGCCAACAATGACTAACTATCACATGGTTCCCCACACTTACGACAACAGAAACCTAGTGATGGGTCATTGTATTCTCCAATCATTTAACTAACCGAATCTTCTGTTAGTGTCATTATAAACCGAGGTCATGTGCTAGGATGTATGCAATGGAGCTTTATGTAACCAAATTTCTGTTGGGTCTTCTATTGGGGGTTTGTTATGAGATATTTCTAAGTTGGTTACTAATCTACGAAAACTCAATATAAATATACATAATTTAGTTAATATGATGAAATGAAGTTTAAAGGCTATACTTCGAATTAAATGGAAATACGCACGTAGAATATGAAAGAACAGAATTGAAATTGCACACTTGTAACTTAGAATCAGTAGAAGTAAAAGTACATGCTAAATAAACTTTCCATAAATGAAAACATACATTCTGAATAAAAATTCCAATAGGGAAAGAAAATACATTCAAATTGAGATTGTATGAAACATACTAAAATAGAGATTACAGTAAAACTTATCGAAAACCAGATGCGTATGTGAATGTAAACAACCTCATGTCTCCTTGGTCGAGTGGGCCCTTGCTCTCCCTTGGGACAGAGGAAATCTCAACAGATCTAGATCCTCAAAATGATGCTTACTTATATTAATTCAAATAAGTTCCATGACATATCCAATATATGAAAAGAGAGTGCTAAAAACAACAAGCTATATGTTACAGATTATATCTCAAAAAATAACAACTACCCAATGTTCTTAAGAAGGTGTCTTTATATAGACACAAGCAGTTACAAAATATGCCATAATAGTCGACACTAACATCTCCCACTAATAAACATTAATCAAGACTCATAAATTCCTATAGGACTGCTAGAAACAAGTCCCATACTGATAGGTTGATAGGTGGAAAAAGTCTTCCGCTTCCACATTCCAGCTCCAAACTCAAACTTCTTAATTATATTGGCAATAAATGTTCATTATTTCCCTGCACACATCATCACATTTTCCTCACGAAGGCAGTTAGTAGGAATTTATATGGTAATCAAGTTGCATGAACAAAAGCAAGGAAAATGCATCAAACTCACTAAGATATAACTATACAAAGCATCCCCATGCATTAGCAAATCATATCTAAATGACAATTTATTAACCATATGAATGATATAAATGAGCCAAATAATGCACTCATCATTTCCCCTACACTTTACCTATTGCATGTCCCAATGCAACTTATCTACGCATACCCTATGACCAAGTTATTGGGCCATGTCATACTCTTCAAACTAGTCAACATATTACTTCCTGGTACCTTTACATCCCTGAGTGTTGGAAGTTACTTCGACCCAAGTTGTAAAACCCTCATTTGATTGTGCAACATTGTTTTTCAGGTGGTAGTAGGACTCAAGAGGAGAGGTGGTCGCACCTGAAGTCCTACCCATTCATCATTGTATTGCTTGCTAGTTTTTTCTGACAACTACCTTATGATTGTGATGAGGGCATCACCTCGTCACATACTCCAACTCAAATTCTGAGGTGAAATAACCTCCCTTCACTTCAATGGTAAGCTCAAAGTGTCCCATCTCCTATCACAGGCCTGCCTTGCTGCCCCAAAGTGTTGTTGACTATAGGTTTCAAAGTCCCCCACACATTTCAGTAATATCTTCAAGTATTCTCTCCAATACCAGCTTGGTAGTAAAGAGATCTGAAGTTTTCCGCATAGCCACATCATTGTGATGTGTAGGCCGAATATAGAATCCTATTGTTGATCGTGTGATTAAAGATATCCATTTGTTCACCCCACATGATCTGATTTCGAAGCAAGGACTGAAAGGATTTTAATTGAAAATCCCCCACAAACAAGTTAATGAAGAAGTCAGGGACATTGGGAACTAACATATTATGGAGGTAGAACTCACAGAGTAGGTTTTGAATTTCGAGGGTACTGGATTTGTAAATGGATAAGAAAACATTACCATCAGGGGCTTCATAAGGTGCTTGACAACACAACTACAATAATTACCAAGAGTAAAATTGTTCTGAACAAACATGTTGTAAATTGAAGATGGTCTCCTACAAGACAGGAGCTTACAAGCCAAAGGATAGACAGAGTCCAAAAGAGACTACAATTTCTTGAATGATTTCCATTTCCCCCTTTAATTTCTTATTTTCCTTTTTTAATTCTAAATTCTGAAGAGACAATTGGTGGACATCATTCAAAATACTAAGACCTCTATCTCTCTGCCGCTTTAGGTTGCTAACTTCTATTTGTAAAGTTGTGATTTCTCTAACCTTTTCTACTGTGTGTTGAGTAAATTCAGTTTGTAAAGACATATTTGTTTCTTCCATACCTTTCAACTAGGCTTTAAGGAGTGCAATCTCTTCCAAATAACCATGAGGATCGGCAACTTGACATAACCCGAGGCAACCAATTTCCATTGCAATTGATTCTGGAGCTGGATTTTGTGCTTCAAGTACCGAAGTAGTTTCCAAAGCTGCGAAGTGGACTTCAAGATGAGATCATAACCAAGATTTGTGGGGTCGGAATGAATGTAGTGAATATAGTGTCTGGTGATTTTTCAGTGGGGATAACCATGTTTTCTTCCTCATCCCTACCTCCCACACAGAATGACAGAAGCACTAACAAAACCTCTCGACTAGGAACTTCGAGTTTTATGCAATGCACATGACCGTCGTAGCCATAGGAAAATATAAGAAGAGGGAGTCAAGGTATTTCTACCTTTAGAACTAGAAGGTGTTGAAGATGGGCTCACTTGATCACCAGATTTGTCCATGTTCCTCCATCTTATTGTGTGTATGGTGACCGATTGATGCGATAGTGGGCCGAGGTGTGGAAGATGGCCCTAGTTTGAGATGCTTCGACTTAGAACCTTCCCCACATTCATCCTTTCAAGCCTTCACTTTGGTTTAAAAACACTTGATGTGAGCACAGTAAGTGAATGAGCCCTGGGTGCTTTAGCACTACCTTTCCTCCTCCAATCTTGTATTTTTGGCCGACTTTGATAACTGCATCTACCAAGTATTCTGGTAAATTCACCCTGAGTGCAGGGTTGACGCATCCTTTCTTTAAATGAATGAGAATTTTGAGTGAATTGCCACCCAACACAGATGGCTAGCCATCGCATATAAAGTATCTGTTAACCCATTTGGCCATCTCCCTCCAAATGTCGGGAAAATTGTCCCTCTTAACTCCTTTCTGAACACCCTGGGAGGTAAGGATTACCTCAGAAATGCCTCACCCTCCTCATGAAATAGAGCAAGCAAGTATTTGAGGGGAGCATTTGTCATGACTTTCAAACCAAAATGCGTAAACCGGATAGTTCAGAAACTACCTGGCTGGTAATCTCCACTCGCTTCCCTCCAACGCATGAGCAAGTAGCTTCAAAATTCTCTAGGAATTCATCCACTATTCCTTCATCAAAACCTTCAAATTTTCGGATGAATTCAAGCCAAATAGAATCATAAAATACTTACAAAAGCATAGCATTCCTGAGTAATGGGTCCAGAGAATTGGGCTCTAACTTTTATTTTATCCCATGATGAAGGCAAATGAATCCAAACAGTAGATAAACAAGAACAAGGGCGCGCTCGAATTCATGGTGTGATGGTAGGTAGAAAGGTGCGTTCAATATTCATGAAGCAACGATAGGAAGTGCTTAGGAAATATCAATTTGAAATGCACCGGGATCCTCGAATCGCATAAAAGTAGATAAAATTTGGCGGCGTAAAAGGTTGACAAGACTAGGTATCCATGAGTAATTTTGATATATGAGATGGCACACATCCCATCACTTAAAACGGAAGTGCCACATGGCCCTTTCGTAGAATGTGACACATGCAGTGTGCATGGAAATCATGACTCATTACGCTCCCATGTCGTCATGCCGTAGCATCGATTCGAAGGATATCCATAATAAATACATCGATCATTGCATAGGTATACAATTATGATAAGTTTATGCATGGGGATTTGCTTCATAAGGAAATATCTCGTAGCAAATTAGAATGCACTTACCCATGTTTGTTCAACCTTCGATATCCGTAGATTCCCATGTCCTGCAAGTCCGAGATAAAATATGATTAGTGGTCGTGAAACAATGAAGATCTCTGCATTTATTAAAAGAAACAAAACAACTAAGGGAAGAAGATCAAGGTCATGACCATCCTCCTTTATTGAAATTGAAAGACAACAATTACTACTATGAGGGGAAAAGAGCCACCTCAACATGCATTTCCTCACTCAACATGATGTCACTGGTGAAAGTTCCCTTGTCAAGAGGTCGTTGATAAATCTTGAGCCTGTGGCCATTCACAAGAAGAGTCCTTCTATCGCCATCGATCGGTACTAGTCAAACAGAACCGTTATCAAACACTTTTTGATCTGATATGGACCCAACCAGCGTGTCTATAACTTACCTTTAAACTATTGATATTTGGAATCAAAGAGTAAGACCCATTCCCCTCGTGAAACGCCTGGATTTGATATGAGAATCATGTTAGGCCTTCCTATGATGTTGGAGAATTTCTGCTTGTTGTTGTGCTTCCATCCATAGCTCATCCAATTCATTCATTTGCATCACCCGCATTCGCATTACACTTCATCCAAATTTATGCCAAATTCCAATGTTGTTCTCCGGTGCGTAACTCAAACTCTATTGTAAAGTGGCTTCTTCACATATACCAACTCATAGGGGTAAAAACCAGTAGTGGTTTTCCAAGTCATGTTATAGGCCCAAACCGCCTCGAGAAGCTTCGGTACCCAATTTTTCCTCACAAGAATGACCACTTTAGTAAGAATATTCTCAAGTTCTTTGTTGGTGACTTGACTCCGCCCATTGGATTGGGGGTGATATGGTGATGATTTTCAGTGCTTGATTCGGTAGATTTCCAGAAAAGCCTCGATCATTTTAGACATAAATTGAGGACCTTGATCAGATACAATGGCCCTGGGGCCCCAAATCGTAGCAATATCCAATTGTATAGGAAATCAACAACAACATCCTCATTGGAGATGCCAATGCTTGAACTTCAGCCCATTTCATAATGTAGTCCATGCATACCAAGAGGTATTCTTTCCCAAAATATGGAGGATCAAAAGGTCCAACAAAATCAATTCCCCATTTCTCGAATGGTCCTAAGACCAACTAAGGATTAAGAGGCATTTCCATGGATAGTGTAGGCTTCCCCATTCTTTGACATGCATCACACTGCCACACATACTTCTTGACAGTCTTGTGGAGGGAAGGCCAATAGTACCCACTCCAAGGACTTTGTGAATTGTCCTCTTTACTAAGTAATGTCCTCCTCCTAGCTCATCATGACAAGCTCACAATATGTCGTATACTTCATCTTCTCGAATACAAATTGCGAAGAACCATATCAGGACAACATTTGAATAAAATTCCATTACACCATTTATATGTTGCACTATTTTTAACCAATCTTTGTCTCTCTTTATGAGTAAAATAGGTAGGAAACTTCCTTGTAGTTAAATAATTTGCAAGATCAGTGAACCACTAGAGTCTGAGTTGATATAGCAAACAAATGTTCATCTGGAAATTGATCTTGACTGCCTCATCATCACCTGAAACATTCAATCTCGAAAGAAAATCAAAAACAACATTAGATTTCCGGGCTTATCAATAATGGTCAGATTGAATTCGTATTAAGAGTAACCATATAATAATCCGACCTCCGACTACTAGTTTATTCATCAAATATCGGATGGAAGAGTGGTCAGTATAAACAAAGATTTTATACCCAGTGATGTAATGTCGGAATTTATTCAAGGAATACACAACAACTAAAAACTCCTTTTCCGTAGTGGTATAGTTTCTTTCCGTAGGAGTCAGGTTCTTGTTGATAAAGTAAATGGCATACATGTGATCCTCTTCATCTTTCTACCCAAGAACAACTCCCATAGTTGTATTGGAGGCATCAATGTGGATATGGAAAGGTTTCCCCCAATTGGGACCTCGTAAGACTGGGGTTGTGGTCAACTTCTCCTTGATAATATTGAATGTCTCACTGAGGGGACCATTCAAAAACACAATCTTTTGTCAACAATGAAAACATAGGTGCAACAATTTTACTAAAGTCTTTAATGAATCGCCGATAATACCCTGCATGTCCAAGGAAACTTTTGATGTCAGTCTGATTTGTTGGTGTAGGCAGCTGAGTGATGATTACGATCTTTTTGCGGTCGGCCTGTATACCTTTGACAGAAACATTGTGACCTAAGACAATTCCCTGAGCAACCATCATCAGACATTTTTCATGACTCAGTGATAGTTGGTGCTACTCACATCTGCTTAATACTTTTTCAAGGTTATTCAAAGATTCGTCAAAAGTGGATCCATGGACAAAGTGAAATCATCCATGTAAACCTCAACACAGTCATTTGTAAGATCTACAAAAATGGCCAAGACTGCTCTCTAAAACGTAGCAGGTGCATTACAAATCCCAAAAGGTAAGACTTGATAAGAAAATGTACCCCAAGGGCAAGTAAAGGTGGTTTTATCCTGGTTAGCAGTGCAATACTTATTTGGTTATACCCACTAAACCCATCCAAGAAAGAAAAATATTTCTTACTGGCGAGATTGTCCAAAACCTGGTCAATAAAAGGTAGGGGAAAATAATCTTTCTTGGTGGCTTTGTTAAGTTCCCTATAGTCAACACAGATTCTCCATTTACCATTTTTCTTGGGAACTATAACTAATGGTGAGACCCACTGACTATCAGATATAGGGTAGATGAATCCTACCTTTAGCAATTTTTCTATCTCATTTTTTACCTGTCTCTGAGGGTTGGGTTAATTCTTCGTTGTGGCTGCCTTATGGGTTTAACATCCTCAATGTAGATATGGTGAGTACAGATTGTAGGATGAATTCCCTTCATATCAGTGTAATCCCAAGCAAAAGCATGGGAATGTTTCCTCAAAATCTTGAGAACCCTAGCCTCTTGGTTGGCCTCCAAATTATTACCAATGGTCAGTTCTTTCCCTATGTCAATAGGCACTTGTTTGGTATCTTCCAAAATGGTGAGCTCTACATTGGTGATTAAAGAATTCAATGGGAAAACATGGGGCTGAAGCATGTGTAAAATGGATACATTTTCAAGAGACAAAATCTTGGTCAAAGGACAATAGAAATTAGAGACTGTGGATTCTATATTATAAGCATAGATTTCTTTACAAGCTTCATTAGAAGTATCACTTACCAAGCCAACAATATCAAATGTGTCTAGAACAAATGGGTCTCGTAGTCAAAGTTCCAATTTCCGTAGCCACAGTGCTGATTTCCGTAGTCACAGAGCCCTTTGCATCAGTCAGTGTGTATGACTCAACAACTTCCATCATATGGGTTTGTCACGCAATGGTAGCCAAATAAGAACTCAAAGAATTAGTATCCAAGGAATCCATCCATACATGTTCACAAGCATACACATAAGGCTGGGAAAGAGGATATAATGAAATATGTTTGGATTTCTACCCATTTAGAATAGTCATTTTTCTCGACCTACAGTCAATATATGTAACAACAGTAGCCAACCAGGGTCGTCCCAAGATGACTGGATATCCCAATTTCTGAGCTTTAGGCTATAGGACCATAAAATCGACAGGATACTCCCAGGATTCAACGGTGACCATTATATCCTCAATCACACCATCTGGTACAACAATGGATTGATCTGCTAATTAAAGAACGGTATTGGTAGGTTGTAGTCCTGTCAAGGACAACAGATTGAACATATCTGTTGTTATAACATTTATGGCAGCACCAAGATCCACCAAAACATTAGATATTGACTGATTGTTTATACAAATGGTAATGACTGGACTCCTAGGATCCCCGTATTTTGGTGAAATAAGTGTGCCAACAACAAGATCAGCCAAATTTCCTTCCACCTTGATGGTCTTTGGGTATTTCTTCTTTCTTCCAGGTGTCTTTATACACTCGTTTCTAATGGTTTGGTTTAATTCTGGAATGTCCCTTATTGCTCGCAGAAGTGGGACCTCAATGTGTACCTTTTTCAACTCTTGAACTAGTGTCATTTCATCAACAGTTTGAGTGTCCTGTAACCACTCAGGAAAAGGAGCTTTATGGGCATTTTGATTAGTTTTTTAACCGTTCTGAGTGTTTTGTGTTTTTGGAGAAAGTGCAGTTCCTTCATTTTCCTTAAGTGTCTCATCTTTATCAATGTCTACAGGAATTTCCGTGATAACAATAGGAGGATTCAATCTTTCCTAGACCTTAGTCGCAGATTACCAATAGTATTAACTCTGCATTATATTACTTGGTCCTACTTCATCAATTGAAGTTGTCTACTGATTTTTAGGTTCACTATAGGTTGGGTTGGAAGTTGTGTTTGTGTTTCATGTCCGTGTTGTTGATAGTTTTGTGGTGGGGCCATTAAAGCTTGTTGTGGTTGCTGGAACCTCCGTTGTTGATTAATGTTTTGTTATGGTGCCCACTGCTGGTTTTGGTTAGGATTCTGTTGAGGTATCCACTGTTGGTTGTGCCATGGACTTATTGGGGTTGGTGGTGTCCAACCTGGCTGAGTGTAGGGATTCATCCAGGGTGGTGGATGTGGGTAAGTCATCCAATTTGATGTTGTCTACTCAGGTTGTCCCAACTAGGCTGAGGAGCGTGACTGGGTCATAACATCATCAAGGAGTTCTTATTAGGTTGAGAGGAATATACAAATTGATTATTTGGCCTTTGAAAAATTTTACCTCTACATTAGCTTGAGAGACAAAATTCAAGCCTCCTTTCAATCTGTGATAAGAAGGTGCAATGCTTAGTGTCATGGTCAACAACTTCACAGATCAAACACATGTCTGTAACATCCAAAGGACATTCTCTTGGGGATGTCTCTTCCTACACTTAGGGCAATATATGTCCAGAGGTTCTTTGGAAGCACTGGTTTTGGCCTTAAGCCCATCTATGGTTGATGTTAATTGTAACAAAATGTTTGTTTTCATGTTAGCCATTTCCTCCAAAAGTTCAGAGGTACCTAGGGTAAGCTTGGATGTTTTTCTCTTCCTTATACCCCCTCGTGTTCTGGAGTAACTTCTACATAGCTCAAGTGATTTGTTCCATAGTAAGTTTATGCACATCTCCTCCTCCCATAAGATGGAGGGAATATTTGGTTTCCTCATCAAGTCCTTTAAGGAAAATTGTCTTAGTGATGTCTGCATGTAACTCATAACCACTGTCGATGGAGAAAGAGAAATCTATCTAGATAATCCTCTAGATTTTCATCTTCTTTTTCCGTATCTGGAAGAACTCTTCTTTCCTATCCCTTCCCATGCAAATGCGTCTTGGTATTTGTCCAAAAAGGTTGTCTCCATGGCATCCGAAGAATCAATGGAGTTAGAGGACAACCCCATGAACCATCTCATAGTAGAGTCTTTGAGAGTGGAAGGAAAGAGTTTGAGTTTTTGATTGTTGGTTTTGTAGTCATAGGTTTGGCAAAGAATTTTGAACTCAAACAAGAACTAATTGGGGTCTTCCATAGACATGCCTCGAAAGATAGGGAGGATGGATGGTGAGATGTTTTTCATGGGTGCATCCTCATCCTCATCCAAGACAATGGGATAAGTAAAGGTTCTACCCAAGGGTCGGTCTCCATTATTCTCGCGGTCACTCATATCCGAGTATTGGCCGAGGATGCGGGATGCTCAAAAAGGTTGCTAAGCGTCGTGTTGGATTCAATGTCACTCTCAGTGTTCCCTTCATGTAATCTGTTTGGAGATATGTGTTGGATGTTGTGTGGTATAAATCTCCCTTGTTCATCCCGTGGCCTATGCATCAAACTTGGTTATTGAAACAAGGCCCAAGACTTCTACTGGTTACATATGTGAACTCCATTAACACCCATAACATGTAAAGTGAAAAAAATGATGTGGTGTGCTATGGTGTCCCCAAAAACAACACTAAAAATGACGGGTCATTGTATTCTCCAATCATTTAACTAACTGGATCTTGTTAGTGTCATTATAAACCGGGGTTGTGTCCTAGGTTGTATGCAATGGAGCTTTATGTAACTAGTTTTCCTGTTGGGTCTTCTGTTGGGGGTTGTTGTGAGATATTTCTAAGTTGGTTACTAATCTATGAAAACTCAATATAAATCTATGGAATTTAGTTACTGTGATGAAATGAAGTTTAAAAGCTATACTTCTAAATTAAATGGAAATACGCACACAAAATTTGAAAGAACGGAATTGAAATTGCACACTCGTAACTAAGAATCAGTAGAAGTAAAAGCACATGCTAACTAAACTTTGCATAAAGGAAAACACACGTTCTGAATAAAAATTCCAATAGGGAAAGCAAATACGTTCAAATTGAGATTGCATGAAACATACTAAAATAGAGATTACAGTAAAACTTATCGTAAAACCGAGATGCATATGTGGATTTAAACAACCTCATGTCTCCTTGGTCGAGTGTGCCCTTTCTCTCCCTTGGGACAGATGAAATCTCAACAACTCTAGATCCTCAAAATGATGCTTACTTATATTAATTCAAATAAGTTCCATGACATATCTAGTATATGAAAAAGAGAGTGCTAAAAACAACAGCTATATGTTGCAGATTATATCTCAAAAAATAATAGCTACCCAATGTTCTTAAGAAGGTATCTTTATATAGACACAAGCAGTTACAGAATACACCATAATAGCCGAAGCACTAACATCTCCCACTAATCAACATTAATCAAGACTCATAAATTCCTATAGGATTGCTAGAAACAAGTCCCATACTGATAGGTCGATAGGTGGAAAAAGTCTTCCACTTCCACATTCCAACTCCAAACTCGGACTTCTTAATTATATTGGCAATAAATGTCCATTATTTCCCTACACACATCATCACATTTTCCTCACGAAGGTAGTTAGTAGGAAGTTATATGGTAATCAGGTTGCATGAACAAAAGTAAGGAAAATGCATCAAACTTGCTAAGATATAACTATACAAAACATCCCCATGCATTAGAAAATCATATCTAAATGACAATTTATTAACCATAGGAATGATATAAATGAGCCAAATAATGCACTCATCACCTAGGTTTCAAAATTCACATCAAAATACTTCTATCATGACTAAACCTTATTTGGTTCTTCATGCTAGAGAACCCGTTCGACTATCCCTTTCCCCACCTTCATCTCATGGTCGGTGGTATGATTTTGAGAATTCTAATCCAAACTATTCTCCTTATAATTCTTAATCTCCGATTATTCGATCCATGCTATTATTCATATTACCCTTAGTCTCATGAACATCATCCAATCAAATTTTTTATAAGGAATAACCAGTTTTCTAATCAACATTTTCTTCCTCCAAGGGTTTGTGTCACCACAAATTCTCCCCATCAAACATCTAATTAAACTTTTGAGTCGGTCCTCCCTTTCTCCACAGGACCCCCTTTATCATTCACCTCAATGGCATGTTCCTCTTTTGAAGATCCATGTGACTCTAAGTTCCTCCAATCAAACATCTAATTCAACTCTTGAGTCACAATACTTCCTTTCTTCGTAGAACCTCGTTTATAAGTCACCCCAATGACACCTTCCTCTATTAAAGGTCCGTGCGACTCAAAATTCCTCTAATCAATCATCCAAGTAGACCCCTACATTGCAATTCACTTAATAGGTACATGATCCTCTTTGTCTACCTGCATTATGCCATCTTCTAGAAAAACCAATACCGACCCATTTCAAATTCCCATCTTCTTCCACTCGCGAGACATCTAAATCCAAATCTACTTCGTCTCCGAGTTATCTTCTTCTATCAATCATCATCAAACATCTTCTAAATCTTCCACACTTGTTGGACATATTTCTTCCAATCAGCCTACTATGGTCGACCAACAATGACCCGTACTAATCAATTTATTTCATAATGAAGAAGAAATAAGAGAATTCATGGGGCTACATGATGACATTCCTCTAGAGGATCATGAGCAAGGATTCTTAGGATCCTAGGTATGTCATTGATATCTTCTCATCACCAACCATTCTTTACATATCATAATTCCTCAATCACAATATCTCCTTGGGTCACCTCCAGGTAGCCCATCATCTTCTTCTATATGTGGGCCACCTCCTAGTATCCCTTCATATTCTATTTGTGGGTCACCTTCATGTAGCTCATTATCTTTTATTCTTGGGCCACATCCTAATATCCCTCCATATTCTATTTTTGGGTCACCTCCAAGTAGCCCTTTATCCTCTATTTTTGGGCCACGTCCCAAGTAGCCCTTCATCTTCTATTCTTGGGCCACGTCCTAGTATTGTGTCATCTTCTATACTTTGGCCACGTCCTAGTAGCCCTTCATCTTCCATCTATGGGACACCTCCTGGTAGTTGATCATCTTCTATCTATTGGACACCTCCTAGTAGCCCATTTTCTTCTATACTTGGGCCACATCCTAGTAGAACTTCATATTCTACCTATGGCTCACCTCCTGGTAGCCCTTTTTCTTCCATCTTGGGGCCACATCCTAGTAGCCCTTCATCTTTATTTGGGGCTCACCTCCCGATAGCCCATCCTCTTCAATTCTTAGACCATATCCTCTTCATCCATCATATCATCCTTCTATCAAAAATTGTGGCAAGCCCACCATCATCCCTAATGTTCTTATCATCAATCATAAACATTCACTTTCTTATCCCTCTTCTCGGGATAAGATAAATCACACATTAGCTTATATGAAACCCAAACAATTTCTTCATCAAGCTAAGATCAAAACTCCAAATATGCTGCAAACCTCCCAACAAGTCAAACAACCATAAAGTTAAAACTCAAATGCGATTCAAGAATGCACACCAATGCAAATGCCAGGTATGGAAAAAGTGTAGAAACCTATGGATAGGGAACTCAAGATCCCACATACAAAATCCATGTTGAAAGATAAGTCATAATCACTTATCGAATATGATCTCACTACAGTCATCGAGATTGGAGATAATATCACTCTTGATAAGCAAAAACTCCTGGTCTCCCTCATTAAAGAAATCACAAACATTGTTGTTGGATCATATCATGTGGAGTGATAGTGTTTGTCCCAAATGCTAAATCAGTCATCTTCATCGTCTTCTCGCTTCACAGTATTCCCTTTGCAAACCCATCGAAAACAAAAAATAAAAAATGAGAAAAACATTAAAATATGACAAAAAATCAAAGGTATAAGATCGACATTGCAATCGGTATTACATACACATGGATGTTATTTCTTCCCTTTCTTTCCATCCCTCTGCAAGTCATCCATCATGTTCATCCCTTTAATGATATTTTGGTTAGTTAATTCACACTCATTTTAAGACATTTATCTCTATGGTCTCCGTTTGACCTTGTTCTTTCATCACCTTGGAAAATTAAAGAACGATTGGACTCTTAGAGATCCTATCACTATCTACATCTAATAAACTTGTTGTAAATAACTTTTGGGTGTATTTGTTAACACTAGCCAATGTCGTCATCACAATCACTTCCACATCCTTCCATCAAGCCATCAAGTGGTTCTTAACCCCTTATCAAAACAATTGAGAGAGCTGAAATAATTTTCAAAAAGCAAACAAAATCAATCAAAACATAAAAATCAAAAGAAAAGCAATATATAACTCTCTCTTAGGGTATTTCTAGTATCTCTATTGAGGCTATGGACGCCTAGCTGACAATAGAGAAATGTTGTGACTAGAATCAAATATATCTCTGTCGAGGCTATGGACGTCATTTGGTAGCATAGAAATGTATGGCTCTCCTTCCACCCTCCATTCACAAATCACCTATCAAAATAAATCATTCCTACACATTGGCTAGCGTGTCTTCACTTGTTGTCTATCAAATCTTCCCTTCAAGAAGTAATTAATTTCCACGTGCACACACTGGATCTCTATGAGCAAACAAGATTAGTATGTTACCAGGTGTTATTTGAACCTTGTTCAAACTCTTACTTTAGTCCTTATTTTGAATCACGGTTTGTGCCTTTGGCTAACCACCTTTTCATTGCAAGGCTTCTAGCTACATTTTCTATACCCTTCTATAGCATTCATAATGTTCTTTTATTTTGTTCGTAAACATGCATGTGTATAAGATTGCCTTTTTACCATGTTTGAGAGAAACTGTCCCTTGTTTCAATAAATAATCTTCCACTTCTATCTATCATCTTTTTCTTGGCTAGCTTGCTGGGGCATGATCGCTCCTTCCTAACACTTCATTGGTTTGAGTTCATCATCATGTTGAACATATCCATCTTGGCCTTGATCCGACTTATCTTCTTCTTGTATATACATGTGAGATTTTCCCTTGTACATTCTCACCTCTCACTGGGGGCATCTTTGCATCTTCATTTTCCTGTACATAGCTTCGGATTTTTTTAGAAAAACCTAAAAAAAATTACAAAATTTCAAAAAATCCAAAACATTGGTAAAACAATCAAAAATTCAAAAATCGGTATGAAGCATGCACGCAATGAAGCATTTATCGATGCATCATCCTCAAACATATAATTTTTCCTACAAAACATCTTTCTTTGGTCCTCAATTGTTCTCGCAAACGACTCGCGGATCATCTAGATCTACCTCCATTAACAAAGTTGGTTTTCTTACTATGTATGTACTCCCTTGCACAATGAGTTGTTTGGTATTGTTTCATAGTGCATGATTACTTTTTCATAGGACCCCTGTGTCCTCTGTATATTCACCTCGCATGTATCCTTGCTTGGGGTGCCATTTTAACCCTTTTCGTTAACTTGAACATTTGGGAACTGAAGCTCGATAACAAAAACATTGGTGCAACTATCTTGAATGTTGTTTGTTTCAATATGTGTGTTAGTACTTATTTCCTGTCGGGTTTGATTTTTACTTTCTCATATTGCATTACATTATGTATGTTAGTTAGTGTTTTAACAATGAACAAATGTTAGTATTATAGCTTTTCATGTTATTTTACACTTTTGTTGTATGCGTATATTTTAATAAGAGTCGATGATGTAGATCATATGAGCAAAGTGATGAAACAAAGTTGTTTATTGAATGAGCTAGATGCAAAAGCTATTTCCATATTCTTCACTATCATGTCTTATCACTATCAATTTTTCTTCCAAAACACCTGGGGCAATAGGGATCATTTTTATCCCCCTCCCCCACCTTGTTTCTTCTATTTGTTTCCTTCATATTTTCAATCATCAATCGACCTCTTCTATCACCCCATCGACACTCGAGGGGGCATCCTTCATTCTACTAAATTTTATTCTACTCCTTCAAATTTTATTTATCACATTGTCTACTATCTTTGAAGTGGCATCGCTTATGCCACCCCAAAGAGGGGAAAATGTAGACACCTAAAATCTACTTACACAATTTTAATACTAAAATTGCACTAATTACCCTCTTTCCGTCATTTTCATAATAATTAGCACTTTTCCACTAATTATCTAACATTCCCCTTCTTATTCGTTAATTAATGACCTTTCGTTAATTAATTAACCCTTCCCCATTCTGGATGCCAATTAATGACCTTTCATTAGTTATAATCCACTTCTAAGTGATTAATTAAACATTATTAGTTAATTACGCCTTCTATTTTAATCAATAAACCCCTTTTATTGGTTAAATTCCCCTCTTACATCCCCCGAATCATGCTAATTTTCCTCTAAATCCCCTCTAAATAGCTTCTACAAGCTTATCCCTACCTATTAATTAATCACATTTGATTAATTAGACCCCTCTCAATTCCCATAAAGTGCACATCCTTTATTAAACATGCATATCCTTTGCATTTCTTCTTTGGGCTTTATCCCACATCCACCAAATTTCTAGCCTTTCCTAAACAGACAAGCTATATAAGGAACCCTCCTCCTTCCCTTTCTTCTTACACCTCATTTGCATTAGTGAAAACTATAGGCATTTTGATTTGAGTCATTCTCCATTGTTGGAAATAGATTCTCCATCTTGCATCCATTCTCTCAAATTGAAGAGCATGGGAAGATCCAAAAATGGCCTTGTAGCCATTTCTTGGTGAGATCTCATCTTCAAATCTTGAGGAAATAACACCAATTTGATTGTTAGGTGATCTAATTAGGTTCATTCATTAGGTAGCAATATTAAAGAGTAGGAATGGCTTGACATTTAATGGATTTATCATGTTTATGTATGCGAAGTTGTTTTCCTTAAGCTCTTATCTTATGGTTCTATAGTAAATTTGGCTTTGCTTTGAAACTACTAGGTGTTATTTTATTTTAATTAGCATTGCAAGTTTATTATGCTTGTATCCATAGTAAATGAATCATGCATAAAAGCTTGGAAACCGGGAGCATTAGGAATCATTGTCAAATCAACACATGGTGTTCTAACTCATGCGATGAGAAAGATGTGGGAGTGATGTAACATTAGAATCAATAAGCATATGATCATTAGAAGTGCATCGAGATTTGTGCCAAGAAACAAATTTGAAAGCCATGGTCATTGTGACATTGTGAAGGGGGTATGAGTGTCTCCCAACACCTTAGGTATTGTAGATGTAACAACCATCATAAGGGAAAAATTTCTAGATATAGGTAAGTGTGTAGTAGTATGCATTATGGATTGAGCATCATGTGGATGATAATGATACATAGTGGGAGGAGTATCATGGGTGCCAATAGAAAGTTCATCATGTAAAACTAGTAGCATTGTAATCCATCACTGGAGAAGAATGACATGTAATGTGAGTAGTAACTTCATTATCATTGATGAGAGGGATATCAAAAAGATTAGCAACCGATGTGTGAATCTATTGTAGCATTATCCATGGAAGAAGCGTTACAAGGGCATAGTGTGTGATGGCATGGGTATAAAGGATTACATGCATAGTATATAACCAAGGATGACCTAGAAGGATATTAGAAGTGATATCATGAGGTATAACGTCGCATAGAACATTAAGAGGAAAGGGCCTACAATAATGGGTAGAGTGATTTATCCCAACACTCTCTTAGGTGTGTTATCAAAGCCATGGATACATAGAGTAGATGGAGTTAGATCAACAACATAAAATTCTATTTGATGGAGAAAGGAAATGTTGCATATATTAAGACCAAATCCATTATCAACTAAAGTACACTTAACAAGCACATTATGAATTTGAACTGAATATAGAATGGGGGCATTTTCAACAGTTATATGATAAGCCGTAAAATAAGTCTACATAAGCAAGCCAGATAAGTAAATAGATTTGTATTGAAAGTGATGTTTGATCAAAAAGTGATTGTCAAATGAATAAAACAACCATATATCAAAATAGAATTTGAATTTTACAAAACAAAAAGAGGTTTTTTTAATCTAATGATGTAAAATAAAAACTTCAAGGGATTGTCTCAAAAGTGTGTATTTTTTGAATTATGCCTTAATTACTAAAAAATGTAATTTTGAATTTCAAAAAAATGTGTAAAACGTTTAGGCAAACAAAAGAGGTTTTTCTTTAAATATGTAAAATTTAAAAATAACCTCAAAGGAATTTGAAAATAGAGTCGTTATGCTCAAGATATGAAACAAAAGGTTATTTGAAAATTTGGAGTTGTAGAAAGTGACCCAAAGGGTATAACCAACCATGAAACCCTAGGAAACTTTTTGCATATCAAATTTATGGAAGATGATAGATGAAAATCAAGTGTTAATCTAAAGATAAGATGCATATATGAACCCTAATGCAACTAGGGTTTGGGCTGGAGAAGAATAGATCCGATAAAGAGCATGCGAGGATCAACTTAACCAAATGATTTTAGAGAAATTAAATCTTAATCAGAGGACTAAGATCAAATAGATATAACAATAAGAATAAAAATCTATCATGCAAAATACAAGCGTGTACAATAGGGATATAAGAGCAACTTAGCTTGTATTTAGATATCTGGATTGATTCTAGGCTACAAACTAAGTGGAACAAGCTGGATTTGGACTAGATATGCTTTGTCTGGAAAATTGTAATATGAAACTCCTTGGAGAGGACCACTTAGACAAGGATAAGACCACTCGGGTTCTAGTGTCATGGGAACAACTTTGGATATGATCTTCTCGGGATCTAAACTTGTCTTCTTCCCTTCGCTCTTTTCATTATAGCTTCACTATAGAGTTCTACTTGTCACACTTGAACCTCGTAAAATAAACTCTAGATACATGCGCAAGGCTCAAGAAAATATTAGATGAAACAAATAATGTATATGCTTGATTCAAAATGACCTCGATGGTCACCCTAATGTGATTGTCACCAAGCGCTACACTACATTTCAAACTCTATACTTATCATAGTGTGTGTGTGTGTGTGTGATTGAATTTTGTCCCTTAAAGCTAGGTTTCCTTGTTCCGATAATAAAAGATACTAGCTACAATAAAATTTCCCTCAAGATGAATGTGTGAAATGTAATTCAAAAATAGCCCCTCTTATGCAGTGAATAATGTAACCCAAATTCAATCTTTGAATGTTTCTCTTTTCCCAAGTAGTAGATAGTAAGTAATAGCCCAAGTTGTCCAACCCCTAATAATAGTGAGTAAGTCATGTATATATATGATTCCCTTGTTTGAATTTTGTCATTAACAACCAAAAAGATTGACCCAAAGTGATGGGTAATAATTTAGAAAATATAACAAATGATGTGGCAATTCAAATTTGAGAAAAGGAGGGAAAAGGACAAAAGCACCCAAAGGGGACAATAGTGCATGGGTGCTCTGTCCTAACGGGTGATAGTTTCGAGATTCTTGGAGGATAAATCGGAAAATATAGAGTTGGGTCACACATTTTCCAATGTTCACAAGTAAAGTGGTCATTCCAAAAAAGTAAATGATAAGAGTATCAAAAGGATAAAGCAATGTAAAAGCAAAATAAGTGTTTTTAATGTATATTTTTCTTACTTAGGAATCATGCATATAATAACATACTTAGAGGTGTGATGTAAGTAGTAAGTGCATGATTTTGTATCTACCCATCAAGTACAAATAAGGGAAAATGTATCATATGAACAAAGTATTAATTATTTGAATATATTATTTAAACATCTATATCACATATCCATGAATGGAAGCTTCTAATGTATTGATGGTGGATCATCTCTATCATTTTCTTGACCATTTCTCCGATTGTTGAAATTCATCCGGTGTAATAGATCCATTCCCATCTCCAATAGGGTCATCTAATGTATTTGTGGCATTAGTATTTGCCCCTCTTCTTTCATTAATCGGTTTTCTATATTTCCAAATCCGTCATGAGTAAAGTTATTCACTTTGTACCGTGATGTGTAAATTCTCAAACAATTTTCAATTTTTTTGTCAAGCTTGTTTCATAATTTTGACTTTATAAAGGACAAGGCACTAAAAGCTCTCTCATTTTCAATTGAACCCAAAATCATTGTTTGACAAAGATCATCCAATGAGAAAAACTCATTCATCGTAAAATAGTTCTTAACCCAAAATTTTTCATTTCCGGGTTATTACTCCACACTCTAAGGGATTATCCAAACATTTGAATTGCTTAAGAATTGTAGAGGTGAATTCATGGGATTGATCAATCAAATTGTCCTTGTTTAAAATACCTAGAATATTCAGTTCATTGATATCAATAGGATTACAAAAATGTTAAATCAATGTAGTCAATCTCTTTTGGTAGTCATCCTACAAAGATCTTTCATTTTGGACACTATTCCAATAAGTAGGATTTAATAAAACCATTTCTTCAAGTAAATCATTCCTAGTAAAATGTTCCCTTATTTATTCTAGTATGGAAGCTGCAATTTCTCTTAACCTTACCCTTGTTGATGATACAATGTTATCAAAGAGTGTCCCTGTGACATTTACCTTCTCAACCTTACTAGTTACTATTTGAAAGAAGTGCATTGGTATCTCATATCCATGTACAGAAGCACATACTTATCCAAACAAGTTGAACCTCAAAATCTACTTGGATTTCCAATCTTTATCAAATTATTCCAACTCTCAAACTTTGGACCCGAAAAATTAGTCTCATTGAGAAACAAATATTCTATTGTCAGACAAACATGTTTCCTCAAACTAGAAAAATCAACAATATATATAGTTATTTTTGGAATTATTTAATTAAATTATGTATTCCATCCAACATGGGAAGGAGAACACACAACATCGTCAATGTCTCTATATCATTCAAACGATGTATTAAATCTCGAGCCTTGTCCACTTCCATGTGATTCTACCACATTACTCCCAATAAGGATTGATACTTATTGTACACCCTATAAACCAATTGATATAATGAGATCCACCTAGTGTCGAAATATTTTAATAGTTTGTGTCCATTTGTCAATCCTTCGCAAAGATTTGGAATTCCATGACCTTTTAGGACTATGACAAAAATAAGCATGCACCTCTCGAACAATTTCTTCAAATTTTTCTATAAGTTTAAATTTTATGACTATTTTGTATGCTAGATTCATTCTATGAGCCATAAAATGAATGGAAATCGATACGAGAAACGAGATGTTTATATTATTACACATAGACCATCACGATGACATCAGTAGTACATTGTTGGCATGTTGTCCTAATAGGAGTTGTCATTGATGTAAAACCACATTAATGAAAAAGTGAATGTTGCACTGAAGTCATATTATGTTGTTCATGGTAATAACATGATGTTTCAGATGTATATCATTTGTTACAATGGGATTTAGTGAGGTGTGTTTTCTCTAACAAGCCTATCCAGGTGCCTAGGAGATGTAGTTTGATAGTGTGAGCTTCTTGGATGCTTAATAATCATTTTGAAATGATTTATATCATGTTTTGAGGGTTCTTAATCACTCACAATAGTGGCATGGTGCAGGTATAGGTGGTTCACTTGGTTACAGGTGCTCATTGGGAGCAAGTATGTTTGCTTGGAGGTGTGACAGTGTGGTTTGGAGCTATATGAGCTCATGGAAGAATGAATTCAAGTGTATAATGGAATATGAGGTATGTTTGGGTCATTTGTAAAGGTTTTATTGTTTAGATATTGCATTATTTCAATTAACCCTAACTTCTACAAGTGAGGATCTAGCATGCAAGCATAGGTAAGTCTTAGTGATTGGAGATTTTGAGACATGGAATTAATATTATTATTATTGGAGATGTAATAGGGATAACTCATGATGATCTAAGGAAATTTTAGGTTCCCATGATGTGTATTTTGCTAGTTATGACTGATTTTGTGAGACATGGTGAAAATCAAGTCAAATTCCAGCTCGAAGTTCAACTTCAGATGCTCATTGTGAACAATGTGATTTACATGGGAAATTTTACCTTTCAAGGATTATTAAAAGGTGAATTTATAAGGTTTCAAAAAATAATCAGGTTAGTTGATCATCACGTTTTTATGAACGAATGTTAAGAAGGCAAAATGGTTTAAAACCCTAGTTAAACCCTAGTTAGGAGCAGTTTGGCGAGAAAGTGAAGTGTTGTGACCAAATTTTGATTGATTCATAAAAATTTATGATTGGATGTTGTATAGGACTCCTCAGGATTTCCATAAATGTATGGTTGAGGTCATGGTGATGAGTGGGTCCCACCTAAAAATAAAAGTTTCTAGAGAAGAAAGTTTTAGGACAAGATGGTCCAAAGGAGTAATATGAAAAATTGATGGTGTATGATGATTGGGAGTTTTTATTAATTTAAATGGATGTTTTAGGACATGTTCATGTATTTTCATGGTGTTTTGAGGTCTAAACAGGTTGACTGGTCAAAGGGTATTTTTGGGATCTTAAATAATATGGTCCAAGAAATGAGCATAACCTGATCTAAAGATGGAGTTATGAGATGATTCAAGTTGAATTGGAAATAAGATACAGAAATAATTCCATTGATATATTTCTTGGATCATGATGAGATCATTTTATAGGGTTTTCAAGGCATTCTTTGAGCAAGAATATTTTGGCGATTCAAGAAAACATTTGTTTTAAGTACACGTTTGATGATAGTTTAACCATTATATGGATTGGGTGTTTCTTTCTATCACATGTAATGTGAATATGGATGAATAAGGGATCCAATGAATCCATTTATAGGGCTTGAATGCATTTGTAAATGATTTTATGAGCTAACCTTTTGGAAACAATTGTTTTGGCAAGTTGATCTTATGAAGGAAAATGTTGTTGTGGTTTGAAGTGAAGGATGTTTCACGACTTATAAATTTCTTAGAAGTGTTATAAAGGTTATGTAATTTATTTTGATTGGTCACATGGCATATTTTGGTTGAGTATAAGTGATTGTTGACCGGATGAAGTTTCGAGGGTGTTTAAGGGTGCATGAAAGAAGCTGTTTTAAGAATCAGTAAAGGAAATTGGGCCCATAAATGAAATAATTTGATTGGTTGATATTAATTGTGACCATGTATGAATGTAATATGATATTTTAATCATGTTTAATGGTTAATGGGTCATGAAAAATTATGGTACTAATGTTAGGGCATTTTTAAGAATGTGCCTATGGGGTTTTGAGCCATTTTTGGCACATGTAATCAAGTTTTTGGCTAGCCGACATACTTGGGTCATTTATGAATGTTGTAATTAAAATATATGAATGTTATAGAGATTTATGGGTCAAAATTATCATGAGGGACCGACCTCTTTTGGTTTGGAAGGAAGAAAAACATATTTAAGTGCTTGTTTGGTTCATTTTTGAACTAGTGCTCTTAGAGGGAAGGTGTGCAACCTAGAGGGAGATATTTTGCAGGTATGAGAGCATGATTTTAAGGCCAAAGAAGAGAATGGAAGGTTGAGGAATGTTTTAAGACATAAGAGCAAGATGATAGAGCAAGCATTTGAGAGATTGAATACCTAGTGTGTGAGCTAGGGTTTGTGAGCTGAAATTGTGATCTCCATCAGTTGTGGCAGAGAAAAATTAGAGATCAAATATCTTTAGGTGGCTGATTTGGTGCTTGGTCATATTTAGGGGGTTTTAGCCTCCTTTTGGAGTGGGTGCTTCACTAAATTAGGGGTTGGTGCTCCTTGGAGTGTTAAAGCTCTACTAAACTAGGGGTTGGTGCTCCTTGTGGGGTTGGTGACTCACTAAATCGGGGTTGGTGATCCTTGTGAAGTTGGTGCTTCACTAAATTACTTTGCTTTGAGTAATATAAGTAGAGTTTTAGTGGGTTTTCTTCCCCATGAGGGTTTCCCACTTACATATGGTGTTCTTGTGTTGAGTACTTTACTTTCTTGCTCTTGTGGTTGATTTTGCATGTCTTAATAAGCACACATGATCATGGATGTTGTATAAACAATATGATGGATGAATGTATGGTTTGGTAAATGAAAGGAAATTTATCGTAGGAATGATTCACCCCCTCTTAGTCCCTTGTGCTTCTAACATATAGATGCCCCATTTTCCCTAACACATATCATCTTTGTTGTGATTGAATAATCATCCATGTTACCGATCTCCTTCAAAATTCTTATTACTGGTTCACAAAGGTTTCAACATTGAAGTTCTCTCTCATCTTGTGAATAGTAAATAAGTGAGGCTATCTCACATGACCCTCAATGGCATAAACATGTATATAGAACCAAATAATATTATCTAATGTTGTAACATCATCAATATACAAAGACATGTATTGTGTAGACTTAAGTTTCTCTTTCAAGTCTTTTTTCATAACCACAGCTATGCATTTTACCCAATTCCAACCACGCTTTCAGACTAGTGAGAATGAAGAAATTGGGACACCTAGAAAAGACAACATCTTATTATGTTCAAGAAAATTTGTTATAGGACTACCTCTTTTCATAATGTGAAAAATAATTAGTTGAACTGTTTTACCTAAAAGACTATTTTGAATGACCTTGTTAAATTGAGATGTAATTGTCCCTCCATTATGTGTAACTATTCTTTCAGTTATCTTGTGCTCCTCAAATTATTTTTCATACCTAATATGTAAATAATCATCCATAATTTTCCATCTGGAAACATTCTTCACAACTATGTCTATAGTTTTGTTTTCATATGTCTTTTCTACGTGCTTCTCAACAGTATCCAATTTAAGTCACATTGTCTTGTCCCTACCCAATTTCCAGCTACAGTTTGTACACTTACATTCTTTGGGAGGTTCAACTTTATTTTCATTTTCAACATGTTCAATAAATGAAAACTTATAAACCCACTCTAACCTGAAATTCCTTCCCAAGTCCCACTTTCTTACCTTTCTCTTTCTTCCATAAATAGGTGTCCCTAAGTATTTGGCGTGGTGGAATTTAATTTTTGTTGACTACCAAAATTTTCACCTCCTACATTCAATATGGTAAGTGAAAACGTCCTAGACTAGAGTGGAAATGTAAATCATCCAGTGATGCGTTTCAACTTCATTCAATGGGATGTCTTCAAGGGGAGACATTTCATTGTCGTTGTCATTGACAACATCAATCATCAAATCATCAATGAAATCATTATGAGTTTCATTTCAAATGCAATCATTATCCTTGATAGTGTTGGTCCTATTGGAGAAGGATGGGATTTTGTAGATGGTTTCTCAAAATAAGATGCAATTTTTGTATGTCAGTACCAGGAGGTGTTGCACTTTATTTTTTTCTTGAGGTTCCCTTTTTAGTTGTCATTTTCTTGTAAGGATGCTTTCGAGTTTGCCGCAATGAGATGAAAATAGAATAAGGCATTGCAGTGTCATGTGACATAGAAAGAAAAATGACACTAGAGATGATGCACATATATTGGCAATACCGTAAAATAAAAAATGACATATTTTAATAGATTATAACATTTACAAAAGCAAATAAAGAAATGTGACATGATAGAAAATAAATTTTAAATTAGATCAATACTGAATAGACATACCTGCACTAAGTACTTGTAGGATGTAAACTGCAATGCTAGAGTTGGAAAGACCTTGATTTATTTGATTTTTGTAAGCAATATGTTGAATCCTTTTCTACTACTTAGAACAATGCCTAAATTGCAAATTCACAAATAAGAAAAGGTAAAAAGTGTGTTCTCTAGAGTAAATACTATGTGTGTGTAGGGCAAATTTAATCAAATTTCAAAATTTCTCCCTAAAATGTTGGCGATTGTGACCAAAGGGTCCATAGAATTCTTGGCGATCCAAGAATGTTATGAAATCTAGGCTCGTCGATTACACAATGATCTATTAATACACATTGGGATTAGAGATTTGTTGGCTATTTGCATGGGACAAATTATTGTTTGTGTATTTTGGGTGAAACATGGGTAGTTACATAATCATCCAAATAGCCAAATGCATATTCCAAAATTCCTACTATTCGCCTAATTACGAATATTCACCACTAAAATTTTCCATGTCCACTACTACAAATGAAGCCAAAATAATACATATAAACTTATGCACTCACATAATATCTACCTAAACAATATCGCTAAGCCATATGGTCAATTCCATAGGCCCTAATCTTCCTCATCCCAACCAAAATTTGTATGCCCTCCTCATGTGTAGTGACACATCCACAACCAACACATGTACCCTCTCACCTACAATATAAATTGTAGAAGCCCCCATGTATTCTCTAAGGTAACAATAACCTTATTGAGATCTAAAAAGTGTAAGTGCATCCTACCTCTCAATGAGTGTGGTCATTAACTATATATTATAGGGCACATCCCCGAATCTATAAATATGTCTCAAACCATCCCCATTTAGTATTTACCAAGATGCATCATCCATACCCAAATCTAACAACGTCTCCATATGCTAGAATACGAAAAACTCTCAACTATGTAGGTATATTTGTAATCATAAAAAGAAAATATGATGTAAATTAGTACCAAATCAATCATATGGCTTATTAAAAACATCAAAATCATCGTTTCAAAGTTATCTCAATGATAAAACTACAATTTTCATTATACATGACAAAACCGTCCATTTGGACGACTTTTTTGGACAAAAATGTGAATCTTAGATGGTATTGTCACAAATCAAATGAAATTGTCCAAAGTCCGATGGTTTCCTACCGTGGGATAAAACCACTAAATCTTGTTTTTTATGTTTTTCCTACTAAAAATGAAAAATTTACATATTTTAATGCCGTAAGAAGAATTTCAAGTTACTCACCAACTTCACATGTTCCTGTGATTATATGGCCTTAGACACTTTGTTGAAATGTAGTCTAAGATCTCCTGAATGTGTGGCATAGTGTCTATCTCAACAATCTTACAAATTACGAATGACGTTACTATTGACTTTTCAACCTTACTCTTTATAATAAGGTGACTTTTCAAATATTACTATACACCTTTAAACTCAACTCTTCTTGATTACCCAATCAATGCCTCAATCTTGTCTATGTGATAACTCGAGCCCTATTTACCAAATTCTTAGGTCATTAGTATTGTTAGGATTATTATTACACATACTTTGGTGCCATGGTGTCATTTCCACATATTATATGATATTGGACATTGTGTCAATACTTTTCTCACTACTTTCTATTGATTATATACACCACCATAATCAAGATCTAAATTGCTCCAAGCACCATATCAATTTATTGCAATCATAAAATCAATTTGCTTCAAACACTTGTATTAATTACCTTTAATTTAAACAATTCAATTTTGGTTCATCTCTTTCACCAAAAGGGGGCAAACATATCGTCTTGCTATTCAATTTTCCCTCTCATATAAATCAATACAATGAGCTATTTTATGACAGGATGGTCAAATTAAGGCACATTAATGCACACATACTAAAATTAATAAATCCAAATCAAACTACCATTGCATTTATCACAAATGCTGAGGGAAATTAGCAAATTAACACATGTAATTTCATTTTACTATTAACACTCATACAATGCATGATGGGGGCATGAGGACTCATTCCCTTTCAACTTTGCACAAGGTTTCACATTTTGGACCTAGATCCATATGCAACCGTGTGTCTCATGAGTGAAAGGTTTTTAGGGTGACTAGAAAGTTGTGTGGTACCCTTTTTTGGTGTTGGGACACCTGATTCCGTCGTAATTCTAGATACTTTTTAAAATTTGAGACTAGTCACCCATAATCCTCCATAATTAAAATCTTAATCTCTTTGTCTCCACACACTTCGAAACCTATGATATATTCTCCCTATCTCCATATGATTCAACCGATGATTCACGAGTTTGTCATACTTTGGTTACTCTCTCGACATGCCATATAGTTACACAAATAAGAAACATTATCATATACACCCTATTTTCTCCTTTAAACTATAAATAATCATTCACTAGATTAAAGGGGAGGGGATGTAGACATCAAACGTTGGCACAAAGTATTATTACATAACATTTCCGAAAATTATACATATATGTGTCTTAATCAATGAAACAAAGATCTAGTGGTGTAACTCCTGTATGGTCCTTTATTATGTGGCTTGACTAACTCGATGTATGTCATCTTATTTTGGTATTTTGCATTTTCTTATGTCATGTCTTAGAGATCTCTCTGTCTTTTTTATATTGACAATTTGACTATTTTGGGTCCTTAAACGGAATTATCAGTTTTAGATGAAATAAATAAATAATTTTGTCTAAGAAACAATTTTGTCCTCCATTGCTTTTGGGTCTGTTGTTTACTCTTGGTCCCTTTTATCACCGTCTTGGGTCACCATCTTACCTAATGAATACATAAGTATGACCATCACTTTTAAATAAAGGGTGAATTATTTAATATAAACCTTGGTTTGTTCTCTCATCTTAATCTCACAAACAACTCCTTACAGACTAGTCTCAATCGATATTTTTCCAAACTCGACACCATCATCTCAATGCATCAACACTTCTCTATCTAAAACCTAATTTGACGCTCCATCGATGCTCCCAAGTTTTTGTATGGTACAAAAATATCACACAAGTTGGGCTCAATGCCAACCTTCATGTTATATGGTTATACACATGGCTATCACACCCATGGTTGGTGCCACATAAATATACCTATGTACACAACATACACGTGAAATATGATCTAACATATCAACAAGAAGGTCGATAATTGACCATTAAAAACTTGACTCCTTATATAACTACCTCTTATGTGTGTATGCTTGTACTCAACTAGTAGATCGCCAATATACAATTTCATGTAAAATCCACTCTACCTTGGGAAAATATATTGGACTCATTCAACTAGTTTTATGATCCCGAAAAGTCACAATATCCTATTTTTGGATATTTGCACCCACATATTTACCTATTAAACCTGAATAGAAGGGAATTATATTGTTTATCATATTTTTTATGAATGTGTGAGTTTATTTGTATATTTTATTGCATGTTCATTATAACTCCATAATTTATTAATTTGGATTATAAATATTTCCCCAATGTCGTTATCCTAATCCTTACATTGTGTATCACAAGAATTATCAGTTGATACTTTAAATATTTCTTCAAGGAGACAAAAAGCTTGCTAAGAACAGATAAGATATGTTGATAATTCTTGATATCACGACTCTATATATGATCTATTCAAACACAATACATTTAAGAAGATGGATCTTAATCTCGTCACCTTCCAAAATATGTTTAAGGAAAATGTGATATTCTTTGGTATGCCAAGTACAAGTAGAGGCAACGTCAACTACATAAAAGAACATGAAATCACATTTGAAGAGGGACACCTTTATCAATACCATTGAGTAATTGAACATAATGATTACAAGTATAAGGCTCAATTTCAACACATGGCTCAAAATAAAAGAATATAATAATATATGCCTCAAATAAATGATGTTGATAGAATTCAAGGTATACTTCCACAAAACCATGTGTCCAAATGAAGAAAAGACAACATCAAAATTATAAGGCTAATGGATCAATAATTAATGCAAGAGGTCATAGAAATCACAATCAGTAACAAACCATATACATACTCTAAAGTAGACAAGTTAGTCCTAGGGCACTAAGGTGTCGTCAACCTAGACAAGCCTCATAAAAATTATAAAGCAAACTTTAATGTGGAAATCAAAGTGGTCCCCACCAATAAAACTTTAAGAAAGCGTAGATTTATAGGGATAAAGGATTGTCTCCACTAGTTACTTGTTCAACATTAGTTATTAGGCCTTTAGTTTTAACTATTATATATCGATAATCTTTTAATCAAAAGAAGGTTTTTTTTTATCAATTTATATATTTCAAACAAAAATGATATAAATGTTATCTTTGGCTTTCGTGGAAATAAATGTCTATAAATCCAAGTATATATTACTTTAATTTATGTTTATTCTTGGTTAAGTATTTAATTAAATGTACATGTGATTCAATATTAACTAGAAAATTGTTACTTTGTGTACCAAATATTTCTTTAATTTGAACTCAATCCCCAAAAAATTATGTTAACCATGTGTTTGTTATAAAGCTTGATCATTTATTTTGAATTATATTTCCTTTCCTCATTTAATTTATGTTTGTTAACCATGTGTTCATTATAAAGATTGTTCACTTATTTTATATTAATTCTCCTTTATTGGGTTTATATTAAGAAAAGGAATGCTTATTGCCTACAAATCAATTTTTAACACCTTTGTAAATTTTTGTTGCAATATAATTTTTTTCCTAGTCGCTTACTTGTTTTATGTAGTTAGTCAAGTGAAACATCCCATAAAATTTGAGGAACTAATGGTCTACATACTCTACTAGATATTTTTCAACTTCCAAATTGCCATGATAACACCAACACAATTTCTCAAGATAAAATCTTGCATACAATTACAAACATCCTCTATAGAGTTAATGTCTTAGAATCCGTGACCACCTCTAAATGAATAAATTATATCCACCAATTCCACCCTCATTAATCGACCCAATATTTCCATTGGAAACACCATTAATAGTAGTATTATATCAATAATTTAGGGAAGAATTCAAGACACTAGAAATTTCCTTCTTTTGACCTTATATGGAGAGAAATTGGGGTTGAACTATTAACGATGATTAAACAAATAGATAATGAAATTACTCGTGATCACCTTTTTAGCTTTATCACTATTTCAAAAAGAGTGAAATTGATATTAGAAAATCAATCGACATGGAAAATTAAGCACAAAAATTGGAGAGAATGTACATCTCCCCTCCTTTGTTAACTTGCCCTCCTACATTGGATCCCCAAGGTCGAGACCTATTAATATAGGGGTGGATATATCCCACATATGTGGATTGGTATTGGGTTTGAAGTCCATAAATGAGTTGAACGGATGGCTTATTATGAACTAGACTCAACCCTCCCCTAAAGGGGGCAACCAACATGTCATTTCCATTATTGAATTAAAAATTCATCATTGTTATCTCCTTTGTTGTTACTCTATTAAGCCCAATTTCAATAGAATTAGTGGCACAAGGTGACACTCTATCACCCCTAAGTGGGGAAATTGTATGACTATCGCATGGATCCATTTACAATTGTGCCTACACTAATATATAGCTCAGTCAACCATCGGGAGAGAATTCTCTATCTAATATATGTAGAGGGTCACCCGCCTCTCCTAACTGACCTACATTCACATAACATACGTTGTTATATTATCCCCCAACGGATTTTTGTGAGTTCATAACAAGGTACTCGGTAATCACATTATCATGTACTAATGGCAGAGACATGTTATCCTATCTATACTCCCCTCATCCGACCCCGTTTAGATTTGATCCATATATGAGGCCTCCTATCTATATATGGAAGGATACATTGAATTAAAAGCAACTCTCATCACACTATAATGCGGCTTGTATCTTGAGGTAAGTGAATCTTATTTTTCACCATCTCATTTTTTCATCATCTAGATGTTTTAAATATTTTACAAGTAAACATTAGTTCTCCAACAATTTTTCATCATCCAAGAGTTTTATATATTTAATAAAATAAACATTGGATGTCCAATGACTTAAAATTAACAATTAATCCTAATATGATATTTTGAAGAATTAAAGTTGGGATGTTATATTTATGATTCCTATATGACAAGAAACAAATAAATTATCTCAAGACGCTAACAATTTATGTTGAGTTATGTAACAATCAATTGAGTTTATAACATTATAGTCAATAAGAAAACGAAGTGTAAATCAAGTTTAAAAATGCACCAATGAAGATAATGTCCTTCACGTAGCTATAATGTACTTAACATATTAGTTATCTTGGTTAGATGGGAAGTGGTCTCTCATGCGAGTAGGGAAACACAAAAACACCACTTATAAGCATGTCTTAAGAATCCCAAATTAAATAGCCTCACAAAGATAAAACAAAAAGATGCATAGATCATTAGAGAAGAACAAGTGATGATTAAAAAGGTCTCAAAATTATGAAGAGTATACGTAATCTAAATAACACAATAAAGACAACGAGCGTGAAGAGTTCAAGGTTAATGATATCGCCAACATTAGTACAAATTAAATATTACAAGGAGTATGAGAAGTTAATTTTTTATTTTAATATACAAATGAGACTTTTACTTACGATACACGAAGGGTTATTATGGAGTGTACTTTTAAAATTAGAGTTAATTTAGTTAAGATAAATACTAATATGTAAATGTTATATCTAGAATCATAAAAACAATAACATATGATAAATACACATATCCTAAATCATGTAATGATAAAATATGGAAATATACAAGTTACGCTAAATAAGGAAATTTAGGTTAGGGACCACGGTTATAAATATTGCATTGTTGTATGAGATCTAGAAGTTGAATAAAGGATCATGCATCGTAGAAATGAGTTGTGCAAAGTGTCGTCATACTAATTGTAAAATATGGAGTGATGAAACTAAGTGCAAGGCAAAATCACCCAATGTGGGAAGAAATATTAAACAATTTTGCCTTATATGGCTAATTTCGAACTCTAGTGATTTGCATTGAATATCGATTTAGGCATTTGAATTGTTTATAAATAGCTCCTTTATGAAAATCCTAGCTCTTTTCTTGTAGACTAGAAAGGGGTTAGTTTGATTGGGTTGGAATGACCTCAACCCATCCTTAGTGGTGTGATGAACATTGCATTATATACCAATACTATAAAGAGAGATCAAGTCACACACGTTCTCTCTCCTAGTCAATGTGTGAAAATGTGAAATAAAATTTGATTTGATAAGACCATATTGAGGCCTCTAATAACTTGCCAATAATTTTTGACATGATTTGTATCATATGATAGTGTTCTAATGCAACAACATGAATTGTATTCAAACTTCATAACTTTGTTGATGTGATTTAAGGAGCGATAACATAATGCTATTCCTTAGAGTGTTTGAGCATGAGATCACCTACAAAGCCAAAGATTCAAGAGGTGTCCCTAATGAGTAGGGTGTATGTGTTTTTCTATTTGACTTGTGTGAATGATTTTACGCTCAATTGACCCCAAGCCAACCGGGGTACCTTGTGCATTTAAATAATTTATCGTAAGAAGTGCTCAGAGAAAATGTCGAGGCTAACATCAAAACCATCAATTGATTATGCCCATGAGAGGTGATTTTGTCCTTGCTTAGCTTGGGACCCAATCTTAAAGTGGAGATAGGTGGTCATGAGTGGAAGATCTATTCTCGTATATAGTGTGATTATTCTTCATGAGATAAAATAAAAGACAAACACTTGGTGGCTTTGAGTAGATGAATTGAGTGACATGCATGTAGGATTAAGTCAATTAATGTGTAAATGGGAAAAGGTTAGGATTAATGTCAAATGATTATTGTCAAGTGTCTTTGGTCCAAATTTAAGGTACTACGATTTCCCACATTGTAATATACTAGTTTAAAATTTTTGGATTAAAATAAATGAAATATAAACACAAACCTCCCAATGGATGTGGTATGCATGAGACTAGAAGGTGTGCCTTCCTCTCTTTTTGTCATACATGTGAATGTGCAAGTCACGTGTAAATTGTCATACATGTGAATGTGCAAGTCACATGTATAAACATGTATGAATACCCAATAAAGATGCTTGTAAAATTAGTGAATAACAAGAATTGAAATTAAAACGTGAAACAACTACACATATATGCCACCGGTGCCCAATGTAAGGGATGTGAATATTGTATGTGAAAACTTTGGCATTTGATATTTTCGTGAACAATTGTAGCACTTGAGCCTTTAAAAGAGCCTCTTTAGCACTTAACTTACAACGATGTTTATGTAGCACTTGAACTGTTATGGATCCAATGCAAAGACTCGAGCCTTTTATGGAGCCAAAAGTAACACTAGAGCCTACTATAGGGGCAATGTATTTGTGATCTCGATGTATAAGCCATAATGCGTTGTATATGTCATAATTTGGAAAAATCTTTTGAATGTGTTCAAAAAAATGTGTCATTTGGAATAATAGTGTGGATGTCATTATAGAGTATATATTAAAACCCTATAGTTATGATATGCATGATTTTTTTAGAAAAATCCCACAATGTACCCCTTTTGAGATGGGGGATGGCGCAAAGGATCACTTAGCTCAAAAGAGAAAGTGTTAGTCATATAAAGCACATGAGCATAACATCGATATGTAAATTATATCTAGTATACTAACTAACATGGTAAAGGAGTAATGTGCATTAGATATAAGTATTTTGGGATCAAGTAGTATTTATATTCAAAGTGTAACGCATATCATAAGAATGTATAATAGTTGAGTATATAGCATAGCAGTTGATCGGTAGAGTAGTATGACAACAAGACTCTACTCTTGATGGATCCAAACTAACCTATGACACAACATGACATAACATGACATGATAGGCCTATCATAAACAAACATAAATGACAAGACATGACCAACTTGACCAAAGTGTTAGTAGTTAGTTATTAGCTTATGCGTGCAAAAATAAGTATGTGTTTAAACATTGCGCCTAGATAAAGAAGTGTAACAATAAATGTGTTGAAGCAAATTTGTAATAAGCAATGATATAATTGTAAAAATGTATCAAGTATGGGACTACATTGGGAATGTAACAAGCAATGTGTTATGAGAAACTTGTAAATCAAGAGATATATCAGTTAATGTGTTAGAAGCAAATACATAATAAGCAATGTTTTGTGAGCAAGATATGAATCATAATATGTATCAACCTTTAATGAGCCATGAATGTAACAAGGAATGTGTGTTAAACAAGTATGTCAATAATCCATGTACTCTAATAAAATGTATCATACATACAGTGTATGTCATAAGCGATGTGTCATATATGAAGTATGTCATATGCAATGTATAACTAATGGAAATAACTCAACCAAGATAAATAATATCTCCTACGAGATTTGTTCCTATTTAAAAATGTAGTAAGTAATGTGTTCATGAAGTAGGATGGATGATAGACAATCGATGCATGTGAACATAAAGAAAACAAACAATTAAATATCATACATAGAGCAACAATAGCATATGAGAAAACAAAGCATAGATCATATAAGTGCATAGAGAAAATGGAGCATAAAACATAAAAGTGTATAGAGAAAATAGAGCATAGAGCATACAAGATACTAGAGCAAACAAAGCATAGATCATACAAGGTCTTGCACTAATTGTTGTCACTTGAAATTTGCACCCTTGTTGAATCAAGAATTCAGCATTTCAATGAAACAATGAGGAACCTTGAAGGCGTGGATTCAATCAAAGCCTATTCTCGATGAAAGGATTGAATCCTCTCACCCCAATTCACTACAACTACACTAACCAACTTCTACTCTAACACTATCTAATTCCTAAACTAAGAATCCAAGGAGACAGGGATGAGAGAGAAAACTGAAAATAAAAGGGGAGGTGATGCACCAAACTGGAAAATGGATCAATTCTAGCTCTAAAAGACAGATGTGAACACACAAGTGAAGATTTAAAAGATGCACACATATTTGAAGGAGAATAATTGAAAAAAAATGAAGGCATACAAGAGGACAAAGATATTCACATTAAACACAGAGCATTCAGAGGAACAAAACCACACTTGCATTAATATCACAACTTAACCATTTACAGGACAAAGCTGAGGCAAAAAAACTCCCTGTGAGTTATAGAGGTTCATGAGCAAGGATTTGAGAGCTCAAAAGGGCAAAGCTCCAAATTCAGCAAAAAGTAACTCGTATTATGTGCCAAAGCACTTACATTTATAGAATTTTATGGAGAGTGGAGAAGAGGTTGATCACATCCAATGATTAATGAAATCAACCACCCACCAACACCAAGGACCAATCGCCATAGATTTCATGAGAAAGGTATGAGTGCTCGACATCGCTCCAATCGCACACCATTAGATTGCCAGTGCAGGAGAACAAGTGCCGCTCAAAATTAAATTCAAGTTGGAGTGGTTGAGTGCATGGTTCAAAACATGCACGGTTTTTGTCATGCCTCACGAACTTTAGATGATTTTGCTTTGATATGCGACTTTCTTCTTCGTTTAGCAACTTCTTATGTTATGTGGCTTTGTTTGCTTTTCATGACCCGCAGCCTCAGATAATCCACATTTAACTTTCCTTCTCCACATGTCGCGGTGCTCCACTTCTCCGCCTTACAACTTTTAGGTCTGCAACACTGTCCCTTTGTTCTTTGAGAACCCGCAGAACACTTAATTCTTTTTCTACGGCTTTTAACCTTAGTTGCATTCAAACTGTCTCGCCTTTTACCGAGGGGTGTCTCGTAGTATTCTTCCTTGCATCACAACTTCTCCTGAGTGGACTACATGCTTAGTTGTGCGGAATTAACCAAATCCGCAAAATTCCATATTTTCCAAGTCCGCGTAACATTGTATTTCCATATTGCGAAGCACTAAGCTTCATGGACTTGAAAAAGTGTTAGTCTTATTAGGTTGAACTAACCTCACCTCACCCCAATGATGAAACTTAGTGCAAGGCAAAGTCACCCAAGTTGCGCAGAAACATTGGACGATTTATGGTCTTTGATGGTTTGAGTTGAATCTATATTTTGGCAATCGAATTGTTTGTCTCTAGGTTTAGAATCTCCTATCAAATTTCTACAACCTGTAAATAGATTCTCCTTTGTGAAAACCGTAGCTCTTTGATTGAAGATCCAAAAAAAGTGTTAGTCTTACCAAAGTTGAACCAATCTCACCTCACCCCTAGTGGTGTGATGAGTGTTGCACTATGTACCAATACTCTAAAGAGATATCACACTGCACATAGTTCTCCCTCCTCATGAATGTGTGTGAATATACAAGAAAGTGATTTGGCAAGACCATACTAAGTCTTCCAACAACTTGGCAATGATCTTTTGTGTGAGTTGTAACATATGCTAGTGATCTAGGGCAATGACATGAGATGTATTCATACTTAATAATTTGTCGTGCTTTAAAGAATGATAACACAATGCTAGTATTTGAGAGTGCTTGGGTGACAACCAACGATTTAAGAGGTGGCCCTTAATAAGTAGAGTGAATGTGTTTTTATATCTGCCTTGTGTGAAAGATTTTCCATCCAATTAACCTTAAACCGACTTGAGTGACTGATGCATTTGAAAAATTGAGTGTTGGAAATGCTTAGGACAAAGAGTCACCAAGTTCAAAATTGTTCACCGATTTCCCCTTGTCGAGCAATTCATCCCTTGATTAGCTTGGGACATGCTCTAAAAGAGGAGATAGGTAACCATGAGTTACAAGATTAATTTTGCAAATAGAATGAAGATTCCTGAAAAGCTAAACTAAGTGACAGACACCGATTTAAGAACCTTGAGTAGAGGAATTGAGCAAAATACACATATGAAAGTTAATGTGCAAATAGGAAAATGATGAATAAATGCCAAATGATTGTTGTCAAGTGCCATTGGTCTGAATTTTGTGTACAACAAAGTTTTCTTGGAAGGTGAATAATTATGTTTGTATAAAAGATCAATATAATGTACAATGTGCAATACTGAGGAGTATTTCATTGTGAAGATTTCTTTCATAATACTTGAAAATGATTAATTAATGCATGATTAATTCAAGGGCATAATGTTGTTTTTGCATGTTTGCTTTATATGTTGTGCCTTGTAATTTTGCAAAGAAGCCTAAAGAAGTCCTAAATGTGTTAAGTAAAAGGTTTTTCAATGTCCATAGAAAATAAATATAGGCAGCTACCATATACCCCATTCTTATCTCAAATCATTGATACCATTTAGATGCATCCTCCCAAGAAAAAGGATTGCTCATGTCATAGGATACCATAAACACGTCCTCCCAAGAAAGAGGATTGCTCAATATCATAGGATACTATGAAAACATAAAATACATCTACAGCATAGATGACTCACAAATGAGTACATCTAGAGGTTCTCTTCCATCATACATTTAAGTGGTGTCAATGACTTGAGACTTGTGACATTCAAAAGTAATATATTGTGAGGACACAAACATATGAAGACAAAAACACCAACAGACCAACACTTATTCTCAAAAGCTATCAGATTGATTGTTAATACAGGTATATTACAGCTACAAAGAGACCGCCATCACGGGTGAAACACAACAGCTATAAACATAAAAACATTTTATGCTCTCTCCATAAATAAGGGGTACTGAATCAAGATGAAATGCAAACTCTTATCACTGAAATATTGCACTTGTCAAGTTTACTTTGTCAATACAATATAGCTCATCCACATAGGAAAAGTAAACACCACACGAAGAAATGCAATGTACTTCCATCTCCTAAAAGCATTTTTGCCAAAGTAGCATTTAGAAACATGAGATTTTTACTTTACACCACTACCTAATGATGATAAAATACTCCTACTTAGAAATGGCTAAAATGCATAATGAACAATCAAGTTTATACAAAGACATGCTCAGGGCAAAGTCAAAAGCATTGGTAGATAGAAACAAATTGCAGAGTCAAAATCTGCAGGAACAGTCAGCAAAACCAAATACGTACATGATGCTAGTCTGGCAAACAATCACATCACTACCTGGGATTAAGTGTAAAAAGGAATCTACATGGAACAAACCTATATGCCCAACTAGAACATGATCGTTTACATGGAATAAATTAAAGATATTACAGATAAAAGCACCATAATATTATAGTAATAGTAAATACCAACAAAAAGCAAGGTGAGGCAAGGAAAAACTGCATGTGAAATTAATCAATAATCAACTTAACTAATCATGGGTCTTCGACTACAAAAGCAAGTAGCTCAAAAATTACTCAATAAACAAATAATAAATGCAATATTGAGTAGATCAAGAGCAGCCACAAGAAAATGTTTCTTCAGCCCTTTGTTTCCTACAAGTGGCTTCAGCATTGAAAGAAAATGTTTCTCCAGCCCTTTGTTTCCTACAAGTGGCTTCAGCATTGAAACTACTCAATATTGTCCTTTGAAATGATGAAGAAGCTGCAACTGACTCTAATTAATTTTCTGGAAACATTGCTGTTAAGTCCTTAGTCACACCCAAACTTGTACAAGACATGTGCAAGATTCTCGTCATATGAATTTATGAATATGCTCATTGGCATAATGCTACTGATGCTGTCTCATCATCCAAGGGTATATTGCCGAAACAAACATATAGCTTTTCTTTTATATTTCTGGAACTTGTCCAAGGTCAACTCTGTCTGAATTCACAAAATTGAAAATATTGAGTCAGGTGATATAGTTCTAATTGATCGGGTACTATGACAGGCACCATACTTTAATTATCTTCAGTTAAAGTGGGCAAAAACATTATTTCCAATGGCAACAAGAAAAAATCAATGTTATATTTAATTTAGCTTCCGGATTGATGAGCTGCATAATTTTTTTCTAACCAATGCAACCGAAATGAACAAGTCCAGGTCAAGAAGACAGTTCCATGTAGAATGTCGTAAAAGGTATGACACAACCTTAAAAAAATCTCCTTACCTAACCACCGGCCAGACTTCCACAAAGTAAAATGCATAAACACCAATCATCATATTCTTCGTTGCACATCACCTTTCCTGCCAACTGAACATGTAATACCAATACTATCAGATAAATACCAAAAATAGATACAAATTCTAGCAGAAGTTATGGCAATCAATACATGGATCTGTAAAGCGTAAGGATGATTATCATTTAAAACAAATTACCGAGGATCACTTTCAATATGACCATCTAAGTATCCATTGTCAACTGATGCACTGCCTCGAAGAATGTCCAGGCCCTCCTCATGCCTGGCTGAAAGCTCATCCATGGCTACAACCGTTTTCTTTGCACTGGATGCTTCTACTTTCAACTTGTTATTATTATATGCTGCTACACCAGCTATAGCTGGAAATAATACCAAAACAACTTGTCATTCCCGTGCATTCTTTTATGAGACTTATTGATTTTAGAAACTAAGAGAAGGCAAATGACAGCTCTGAAGAAGCACTTGTCTTTCTAACTTATTTATAATAAGGGGCAGCGAACTACTTGTTTAACATACCAACACCATAGCCAAACAGATTTATAGTTGTAAGTTTCAGTATCAGAAAACAACAGTGCAGACAGTAATACAACCACCCAGTCCTTGACAACACCAGCTACCCGAATTGTCAGTGCACTAGTATGTGAGATAACTAGAAATACAGACACGTTGAGAGCAAAAGTGCAGAGGGAATTTAATGACATAATAACTGGATCAAATCTCCAATTTGTTGTTGAGTCCATCTTTGGCTTCTCCAAAAATATCCACGGAATAAAAAGGCATATTGCACTGCATAAGAGATGATACAGATGAAACATATCAAGAAGAGGAAAAGGAAAGGGAAGCAACTAACATTTTGCATCTGAAAACGGTAAAGCATACTTCTTCCCACACATACCTGCAGGGGCTCACATAGTACATTAGGGTTATGGGATTCAACTTTAGACCTTTTCTCTTAACAAGAATCTCCATGAAAATAAGTCTCAGGGCCTCTCCAACAACTCCACCCATTTGATAAACCACCCCTATCCAGTTGACATTTATTTCTCCATATGATGCCACAAGGACTCCAAAGCTAATCACAGACATAATTAGGAACATTTTACAGCTGAGTACCTCAAGTCCCGCGGCTGCTCCCAACAAGAAGACGGCTACAGGCACTGTGGAAAGGAAAAGAAGGTTTAAGAACAAAAGCAAACCTTGGGAAAGCATTTGACCCCATGTCATGCATGAGGTTTAAAAGAAGTCCGGACCTACTTTTAAAATGTTATTTTCAAAGTGAAGTGAAGTGATCTAGTAGTGAAAGTACTCACTGATAGCTTTCAACATTTGTGCGAAGGATACCGAAATGTACAAATAAGCTGTATTCCCAAGCCATAGCGCCATGGCAAACATTGCTCCAATGGGAAAGACAGTTCTCATATATCTGCAGTATACAAAAACAGTACTTTCCTTGAGAAGTTTACAAAATACTCGCCAATCAATGGATCTTCTACATGTCCCAATATGCCTAAATATTAGCATTTTGCAAATAAAATTATTGAAAAAAATAATTAAAAGCAGCTCATGAGATTTATTTTATTAGAAGAATAAAATTGCAGAGGATACAATTAATTCTATAGAACTTGACAATAGTTTGACATTCCAATAAAAACCAAGGAATACACAGACAAAATCTGTATTTTCTTTCCAAAAAAAAGGCTAAAATTTAATTTCACTTTAGAGTAGGATTTGTGTGATTTTTAAATCACTACAATACAAAAGAATCTAACATAGATTTGATTACAAATGATAAATTAAGGCTAATAACAACAATAAAGTCGGCAAGATGGAAACCTTACACAAAATTAAAACCAATATAAACAAATATTTTTGTGAGAAATATCAGTAATATATGCAAGGAGAATTTCAATTGACAACATCAACAAGGAAGAAAACTAAGTGATCATAATATGTGATGGATGGCTTGCTTGGTGGAAGGTAATTCTCTTCAAAGACCGCCTATTTTCTCTGGTAATAAGTGTTTTAGATGAAATATATTAACTGTTAAAAAAATCCAAGTGGCAACCATTACATATCTTCAAGTAGAAGTGTGGGGATGGGGAGGGGGAGGCGGAGGGGGAGGGGAGGGAAGGGGGGGGGTAATTCAGTGTATAAAGCTACAACCAATATTTCACCCCACATTTTTGTGAGAGAATAAATATCAGTAATACATGCAATGGGACTTTCAGGTGACAACATCAATAGAAGAAAACTATGTGATCATGGCATGTAAGGGATGGCTTCTTGTGTGGAAGGAATATTTCTTCTAAGACGGCATATTTTCTCTGGTAATAAATGTTTTAGCTGAATGACATGAAGTATTAGAAAAAATCCAAGCAGAACTTGTTGGGGATAACACACAAAGTTTGCACAAGCATTGCATATAAACCTGAAGGCAAGATTTCCAGCTATTTTCTAATAAAGGGTAACTGTCTCTGTTACAGCACATATACGTTCTCACAAACATCGTGTATAAACCTGCAAGCAATATTTCCACCTATTTTCTAATAGTGTAGCAGTCTCTGTTACAGCACATATTTTGTAAATTGGTTTTCCCCTCAAGCCAAAAAGATGGTTTTAGACTTAAATTATCTTTTTGACAGATACTTTCCAAACACATACTAAGCACCAGAAAATGGAAAAAGAAAAATTGCACGAAAGAAGAAATAAATATGAAGACAAAATAGAGATGGTGCTGTGTACTTGATAAAAATATATTTATTTTATAATGTTAAAGAGCTATTTTTTCGTAAGGCTCATAATTTTGATATTAGCCTATAATGTTAAGTTTAGGTCCTTTTTTCATAAAAGGCATTATGATTTTTTTGGTTATGAAAACATTCTTTGTGATGAGAGTGTAGTGCCCTGCCCGTTGCACCAAGTCGGAAAGCTTATTCAAACACCGTCATTTTGTTAACGGTTGCGTTGTAGACGTTTTGTGCAAATTAAGTGATCAAATCCTTGTAGAGCCTTGTCGTGAACCCGGTTTGGTGTGTTGTTGTGGATTTACATTTACAAGTTAATTAACCTGAGATCAAACTCCTGTGGAAAATGGTATGTCTATGCCAAGCAAGTCATAACCTCTGTTTGAGAGAGGCTATTGTAAGTCAAAATTCATAAAAGTCTCACCAAGCACCCGCTTTGACTCTCAACGTTGACTTGAGGTTACGAGTTAACGGTCAGTGATCACTTGTGATTGAGCATGCGAATAACTACAATAATAATAAAAATCTCAAGTAATAAAATTTAATAATTAAAATGATAAAATGAAATAAGAATAATAAAATAAATTAAAACAAAATAAAAGAATAAAGAAATGGATGGAATGATGAAGTGCATGTGGGATGGATGGGGAAAAGGCCAAGAGGCCATGCAGGAGCATGTGGAAACATGTGCAAGGCAGGTGTAATGTTTGACCAAATGATAAAAAGGAGGGGGTAGATCTCATAGAATGCGGTTACGAGTTAACGGTTAGTGATCACTTGTGATTGAGTACGCGAATAACTACAATAATAATAAAATCACAAGTAATACAATTTAATAATTAAAATGATAAAATGAAATAAGAATAATGAAATAAATTAAAACAAAATAAAAGAATAAAGAAATGGATGTAATGATGAAGTGCATGTGGGCTGGTTGGGGAAAAGGCCAAGAGGCCATGAAGGAGCATGTAGAAACATGTGCAAGGCAGGTGTAATCTTTGACCAAATGATAAACAAGGAGGGGGAGATCTCATAGAATGCGTGAGTGGCTTGATATGGTCAAACAAATGGAGTTTGTTGAAAAGACCTTGGACAGCACTAACATTGGCATTGAGTGAGCTTTTAAGGCGCCCGATTGACGTTTCATGTGTTAGACCTGGAAAGATTATTGGGGATGCTAAGTAGAGAAATTATGTAATCATACACCTGCCCCATGCCTAGGAGCGTAGATTATTTGACAAAATGCCAAGGAAAATGATTTTTATGGGATCCGTGATTGCAAACTATGGTTGTGGTTTTCAAGCAAATGCAATGTGTTGTAAAACACCACTCCGCAGCCTGGCCGCCATCTCCCAACCGTCCATTCCACCTTTGCTCAACATAGCCCAGCCGCACCAAAGGAGAGCCTTGTAGCAGGGTATCTTCTCCATCAAGCAAAATGCCTCCATGAAATATGGTCATGTTTGCCATAGTTGCAGGTTATTCACAAAAACAAACTTGTTGAATGGTCATGAGGGAGGAGGATTTTTAAGCAAATATGTTTGGCAAGTGCTAAAGCCAAACTCTATTACCTTGCCAACATACTCTCAACTTGTGCCAATTGGCTCTTTGAAAAGCTTTGGAGATCACAAAAATAAATGCAGCTAGCTGGTTTAGCACCAAACTCCATGGCCTTTACCAGTTCCTCCCAGCTTGTGCCAAAATAGGATCTTTATTTAACATTTGGGAGGTTTGGAACAGCACAAGGGAGTTTTGCAAACTATTTTTTAGTCTCATTTGGTTGTTGGTGATCCGTAAACTGCCTCTTTTAAACAATAAACAGATCCTATCTTAGTGATAATGAATGAGAAATTGCTAGATTTCTTATTAGGACAGTATATTATGCAAGAATCACTCATAACAATACTGAAATGAAGAGACAAGAGACAAGGAGACAAGAGTTTTATCCTGGAGAAACCCAATGTGGGAAAAACTCTAGCTGGGTAAGCAATTGCTTCCCTTTCACTATGTAATTCTCAAACAATACAAGTTCACTGCCAATATATGGCCTTCAAGAAGGATTAAGACTCCTTCTATTTGTATTTCCTTGCTTACAATCCTCAACAAGAAAGAACTCTGTTGTTTGTAAACAAACAAGAACAATTCAGACTTTCTCCTTTGCTCACACTTGAATTCACTCAAAACCACCTGCCTAGATGAATGAAAGTGCTTGCATTTATAGTTGCTCTGCCCAAGGATGGAAGGAAAGGCGAAACGAATCGAATTGGGAAGCCCAAACATTTGCAATTGTTGAGTTTCCCCATTTTGGCATCATCGGGTGAAAAACCGCCATTGTCTGCAGGAGGCGGTTGCACAACCGCCGGTGCCTACCAAGATGTGATTGCGCAACCGCTACTCTATGTAGAGCGGTGGTTCCACAACCGTCGCGGTAGTTTCGTAACCGCCACACAATCGTCACACAAAACAGAACAAGAAATGGATTCTTTTCGTCATTTGAAGTTGTCCCAATCATTGTTAGCCTGACTTAACCATTTTCCAAAACAATGAACATGTTGAGGGGATGTACTGCAAGTTTCAATAAGAGAATACATAGAATTGGGTACTTCTAGATCCATTTTTGGATCATTTGGCGCCAAGGTGAATTTTCTTCCACATGGAGCTGCTACTGAAAAGTCCTTAGAAAGTTGTAGAGCCATACACCACAGCCCTTTCCAATTACTCCCAGCTCATGCCAAAATAGGAGCTTTGGACAGCATAAAGACATCCATTAAAGCACAATGAAAAGCGATTTTATTTCCTTCTAAGCACCCCTGCCTGGTAGAAGTGAGGAAGAATACACAAGGATGTGAACTGTATGACTAAACACCTCAAAGAAATGTGTTTTCTTGAACTGCAATGATTCCAGATTTTGCACAAAATGGATCTGTGGAAAATTCCTTAGGAGTCGTGGTCAATTGGAACATGATGGTAGTAGGGTATGCACAAAATGGGAGCTTTTGAGTAGTTTGGTTGGAAGTGGCACTTCAAGTTCTTCTTTGTATACACAATTCCCCTGCAAACTCTTAAACTTTTTCTTCCAACTATATCAGCCCTGCATTTCCAAGAAACCCCCTTATAAGCATGTATGATAAGCGTGGAAATTTAGTGGATACTTGCAAAGTGTTTGACCAAATGATTGAAGGGTGATGTCTTTTCATGGAATATGCTAATTGCAATTTACATATGACTTGGGTTTTCCACACAAGGCATTGGAATTGTTTCACCAAATGCAGCGAACGTGTGTCCAACCCGACTGGTTCACCTTTGCCAACATGCTTCCAGCCTATGGCAAAATAGGAGTCTTGCAACAGGCCATGGTCATCCATCAAGGCATAATGGAAAGAGGATTTTGGCAGACGTTGTAGTTGTTTGTGCCCTAGTAGGCATGTATGCTAAATGTGGAGGCTTACACAATGCTCGTGAACTGTTTGACAAAATGACTAGAAGAGTTGGGATCTCATGTAATGTGTGTGGTCCCGCCTGGAGCACCTCGTGCATCGCTTCGTCGCTTCACGGCAATGGATTTCTACTCTCCTCCTAGCATGTTATTGCATTCGCTTTCATGTTTATGAGAATGGTTTGCTTTGAGTTGAGTATTATTTGCATAAATGAAATGAACGTTAAAATTTGGTTATCCATAATTAATTATAAAATGATCATCTTACTGTACAAGCAGTTTGCAAAACGCTTACTCGGATAGCCTGAAATCAACCTCTAAAAATCTAGCCAACAAAAACTTAACCATCCATGTGGGGCTTCAGATTAGCTCTCGAGTCGTGAGTGCGAAGTACTTGTAAAACTATGTTGTGTCGAAAAGAAAAGATCACTTTAAAATGTCACTAAACCTCCCCAAAATCAACATGCAAAAAGCGTCTCAGCCTCTTCCCTTTATTTTTATCGTTGAAACACATTCTTCGTACAACCCATAAACCTCATCGAACATTTGTTTAACGCATTTATGAAGCGAGTTTCGGAAGCACCTTGGAGAGCTGGTTGCAGGAGACACCCGCTCGACGTTGTGAAACCCCTTCGGAATCACCCCTGGTTTAAATGCTTACAAATCTAGAAAACGAAATCTACCACCGCAAACCTCCTTATTGTTATATAGACCATTGCGTACGATAATTGGTTTCACCTATTTCCCTCGAAAAGTACCTTTTCCATGTCTGTTTTGGAGCCACTTTGTCTTAAGTTCCTCAAACACAACTACAAAATTCCACCAGCTAGCTCTGGAAAGATACTTTCAAAATGAGCTTCGATTATCGGTTTTGGTCCCGTCGGTTTTCCTGCATTCTCCAAATGGTAAAGAGTGTATGACAAAAGAGAGGTTCCCAATTGGGTTCTCAAATGTAGGGATCCAATCTAAAACCGGCCGCACCATGCAGATACAAAAGTGCTCAAGGAGCGTTGAAGTCGTAAATCTAGAGGATAGTAGCCCTAGCCCTAGGATAGCTATAAGTTTCCAAGGTCTACTAAGATAAAGATAGGTATCCTACTAGGATTCTAAAATGGAGAGGAAATCAACCAAGGGGTGGATAAAGCCAAGGGGCATAATAACAATAAGACAAAGCAATAGATCAAAACAAACCTACATCTACTCTAATCTATAACAATGAATGACTAATAAAAACCACATACATACCAAATGAAAGACTAAAAAGGGTTAGAAATACTTACATGTAGCATGTGTGTGACCGTTGATGCATAATCCTCCCCAGAGACAACACCGAGAAAGAATTGCTATGAGTGAAGGGGGAAAGCTCAACAAGAAGATCTCCAGTCCTAACTCACTATGGTGACCCAAATGCAAAAGAGGCAAGCTTCAAGACTCCAAAGTCAGCCAATAAGTGCACATGTAGTGCAAAATAGTGCGAACAAAAGCAAGTATAGGTGTGTTCAAATGATTGTTAATTCGTTGTACTACTAAGAAATCAAAGGGGTATATATACGACGTAATCGCCATGGGTGATGGCGTCAGCTATAGAGAAGCCAAAAACAGCACCATTGCCCATGAGCGGTGCATCGGCCTTGGGGGATTCACCGAGGTCATGGACTGAAATCACGAGGAATGGAGGCTAGAATGTGCATGGAGGTTAGTGACGAAGGTCCAAAGTGACCGAAAGCAAGGATAATAACATGCAATAAGAAGAAGCAAGTGGACATAATGGGACAAGTAGACATAATGAGTGCAATGTGTGAACAAAGGGAAGAAACAAGACATGTATAGGGTGACTAAGGCTAATAGCGACATCTCTCAAATGTTTTGGTCTAGCCCACATGACCAAATCTGATCATACCCCAATTTCGGTAGGCCCTTCAAGGCACCCGCTCAGAAGGAAAATGCATCAAAGAACCCCCGCACAAAAGAAATGGTTAGATAACATCAAAAATATGGTGTATATAGAGAGAAGGTTAGAAGTGTTTTATTCCCCATTTGGGTGTTCGATGACATTTTGGTAAAGCCACTCCGTAGTCACTTGGGCTAATTTGAACAATAAAGTGACCAAGTCTTGTTGAACTATTCTAGACTTTTTCGAGACACCCTTCGTGGGTACAACTAATTGATGTTTGGGAACATATTTTATAATCATAATTAACCCCCCTGAACACCTTAAACGACATGACAAATGGAATTTATGATTTGCATGAAAATGCTTCCCTTCCCTGATTGAATCCCTTTAGTGGGAGTGAAAGCAATAAATGTGTGATGAGATTAAAACCTCTTCCAACTCTAAAATATGAATAGACTTCGAATGTTGTGTGTAAAACTCGATTGTTCTCTCTCATCTCATTCTTGGTCATGTAAATGAAATGTTGTTTTTGCATAAAGAAAATGAATGGTTCTCTCTCTCTACCTCTCTCTCTAAAACCCGAAAAGTAGTTATGATTTGAAATGTTGTGGGAAATAGTAGTCTTGTTCTCTCTCTAAATTGTGAATGCAAATCTTGATAGCATTGTTAGATGAGAGGGTGGGATCCATGTCAGCTTTGTGCTAACACCATGTTGATGCAGGTGGCAAGAGGCGGCGGAAATAAAATGTTTATTGTAATTGATGGTTGAATTGCAGTTAGATCTCTTAAATGTGTATATTTTATTTGAAAAGAGAAATTGAGATCTCTATTGTTAAAATTAATGTATGGTTGTATTTTGGATGGTAATTGCATCAGTTGAAATTGAAAGTATCAATTATGAAATTGTAAAATATGATGTGATTGCGAATAGTGTGTTGTTTCTAAATGATTTATTAATAATTGGAAATCGGTAATCAACATGTCATTTTAGCCTTGCATGACAAATGAATATTACAACAATAGAATGAAACAAATAAATAACTTGTTATGACCCTCATCCTTCAACGTAACTTAATTAATTATCTGTTATAGTGAAACCGAACCAGTTAGTCAAAATTCTTAAACCATGTGACAACCTATGCTATATTGTGAATTAACATTCACTTATACTATGTAAAGTGGGTTAGAATTATATGACCTTTTTGGAACTTAGGATGACCAATCTCTATCATTGCTTGTCTTTGTTAGCGAACCTTTTGTAATGGTGACTCAATGTACCTTGTACATTCTACTCACTAAACTCATGCGAGTAACCTTCTGGGAGTGTTATCATAGCAAGTAACAAGTGAATGTCGATAATTTGTGCAAAGCTTCGTGAAATGAAGATGTTGTAATTCTCCTAAAGTTGACCCCGTTGTGAGTTGTAGACATTGCAAATTGGAATGAATTAATTCTAAGACCTCTTAAGAAGTTATTTGTGGGCAAAACCTTGTAGCCTATAACAACTACTGAAGTTGTGTCCAATAAGATGTTATTGAAAGTGTAAAGTGAAACTCGAGTTCTCCCTTTAACTTGTGGTTAATTTTTGGGTTTACCTAATCGAGTAAATGAGGTGTAATCCTTGTGAGTAAACATTATAATAAAATGGAAAATTTGTAAATCAAAAATAAGAGTTGTATGCATTTATGTGCTTTAAATGATGCAAAGATTAATGATTAAACAAGGAATGTAATGGTAATGAAGTTGTAAACCACAGAACCTATGTACATTGTGAATGAAAATCCCTTCTCTCTTATGGGATTTTGCTATCATGTTGTGTTTCGCTCCTTCGAGAAAATGTGGTATTAATGTCTTGTTGTCATGTAGTGTGGGGGTGGGATTCATCATTGATTGTAGAATAATAAGTGGGTGTTAGTGAAAAAGGAATAAAGAGTTGTATATTTTATATGGAGGAAACAAGGGGATTTGTGGCTAATCTTAGTAGAGGTATTAAGTGATGATAAGTTTAAGTGGAGGCATAAGTGTTGAAAAATTGTGCTTGTATGTTGTAATCCATGGAGGAACCAAAGGCTAATCTACTTCCTTAGTGGAGTTATAAGTGAAAGTGAATGACTTGTTCTTCCCCTTACAAGCCTTGTTTGGCTTGGGAGTGTGTTTGGTTTTATTTTGAATTGTTGGCATCACCCTCTCTTTTGTCCTAGTTGTGCAAAGAGGCAATGCATGTTACTTATGGTTCAGGCATTGTTGTGTTGCTAAGTGGGCCCAAGTGTTGTGAAAGAAAAAAGGAAAAAGACTATCATGATGTTGGCTTGTGTTTTTACCTGAGTTTTGTGGGAGTTACAAAGAGGCTTTATGAAGTTTTCTTTTAATTGCAATATTTCTTTATGATGTGTAAAATGTTAGGAAATTTATTGTTTACATTGGCATATGGGTTTTACCGTACAGTGAATTATTATTTACTTACGGTTATTATGTAGTTAATTGAATATATTGTTATAACAACAATATATTTAATTGTTACACCCGTATCTATACCGGGTAATTTGTTATTGTCACTTCCTATTTTATAGGAAGTTGTTTACCTATACCTATGGCTATATAATAGCCGGTGTAATATTCTTGAGGGTGTGAGGAATAGAAGAATCATATTATTATTCCGTGTTTTATCTGTGCAAAACTGGTTTATATTTCAGATTTGGTATCAGAGCGAAATTATTCCTATAATGGAATCTTAACAATTTTATAGGAGCAGTCAGGTTGTTTACAGCGCTTCCAAATAGTGCAGATTAAGATTATTGGTGGCCGGAGTTTTATCAAGGCTCAAGAGTTATGTGGCGTTGTGAAAAATGAATTCAACCAAGTGCAAGAGCATATACATTTACTCATAAATAGCGAGCGTCTTTGCCCACGCATCTGTCGAGAGACAAAGATTTGGATCTGCTCCATATGTTCGCTCTGTCAGGGCATACTGGCAACATACAACAGTTGAATTTCATCGATGTCTTCTATGTTTTGATTAGTCAAATCAGATCTGTTGAAAGATTGAGGTTCTAATAATTCAAATCTTAGTTTTATTCCTTCTATTTCCTGAGGTGTGCATTATAAGTCCTGCTCAGAAGCATTCTCTCTCAAAAGGCACTCCACTACATTGACTATCATTACGGACGCCTCCATTTCATGACAACATATACACATGTAAGTGACTGCCTGATTGTGATTATTCATGTGTCTGATTAATACTTTGTAAGGCTTCAAAACTGGCATCGACTTTTGAGTTTGGCATTGAACTTCACACCTACCAGCGAGCTCGAATTATCCCCAATTCACAGCTGTCATTGATGCGTAGCAGCACCTCCAAGATTCATAAGTCCTTTATATCGGCGGATTCAACATTCTAAATTGGTGGTATGCAAGTTGTAAGTATGAAGTCTGTACTTTATATTGAACAATCAAACTATTAGTCATCCACGTTTGGTCTTTCATATCATTTGCCCACGTTGCATGAGACCATTGGCTAACTCATTACATTGAAGCATATTGTCAAATCTTTTAGTCATGGAGAAATTAAGTCATATTGAAAAGTTTGAGGGCAAAGATTTTCATACTTGGCAAGTTCGGACCCAATTATTTTTAATCAACAAAGATCTTTGGGATATTGTTGATGGAAAAATAAAGAAACTGACGGATGCAGATGAAGCAGCAAAATGGGAGAGCAAAGACCGAAAAGCTACAACAATCATTGGATTGGGACTATTTGATGCTTATTTGCATCATATAGATTTGTCTAAATCCTCTCATACAATTTGGAAAACATTAAACAAATTGTTTGGTTCACAAGCTGGAAGCGCAGCGATAGCATTGAAGCAAAGATTGTTTGGTCTCAAAATGGAAGAAGGTGACAACATGGTAGAGCACATTAGTAAGTTTCAATCCATTTCAAATCAGTTAGCTGGAATTAAAATAGATGTACCTGATGATGATGCAAAGGCTGTTTTATTGAATAGCATGCCAGCCAATTATTCTAATATGGTTTTTACATTGAGTAAAATTAATCCTAGTTTAGAAGATCTCATTTCTTCTTTACTTGAAGAAGAAAAAAGAATTATGATTGTTGAACCAGAGGAAACTGCAATGTATGGTAGAAACAAGAAAGAAAAAGCATTTGTTAAGAAAAAATCCAAATATGGTTCAACTTCCAAAGGTACAAAGAAACAACTTACCTGCTACTATTGTAAACAAATTGGTCATATATCTACAAATTGCAGGAAAAGAGCACAAGATTTACTTGATGGGAAACTGCAAGATAATGCCATGACTTGTTGATGAAGGAGAGAATGAAGAGGAAGGAAATACTACTCGTACAAAAAATCAAAGTGATGAAGAGTATCTCTACTAGAAAATTCTCTAGATGGAGGATGGAGGTTGGAGGTCATTCAACGACCTCTCGTTAGTCATCAACGATGGGGCCACACTTTTGGTATGATGACATTTTTTTGTTGTGTGGTGAAGATTTCAGTCTTTCAGTGTTGCGTGAAAAATAAGAACAGATGATGTAAATTCCTGTTCACTTGTGAGTATTCCTCATGTAACCCCTTTTGTAAAAACATTGTAGAATATTGATCAAAATGTATTGTAGCAATCATGATATTGCTGCACAGTTGAGAAGTTGATCATGAGCACACAGAGGTGGCATGCTACAATCAAAGAACGAGATATGTTTTACCATGTAAACACTAAGGGGGAATGTTAGGAAATTTATTGTTTACATTGGCATATGGGTTTTACCGTACAGTGAATTATTATTTACTTACGATTATTATGTAGTTAATTGAAAATATTATTATAACAATATATTCAATTGTTACACCCATGTATCTATACCAGGTAATTTGTTATTGTCACTTCCTATTTTATAGGAAGTTGTTTGCCTATACCTATGGCTATATAATAGCGGTGTAATATTCTTGAGGGTATGCAGAATAGAAGAATTATATTATTATTCCATGTTTTATCTGTGCAAAACTGGTTTATATTTCAGAAACAAATTTAATCAAAGTTTTCGATGATTTTGAGAGAAGATTTTGGTGAAGATTTTCATGATTTTGAACAAAGAACACCCTAGGGAGACATGATGTCATTTTTGTTGAAGTTTTTTCATGATAGAAGAAATGTTTGATGTTTTGTGATGAAATTTTTCAGCAAACAATTTTTGTGAGAATCTCAATCTGGTAGAGCAGTTAAATAGTTGTGTTTATTTAGCGGTGTATTTGCCCAATGTAATACTGTGATTGTCTGACTTACAAGACTGATCATTCTGAAACTATCACTTATAGTGATTTTTTTTATAATTTATTGAAACTTCAAATCCTTCAAGATGGAAGCTACTCTTTCTATCCTAACTTCTTGGAAGTCAACTTAAACTTAGTATTCCATTTCAAGTTAGAGAATGAAGGTATTTTTAGATGAAAGTAGTGTGGGATATTTTTAATGAAACAAAATAGAGACCACCATGGGCATGAAGTGCAGCCCAACTCTGGCAGTGATGATCAACTCTAGCAGCGATGATATTGTACCCTCTATTGTTGATGAAGACAATTGTTGGGGATAAGACTGGTTGGAAAAACCTGTGTGCTATGAACTAAACACATAAAAGAGCTATGCTTCAAGAATCTAAACAACTCACAAGGAAATGGTACTCACAGAATACACAAGATTGTTTTCGGGATAACGCTTTCGAGTAAAAAAACCCATCACACTAACCTTTGTTAAATGGTATAAACTAAACCGTAACATCCTACTTCAAAGTTGTGCAGCTTATCATTTAACACTTTACTATATGTACACTATATTCTGTATAATATGACAACTATACACTTTACCGTGTATTTTCTATATTGTCTTCTTCAAAGAGGATCCATGCCCATAAACCAACAACTCACTTTGTTATGCCCACACAGAGAGAGAATATGCAGAATCACACCAACTGCTGACCAAAGTGATTGTTACATAATATTTCTCAACAAATTCATGTCAGAGCATCATAAGTCACTAGTTGCACACCTCTAGTTGACAGATACAGACTAACAAATGTAGGATAATGCCTCATGATTGACTTGTGGTGCATTATTGTGTTTCACACCAATGCGCAACACCATGCAATCTCCCTGGGCACCAGTCCTGTGCATAGCCTTCCTGCTCAGCCATAATATGCACAACCAGCACTTAATTGTGCAACACCTCTACACAAGTGTCTTGTGCAATAATACAGGATCGCTAACTATGCACAATATTCTTGCACACAATCATCCTATGCTAATCCATGCAAAGTATGAAACACATTTCCAACAATCTCCCGGTTGTTGAATACTTTGCACGAGGGAGAATGAATCCATGCTTTCAACAGCTTCGAACAACAATGCCCGTCGATTTCTTGCGCCAAGATAACTTCTCAAAGCTCATTTCCTTTGTCAATGAATCCACAAGATTTTCATTTGTGTCACTCCATACATGCTTTTGTGTCTATCTTTTATAATTAGAGAATAGGTTATAAAGTTCGTTGAGGAGGTTGAAGAGGTATAATCACAATATACTAGCTATCAACATTATGAATAATACACGACTAATATATTTAACACCCCCATAATGACTAAACAAAAGACACCCCAAGTTTGTCCTGAAATTTTACAAACAAAATGAAACCAAGAGGTTTGGTCATTAGATCTACAAATTGCTCTTGAGAGGCATAGTAATGAAGAGAAATATCATCAAAATCAACCAACTGTTGTATGTAATGATGATGAATCTCAATGTGTTTCGTGTGAGCACAATATACCGGATTTTTCGTGAGCTTCACTACACGTTGATTGTCATGGAAAAGTGGAGATGTAGTCCGAGGAAGCTAAAAATCAACCAAAATCTAACATAGCCAAACTACTTCACTACTAGCACTGACAACTGCCTTGTATTTTTCTTTGATGGAAGATAAAGCCACAACATGTTGAAGGTTGCTCTGCCACGAAACAACACCTGAACCAAAAGAAAAGATGTACCTAATGGTAGATCGTCAAGTATTCAACTGTCCATTCCAATCAGAGTCTGTGTAACCTATCAATTTGAAATTTTGTTGTCCTCAAATATAGGATGCCAAAGTCAAGAGTTCCTTTGACATATGGCGAAACTTGTTTTGTTGTTGTCCAATGTATGAGCATTGGTTGGGACAAAATCCGAGAAATATAGCTAACGGCAAAACAAAAATCAAGTTGTGTAGACATAAGATATCAGACTGCCCACGATTTGTCTATTGATAGATTCATCAACCAGCGATGAATACTTATTGGCTGACAGCTTCATTCCGACCTCCATAAGCATAGAAGAGGGATTGCAATCTGCCATCCCAAAATTCTTGAAGAGTCTTGTGGCATACTTTACCTTGACCATGAAAATGAGATGGTCATGTTGCCATAATTCTTAGATCAGTTCGTCAAAAGCAGGACATAAATCTGATTTCACTCGCTGAATGTAGTGGCCCTAATACATGTGATGGCAAGATCTTCAAAATAGACAATAAGAATCACAATGTCATCACCATCACTTTTGACATAAAGATTTGGGACTCCTAAATCCAAAATATTGGAGATGTTGGTCAATCTTAATATACCAGGCTTGTGGAGCTTGTTTAAGCCTATATAGATACTTAATCAAACTACAAACCAAATGATCGTGACTAGGTACCAAAACCTTTAGTCTATGCCATGTAAACCTTCTCGTCCAAATCTTTGTTTAGAAAGATGCTCTTCACATCCAGCTTAAATGCCTTCCAAGAAAATTGAGCTGTTATGGAGAGAAGCAACTGAAATGTGACCATATTCATTGTAGGAGCAAAAGTCTCCTCATAGTCTATTCCCTCCTATTGTTAAAATCCTTTTGCAACAAGACAAGCCTTATATTTGCCCAAGGTACCATCGGCTTTGCATTTGACCTTGAATACCGATTTGCATCTAATGGGTTGTTTACTTGGAGGTAATTCAACCAACTCCCATGTATGGTCCTTCATCAAGGAGTCATATTCACCCTGCACTGCAAGCTCCCATTCAGGTTTGTCTTTGCATCAAAATATCTTTATGGTTCAGTTACCGTCAAAAGATCAGTAGAGAGCGAAATGAACATGTTCATCTGAACTAGTAACATGTTTCCCCAACCCTCTAGTATCATGCATCTGATTTATGAATCTTATTCTCCCACATATACCGTATAGTGGAATAAACCCACTTAGGCCTCTGTTGTACTTGAGAACCTTGTGGTGGTTGAACCTTATCCGAATTGTTGACCAATTCAAGTTGGCGTCACTAATAAACGGTGGAGTATTAGAAATATCAACCATGGGATCTCGCAATCACGCTTGTGCTGAAGTGTTAGACAAACTGGATCCCTTATCTTTTAGAGGAACCACAACACTAGATTGAGGTACCTCAATGATTGCCTATTGGTTACAAAAAAAGAATTCAATCTCTTTCATATCGGGATCTCGACTAAAGATTACCTTGTTAGTAGAAATATCCATTAAGTCTATATGTCTTAGATTGGTCAATATACCTAGCAAGGAAATACATGTTACTTTAGAAATCTAGTTTACTCTATTGTCTATCGGAACTAAAGTATATGCAACATAACTAAAAATATGGAATGTTGTTACCTCGATTTAATTATCGACCAAGCTTCCTCATGTGTGACATCCCACAAGGCTTTACAAGGACTCTTGTTCAGGAAATAAACCCTTGTAGTCACTACTTCCCAATATCTGTACAACACGCCCTTGATGTGCATCATGTATTGAGCCATCTCCATGATAGTCTTGGCACGCCTTCCAATCATCTCATTTCGTTGTTGAGTGTGCAAGGTTGTCAAATGTCGTTGAATACCTTCCTTGTTTTAGTCCATGAACTGCTTGGAAGTGAATTCACTGCCATAGTATCTGTACGGCACCCCCTGATGTGCATCATGCATCGAGCCATCTTCATGATAGTCTTGTTGTGCTTTTCAACCACCCCATTCTATTGTAGAGTGTACAAGGATGTAAACTATCGTTGAATGCCTTCCTTGTTGCAGTAGTCCTAGAACTGCTTGGAAGTGAATTCACCCCCATTGTTGGATATCAGTATTTTGATCTGTTTACCTGTCTTATTTTCCATCAACACTTTGAATTTTCCAAATGATGCAAAATAGTCAAACTTATTTTGCAAGAAGTAGACCCGATTTTCCTAGAGAAATCATCCATCAATAACAAAAAAATCCTTGACCGAGGACTCCTACCGATTTCTCAGACAACTTGCAAAGATCTACATGAATGAGACCTAAGAGCTCCTTTTCACGCTCCTTGTGCACCTTCAATCGAAATGGCTTCCGCTTCGCGCTTGCCAACCAAACACCCCACACACATATCTTGTTTTTCTTGGATAGTTGGCAAACCAAGAATCATGTTGGCTTTGCAAATTTTGGCTATGTACTAAAGATTGAGATGTCCATATCTCTCATGCCATCGTATTCCCCTCCACAACTAATGCATGCAAGTTGATTGTGGCATGGTCAACAAGTCTACTCAAGCCACCTTAACCAATGCCTAGGGTTACCACCTTGTCCTATTTCACATCAAACACAATACACTTCTTCCAAAGAAATTCACAATAATGTTAAGATTTTCAATTAATTCACTAATAGACAATAGGTTTTTATTCACTCTGGGAGCATACCGACATTCGTTAATCTAAATTTCTCAAACAACATTCAACATTATGTTGATATCTCATATCCCCTCTACAACATGTGATCGTCCATCACCTAATGAAAATCGAATCGAGAAAAACATGCCTCGATAAATTTTACATACCGGTCCTTTACAACATGAAAAATGTGTCGATGTACTAGAATCAAAGAACCATCAACTAGTAGCACTATTGTCCAAGCTTGAATGTGATGAAGGCATGCTCTTCCTCGATTCTTGCTCAACCTCAATCTAGTTATCACATTTGTCTAACACCGCGGCTTTTTGTTATGGGATAGGTCATATTGTCACTTCTCCCAATATTCCTTCTCGACATGCCCGATCTTATGATAGTAATAGCATTTCATACGGTATTTCAAAGAAGATTCATCATGATTACATTTCCACTTCCCTTTACACTAAGCGATAATGCACTTCCTATCTACGTTTTGCAGGAAATGGAAACGAATACGAAACACGGAAACGACAATTTTCAAAAAACCTTGGATACGAAACGTTACCGGAAACGTCCGTACAATATATTATTTAATATATATATATATATATATATATATATGCATAATACTCATTTTATAATTGTAGACCATAAGAGATAATTGATAAAGCACTCAAAATATTTTGTATTCATTGAAATTTGAACTTCTAAAGAGTCATGACTCATCATTCAACATGGTTACAATTTCAATGATTCACATATACATGATAATAATCTAGATTCTAGAATATATCATCCAGATTTTCCTCATAATCATCTCCACGAACACCACTGGCAACTCCACTCCCACTAGCTCCACTTTCCATCCCTTGTGCAATGGATCCCGATTCTTCTTCATCAATACCAAGCAGTGAAAGTTGGCTAAGAGTAGCCGCAAAAGCATCAAAGTCACTACTCTCAGAATCAATATCCCAAAGTTTGTTGGGACCTCTAAGATAGCCTTCAATCTTGTGTGTGAGGATGCACAAATTGGAGTGTACATACACTAAATCCTCAGCCTTCTTGGATCCTACCTTGTTTCGTTTGGCTGAGTGGATGAAGCTATATGTACTCCAATTCCGCTCTGCTTTGAAGAATTGCTAGCCACTTGTTACAAAAAAGAAGTTAGAAATTTTCAATTAGTAATAAAATTAATTTACTAAGAACTTGAACATACAATTTTAATTAATAAACAAACTTTTGATTTCATTTTAATATTTTATACTTGTGAGAGGACTTTAATGGCAACAAGTCGTATGTACTTGGCATCATGGCCATGTACATACCACCACATGAATGGGGCCAACTTGTACTTGTCAATTGATGCATCTATTTCACCCATGCTACCATTAGATGAAGAGACAAAGAGCGCCATTTCATAGCGGACCGTACTAGCTATATCTGGATCAAGAAAAAGCCTCGGAATGTTGCCTTAGCTCCATTGCAACTTCGTGGTCATCATATGGTTTTTGCCTACCAAGTAGCGAAATTATTTCACTGCTATAAAATTTGGGATTCGGGGCATAGGCTAGAAGATGCAATGGGGTGGTCATTTTATTCCACCTTCTCATGATCACGCTCTTAACTTCATTGTAGAAGGTTTCTTCAGGATCCTGCTCTTTTTGTTGTATGATTTCTCTAATTTTTTCAAGCATAGAGTCAATGTCATCATAGATCTCCCCTATGCAAGCATCATCTGTGTCTGTATATCTAATCATAGATAAAATAGGCTCAGTAAAACTAAGCAAGTATGCAACCTTTTCCCACCAACTATCATCAAGTATCATTGATTTTACTTTGATGGCTCTTTTTGTGTTTGCTTGCCTCCACACGGACCAAACATCATCAATCACCATAAGCCTTAAGGCTTGTTTTACCTTCACAAGTCGTCTTAAGACGAGTATGTGAGAGGCAAATCTTGTTTCAACAATCTATTAAAATAAATCAAAACAAGTTAATAAAATATAAAATTAAATTTAAAAGAAATTTAATTGATAATTTGATATTTCATAGAAAGTTAGCAAATAAATATTAAAAATTAGAAACTAGGAAATTGTTTTGTTACCTTCAACAACTCCAACGTTGAGAACCTCCTAAAGATAGCCTGAGACATATGATGATTTGTGACAAACATTTGAATCTCATTTGCCTCTGTATAAGTTTCTTCTATCCATGGAATTTTGCCAATCTTCTGCAACATCAAATTCAAGGAGTGTACTGCACAAGGTGTCCAAAAATGTGCTCATATCTCCCCTCAACAATCATCCTGCTGCTCTACAATTTTTGGCATTGTCCGTGATGACTTGGACAACGTTTTGAGGGCCCACTGACTCAATAGCCTCAATCAAAATATTAGCAATAAATTGAGCATCTTTCACTTCACCCTCACAATCAACAACCCTTAAGAACATTGCCCCTTTAGGGCACACTACAACAATGTTGATTAGGGGTCTATTTTGGGCATCTTTCCATCCATTTGAAATGATAGATACCCCTGAGTCCTTCCATGAATCCCTAATTGGCTGCAAAGAAGTATGTACATGGGCCACTTCTTTCGCCAACAATGATGTTCTCACCTTCTCATAACTAGGGCTTTTATACCCTTGTGGTGCATCATTAATTCCTCTCACCATTTGTTGCCAATAAGGTGACCGCAACACATTGAAGGGCAGCCCACATGCATAAACGCATCGAGCAATCAACTCATCAACAACATCCCTTTTCTCATTTGCAAATGCTTGCTCTAATGGGCCTTTGGTACTTCTCTTTCGTGACAAGCACTCTCCCTCTGATGGAGTTTGAACTGCAACTTGGATAAAAGGATGGTTTGATGGGGTGGGTAGTTTTACAGAACCCCTATTTTGCAAAGGAGCGGTTTTAAATCTAGCTCTTGAAGCTTCCAAATCAGCCTCCTCTTGCTCTTTCATATATGCCAATATATGTTTCCTTCAACCTTGGCACATTTTCCCGCTTTCCCCATTAAATGAGCTTTGAGGCGGGTGTAAGAGGATTTGCATTGTATATTGCAATGATTGCATACCCAAACTCGAGAGCCACCGCTAACAAGTTCTCTCTACAATCGCACATCTCCAAAGAGGAGCTCTAGGATCCACACCCCCACTTTGGCTTGCTCCCTTCCCCCTTCCCCCATGCCCTCCCACCGAAGTTTGAATGGATGTCATTTATGTTTTTATATCTCAAGAGTCAAAGAATCAAACCTACATTGAATTTTTAAAAACATAAACTTACATAACAATAAATTATTATATAGAAGTTAGAACTACACCCTACATATCTTATTTGCTTTTGATCACCAAGTTCACCGTATAGGCGCGAAGTGAGAGCATACACAGAGTTCGGATTTTTTAATTTAATAAATACAAAAAAACTCTTAAAATAGCAAAAAAAAAACCTACACATCCTATTCTGCTTTTGATCACCAAGGTCACCGTATAGGTGCGAGGTGAGAGCATACACAGAGTTTGGATGATATTTATAATTTAAAAAAACCAACATATGATTTTTATTTAAAAACCGCAAAGGAAATGTTACAATTTTATTTTTTTAGCATAGAGTTTAAAAATTACTAAATTAAAACTACATAATGATATTGTGATCAATGATCACGAATGATGTGTGCATGGTGAGAGCATACACAGAATTTGGATGATATTTATAATTTAAAAAAACCAATATATGATTTTTATTTAAAAACCGCAAAGAAAATGTTACAATTTTATTTTTTTTAGCATAGAGTTTAAAAATTACTAAATTAAAACTACATAATGATATTGTAATCAATGATCATAAATGATGTGTGCATTATGCACACATCATTCGTGATCATTGATTACATTAACATTTTCTTTATAAATAAAAAAAACTTGAAAAATACCTAATTTTTTCCTCCTTGAAGCTTCCAAATTTGCTTTGAAATTCCTCCTTGATGCTCTTTGCTCTTAGTACCACCTCTTAAACTCTTCCTTCAAGTTGCTCCTTGATGTCTCTTTGCTCTTCACAATGCTAAATGTTAGTTTAGTGAAAACTGAATTTAGCAAGAGAGAAATGAGAGTGATTTAGAATGGACCCAAGAGGTCATTATATAGCTTTTAGGAAGTGTCTTTAGCAAGTCTAGGTAGGTAGATTAGGGTTAGGGTTATTAAATGCAACTTTTTCTATTTTTTAAAAAGTTTTGATGTTTTAAACTTTAAAAGCGGTGAAAACGTGCAGAGACGTTTCTAAATGCAACTTTTTTATTTTTAAAAAGTTTTGATGTTTTAAACTTTAAAAAAGCGGAGGAAACATGCTAGACGCTTTTCGGAAACGTCCGCACGTTTCCACCACGCTTCGCTTCCGCTTTCCGTTCGGAAATGTTTCGCCACAAAATGTGACCCCTAGGCGTTTCCATGCTTCCGAACTCCCTATTTGTCCGAAACTAGACTCACATGTTTGTGTTTGTCTACTTTCCTTTCGCATCAAATAGGAATTGCCCGCTTGATTGTCAAAGTCTAGCTCTCGGCTATCAAGCATAAAGACTACAAACAATTAATAGGAGGATGATAAACCATTAAGAACCTGTCTCATCAACCACCTTTTTGTTTATGTTGATGCTACGCCCTTAAGCTATAATGTGTCTTTGGATATGTATGCCCGACTTGTGGCTAACATAATCTCTTACCTTGTCATATCACATTTCTCTATGTTTGCATATTGTTAGTAGGGTCGGCCTATGGAGTAATCATAGCCTAAGTGGTATATATAGGAGATAGCTTGATCATCATATTACATACTCTATTCTTATTGTAAGATTGTGGAGGTTGTCCCCTCAAGTAGTTGTCATGTGTTTTGTTTTGATGTCTATCTTATATCAAGTATTTGTTCTATTTTGGAATTATAATTGTTAATTACTACTATTGTTCTGTTTTTATGCTCGATTATGTGATCGATTGTGGAATCTACCTAAGTAATTTCATTTGAGCCTCACATATGTTCTAAGGGTCAGAGGGATCGAGAAAACATAACTCACGAGCTAGGAAAAAAATCCCGACTTTGCAGTATTGTTTTAAGGGGGTTTTTATCGAGAGAGGAATTTTTTTATAAGTTTTGAAGTTTTTGCGCTTTGCACAAATTAGTAGTCATTGGATTCATCTTGGCAAGAGACAATTGCAATGGTACTAGATATCAATAACCCTATTTTTCGAAACTTTTTGCCCTTGCCTTTAGCATTCATTGGATTTATCTCGAGAAGACAATCACAACCGTATAATTCACTGATTTTTGACCCCGAACCTTATACTCCATGATAGGTCCACAAACTAGAGGCAAACACAAGGTTAATGGTACGCCAAGCAAAACTTCTCTTGATATGGAGCCCGAAATGAGACTCCAACTCCCTAAGTCCCGAGTATGATGTGAGCAAATATACATTCGAAATGGCTAGGAAGGTGTGGCGGCAATGAGACACCTTGAACACATTGTTTGCCAAAGTTGACTATCACAGTGACCATGGTTAACTTGCAAACTCAACCACAACCCAACAGTTCCCAACTTGTCCACGAGGGTCTCCAAACAACCCTAATTCAAATTGAGGTCAGCCTCAACACTTGCCTTGCTCCAATACAAAGGTTGACAACATGCTACCAAAAGTGGAGATGTTCAAATTTGACAAAACGGATCTAGTCACATGGATCAGTCAAATGGAGAATTTCTTTGATTTACATCAAACCCCTTGTGCACAAAAGGTGGTAATGGCATTGTTGTATTTCGAACTCGAGTAGTTCATTTGGTATAGATGGTTATGCACTCAAAAGAAGGGCATGACTATCACTTAGTCACTGTTCACCGATGAGCTACAGATGCACCACCACAACAATGTGACAAAGAACTACTTCAACCAGCTAGCAAAACTATGACAAACAGGTCATGTCAAAGACTATATTCAACAATTCTAGAACCTATCCTACGAGTGGAAGACATTACGGAAGATAAACTCACTGCCTTGTTTTTGGGTGGGCTCAAGGATAACATCCAACATGATGTTCGCATATTTAATCCGAGTTCTTTCATGTCCCGTTTTCAGCATTAAAATAATTGGGAGACCCGTAACCTATTCCTCACTTCCCGTGGGATAAAGTTAGGGAAATAATTTAATAATAATATTTTAAGTTGTCCTAGTAACTTTATTTTTATAACATTGTAAAAGGGTGACTTATGTATTATTATTATAAAGGGGCCTAATATAATGTTTTATTAAAAGTGTTTCTAGACACTTCAAGGGAATTTTAGGCGGAAAAGGAAATTCAAATTAAAAAGGGTGATTATAAAAGAAGAGTTGGGAGGAAGAAGACATCCATATTTTTGTTATCAAACCCCTTTCGAGAGCTTGAGCATTCTCGTGTTTGAAAACCCTAGGAGTGCAGAGATTCAAAGGACAAAACCCTCTTCTCCTTTGAGGTGATTCCATCCAAGGATCGCATTTGAGCTGAAAGATTGAAGTTTATGTCTAGTTCCAGTTGGGTAAGAAGGATTTTTGGAGATTTTTAGTTTGCTCTGAGTACTCCATACCACCACTATAGTACATCAATACCGTTATTGCGGTGCCGCACTATGGTATCATCACAGCTACATATTTTGTGAGTTGGGTTTGTTGTTTATTTTGGTAGTTTGAATAATAAATGAACCAAAGATTGTTATTGTACATCTTTGAATATTATATGCAAAAAGGGGTTTGTGGAACCGTTGCTACCCATTTGATATAAAAGATTTAATAATGTTGTCCAACATTCAGTAAATGACATTTTGGCTTATGTTCAATGCTATGTGTAAGGGTTCAATAACCAATATTGATATTTGTCATTGCTTTTTTAGTATTTCATAAGTGTTGCATAGATAGGAAACTCAAAAAATTGTTGAAGTAATAAACTATTAAAAAGGGAGATTACGAGTTCGGTGTCAAAGTCTATTGTCTTTGCCACAAGGCGTAAGAAAGAGATACAGTCAAACGAGGAACATTCAACTCGGAGGAGAGTGTAGTACTCAACACCATCATTCCTCACCTACCAAATTGACTCCTTGACAAATTGAAGAAAAATGGTTAGAAGATTTGTGTTTCAACTATGACAGTACAATTGAGTTCTTAAATGTGTTGTGAAGAAACTATTCTACATTGAAGGTGCCAATGACAAGGAAGAGGATGAGAGAGTTGGAGACGAGTTCAAGGAAGAGATTATGGAAGAATCAAAAGACTCCCAACCAATTCGTGTCATGCACCTTCGAGAATTAGCTCTCCACAAAACCTAAACATTTGTGGTTTTTCTGAAGAAACAAAGAGTGACAATGTTAATTGACTTGGGGAGCACACATAACTTCAATAATAAGTTGGTGGCATGTTTGAACTGTTTTGTTTATCCATCTCCAAAATTTTAGGCCATGATCAGTAGATGGGGTTGTAGATGGGGGCACACTTAGTTGTTCAAGGAAATGCCATGGTAGTAAAACCGGATGTGTGAGCACAAATTAGACTCTCTTATGTTTTCCATTTTAATATGGGGGCATACATCATTCTAGGAGTCGAATCGCTCACAACCTTAGAAACAATCAAGATGAACTTCCAGGAGTTCATGTGTTCTCATTCGAGAGGAAAGACAATTAAACTTTGTGGGTTGCATGCAAAATCCCCACAACTAGTCAATTCTCATCAAATGCGGAAGATTCTCAAAAGAGGAGCAGATGGGTTTGTAGCACAATTGTTTTCCTTGGAAGCATGTTTTGCACAAATTTTTACACCGCCAAAGTTATAGACAATTCATGATAAACATTCAGTCGTTTTTGGAGCTATGCCAAAACGACTATTTCCAAAGAGAGATCTTTATTGTGCCATTCAATTGATATCGAGTCAACCACCCAACATTTGTCCTTACATGTACCCATATGTCCAAAAGAGTGAGATTGAGAAAATGGTGCAAGAGATGTTGGAGATAGGTATTATCTCGAGATGTTGGATGAGACTCGACAAATGTGCCCAAATTACAAAGAACAAGTACACCATCAAAGATAAGTTTACCATTCCCATAATTGATGATTTGCTAGATGAGTTACATGGTGTTGTTTACTAAACTTGATCTTCGCTCTAGTTACCATCAACTCCAAATTCACAAAAAGAATATACATAAGACAACTTTCAAAACCCATGAGGGCCACTATGAGTTTTTGGTGATGCCTTTTGGTCTCACAAATGCACAATCTACATTCATGGATTCAATGAACATTGTCTTTTGGCCATTCTTGAGGAAGTTTGTCTTGGTATTTTTTGATGACCTTAATATACAACAAGACATGGAAAGACCACTTACAACAAGTGAATCAAGTGTTACTTTAAAACATCAACAACTTTACACCAAGCCTTCTAAGTGTGTCTTTGGGGTGAAAGAGGTGGAGTACTTGGGTCATATTGTTTCACATAAAGGTGTAAAAGTGGACCCCCACAAGATCAAGGCTAGGGTGCAATGGCAAGTTCCAATAACTCTCAAGAACCTTCGCAGCCTTCCTCTCGGATGGTAGGGTACTATAGCCATTTTGCGAAAAATCATGGCAGCATAGCAATGTTACTCAAACACTAATGAATAAAGATTCCTTCCATTGGAGCGAAGTTGCCACCAAGACATTTGACAAGCTAAAGGAAGCCATGTGCACCACTCTAGGCCTGGCTACCACAAATTTCTCGAAGATATTCATTGTGGAATGTGATCCGTTAGAATAGGTATGGGAGTGGTACTCATGCAAGGAGGGTGGCTCGTCGTATTTGAGAGTTCTAGCTCAAAGAATGTGCTAAAGCCCATCTATGCGAAGGAAACGATGGCCATTCTTCACACTGTCAAACAATAGAGACCATATCTGATGGGTAGACACTTTAAGGTGAAGACAGATCATGATAGTTTAAAGTACTTTCTCGGAACAAAGATTGCTCAGAAGAACAACAAAAATGGGTCACCACAATGTTGGGATTTGACTTTAAAATTTTCTATAAGAAAGGCAAGGACGATGTTGAAGCCAATGCACTCTCTAGAAAGAATGACTTTGTAGAAGCTTTGTTATTCGCAATGTCCATCTTATAGGCCAATTGGGTGGATGAGGCTAGATCGGAGATGGAGGATGACGAAGATACACAAGTTCTAATTTAGAAGGTCCGACAAGATTCAAGTGTATCAAACAAATTTATGTACAAAGGGGACACCCTATGGTTCAAAGATAGATTAAATTTGTGCAAGAATTCAACCCTAAAACAAAAAGTGCTTGCGGAGCCAACTTTATTTTCAGTAGGGGCATTCATTATACTTCAAGACTTGTCACATGATCAAGGAAGATTTCTTTTGGGAAGGACTCACGTGAGATGTCCAAAAATTTGTGGCAAAATGTATGGTGTGTTAGCAAAACAAGGGCGAGTCAATTAAGTCACTAGGTCTTTTGCAATCCTGGTCTATTCCCAACCAGCGGTGGCAGGTGTACATGGTTTCATTACAGGGTTGTCCAAATAAGCGTAAATGTCATCATGGTGGTTATGAATAAGTTCTCCAAATATGCCCATTTTTTTGTCTTGTCATACCTAATTGTAAAGCACGGTCGCGATCTGCTTTTATGGACAAACAAGGCTATTTGTGTTGTTTTTCTTCTAATAAACATGAACAATGGGTTCGTTGGTTGCTCTCTGGATCGGTGGTTCAAAACTTCTTTCCATACCTCATCCAAAATGTCTCCATTCGTGACATTGTATGGATACCCACCACCATCCATCACCTCTCGAGGTTACAACCAAAGGTTCGAGTTGTGGAAGATCACATTCAACACCAAAGTGAGGTATTAGCCAATCTATAGGAGAATTTAGTAATGGCACAAAATCGAATGAAACGACAAAGGCAATTTAAAGTTGGTGACCAGGTCTTTGTGCATCTTCAACCATATAAGCAAATGCCACTAAAGTAATAAAATAAGGATAAAATCTTGCTCTACGTATTATGGTCCTTATCAAGTCTTGCAAAAAATTGGCGCAGTAGCATACAAGTTAGAATTACGTTAGTCTACACCATAGTAGGAAAACTCGCCAAAACCAAAAACTCGCTGGACCCCCAAAAAAAAAAACTCGGCAAAAACTCGCCAATATTCGGCCAATACTCGGGAATACTCAACAACTTAAAAAATACTCAAATTTCTTTAAAAAACATAAATTTTAAGCAACACATAGCTACAAAATGTATCAAATGAGCCCATAAAATGTTGGAGAAGTGTTTTCTATTAGATTTGAATACAAATACAATACAAAATCGCATCATCATGCGAATACGACAACCGGCTGATACTAGTCCCCACACTCGGCCACGTCCACGCTCCTCCTGAAGGCTGCGAATTTGGCTCGATCATGGAACTAGATGATGGTGCTGGTGGCTCCTCTGCTGCATTTTGGAGATCACCTCCAAAGATGTCATCCAGTCCAATATCTCCTCGGAGTCCTACTAGTGCTTCTCCCTCCATAGCCTCCCTCTCAAAAGAAGCAATCTCGTCCGTTGTGAACGCAGGGTTTTCCTCTTCTTGCCCAGTCCACTCACTGTATGGATCTATCTCATCCAAATCAATGAGCTCCACTGATGTGGCCTCAACTTTTTTTGTGCGAAGCCGGAGATTGTATTGCACAAAAACCAAGTCGTTGAGCCTTTTTTGAGTCAACTTGTTGCGCTTCTTCGTGTGATTAGTCCGAGCACGGGAGAATACTCATCAAGTTTTGGTGAGTACTTGCCGAGTTTTGGAAAGCTACCCAATATTTTTAATTACTAATCTGTCTACAGGCGATCAAAGCTCATGATTCTTTTAGAAGATTGCAAGAAGTTGCTTGGTCCAAAAAGGTGCAAAAATGGATTTTATGAAAATAAGAAAAATATTGCCATCACTGCGTGGAGCTCGAGAAAATATGCACTTTTAGAGAAAACGGCACCTGAAACAGAGCCACAGAATGAAAGTTATGGCACATGCAAGTTTTTGTTGCTACATCTTCCCGGACCCTTTCCAAAAATGGCAAATTTTTTTCTGTACTTGTGTTTTCTTCACCAAAAATCCAAAAAAGGAAAGAAATGCTGTCTTTGGCGAGTTTTTGGCGAGTATTCCAACTATACTCGGCGATTTTTTTTTTGCATTTTTGGCGAGTTTTCCTGCGAGTTACTCGTTTAGCATAATTTTTGGTGAGTTTTTCTAAACTCGCTGAGTTTTTGGCGAGTATTCTATCTATGGTCTACACACATACATTTGGTATTTCATGTCTCGTGCTTGAAAAAGGTCATTGCACAATGAGTATCAACCCAAACAGAGTTACCAAAGTTGGATGAGGAAAGCAAGATGATCATGGAACCTCAAGCAATAATATCAAGGTTCAACCATGCACTAAGAAGCTGTAATTTAGGAGTATCTGATGTAGTGGAAGAATTTGTCAAGCAAGGATGCAACATGTGAGAATGACACATTCCTACAGAAATACCTAGAGTTAATCAAGGTTGAGGGAAATCTTAATTTCAAAGGGAGGGGCGTTCCAACCCTTAACCTATAATGTGTATTGGGATATGTAAGGCCAACTTGTGGCTAACTTAATCTCTTACCTTGTCATATAACAGTTTTCTATGTCTGCATATTGTTAGTAGGGTAGAACTATAGAGTAATCATAATCTCAGTAGGGTATATGTAGGAGGTTGTGGATAGTACTTGATCATCATATTGTGCATTTTATTCTTATTGTAAGGTTGTGGAGATTGCCTTCTCAAAGTGGCTCAGTCATATATTATGTTCTATTGTCTATCAAATATCTATTTTATTTTGCTACCATAATTGCAAATTACTGTTATTGCTTTGTTTCTATAATCAGTTATGCGATCTATTGTGGAATCTACCTGAGTAATTTCATTACAAGTGGAAAGTTGGTCTTGAAGATCTTCCATCCTAAGGAGTTGTTCTGAGAGGGACCCACCCTCATTCATCTTTGCAGAAAATAACAGTCTTCAAGACAGGACCCAACTTTTCTCTAAAGTTTGGTACTTATTTTGGAAACTAGTCTAGAGATCACTTGCCACAATGGCATTTTGAACCTCAGGAATTAAATCATCATAGACAATTAATTTTAAAAGCAAGGGAGCCTCCTTGTGATGTTTTTCATAATTGGCAGGAACTATAGTAGTATGTCATGTTTCAATTTTGAGAATAATCTTACTACAGTCCCAATACTCCACAATAGTGAGAATCCTATGACTCCAGACGTTATAATTCTAACCAATTAATTTATGTGCTCCCAATAAAACCAAGTTTTGGATATCAGCCATGAATTTTAGGATTCTAACCTGTGACCCGTAAATAGCATGAATTTTGCCTCTGAAATGACCACAAATTCCTGTAAAATCCCACAAAACAACCTTCTGAATGGTCGGCCCACGATCCAAGTCTATCAGCCCACAAACTACTTTCTGGTCTACTGGCTCATGAAATCCTGTGGGGGCTGGAAATCGCATCACAGATAACACTCATGTTTTATGTCACATGTTCTTCCCATGCCCTAGCGTGCACTTTTGTTGTACATAGATTCTTTGCTTTGCACACGCCTTCAAACATAAATCTCCTTTGCCTTCGTTATGGTCATAATGTCTTCTTCTCCTTTTCCTTTCATACCCTGTTATTTTACCCAGGGCTTCGTTAAATGTTGGCTCTAATACCCTTGTTAGTAAGAATGAGAGAGAACAAAGAGAATGGAAGGCACACTACACATGCTTGTGTGTTTGTCTTTTATTAATTATAGAAGAGGTTATAAAGTTCGTTGGGGAGGTTGAAGAGGTTAATAACCAAAAATACTTGTCATAGACATTATAATTAATATATGTTAATAGCTTTAACATCAACCTTCTCCAGTAATATCTTCTTCCATTCCACCATTTCCCTTACAAAATGGTATTGCAAGTCAATGTGCTTCATTCGACAAAGAATGATATGTAAGGTTCTTTTCCAAAAAGATTGTACTTTGGCTATCACAATCTATCTTCTAAACAAACCTAATAGAAGGACACATCCTTTTAAGGCAAATCGCTTCCTTGCTTGCATCAATAGCTGTTATTTACTTGATCTTTGTAATGGATATCTCAACACTTGCCTATCGTTTTCTCATCCAACTTACCACTCCACCAAATAAGTTGAACATGTGCTAGTAGATCTACGGCAATCAAGATCACCAACCCGGTCAAAGTCCACAAAATCTTGTAAACTCACAATCCTAAATTTTTTAGGATATCCATAATAGCAAATTGCATGAACAGAAGTTTTGGGCAGATATCTAAAGGTGCTCTTCATAGCTGTCCAATGCTCCTTCCCCGGATTAGACATAAATCTGCTCACTACTCCCATTGCAGGTGCAATGTCAAGGTTCGTGCAGACCATTGCACACATTAGGCTTCCAAACACACTTGCATACAGAACCTAAGCCATATCTTCCAACTCCTCGTGTCTTGGGACACTGCAGTGAGTGGATAGTTTACAACCAACACTAAAAGGGTACGCTCATAGGTGTACAATCATGCATCCCAAACCTTTAAAATATCCCTCAACATATTTCATCTAATATAACAAAAGCTTCTTATTCGTATGATCCCGTTGCTTTCCTCATCCAAAATGAATTTTGCAATTGCAGCCCCAAGTTCCTTCATGTCAAACTAAGTAGACAGTTGAGATCGTACTTACCTAAGACTCTAAGACGGGAGGAACATGGTGCACATCGAGATGGGTCTTCTGGCTCGAATTATCCCCTCCCACTTCTTCTTGAGATGCCTTTGTATTGTTTTAGTCAAAAGGGCTCTAACTTATCTAAAGTGGGGGATAATGTAGACCGCCAATTGTCAATTATGAGTAAATATAACTGACATTGTTTTGTTAGTCTTTTGTCGGCATTATGTTAGTATAGTAGCAAACCTCTTACTTATGTCAGTTGTGACAGTTAGGTTAGCCGACAATTGTTGGGTCTTGTCCTTTATAAGGCAGACTATATGCGAGGGAAAGGGTGCTTGTATCAAGCCTCCCTAAACTATATGAATCATTGATTGTATGCAAAACTATCTTTTATGAATATCGTTATGTACTTGGGGATATGATATTATAATGTATGTGTTGATGGAGATGCCGAATGTTATGTACCTTGAGATATGATATTATAATATATGTGTTGATGGAGTTGCTAACATGTGGCACACATATCCCTTAGTTATATTGGTTTAATATATTGCGTCAAATAGTTAACTTGTGGAATTAATTAAATTTGGTGATAAGTCAGCCTGAAATTGGATTAGGAGTTATTCATCCATTAAGAGTGATAAGCGGCCTATATAAAGGAGATGGATATTATTGTGAAGAATGTCAATTGGAGAGTCTTTTATTTGTTAGAAGGATATTGGAGGTGTCCCCCTCAAAGTGGCAATTCTATATTGGGACATCTTGTGGAGTTATTACTACATAAAGGAGTATTGTATGATATTGCCCTACCTTATGGATTGAGGCATCTTGGCCCACAAATATCTCATGTAATTGATCTTCACTATATTTTGCATATTATTTGGACCGTTTATATTATAATATGTGGAGATCTTACTAAATACAAAGTTATTATTGTTTGAGTACTCTGTTTTTCCGTGGCATGTTATGCAATTACTATTCTCTGTAAAATAATATTGTTATTGCTAAGTCCTAAGATGCAGAAAATGCATAGAATGCCCCACATTTTGCAAGGGAAACGTTTCCAAACCGAAGCATGGAACCGAAATGATTGGGAAATGTTTTGATAACACCCGCACACATACCATTTCTTACACGATATTTCCGGGCCATTTTTGGCAGCAATTTTTTAACCAAAAAAAAAGTTCAAAAACAATCACAAAAGTAGTACTAACCTTATATATCCTTAACCCACCCACTAACCATAGTCAAACATAAAACAAAACCATGTTGATGTTTTGAACTTTCGTGAATACTATATTTTTCAAGCATTTTAACTTTTATGGACTTAAAAATGAGTATTATATATAATTTATTATACCTATGTTTCCGTGTCATTTCATTTCCACGTTATGGAGATGCTAACATGTGGCACACATATCTTTTAGGTATATTGGTTCAATATATCAGGTCAAATAGGTAACTTGTGGAATTAATTATATTTGGTGATAAGTCAGCCTATATAAAGGAGATCAATATCATTATGAAGAATGTCAAGTGGTGAGTCTTCTATTTGTTAGAAGGATATTGGAGGTGTCCCCTCGAAGTAGCATTCTCGTATTGGGAGATCTTGTGGAGTGATTGCTACCTAAAGAAGTATTGTATGGCAATACCCTACCTTAAGGATGTTGAGGCATCTTGGCCCACAAATATCTCATGTAGTTGATCTTCATTATATTTTGCATATTATTTGGACTGTTTATATTATAATATGTGAAGATCTTACCAAATACAAAGTTGTTATTGTTCGAATACTCTGCTTTTCCATGGCAGGTTATGCAATTACCATTCTCTATAATTTTATACTATTATTGTTAAGTCCTAAGATGCAGGAAATGCATACAGGGCCACAAGTTTTGCAAGGGAAACATTTCAAAACTGAAGAATGGAACCAATATGATTGGGAAATGTTCTGATAATGTCCGTGCACATACCATTTCTTACACTTTTTTAATATTTCTGGGCCATTTCTGACAGCAATACTTCAACCCAAAAAAACTTTTAAAAACCATCACAAAACCTAATACTAACCTTACATGTCCTTAACCCACCCACTAACATAGTCAAACATATATCAAATGCATGTTGAATGTTTTTAATTTTTGTGAATACTACATTTTTCTAGTGTTTTATCTTTTATGGAATAAAAATGTGTATTATGCATTTATATATAATTTATTATACATACGTTTCCGTGTTGTTTCATTTCCATGGGTTTTTAGGAAATTGGTGTTCCAACGTGTTGAAACCTTTAATGTTTCTAGTTCTGTTTCCAAGCAATTTAGGCTAAGTTTACTATCTCAATAGACATTAATCATACTCCACCCCACTAATAACAGGTATGTCAACTACTCCCCTTATTGGGGAGGATGCTTGAGGTGCAGCAACCTTTGCAGAGTATGGTTGTGAGTAATGAGTGAACGATAGGGGGAGTGCCCAAGTCGAATGGGGGTTAAGTGGTGGAGGTCAAGTTGTTGAATGATGATTGGTGGGAAGATTGTAGATATTAAGTCTAACTTATTGACCCTATAGCCTAGGTTGTCCTTTATGCAAACATAGACACTCTTAATCTTAGTAAAATATATTAAACAATTAAAATCATGTTTGTCTACGTGTGGGATAATATTTGTGAGAGATCCCATAGTACAACTCTATGATGAGAGAATTAGATCCATCATTCAATGTATAAGGGGAATGAACACACCCTTGTAGACGGCAACTTATGCATTGAACCTATAATGGTATTTGGATAGGCTTGGGCAAGTAGCTCCCATTTATGATGATGAGGTAGATAAAGGCTTTTGTGATGCTATTGACAATATGTATTTTGAGGAGGCCGTGAATCTGGTTGCACTTCATAGTGACATGTTGAAAGCATATGGAGAATAATTATTTGCAAGGAATCGCCACATGTTTGGATGTCGATCCCAAGGATTTCACACATGATGAGGGTCTAGATCTTCAACAAGGATTAGTTGAGGTGCCCCTAAATGTGTTTGATCAGCCATAGGATCCCGAGAGATGTATAATGTTGTGCTTGAGACAACTTTCAAGCACATGGAAGTTGAGGATTGGGTGGTAGCATGAACATAAACCATTAGCTAGGCTTGATCCATGCCTTTTTTGTTATTTGCAAGGCTTTTACTTTTTCCTCCATGCTTTTATATTTACTACCATTTTTATGTCTAGGATTTCAATTATCTTGTATGATTTACAATTATCATGCATATATGATAGGATATCAATCTTTAGACTTGTCACTTCAATTTATTGTTTCAACTTTCGTCTTTTAGCTTGTCAATATCAATTTCCCAACACAATGTGAGAACTCGTTATATTTTAATTTATGTTCCATTGTAAATTATCAATGAGTGGTAAATGTTGAGATTAAAAAGTTAAAAGTAGCTACCTATATATTAACGAATTGTAATTCTATGATAATGTATGATGACATGACGACCCCAAAGGAAGAGCAAAATATAACACTAGAGAAAATAGAGAGAGGATCAATTCTCGGTTCATTAATGTTCAATTCTACATCATAGTTAACATGTTCATTGACCTTTTTGAAGTGGTCGCAGAATCGAGAAGAAATAAAATGATGCTTAAGAAAATCAATGCTACCAGAGTTTGCTCCAATGCAAAGGTGAAAATATCAAACTCTTTAGATCAGCATTGAAAGATCCCCAAATGATCTTTAACCCTAAATCAGATTTATAATGTATGGCAAATGATAAAAAACAGTTTTTGAAACCCTCAGCAAACAACCTAGGGCAAAACCGAATTTATTACAACAAATGCGACTAGGGTTTTTAATGGATCTCCATGCAAATGATACCAAAAAACTATAAAATCTATCCCAAATGATTGCCAGTAATTTTAAAACCCAGAATATGATAAAAATCAAATTTATTTGCAGCCAGAGAATTCAGAAAATTCAGATCTAAATCTGATTACAAACTGCCTGAAAAACACTCCAAATTTCGCTCAGAAAATTATGAAATTGCAGCTCCTTTATTTATAAAAATTCAGAGATATCTGGCAATATTTTTCATAAGTAAATACCTCTAGAATCATGCTCAAACAGCCCCAAACTGGGTTGATCCACTGCTGCAATATGCTACCAAAAAGATCACCAAAACACTGTTGGAAATTGACTGGAAAATCAGAATAAAACCGCTGGAAATTTCTGAGTGAAATCCCCTCTCAATCTCTTGGGGTTTTCGTCCACAAGAGAACTCTTGGGGTTTGCATCCACAAGAAGTATAAACTAAAGGTTTTTGTCCTTAGAATAGTTTTATACAAAAGGACCAGGCTTAAGATACAATTCAGAATTGATAAAATGATTATGAGATGTCTCTCCTCCAAGTCGACCCTTTTAAAGGGAAAATTGACCCAAAGGACCTCCATAATTACCAATCACAATTGGTAATTATTTCTAAACATAAGTCCCAAAACTCTCATCTCTCCAAGTCGCATTTTCCTCCTAGGGAGGATACAAATTTATCGCGGGCCTTATACTACCCAAGTGGCTAATATTCCTTCTCTAGGCAAGTCGTCAAACTCCTTAGGAAGGATACAAAATTAATATTAGGCTCCCCCCTTGCACTTTTCTAGATATTACAACTTAATTTATAAGTGCATCTTTTAACTAAACCAAATAAATAATTAAAAGTGCTTTAATAATTTTATTTTATTTTTTATAGCACTTTATAATAATTTATTATGACTTAAGTCACCCTTATATTTTTCCTTTGGCCGTCGGGTTGACAAAATAGGCCAAAGGTCTTCGATTGGGAAAAGGGGACATTACAAGCATCATCTAATAGCTCTTTGCAACATGGTTTACAAAATCATATAATAATAAAAACCTACGAGTCATCGGGCCAAAAGCCTTCCTACCACAATTAATTTCGGATAGCAAATCAACCTTTGTTTCGGGCCACCAAATAACAGATAATATAGTATTTGTTCATGAACTTCTTCATTCAACCGAGACTTGGGTATTTATTAAACTAGACATCTCAAATACTTTTGACCAATGTGACTGGTCCTTTCTATCTAATGTTGCAGCTAACTTTCGGTTCAGTGAACATGTGATCAAATGGACATGCAATTGTATCTCAATCCCCACTTCATATCAATCAATTATCATCCTATAGATTAGTTCATAACAACAAGGGGGCTATGACAAGGAGATCCGCTCATACATTTACCTCTTCAATTTAATGGGAGAAACTCTTCGACATCTGCTAAGAGTATCCCAAGGATAAGGAAATATCTATGGCTTACCAGCAATAGAGGGAGGTTGTAGATACACAGCGTCTCGATTTTTATGAAACTATTGTATGCTCCACTATAATGATAAAATAAATAACTCAACTAAGAACTATAATGCAGTTCTATCGGATGGCCTTGACACATGTAAATAAAAGCAAATCCATAGTGACATCTGCCAAAATCCCAAGAGCACAGAGATGGGAAATACTCTGAATACCATAGCTACCCAAGTCTTAGGGATGGGGGTCATGCAAAAGGGGGATGGGGTTTCCGTAACAAAAAAAGATCTCAAATTTTGAGGACAGAGGGGTCAGCCATTAAAATATTTAATAATAAAAAAAAATCGATGATAATAATATAAATAAATAAATAATTACGTGGATAGGCGTAACCTACAATGGCATCCATGAGGGAGGAGCGAGAGTAAAAATGTAGAATGTCAATAAAAATACCCGACCTTAAATTTGATGTCCATTTGACCGTTGGGGCAGTTTTAACTTTTCCTTCTTCCTTGAAGAAGGAAGATTGAAAATTCACGATATCTTGAGATAACGATGGAGTTTGATGCCCATTTTTTACCCATAAATATTGTTTCTGAGCTGAACAGAGTGGTGTAGCTGGATTGAGGCCATCCATCACCTTGAAATGAAAAATTTGCAGAGTTGTTAAACAATTTGGAATCCTTACATGGGCAAAAGTATGTGACAATCCACAATAAGCGCCTCGAGACTCATACATATTGGTCCTTTTCAAATAGATATATTCAAGATATTTGTACTAGTGTTTAAATATTTTTTAAAAATAAAAATAAGAATTTGGGTATGTCAAGAGGTCCCCTAAAAGGAGACATTTCAAGGCTCGTCCCAGAAATGTCCCCGAAGTTCATGGGAGATCCCCTTTTTTAATTTATTTTCGGTACTTTGAGGGAATGATTTTCCCCATCCCCAAGATGGAAACTACGTCCCGAACGGCTGCAAGAATGGGTGGACGCATCACCACATAACAATGTTGAATAATGACTTTAACGGGGCATCTTTCAATGAGTTCTCTTGCCTTTCCCATTCTTTGGAAAGCAAATGTGATGATGTGGGAAACTATCAAGAGACAAATGGCAAACAAACTTCCCCAATACAACAATAAGTGAAAAACCTTTTCAGACGAATTCAACTGGAAAGTGTTGTCCTTCAAGTTGTTCCAATGTAGCTTCTCACTTTACATCCTATCCCAATATCAGTTGAAAAGGAACTCGACACTATACAAAGAAAATCCATTTGGCAACACATAGAGGACAACTTCAAATTTCTGCTAGTTGCATGGAAAACTATCATCAAGCACAAAAACAATGGTGGACTAAATCTCAAAAATATTAGGAAGTTCAATCATGCTTTGGCTATGAGACTTGATTGGCGACTCGGCCCTAATAATCACTATCTCTAGGACAAAATAATCAAGCAAAAATATTTCTAGCAAGATTCAAAAGACCCTGTGAATACCATTTGGAAGCCAACTTTTCACCAATAGCTAAACATATCAAAACAGGTTATGAGCTTGGCAGGTTGGAAAAGGAACCAATGTTAAATTTTGGTAACAAATCTGGAATGAAAACCTCCCGTTGGGGAACCAGGTTTAGAAGACCTCAAAATACCTATGTAAAATGACGGCTATATCACGATTGAAGACCATACAACTATCAAAGGAGGAAGGCCTTAATATATGGAATTACTACACAGATACGGTCACAAGTTTCCCACACAATGTCAGCGCCTTAAAGAGGAGCTAGCCAAACGCTTCACACTTCCCACTGAAAACAAGAAAAAAAAATGTATGGAGGTCAACTCACTCTGGGAATTGCCTTGCTGCATCAGTGTACAAGTTTCTCACATGAGAAGAAAGTCATTCTATAGAGGAGTGGAAAGTTCTTCGGTCCCTTAAAATTCAGCCAAAAATTAAACATTTTTATGACTAACCTTGCAAGACAATGTTCTAACCATAGATCTGATGAAAAAACGGAGATGGATAGGCACGTCAATATGTCTGAATTGTAAACAAAATGAAGAAACAACACATTATATCTTCATACAATGCCCCTATACAGTCCAAATTTGGAAAGAAATGATTGGAAATTTTAGGAGGACGGCAATCTAAGGTAATACACTGGTTTAGAGGCTGAAGAGATGGATTGAAATGGACATAGGAGATGGAAATAGTAAAGATTATACATGATCTAACCCCAGACTTTGTGAATTGTAATATCCGGAAGGAGTGTAACCAAATATTTTTAGAGAACACAGGCATTGAGGTCTCTCAAATAACCAATAAAATTACTAGTCCAATCAGAGCATGACATCTGTCTACTCTCAAAATACAGAATACCCAAACTCATTAGCAAATATGACAGGTCGCAACATAGACAAACACTAGAATAAACCATTTTTATACAAACACAATTATTTCAAAATGTCATATAAATTCAAATGGGAACCACAATATACAATTTTTCTATAAATACAATTATTTTAAAATGTCATGTCTAAATTCAAATGGGCACCACCACAGGAAAACTGGGTTAAGCTAAACTTTGATGATGCTTCAAAGCACAATCCAGGGAAGGCCAGCATGGGAGGAATCCCAAGAACACCATAAGGAAAGTACATCATCTCCTCCTAGCAATTCATTGGGCCCCAAACCAGAAATTTTGCAGAGATAATAGCCATGCAAATGGGTCTTCTGATCACCAAGTAAAAAGTAGTAACACATTATAAAATAGAGGGGAATCCTAAAATTATTATTCAGTAGGTAAGTAGACAATGGTAAAAAGCACCTTATCTTGACTGATCATCTTTGGTCATGCTTGGAAAACTCTGTTTCAACTCTTCATCTCTGTGAGCAATGGTAGGATGCACAAATCAACTCCTTGTCACAAACATGATCTCTTGTCTTCCACATGAGAAAACACTCATCTTGCAATCATCATGAAGCATGCACTCACACCATACATGCCCCAAACTCGATAACCATGAGCTCTCTTGGATTTGATAATATCAGAGATTTCTGAGAATTGTCAATGGCAACATAGCAATCCTCTGAATGGAAACACCTCCTCTTGGTGAGATGGAATCAAACACTAACTGAATGGACAATGTCTTCTTGAAGAATATGAGCACTCCTTATCATGTCTCTTGAATGGAGAGTGGTGAGGAGATCGAGAATACACCAAGACCATGGTTCCCATCATGAAAGCCTTCGATTGATTCAACTAGATGTTTCATGCTCAACAATCCTCTTGTGCACTCTAACTCAAGTTAGCAAATGAGTTTTCCTTCTTATCCAGGTGTCTTCAATGGTCTTTAAAATTTGTGTTCAACATCGTTGTCTCCAATATCTAGGTATTCAGAAACCAAGACCGAGATAGGTTTGTATCTGGAGTAATGGAATTTCATTTTGCGAGTTTGTGGTATCACAAACTTGAGAATGATAATGAAGTTCAGAGGAACAAGAGAAATGGGATTCCAAGTCAATTTACGGGAATTCAAGATTTTTAATGGTTTTACTAGTCTGAATTCTTGTTTAGGCCATTGCGGGGGCAAAACAAATCCAAATTAGACGAGACTCGATTTGTCGGAAAGGTATTTCCGAGACGAAAAGATGCTCCAAATTTGGTGGTGACGATCCCTCGTTGGAAACGATGGGAAATGAGGAAACAATTTCTGGTTGTAAGGTAAGCTTGGAAAATGGTTTTAATGGAGTGTGGGCTGAAAATTTAGTTCTTTGTTACGGGAGCAATACACAACCAAATGACTTGATTCTTGATTCATTAGAGATGTATGGTGGAGGGGAACAAGTGCTCGAATTTGAGGAAGATCTCTCACGGGGTTTTGAAGGAAATGGAAAAACAATTTTCAGTGAAAAAGGGGTTTTTGAGTGGTTTTGCAAGCCAAAGATGGATTTACTCATATCACATGAATCCTTCCAACTTAGCACGTGAATTATCGCTCAAAATGAAGGTTTTTGAAAGGAGAGATCATTGGCAAAGATTCAACAGTTTCCTCCGTGTGCTTTTGAGCAATGATCGAATCAAATTTTGGGTGGTTTTGCAAAATAGGGTTTTAACAACTGCAATCTTCAAGTGATCATAGAAAATAATCTACTCCACCATATGCCATGCTCTTCATATCAACTTCAAGACGTTTTCAATGGGAGGATGTGCTCAAAATCTTAGAGTGTTTTGACCAAGGGATCATGAGATATGAGCAAAACAAGGTATGGGAGAGCTAGGGCACACAAGTGGTTTTATGGACATGAGAGGAAGAAAAACAAGCTTTTGAGTGGTTTCATGAGCTGCACTTTACCCTTTTGTGGAGTTGGGCTTTTGGAGGGAAGATGAGTTTCAACAACTTGCAATGGTGGTGGAGTTTGGGTTTTGTGAATGCAAAGTGGAAAATGCACCCACTTTGCAATCTCCACCTCAAAAGGCGCCCAAATCAGGCTTGGGCGCACTTTGGAGGTGTAAATGACATCCCAAAGGGCGCCCACGCATGAAGGAGGCCAAAAATGCACCTAAGGCCTTGGGATTTGCATTCTATCACTCAGAACAAGCCAAAATGTTATACTTTCATGTTACTTTTTGCATTTTCATATCAACCAATGGGAGGAGGGCGCACTTTGGTTGGTGGAATTTCAAAGTGCACTTTACAGACATGTTTTGCACTTCCAAAAGGCCGCCAAGTGCAATTAAGTTGATGACATCATCATGCCAACGGAGAATTAGAAGACGGAGTGCACTTTTTGGCCCAAGACCGAAACTTAACCTTTCTGGGGCGTATAATATATGAATTTGATTGGAAACGAGCCAACGAATCCAATGGAAGCATTTATAAACTTTGAAAATGAGTTCTTCATGAGTTTTGAGTCAACTTACAACTTTTTCCTAGGAAGGTGCGCTAGTGAGTTGAGTTGCCGGGAGTTTGAGACAAGTATGAACCAAACTAACACTTGGGTCATGAAGGGGGTTTAATGTGCTTCAACTTGGCCCTTTGTTAGGCTCTTGACTCGTCGAGGTGCCGAAACCTTCAATGCAAGTTCCTTGTCCGAAAAGACCACCGTGCCTTAGTGTTGGGAAGGTTTCCACTTTTTATGTTCCCAGAACTTTATCTTGCATATTCCATCATGTAGTAGACCCTGTAAGCTTTCCAATGACTGTGATTTGAGTTCCCAACATCATCCAGAGTTCTTGAAACCTTTCCCGTAAGTGAACTCTTCTTGAATGATCACACACACCTTGTTCTCAAAAAGCGCTAGGAGAGAGAGCGTTCCCGAAACCATTCCAAAACTCATAGAATCTTTCCTAAAACATACCGTCATGAAGAAAACTCTAAGACCTTTCTATTGACTGTAATCTGGGCTTCTAAAACAACCCAAGGCTCCCGAAACCTTTCCTAGAAGTTGACCTTTGAAAAGAAACAATTTGACAATTTGGGCTCACTTGACCAAAAAGTGACAAAAAAATCATAGGGTTGTCAAGTAAAATGCTTGAACATTTTACATGCCAACAGATTTGTAGTGTGGAAATAATGGAGAGTAAAGGCACAATCACTACATTGAAGACAAATTGTACACCGGTTGATCAAAGCTCGATGACTTGTTCATCTACATTGTCAAAGTTGGACAAACACCTCACGAAATGCAAGTAAACCCCTACAAATTAATCCAATTAGAACTAAGGCACCTACATTTCCTACTTCACCCGAATTGAATGAAATTAATTTTAATGATTTTTGGGGTTTTCTTAGACCCCAAATCTTTACAAACTCTTTTTTTATGCAACCATTTCAAGAAGTTTTTTCAGCTAGATTTGATGAGGCTTGGGACTTCAATTCTTATTTCAATATGCAATAGGAGGAGCTCAAGTTGATTGAAAAATCTATAAAAGGATAGACCAACTATTGCAAATGTAAGAAACAGTACATTGCTAATAAACCTCTACGGAGTTTATAGAAAAGAAAAAGCAAACAATAGGCTAGATGCGGGAAGATAAGATAAGATAAGATAAAGATAAAGATAAGATAAATATATTAATGTCCAACGAATGACCACAAAAGTAGGTCAATGGGACTACAACCCAAACAATATACAAAGTGCGAGCGGGAAAACTCAAAATGAGTTCCCAAAAACAGAAGAAAGGAAAAGAACCAAAACAAACAAGAACCCTAAAGCCAAACCCCCACAGGCGGGGGCAATGAAACAAACGGAGGAGAAAGAAGGGAGAAGCAGAGAAGAAAATGAAGGAGGGGGCAAACAAGGACCAGTAGTCTACTAAGAAATGGTAACCACATCCCTGCTAACATTCGGGACCGACGAAAAGAAGCTCCTGATGAAATGGCAATCCGAAAAGGGGGGCAAGGGCCCCCTTCCCTGCTGGGATCTGAGACTAAAACGAGCCAGGGAGACGGGTGGAGTTGGGCTGCCCTCTAGTATGAGTGTGCGGCCAAGCCTACTGGTGGTGACCGAGGGAGATGTGAAGGTCCAACTAGGGACGAACTGACCTATGCATTGTAACTAGGTCAGAATGGTTATGCTGTTTAGTTCCTCCAACTGCGGGTAGAACCGAAAAGAAGGTTGTAATCCGTCTCGTGGGAATGACTCTCGAAGGGGGATGAAGAATCTAGTCCCGGAGCAGCAAAGACTCGCGGATGTAGAGGGCAAGACACCGTTGGTCAATATATCTAAAGAAAATCGGGAGGGTCTGAACCCCTCTGAAGAGGCAATGAAATTGTCCTCTGATCTCATAGTATATGGGGCAGTGGAAGATGAAATGAGTCTCGGTCTCCACCTCTTGAAGGCTACAGAGCCTACAAAGTCTGTCATCCTAGTCAATGTGGTGATCAATCTCGCATTGAAGTTGTGGGAGCCAACCCGAAACTGACCCAAAGGTATGTGGAGGGCATGCATCCAATGACGAAAGGTGTACTAAGGGTGGATGATGAGTCCATCTCTGATCTCAAGAAAATGCTCTGCATAAAAGGACATCTTAGGGCGCAAACCCCCATGAGGATTCACCCAAGTAGTCTGAATAAAGCACCTGTAGATATCCTCCCGGATGGACTGTTCAGCACTTGCTTGGTGGGCAAGAGATGATTAGGAGCATTTAGGGAATATTGAAAAGGGGGGAGATGATCAATCTAGATACCAACCGAATCCAATAAAGCAGAAGTCTCGGAAAACCAGCAATGGCCCATAGCCTGGGCAATACTCACAAAGGAACAATAAGCGAGATACGGTGCTGTCACGCTCATCGGAGAAATCACCAAACCTCTTGATACGGTGAAGAAAGGCCGATATGTCAAATACGGTCTCCAGACGGAAAGGTCGGGCCTCGAACTCTGCCAAAATAATATGCAAGGGAACCGTCTACTTGCATTTGATAAAGAGAAAACTTGAGAATTACAATGGTAATATGAGAGGCGAGGTTTGGTTTCCTTGATGAGGAGGTTTGACCAATCGTGAGTCCGTGACTGATGAAGAGGTGTCCATTTTTTAGTCTTGTTGCCCCAAGAACAATGCAAAATTTCCATATTAAACCTCCAAGCTCTCGCCGGGTTAGGGTTATGCCCCACCACTCAAGTATTACTATCTTCAACTCTGTTTTTACCACCCCTAGAGCTGGGCTCCCCCCTCCATCCCAGTTTTACTCAGCTTGCTAAGATTGTTTTTGCCTCTGGTCTGTTTAAAGTTGTTCAAGCAAACCCAACAATATGCTAAACCAGTCCATTTCCGAGCTATGAACACTCATAATTTTCAGGCCAAAACTTGTGTCTACTGTCCGGGGGGATGGTATCAACTCTTCCATCCCCTTCCTCAAAGCAATTTTTCCCACGACCATGTTCATGAGTCTATAAAAGTCTCCAACTCTAAAGAAGGAAAAGAGAATAGCTCCACTTTGGCCTTGGCCCTGTCCACCATTACTGAAAGCATTCACAAGGTAGGAAAAAAATTGAGGAAAAGGGGTTGACATCTCCTTTTTCCAAAATTGTATGGGTCTTCTTGTGAGCAGCATTCAACAGCAAAAAGAATGTCTTTAAATGCAGCAAAATTGTCTCTGGAAGTAAATTGAAAGTGTTAATTAGCTCAGTTACAACTACCAAAATGTGAAAAGTGGGACTGAAGGAAATGAGCAAATTCTAAAAAATAAAAGAGCAGAGAGAAGGCAGGCTAAAGTCATTAATGAAAACATTCAACAGGCCAATGCAAAGCATCATACGACCCAGAAAATTCAGAGCTCGATTGAAGCAACAGTTGGGGGTAGTGAATGGAAGTATTCCCTAGATGAGACCCAACTTAGGACTGCAGCACCTCGGTTGATCCCTCAGGAACATTCCAAAGTGAGAATGGGAGAATAAGCGGCTGAAAGCACTTTTCCTGCCCTTACCACTCCCAAGGGAAGGGCAAATAAATAATAGTTATGCATGCTTATAATAGACTTGCTCAGCTCTTCAAAGAATTTATCTGGCAATTTTGTGGATATGTATATAGCCAATAGTGTTTTCGGTTTGTCTAGGGATGGTTTTACTGGATTCATGTGTGTATAATTTCCTTGTTTTTTTCATGGTTGTTACTGGTGTCTTTTTAGCTGATCACTTTTCATCATAATTTTTTTGAGGCTGTTAGTTTTCTTTAATTGGTTGCCGTCCACTGCATTAAAGGGTTTGATGCAAAGTTTTCCTTTATTAATGCAATTATGTCTGAAAAAAAACATCAACTGATTTGAAACCATGAACTACCTTCTGTCAACTGACTTGTAACTACCAACTCATAATCATAATTATATGCATTATCTGATTGAAATGTGGGAATTTAAGTAACGGACAAGAAACAGTAGTATTAAAGTGATTATTGTGGAATGTGATACCTTCTTCCACTATCGCTATGAGTTCCTTTTTTGCATGGATAGTAGATGCATATACTTCAATTGCAAACTCTTTGTGTTGATTGTTTATAAATCAAATCAGTGTTTAAATATTGATAGTCTTAAATGGATAGTCATAGATGGGTTGTTTGCTTCCTTTACAAGTTATTGATATCAGTCACAAGTACTGTAATGTCCCCTTTTCAGAATTAATTGATTTTGGATACCCGAAGCCTATTCTTATTATTTTCCGTAGGCTAAGGGAAAATTAAAGAGAAATAAATTAATTTAAGTGGTCTAAGGGTACTTTTATATTTTAATTGGAAAAAGGGCACTAAAATTATATTTATAATCTAAAAGCAGAATTGCAATAAAATAATAATAGAATGATGAACTTCTATTATGAGGCGCTAAAGATAGAATAATAATTAAATAAAGCATTCTATTATGGGGCGCCAAAGATAGAATGGGTTGCATGAGCATCAAGATCCTATTTTTAGGATGGAGAGAGGATAAAGCAATTTTATATTGTTTATTCCTATTTTTAGGGGCGCCAACTTTGGAGAAGGCCTTGGAAGTTATAAAGGCAGATTTGGGATTTATTGTATTATTACAAGCATCTTAAAAATTTATCTACTTCATTGTCTGCAAGTAGCTTCTGCTTCTGCATCAGCAATAGAGAATGAAAATTCTCATTTGCATTAGATCTAAGGACAGAATCCCTCATATCTAAGCTTTGGCAATTCCATTCAGGGGTTGCAGTGGTTATTTAGAGTACAGGTGTTCATCCGGTTCAGCTAGGGTATCATATTCAGGGTCGTTTTAGCATCCAAAACAGCAAGTACAACTAGGATTCCCCCTTTGAGAACGAGTTTCAATACGGGCGCCATATCTAGAAGCAGTTTTCAGTCAAAGCAAGTAGCATGTTCTTATCTTTTGTGAGAAAAATTGTATTTAGACATTTTGGTGTTTTTATTAAACTTGATTTGAAATAAATAAATAAAGTTTGTTTTCCTACATATTGCCGTTGCTTTTTTTTTAATAAAAACAGTTTGTTGCTGCTGTCATAAAAGTTCAAATTTTTATACTGCTGCCCTAGGGTTTGACAAAATATCCAAATTTGTTAGAAATTACTTTTCAGGGATATTACAAGTATGTTTCATGCATGAGAGTTTTGTATTGCGACTCGTCACATGTCATGAAGCAATGGTTGGAATGTTGTGAACACAAATAAAGTTGTATTGTTTTTAATTGGTTTACTAGGTAAAATTTTTGGGAATGATAGAACATCCACGTTAAGGTTAGGATAAACCTAAAGTGTTGTTATGTTTAGATTCTTGGATATATATAAGTAAATACATGCTCCTATTTAGTACAACTATTGTGTGATCATTAAATTTGTATCCATGTTTAATCAATCATCTTTTTTGGTAAAGACTTACAACTTTTGGTTACATATACAGTTTTATGCATGAGCACAAGATATACAACAAATCCACAGAAATACATCAATTTCACATTAACACATCAATAACGCTCACTACATATGCATGAAGTGAAACAAGATGCATGGAATTGTAGGGTTAGAGATAAAAATTACTTTATAATAGAATAAGAAGCAGTGCCACTTTGAGAGGTAACCTCCCAAATGCTTAAGTCAAAGATGAATTCACACAATTGACGATCTCCAAATAAATATTTGAACTGTATTTATGGCTCAATTAGATTGGGACAGCCAGATAAACCCTAATGAGATCAACTACTAGAAATTAGAAACATAACTAGCCTAGATTGGCAACTCCATATCCCATCCATACATATGACGTGTAAAACTCATAACATGCCTCTCCCCTTCAAGAAATTGTTTCCCTCAATGCTTTCCAATAGCAGTTGCTTCCATATGAGGTATCTGTCCTCCCATGTCACATCCTCCAATGACGAATTCTTTCACTTGATAAGATTCTATGTGATAGCTTTGTTATGCAATTGCTTGACTCGCCTATCAATAATTTCTTCTATTCAAATCTAATTATGCCCTCACCATCCAACTTTTGTAACTATATTTATACAGGTATTTTGTTCCAATCACCTTCTTCAACCAAGATGCATGAAAAACAAGTTGGATCATGAAAGACTAAGGTAACTTTACCTTGTAAGCGAGGCTACTAACAATAACTTGCAGGGGCCATGGAACTTAGGATCCAATTTGTTGCTCTTGTGTTGCCGCAAACACATCTGTTTGTATGGCTGTAGACAGAGAACCCTCAGCCCCTTCCTCCAAATGGTGCTCAGTTCTATGTTGATCCGCTTGTTTTTACATTTTTACTATGCCATGCCCAAATTATCCTTGAGAATTTGTAGTACAACTTGATGTTGATGAGATCTTTTACCACCTGGATCCTAGAGTGTATTCACACGTTTTTGAAGTAGTGGATGATGGAGGATAGACATGCAATCCTCTAAAGAATCCCATTTCGGTTGTGTAAATTGAAGTATTGTACCACCATTCAAGCAAAGGTGGCCATTGAACCCACTGTGATTTATCGAAGGCAAGGAAATGCAAATATCCATCTAGGAATTTGTGTATTGTCTTTATTTTCCCATCTGATTGTGGGTGGTAAGAAGAGTAGTGTGTCAACTGAGTATCGAAAGTTGGAAACAGGTCTGTCCGAAATTGCTTGGGAAAACTGGATCCCAATTGCTAAATATGACTTTCGGAATCCCATGTGTTTTTGTACCCTCTTAATGAAAGTGCTGACTACGATCTTTATAGGGAAGGAATGGGATAAGGCACAAAAAATAGCATATTTAGTAAGTCCATAACTACAACAATAATCACAATTATACCTTTTGGATTTGGGCAGTCCTGCGATGAAATCAATGGATGTCTTCTTATATATGGCTCAATATGGACAATGGCTTATGTGTGCCCAAAGATTTGCGTGTCACCTCTTTATGTTGAAAACAAAGTAAGCATTTTTGCTACAAAGTTTTGAACATCACCTTATAGTCCCTCCCATAGAAAGTTACACTTGATCCATTGGTAGGTTTTGAGAAAACTCGAATGTCCTCTAATTGGCGATCCAAGTAATTCTAAGAGCATGGCATTTTTAAGTTTGGAATTCATGCAAAGTGCAACATATCCTTCTACCATTATGAGTCACCTTTCCATGCAAATTTATCGAATGAGGTTGGGACCCTATTGAAGCTTGTGAATGAATTGACTTGTCGAGCAGCCTGTAATGTCTCCATTTCTGAAGACCCTTAGCCTATACTTCCCGTGGGCTTCGGGATGTGCAAGGGGAACGTTTTTATTAAATAATTAAATATTATTGCCTGGAGCAATAATTATTTAATTATTTAATTATGAAGGTTATTTAATTTAATTCCCAAAATATAAAAATTAAATGGGGAATTAATTAAATAAATATTTAGGTGGCTTTTATTGATAAAATCACCCTTTAAAAAGGGGACGCCACACCTAGGGAAATAAATTGCTCTTATTTAATAAATTTGAAATCCGCACCTTGTAATATCCCAACTCCGGGATCAATGGAAAATATGCAAATCAACCACTCCTCAATACACCAGACAACTGAAAATAGCAAAATGAAACCAAAACCCTCTTGAACCAGTCAAGTAGACAACTCAACAAACCCAAGGATATGGGTTTAATGGCCTCTAGCTCACACTAGTACTTAAAGACCAGATCTATGTAGAAATAACTAAATCAAAACGAATCCCTCTTCAGCTGCTCAGAAACAGGCTGTATCTATGACTGCCCAAAAGACTTCAAGATCCTCAAATTACCATCAATCCATGCACTAAAACAAAACTTCAGACTTCGGAATAGTTCAGCCACAAGGAGTATGCTAACATGAAGGAGATTGCTACCAATAAAACTTAAATCATGTGCCAAATCCAGTCACTATAATCGGATACAAAATGAGCATGGAAATTGATGTCAAAATTTATTAATATCAAACCCAGCACAGCCCACTCAGATTGCTGATTATTGAGATCCCACAGTACAGCTAAATTATGCAAGATCCAGTCATTAAGCACAACATTACATAGACTTCAAACTGAGCATTGTTTACCTAGGAGACCGCTGCCAGCAGACAAGTAGGAGTATCATATGAGGTCACTGTTTTTATGGAGGAGCAGCAGCTAAGGGAAGGCAAAGATCATGTATTCCCGCTGTTGGAGCATGCAATATTTTATCCAATTCACATACAACCAGATCGCTGCCTTAAATGGCCCACACACATGCTGACCCAAATCGATTCATTTCAACTATGGTTCACGATTACAAATGCTAGAGAAGACTTCAAAGCATACCAAATATTATTGCATAAACTGGAACATGAAATCATAAGAGAGGAGTCTAAATCGCTGCCTATATATATTAAATATAACTCTTCAATGAAATGCATAGGAACAGCAGTCTGAATTAGATCATGAAACATAGGAAATTAGAGTCATCTTGCATAATATAAATCGCTGAGATTAGTGTCACCTTGCACAATATAAGTCGCTGCCAAAGAGAACTGTAGAAACATCACCAAATCATGCATAAACCAGTCAAATCATGACCCATCAAGCCACCCAAACAACCAGCCCAAAGGACTCACCAATAATACACTAAATCAGTCCACACATATCATAAGAAAGTCACCAAAACTGGAATGCAACATATACCAAAAAGTCGACTTGCAAAAGGAACTCCAAAATCACTTATTTTATTATCACAAACCGGCTGCTACAGTGACGTCGCTACAGTGATTCGCTACAGTAGTAAAATGCAGATTTGCCAAAGCCACACACATGGATCTCATAAATAAATACTTCAGTTAGATCTCAAAACCAGCTCAATACAATCTCCCACGCAAAAGAGAGAGAGAGAGCATCAATGGGCATACATCCCAACTCCAAACATGGAGCATAAAATAGATATCATCATAACATAATAATAATAGTGATCCTAGCACTCCTTTTATAAGCAAGGAGGCACAAAATTCGAAATCCCTAGGAGATGGAAATTATTAAATAAAAGCAGTTTATTTCCCCTAGGTGTGGCGTCCCCTTTTCAAAGGGTGATTTTATCAATAAAAGCCACCTAAATATTTATTTAATTAATTCCCCATTTAATTTTTATATTTTGGGAATTAAATTAAATAACCTTCATAATTAAATAATTAAATAATTATTGCTCCAGGCAATAATATTTAATTATTTAATAAAAACGTTCCCCTTGCACATCCCGAAGCCCACAGGAAGTATAGGCTAAGGGTCTTCAGAAATGGGGACATTACACAGCCAACCCAATCGACCTAGAAGGTAGAAATCACAAAAGGGCATCATTGGGCTTCCTCTTCTCTAGAAAGTAATATGCCTCCACATTTTCCTTCCCTTGTAGACAATTTCAATCATACCACAACATTTTTGTAACTCAGTCTTGTTGCTCTTCTAAAGAATTCACCACTCCAAGTACTATTTCAAGTTATTGTGAATTATTTGACTTGAAGTATATTCTCATGAGGTAAGGATGACACTGCTTAGCTGCATAAAGTATAGTCACATTTCTTTTTCATAACTGGCAGCATACTTTCCTTTCAATTGTCGACTTTAAAAAGTTATTGGTTGACTATCCTACATTACTACAGCTCTACTTCGGTAATCTGATGCATCACATTCCACTACGAAGGTTTTAGTGAAGTCAATAGTAGCAAGAACAACAGTACACAGCCTGCTTAAGTGCCTCAAATGCCTGAATTGCCTCTACAGTCCACATAAAACATCTTTTTGAGGAACATTGTAGGGGTAGATGCAATGCAGCCATAATTCTTCAAAAACTTGTGATAGTATCCTATAGGAACCATGAATCCTCTCCACACCTTTTATATTCTTTTGGAAGCGTCCAGTCCATCATTGTTTTGATCTTGATAGGGTCCACCTTAGTACCCTCAAAGGAGACAATAGGCTTGAGATATTCAACTTCTCTTCAAAAGAATATTTAGAGGAATTGACATAACTTTAACGTTGCTCACAGATTGCAAAATTTTATCATCATGCTGCAAGTTTTCTTCCCAAGATTAATTATAGACAAGAATATCATCAAAGAACAAGCAAAAATTCATGAGATACTAAAAATTGGATGGTGCAATAGTAAGACCAAAGGATGTGACTAACAATTCATTACGGCCTTCATGTGTCCATAAAGTAGTCATGGATATGTCTTATTGCTTGGATGATATTTCACGGTAGCCAGACTACTTATGTTGTTAGGATACGGGTGCGGGTTCGGTATACAAATATGTCGATTTTTAAAAACCCTTGGTTACGTTTGTACATATATAATAAAAAATTAATATATATATACTCATTTTACTCATTTTTAGTCCATAAGAAATACAAAACTTGAAAAATATAGTAGGATCAAGGTTCAAAACATTCAATATGCTTAAAATTTTATATTTTCATTGATCATGTGGCTGCCATACATATGATATATGAATATCATGTCAATATGAATACAAATAATCTAGAATATACCAGCTAGACTTTCCTCAAACAATGGCAGCCTACAAACGTAGATCCTCCTTGCAATACAATTCAAAGAATGGCTGCCTACAAACGTAGATCCTCCTTGCAATACAATTCAAAGAATGGCTGCCTCCAAACGTGACATGTCCTCCTTTGAATGATCAATAAAACAATGGCTGCTTCTAAACAATGGCCATCTCTAAACAAACTTTAACTCCTAGCAAGCAATGGCTGCCTCCAATCTCGTCCTCCTTGCAGTCGCTGCCTCGAAACAAATCCTTCTTCCAATGGTTGCCTCCTCCTCAATTCCTCTTTGGCTCTTTGCTCTTACACTTGCAAAACCAACAATGAATTGTTTGTGTTTTGGTAATGCTTGAGTGCCTTTTTATAGCTTTTAGAGGAGTTTAGGGCTTATTATTTTATTCATTTATGAGTTTAGGATTTGTTTTTTTGTGCATTGACTAAGTCAAACAAAAAACGTTTTTAAACAAACCCCACCGGGTAAACTTCGGGTATGTCTCGGATACATACGGTACATCCCGGTTATGTCTGGATACTTCCTAGGTACGTTTGTGACGTACCCGGGACATATCCATACCGGGTAAGTATCCAAGGGGTTCGAAGTGGGTGGGGGTGCATTTACCCATCCTTCCCAACAAAATACTAATTCAACTTACTTAAGAACATATCTCCATGAAATTCATCCAATGATCATCAAGGACAAGTAAAAGAAACTTTTGTTTGATAGTGAGCTTTTAAATCTGTCTAGTCTTGAAACATGCACCGAGAAGCATCCTTTTTGTGCACCATAAGCATAGGAAGGAGTGAGCATTTTGAGTTGACCAAACGATTCTAGCCTATGTTGCCGGGGATACGGGTACGTGTACGGGTTGGTGCACGGGTTCGATACGCGGATACGTCAATTTTAAAAACTCTTGGGTACAATACGTCTTGGATACGTCCGTACATATATATTAAAAAATTATATATATATATATATATATATATATATTTATACATTTATATAAATATACATAATAATAAAAATTATAAAATATAAATATTTTTTTTGCTATTGATTCCTAGGGATAAGGCCCTACACTGCAAAAAAATATTACATGAGGAACCAGTCCCAGATAAGTCTTCCATCAAGGACTCCCATGAAGATTACAAGCACATTATCGTGCTATATACATGCCAAAATATATGGGTAAGAGTTGTAACCAGCTTTACAAAAACCCATAATTACATCATGCTTATCTATTAATTACTACATACATACCTACGGCCCAAAAACTAGAGCTCGAAAGTTAAGCGGACCAACAAACCCAGGACCGGAAGAAGCCAAGAACGATCGGATCATACGGCTCCACCTCGCCAATGATCTCAACATCGGAATCCCCTTTGCTCAGCTCAAAAGAGGAAGACGAATCAACACAACACTCCGACATTTTCACTTTAGCCTCGGCAGGGAGCTCTATACCCTGAGAACTCGCAACCACCTCTAGACCGCACACCATTGCCTGCATCCCCCGTGTCAAAGCATGAATATGATATTGAAGGTTGCCCAGTCTCTCTTCCAACTTCTCATGCTCCTTGACAAGATAAACTACCCCAAAGAATTTGACAATATGTTCACAAAGACTTAACCTTTGTGCCATATTGAATATGTTTCACGCCCAATAGACTCGGTTCAGTCCAACATAAGCTTGCGCATGCTCTCACATATATAAGCCTCCTCTTCTTCCTCAAACTACTCCACTACCGACCACACCTTCCCGAGCCAATTTTGCATAGTAGCATTTCTAATCTTTCCGTCCATCCAAGCGGAAAACGACTCCCAAACATCCTCGCCTATCAAAGCTCTCCTCTTTCTGCTAGGACTAGCCTCCATTTTATCCAAGAAAAAAACCCTTCCCCGGCACAAACTCGTAGAGCCGCAAAACCCACAACCACGAAGTAGGTAGAGATAAAGAGAAAGCCAACCGACTCGAGAATATAAAGCCGCCAAGACCCAATACATGAATGGAGGCAAGTGCACAAGTACCGGAGATCATCGATTGGATTTCCAATCATAAATAGTATCCTCCCCTTTAAACTTCATAAATGCCCGACGTTGGCTAACTTCGCCCTCTCATCATTATCCGCCACCCTTGCATCATAAGAAATTAAAGCCATGACATCATCCAGAAATCCTTTTCCCAAAATTGCTTGCTCAAATGAAATTCCTCCCAAACATCAACCCTCTATTAGCAAGACGATCCGTAACTCAATTCCCTCTTTTTCCTAACACCGAAGATTCCAACAATTAGGCAATCTACCCTAAGCCAATCCTATGATTACCTTTGAGTCCCCTTCGATCCATAAGCACGACCACTTCCTTCTCCTGGCTTCCTGTAAACCAAATAAAAGTGCCATCCCCTCCGTAAAATTGTTTGAAAAGCATCCACAATCCAAAGCCAAGGCCAACACCGACTAACAACAAACATCTCAAAAAATACAACCACATCCAGCTCTTCCAGGATTACCTTTTGTGCTCCATCAAAATTCAATTTAATCCATCCCGCTACCGAGGGGGACCAATGAATCTCTGAGTAACCTTACTCCCATTATCGGGAGTATAAAATATAAATAATATTATTAAATAGATTTATATAAAAATGTAATGACTATTAAAATTTTATAAAAGTTTATAAACTATTAATAAAATTATGAGCTTCAAATACATATAAAAATTTATAAACTATTAACAAAGTTATTAAATAAACTTACTAATAAATTTCTACTGTAACCTAAAAACATAAATCATTAAATAAACTTACTATTAAGTACTAAATTGGTAGCTGTAGAAATTTATTAGTAAGTTTAGCTAATATTTTTTAAGAAACATAAAAAAATCTAACCTAAAAACTAAACATAAGCATAGAAACTAAAACATTGACTACAATGCAAATGAAAAATAGTTTACATGAGGTTTAAGTGTAGACAACCGCCGTAAACCGACGCTTGAGCAGAATCGTGAAGGCATAGCAGGAAAATAAAGCTGCGAATCCCTATGTCTTCATACTCTCAGACATGCGTGAGAAGGGAGTGAGTCGAACAACCATGGGAGGGCATAATGCTATCAATAAATTTTAGGGCAACAACTACACCAGTGTAAGATGTTCACGCTGAAACTTTTCAACGATTTTCATTGCAAATTGATTATTTTTTAAGGGTTTTTATTAAATTTGCAGGAATAAAATCAAACCCACAAATTTTTTGGATGAAATTCGGCGATTTCTGTGACATAGGCCGCGGGTGCGCCTGGGTTACTTCCCAAGTACATCACGGAGTACGTCGGACATACTCGTGACGTGCCGGGAAGAAACGGACGTACCCATCACGTATTTGTACCCGTATCTTGAAGTATATGTACCGATACGTATCGGGAAGGGTTCGAGGGGCTAGGGGACGAACCCTAGCAACGTAGATTCTAGCACCAAAACATGTGCTCAATCACTCTTTTACTCGTAGGGGTGTAGGCTCAAATATCTAATGATTCCCTTCTTGGAATCCACCGAATGGCATTTTCATGCTACATAACTAGAGGAAAACTCTTGGGAATATTTGGAAAAACATTGTAGTATTTTTCAATAATTACATTTAGATATGGAGAGAATAGGCTAAGGTTGTGCTTCCATGGAAAATAATTGTGTGACAACCCTCGAAGCTCCTTTCTTCAACATTTTCTCCATCCTATGAGAGCTACTCACTTGAGATGGTGATCCTTAAGTCCATTAAACTCATGTATTTGTTCTTTCACTTAAAATTGCATGAAAAACAACTTTTGATTTCCATAGTGCCCAATGTTTTAAACCATTAAAGCAATAAGACCACATTAGATTTGCAATAGGAATAAAACACATATAACTAATTAACAAATAATTTTCCATCATGAGCTTAAAAGTATGGCATTTCACAATGAATTTGATGTTGCCCTAGTTGGAAAGCATCGTCTTAAATGATTAAACTATAATATCAGATAGACAAGCGGTTGAGACATTTTTCCCACTCATGGTGAAATTATGAGAGATCCCATAGTCAATCAACGTGACCACCTTTTGCTTTTTTAATATATCATAATAGCTATAGTATTTGTGGGGTGGTTACCCTTGCCAAGGCAACGACATGAGATAGATTGTCCATGTCTTCTTGTGATGTGGCATCATCCAACAAACAAGGATTTAATCAACTTTTCCGCGTCATCTCCTTGAGCATATTCATGTAGAACATTTTCTTCTCTTTGTAGTCACGACCCTTACTCCACTTGTCACGAACAGAAGAACTCCCTTCTACCTTTTCCTCCAATTGTTGTGGTGTCAATCAATAAGCGGGTATTGATTGTATTGGTCCTAGCTACATAGAAGTTACTTCTTTCTTGGAAAAGAAAGAAGTGTAGGATCCCCACCATTCCATATATCGCGACTCAACTTCTAGGGCAATGAGTAAAGCTTTCTTCACAGTTGTAGGACCATGGAGAGGAACATCATGTTTGATGCTTCCCTTTAACCTGCAATGAATAATTGAATAAATGAGCCTTCATATGCCCAAAGACTGATCTTTTCAAACTGTATTATTAATTTGTCATCCTCTCATAATGCGTGGGTAACTCCTCAATGAAGATGTCAATTTAGAAACATGCCTCCCTAATGCTTGAGTGTCCATTTGGACAACATTTGTATCGAGGATTTTCAATGTTCAAGGAAGCCATTAGCACCCTTTGGAATAATGGAGTTTGGTGAAATGCAAAAAGTTGCTCAATTTGACAAATCCAAGGTAGAGGATTCATGCCATTGAACTTACAAATATTCAACTTTAGTAGTTGAGTTATGGATCCTGCATTGGAATTTATCCTCCAAGGGTCATCTTGTGAAAAGAAAAATAGGTGTTTTATTTGCCTCAAATCCCCTTGGAAAGATGGAGTTGTACAGTCAAAGGAAGAAGAACTGGTCAACTTCTAAAGCAATGTTGCTATGCTTTCAAGAATATGCAAAAGCTTTGTTGCATCCTTATATTCCATAGAATTCTTGAGCATTGCTAGCTCTCTTTTACTTTTCATGGGGTTTTCTAGTGCCAACAATCTTGAATCCAGCATACACATCCTAACCCCCATGATAGAATTTATTCTATTTGAGAGCACCTGCCATCCCAGTTTCCCCACATCTATTTCATCTCCATTCCCTTGCTACTCAAGCTTGCTTGCTCATTGACGCATGAAGTTGTCCGGTCAAAGGAAGAAGAATTAGTCAGATTCTAAAGCGATGTTTCTATGCTTTCAAGCATATGATAAAGCTTTGTTGCATCCTTATATTCCATGGAATTGTCTAGCATTGCTAGGTCTCTTTTACTTTTCATGGTGTTTTCTAGAGCAAACAATTTTGAATCCAGCATATGCATCTTAAAACCCATGATTGAGTTTACTTTTTTGGAGAGCAACTGCTATCCCAGTTTTCCTGCACCCATTTCATCTCCTTGACCTTGCTCCTCAAGCTTGCTTTCTGGTTGATGCTACCCCACATCCATTTCTGGAAGTGGCGTGACCTGTCTCTTGGGTGTAGTTAACCAGATCTTGAGAGAAGTTTCCTAGATCTTGATTGGAGGTCAACAATTTTGAATCTGAGATGGAGTATCTTGGTTGTGGACAGGTTTTTAAGGAGTCTAATTCATCCCTTCAGGAGGCTTTTAAGGGGGCATACCAAGTGTACATATGGATGCAATCAAGACAAGGAATACAAGGGCATAAGTCCTGAAATGGGGTTTTAGAATCCAAGATGCAGGGGGTAGTGCAAAATTAAAAATTTATGGTTAGGATATCCAATTGTGATTGTCTCGCTAAAACAAATCCACCAGGATATATCAGCCATAACACCAAATAACACCGGAAAAAGGCTTTCAGACTTCTTATCCTTCAGCTAGTGCTTCTGCACTTGGAAACTGTAAATTCCTCTCGATTTGCAAAATAGGATTTCCAATCACACTATCCTCAGATTAATAACAAAATACTTCATAACAGATCAGTGGGATGAAAATCTGGATTCAACCTAGCAGAGACAGATTGCCAACAGCCACAGCATGGAAAACTATTGCTCAAAAGATGATACCCAGAGCAGAAATGTAGTTGCCACTGATCACCTTTCTTGCCTTATGTGCTGGAAGAAAAATGTTGTGAAAAATTTGCCTCTCTGATACAACTTGTTAGGATGCTATCGCAAGAGGTGCAATGAATTCGTGGAGATAAAACAAAAACACTCACCACAAATGTAGATGAAGCAGAGGTGTACAGAATTGTAGGAGCCCAAATTTACTTTATGATAAATTAAGAAGCAGTTCCTGTTCGAGGGGAGAACCTTCCAAATGCTTACGCCAGAAATTAATTCGCACAACTGATGATCTCTAAAAGAATATTTGACCCCTATTTTTTAGCTTAATTAGGTCTCATAAACCCTATTGAGACTGACTACTAGAATCTAGAAACTTCTACTTGACTGTGACAAAAGATTATGTGTACCACTGGTAAAACTCGGGCTGTAAAAAACAAGTAAACGTCTTTGGTAGTGGAATACTTAGGTCGTGCTAGATAATCAAAGCAATGATATGCAATGAAATTTATTTTGAGTAGGATTGAGAAGCTAAAGTTTTGTACTACGTCGTTCTGAAAATAAGTATATAGGCTCTGCACTACAACTATCAACATGAATGATTTATAAAATATATTCGTCTCCTCTAAGAAAAAACATCCAAAATAGTAAATATATATGGTAATGACTTGAAAGCAGTGTATAAGAACAAGAAAGAAATATCATCCACCATCTTAAGATTCGACTACAAGTAGTGTGATAGCTTCCACGCCAAGGCCTAGAAGAGACTAGTATGAGCAAACAAAATTACATAAAAACAACTATCATCATAATGGTATCTTAATCCATACAACCATACTCAAGATTAGGGGCACACAATAGCCAACTGCTTTGTGGAATGGTCCTAGAGTCTGAACCAGTATTTAGCATGAAATGGCCATCTTAAACTTTCCATTGGAGAAACCTTGGAAGAAGATTATATCAAGTTCACTGGGTTGCACAACAGTCTCTGGCGTTTGCATATCAATATATCATCAGAACTCTCAAGGAAGTGGCTCACTTTATCCTTCAATAGGCCCCCGATTCTGCCAAAGCACATGATAACAGCCTTACTGCCTCAAAGCCTGTCACACATCGATGAGACCTATCACCAAATTAATACTGGTTGCACGTAGGCATGGGCCCCATCCCTTAATATCTCTTAACAAGATCCTATTGCCCAAGCCTTCACAGCTCTCTAAGATATCCACCAGACATGTAAGAAGAAACAAGCACTCAAGGATGGCAGATAGGTGCATACCCTAAAGCATGAAACAGGAAACACCTAATCACTACATCCAAGGATATATCACGTCTACCTAATCTTTGGCGCAATACAAGCACAAATGAAGAAGAAACACAAGCCATATACTTCTTATGCCATCACATTTAAGCCTGACCAACTTAGTTAATGGGACTCATCGGACCAACATCAGCCCATATACTTCTTATGTCATCATGCAAACATGTATACAAGATCCTCGCCACCTCATACTCACAAATACCTATAAGATGCGATCTTGAGAAATTATTCCATATGCCTAGCATGCAACCATACCTCAGTTATGCATCATATCATTAGGTATCTCATAATATCACAATCACACATCATAACAGTTCAGCCGTGAGTATGAAGAATCCATCATAAGTATCATTATTTTAATGATAAAGCAAGGAGATATGAGTGAGGATACAATCCAATATGCTCTCAACCTAAACAAGTCTGAAAGCAAAGCGATTCCTTTCTGGGTCATGACAACTCCCATTAGGCATTTATGCAAGTCAGTTATTTTTCACAGCATTGATCCTCGACATTGTTTTACACAGGAAGCCTGTAATGTACCCTAAGGGCATAAATTAAAGAAATCTGGGTTTTCCTACAAACCCTTATCCAAAAATATGGCAGCAATCTGATTTTTATTCAAAGCCCTTAACAAAAATTAGAGCAATCTGGATCCTTCCTTTCTTTATCAAAATTCATCAAAATAAGGATACCCACAAGGGGCAAATCACTCATAAACCCTCTAGGATCATGAAAATGAAAGAAAATAGTTTTTCCAACCACGAGGAATTTATTACAATTTATTTCAGAACTGAAAATGGGGAATACAAACAGCTGATCTTATGATGTCAAAGTGTAAGAAATAGAGGCTTTAACCTCTGCTCTAGGGCAGATTAGGGCCTTAGACCAGCCCTACCACCAATTGCACTTCCCACACCCTGCTGCAACAGCCCCAAAGGGTTTCATTCCAGCTCCTTAGATGGTTGGCCAGCCCTAAATGACCCCAAAAATTCTGATAAACACTGCTGTAGTACCCTCTAATGTTGCTCCCTCTGAATGTTGGCTGCTGTAGCCGAGACCAGACTGAAAATCTGATTTTTTATGCATGCTCTAGCTATACCACCACAGAAAACAGCCTTGAATCTGTGCCCTAGCTCCGTAAAACTGATTGTTAGCTCAAGTATGACCTCTGGATGAGATCACCAATGAGAACTTGAGGTTTTCGTCCCCAAATTCTGAATACCAATGAGGGTTTTCGTCCTCACTAGCTGCAATGTTGAAGCACAAGCTTAACACCCAAAAATCTGAAATGATATGATCAAAAAGTGCCCACAATGACCCCACAAGCTGCCTTTTATAATTTTCCATTTGCCTTTTCCAAGTTGGGTGCTCCACTTTGGGCCTTTTCTTTATTTTTAATAAAGTAATGCTTATATTTCTATTTTAGCGTTGACTTCATTAAAATTCACCTTTTTAATTAAATAATAATAAAACGTAAGTTGCCTTTAATATAACATAAAGTTACTTTTTTGGCTAACTTAGTCATATTATTATTTTACTTTAAGTATTTAAAAATACTTTTCATTTTAATAATAATAATATTATTAAGTTGCCCAAAAGATTAGAAATGACCGGGGCCAACTTAAATAATATTATTAATTATTTTAATCTAGAAAAGGGGACATGACAGTCCACCCTTCCCATAATTTGCTTGCCCTCAAGTAAATGCAAGCCCATATGCTCAAGTATCACTGTGCCAATGTGATGAATCAAACTGTAATGCCCATGTAATCTAGAGCCTGTACTTGTGGAGTGGGACAACTCCTCCAACCTAAACCTTTCTGTCAATGCCAGGATCCCAAACCAATCTCAAGAACTCTTCATCATGCTTTTGCTGCACCATTCTGATACAATTGGAAGCTAAAAAGCCTCCACGAGCTGCAAACTCGAAGCTCCCATAACCTGGATCCCATATCATCCTTGGGAATTGGTGTGACCAACTACCCAATTTTTCAAACTGTGGGAAAACTTCAGTAAACTCCCAAAAGCGTTCACATACAATCTCATAATGTTGTTGTTCAAAATCAGCAGTAGGAGCAAGATAAAATTGTGCCTTTGTTGGATCAAGTGTCTTGGAGTCCTCCCACTGAGCCACATAATAACTTCCTTGAGTTCCAATAGATCGTACAACTATATTGTAGGCAGAAACCCTCATGAATTTGTACCACTCAACTTGTATGCAGGCTGGAACGAAGTTGCAGCAGTCATGGTTCATTTGGAACCTTACCCAAAACAACAATATGACAACTGGAGTGATTGCTTTCAGCGGCTCCAATGGCTGAAGCCTGAAACCCTTCACAAACAGCATGATACAAGAAAAATTCCTAAAAGTTTGCAAACTGGGTGCTGAATGTGACTGCTAACAGTAGTATCAGGCCTGATATTTTCAATACCAACAACATGATAATGGTATAACAGTTGCAAGACTGAAACTTCCTTGAAAAAAACAAAAAGGGGAGCAATGTAGAGGCTGGAAACAACCATATAATGACTGCTAATACTTCAATAGCAGCAACAAACAGAGAATCCCTCAATCCTATAACTGTAAACACTTGTATGGCTGTAGTGTAGCTGCTGGAAATGGTAATGACATTAGCCCTAAAGCTGAAATTTATGATGACAGCAGCCCCTGTTATGTTTCCTTTGCAACATTATTGTGATATGCTACCATGAACAAGTGTCTCACCTATGGGTGAAGTCGTGGTTGTCGCCAATTGATATTCCATCCACTTGACCATGACAACTCTTGGAGCTCCATCTTCAATGCCTAGAAGCACCACCACACTTCCTTTGGATTTTAACCCCATAGTGAACTCTCTAATAGAATGTAACCCTTGCATGCCAACAACTATACTCCGCTCTTTTATATTGTTATCAGAATGATCACTTTGGACTCTTAGTTCCTACCCTACTGCCTCAAGCTATTCTCTTTGAAAATTGGTTCGAATGAGACCTTATGAGTGCTGATAAGCAAGTGTAATAAACATACATTACCTTGAATCTCTTCCCAAACAATACCAAGGATGTTGGGATGTTGGCATTAATTGATCTCAACAAGTGAACCCTTTCACAACTAACATTACGCCAAAAGAATTCCTCCATATCTGCAAATCTATGGTTGTTCCATGTAGATTCTATCAGTTCAACACATGTACCATGGCTGGAGCATTGCATTTTCTTACTCAAAATCAGAATTGTAGTGATTGGAAACCCTCTTGTATCAGCTGCAAACACTTCATTCATGACAATAGGTAGGAAATATATTTTATGGCTACAACTAGAATGTCGGACAAGTTGGAAATGTGGGTAACAACAGCTCTAAAATTGGAGACAGCTCCCACACTAATCCATGTCTCCCCTAAACCCATGATATAGGGATCACTACATACCTTAGGCTGACAACATCCTAAAATTGTGCTAGGGTTAAGTCTCTTTATCCACAAAGCTTCTTAGGAGATTCCATATTCCTTTGGTAGGGGGCCAAGTAGGATTTGGCTTATGAGGTCATTTCATATGCCCCTATGGGGCCTCAAATAAACCCTCTTAAACCTCACTATCTTTATCCACACGGTATACCACACTAATCAATTATGAATTTCACCTCCCAGTTAATTTTTTCCTTATTTATTGCAGCTGCAGGGAGCAACGTTACATTTTGGCAAACTATGTTTATGTAGTTGGTTATCCTCTTCTACTTTCACAGTAAGGTCTATGGTCAAGAATTTCACTTGAATATGCAATTTTTTCTAAAAATTATGAAAATCATTGGTATACACCAGCTCAAACAAATAATACAAATATTTGATCAGTTGACAAAGGCACCAGTAACGTGAAACAAGAAACACATCTCCAACTTAGGTATAAATCCATAGAATATGGCTTTATTTGAGTGTATGACATTTGATCCTCAAAGCACCTAAAAACATGACTGAAAACTGATTATCCGAGTCATAAATATTGTGCTACAATTAAATTAAAGGTTGCCAGAAATATGTATCTACTTGTGGCACAAATAGATGTATGTTACGATCCCTCACAAGGCTATCTCAACCTTTGACATGATAATTTAGCAGGCTTGGCAATAATCCACAAGTACTTGGGTTGTACATTTGAGTATTAGGAAACCTGAATTGTGCATACACACAATCAATACATACACAAAGTATGTTAAAGATGTGCATTTGAAAAAGTGCAGAGAAGTCTAAAAGTGGGGCATGGCAACAGATGATCTGAAACTTGGGAACCATGTCACACACTTATTTACCTGACTAGTTTATGGAGACAGCCAATATACATTTAGCCATACAGAATAAATTAGTATCGTATATTTAGCAATCACATAGAGAACAACCCTTGAAAAAAATTATGCAAATATCATACAGGACATGATTATTACAAAAGTAAATTTGTCAAGAAAAGTGTTGAGCATTAAAAGAATCAGATGGATAAAGCAGATTATTTACAAACTGGTGATATTTGTTGCAAATATTTGAGATTATAACTTACAACACTTTTTAAAAGCGATTTAAAAAAACAGAAAAAAACAATCAGCTGACTACATTCTCTAAAACAAAATTTGAAGACACTCACATTTCCGGTGTCATTCCATCTTGAAGCTTGACGATCTGCAAGAATACATACAGAAAAACATTTTATAAATCTTGAAACTCGGTGTGTGCCAGTTCCCTTCAGAACAGTGTCATAATACAGTCAGCACGAAATTCTGTTATGTAATCAATATATAAATATCAGGTGGTCGTAGGAAAATTAAGTCAACTCCCTCATACAGAGTTCTAATTGCCAATCTTTTTATGAGTTTCTACCCAAAATAGAAACTAGCCAGCAAATATACCTTCAAAAGTTTGACGACGATGAAGCAAAGGATGGAAGAAAACACCATGTGCAATAGTGTCAAGCCCAATGGGTATGGAAAACCAATTTCCTTGAAGACAGCACCCACTGCAATATGAAATATGAAATTCAATAAATTCCTGCTTATCTGCAATTATTAGAAACATCTTCAAAGTAAAAACATTTGATTTATGTCACCAGTGAGCCCTTCAACCTTCATACAATGATACAACCAATGAAAATGAACAGGTTTTCACTGATAAAATAGTTGCTGTGAACAAGGTGTATAGTGTGACATTTATTTCAAGGTGGAATCTGCTTAGTTTGCTTTCTCTAACCAAAAAGGGCAAACTTGAGTATTATCTTAGTGCCCATCTAAGTCACAAGGTTTGAATTCAAGTTCATGTTCGACAAGGATAAAGTTCGGTTCAAGTTCACCAATTAATTAAGTTTGGAAAAAAACATCTTTATGTTCAAACAAAAGAAAAAAACATATCATTTAAATTTTCTAAAAAAAACCACAAATATGTTAGAGGAGCAAGTAGAGAGAACTTTTTGTTCTCTGCTTTCACTTCGTATATGTGTATATACACATTTATAAAATAGTACAAAAGCATGTCAAAAACTTCTCAGGTTAAATTAATGGATTAAATTGGAGTAAACATTCAAAGGGGATAAAGTTTGGCGAGGTTTGAACATTTTCCATGAAATTCGGTGTACCTTGTAGCATAGGTGCCCACATGTAGCACCTACTAAATTTCTTCATGGAAAATTTGAAAAGATAAATTTGAGAGTGAGTCAATTCAATTAACACATCTAAATGGGAGTTAAAAATGGAGTTAAAAATCCCCAAAATCTTCCAATGTAAGAACAGAGCTGTGGTTTGGTACATACAAATGAAAAAGCTTGGTTTTTACCAATTTGTTGGACTTCTAAACAAAATGAGAATATACTGTTTGAAACTAACAATGTGACAATGCAAAGAATGCTCTTCATCTAATTATAAATAATGATATGGCAAGAGCTTTGAATTGTATAGTAGTGAATGAGCTCTAACAAGAAAGGGACAACTGTAAAAACTAGAAAACTCCAATTTATAGTTAGCTAATATTTTAATTGCAGGAAAGAACCTGTCAGACATTTGTGACCTAGAGAAAAATACAATTGATGAGGAAAAATAAGAATTATAAGTGCCTGTGCATCTGTCTGCTTCTGACAGAGCATGTAAGAAAGGGGATGAGATTTATTCAAAAGTCAAGTACATTAAAACTAGGTAAGTTAAACCCCAATCGAGGAGTAGCTAAGTTGGGAGTAAAAAAGGCAACACGATCTCCCGTGGAACACTCTTGAATAAAATTAAATGCAGTTGGTGCCTCTAGTGGCAATCCAAGAGTGGCGGGAGCCAGAGGCTAGTGCCAGAATTCTGCGGGCAAATCAACTTTTGTTTTAGCTGGGGTCTGGCCTTGGCTATCAATAATATGGTGGAGACACTCGATATATGGCATGGATTAGTGCTGGTCACTCCCACAAAATTTCAAAGGTGGTTACTGAAACAGATTCTCAGGTCCTTGAAAAGGCTCTCTCTGCAAAAAGCGAATTGAAGATTAGCAAACTCATGCACATGTTAGATGGCATTCATCGATTTCATGGATGGTTAAACTTTTGTATTTGCTATACCCAATCGAGCAGCAGATATCTTGGCTCAATCAGCTGTTCTATTTACTCGGGACAGGAATGGCAGGCATTTTACCTATGCTCAATGAACATAGAAGATGGTATTAATAAGGGTCTTGAGGCCATCCTTTCCAATAACTTTGTCAGGGAAGTTAGGGAGAATCACCCTGTTTACCTTACGAGACTAAAATCCCATCATAACCCTTTAAATTCCTGCCATCTTCCTATTCTATGATTATTCACTCCTGTCTAATCAGTATTGGCATTATCATCTGCCCAAGTGTGTCCACTCTTATGGAGTCCATTGGAAGGATTCCATTTCTCCATGCAAAGTCTGGCTCATAATTTTGTTCCTGATTTGGATGTTTGGAAATTCACTCTTTGTGGGGATAAAAAGGGTGTGTGGGACACACACGGTTCTGTTGCTGGTAGTAGAGAAGCAATGGTTGGAAGGTTGGATTAAGTTGGGGCCAAAGTTCTTTGTGGGTGCAAGGCCTGCAATTACGTCCACACTAAAGATCTATGCCAGGTTGGAGTATTTTTTCTCTTCTTTATTGCAGTTCTTTCCGCTGTTAACTTTCATCTCTGCTCCTGGATTGGATTTTGAGAAAGGCCGTTTCCCTGTCTCTGTTCTCTCATGTCCCAGAAGAATTCTAAAAGAAATGTCATGGGCTCTGCCTGTAAACAGGCCCAAAAGCCCAGGCTGATTGCTGAAAACCAGTTATAGGAATGGTATGTTAACTGCCACTCTTCTCCCTCTGCAACTGACAGATAGTTTCATAAGAAATACCGAGGACATCAGCCTGCATGAAAAATTCACAAACCCCATTGTGGCCAAAACAGCCATAAATCAGGGGTTTCAACCTTCTGTCCCTATGATGTGCCTTGCCGTGAGTCAGGTTCGTCATGCCTGCAAGCGAGCCGTTACACCTGGCCGGTGAGAGTGTGGGCCTCTCATGAAGTGAGTGTTTTGGGAATTTGCGGCGTTAGTCCCTCATCAAATAAATCCTATAAGAGATCCAAGGTGAAATGGTATAAAATGAATAAATAAATATATATATGTATTTGGTTATATACGTATATAGACACGCATATGAATTAAAGAATGCTAATAATAATAGAAATAAGATCATCCTCTTGTCCCGATATTTAACATAGATAGAAGGATATCAAATGAAAACCATATCAAAGAGTAAAGAATGGGAAATGAAATTTAAATAGTGTCAAATAGAAATTTTAAAAAAATGAAAAAAGCCATTACCATGAGAGGCGGTTTAGGGCAAAATGCCTCAAAGAGGGCTTTAGGTTTTTGTTTTCTCCTCATTGAGATATTGGTGTTGGGTGCAGCAAGATGGGAGCATGGAGGCGGCCACGGAAAGTTTCCTGCAAATGCAAATGGCAGCTATAAAGCCAGACTCCACAACCTCCGCTAGCATCCTTCAAGCCTGCGCTACAATGGGAGTGTTGGAACAGGTTCCATCCTGCTCGGTTTATATTTGTCATCATCTCCCAGCCTGTGCCAAAATGGGAGCATTGGAGCAGGTATGCGCATCCATCAAAGCATAAAGGAGAAAAGATTTTTGTCACACCTTGTAGTGGCAAGTGCTCTGTTAGAAATGTATGCAAAATGTGGAAGCGCGCTATTTTTGCCCAAACGCCTCAGAGATTTGAACTCATGGAACGCCATAGCTACAGGATCTGCACAAAATGGGTTTTAACAGGTTTGGGCTGTGCTGTTTCCCTGAGGAAACTCTAAATTTCTTCATCAACATGCCAATTAAGCCTGCGTGGATGTGTGGGTTTGTTTGCTTCGAGCTGGAAGAGCACATAATGAAAATAGGAGCTTTGAAATACAGGATGGTACTTTTGCCATGTGTTATAGTTGTAAGTGCTCTGTGAGGTGTGTATGCAAAATGGGGAAGCATAAACAAGGCAGCGAACTGTTTGGCAGAATGTTGTTTTTTATTTTATTTTATTTTAAAAGGAAGAATGTTCTCGCAGATTGCAATGGTTGTAGGATATGCACGAAATGAATTTGTTGAAAATTCCTTAGGTCCGTGTGAGCAAATGAGATTGGCAGGCATAAAGCCAAGTTCCTCAGTCCTCACCAGCACCCTTCCTGCGTGTGTAGAAATAGGAGCTTTGGAGCAGAGTATGGACATCCTTCAAGGTATAAAGTTTAAGACATTTTTTTGGTCAGATGCTATAGAGTAACTGCCTTGGTAGACATGTATGTAAAATGTGGAAGCATCCTACAAGCACATGGATTGTTTGACAAAAAGGTGTCAAGGAAATGCCTTGTCCAGATGTCATCTCGTGGAATGCCATGGTTACCGGATATACACAAAAGGGGCTTGTTGAAAGACCATATGGGCATCAAATCAGATGCAATGGGCAGATTTAAAAACCAAGCTCCACAACCTTTGTTAGCATCCTATGAGCTTATGCCAAACGGGAGGCTTGGAAATCCTGGGCCGCCCAACTGTCTTGACGAAGCTCTAAACTTTACCATTAACATACCATTTAAACCTATGGTGGTTATGTGGATTTTCTTGATTAGTACTTGGAGGGTACATGGGGCAGCTATGTGGTGATGGTTGTTGGGTGCTTGAGGAGCACATAAGAATATGGAGGTTTTATTCGAAATGGGTTTGTTGAGAAGGCTTTCAGAACTTTTATGCAAACTAAGAGTGGCAGATGCATGGTCAGAATTTCGTAAAAATTCCTCGAGACATGTCTTCATGAACCGCAATGGTCGTGCGAAATGCGAAAAATGGGCGTGACGAAAAGGCCTTGGAACACCTCAAACAAATGTAACTGGCTTGTGTAACATCAAACTCCTCTTCTCCTGCCCACTGATCAGTTTCAGGCATGGACTCTATACCTCCTCTCTTCTTGCTTTCGAAACTTTCGCTTCTTTTCATAATAAATGGAATGTTTAATCTGGAATTTAGCTTGTTAGTGATATATTGTTATTTTTACAAATCATATTACAAAACCGCATAAAACAATTTCCACACCGTGTCAAAACTATGTCGAAAATTGCGCCTTCGGGTGTGTGTCATTATACCAAGCCCAGGACTTAATAGGAACAAATCTTGTACACGCTTACCTTTGCTTATGTTTCGTGACTAGTCAAACTAGAGGGGCAAACGGATTTTGAATTGCGAACCTTGGATGTTGAAATAGTCTCCAATTATGACAATAGTCTTTTAAAACTACCGTGCAAGAAGCGCCTATAAACCCCACTTCCGCTTGTAAACTATCGTAACCTCTTCCTTGTTGTATGTTGACCCCATATCAAACTAAAAACATTGCGAAACACCTATCGGTCATGGTTGTGAAGTGGTTTTCCGGCCGCTTGAAAAATGGTTTGCTAGGTGCAACTGTTCGCCTACGACCGAACCCTCCAGAAACCACTTTGTATTTTGTGCTTATGGATCCCAAAAGAAAAATTTGACCCTACATACCTCTTCGTTGTTATATGGGGAATAGTATAGCGCATTTTCGTTTTAACCATTACCCTCGAAAAGCGCATTCTGCACACCCGTTCCCAAGCCCACTTAGCTTAGTTTGTTGGAGGGCAAACGACTAATTTCAGCCGATTGGCTCCGAAAGGTTGTTGTAGTTTGAGCCTCGGAGATCAGATTTGAATTTTGTCTATTTCGGTGATTCTCTGTATAGTAGAGAATAGGGTGGAGTAATTAATCATTCCATTTGGGGTCCCGCATCATTTTTGCAGGCCCATTCCATGGCCACTTGGGTTGATTTGCGCAACAACGCAACAAAGGCTGCAGACCCGCGTTGACCCTCTAAGGCTCGTTTGACGCTTAAAACTAATGTGATGCTTGGAAATACGTATGAAGAGTATAAATACATGGTTTGGTACACTTAATCAAGACTTTTGATGAAAAGTAAGAATTGCGTGATTTGGCACTGTACCTAGGCTCTTGTAGCGACAACGAGAGATGAAGACTCTGTTAGAATTCGTAGAACTTGATGTTACTGGAAACTTGAATGTAATAAATAAAAAATTGTTCATGTTATCTCTCACTCTACTTGGTTATGGAAATGGTTTAGTTTACTTGGGTAAAAGAAAATGAGTGTTTTCTCTCTCTAACCTCTCTCTAAAACTTAAAAAGGTTGTTTTGATTTAAATAAGTATGGAAAATGAATAATTTGCTATCTCTCTAACCCGAAATTGATTTGGGGGTTTTGTTAGCATGTTTGATGGGAGGGATTTGTCCATGTCAGCATTTTTCGCCGACTCATGATTACATGGTTTTCCGTGTTCGGTGTGGCGCAATGGTACAAAATGATTAATAAAATTAGTGTGTTAAAGATGTATATGGTTTCCTAACATGTATGTTTTTCTAAAACGGAAAAGAAATTGTTTATTTCATATCGGGTTGTACTCTTGGATGTTTTGAAAAGAATGTCGAGTTGTATGGTGGGCTATTGTGTTCATTTAAGAATTAAGGCCCCGCTTAGTGTTGGTTGTTCTTGTAGTAACATGTGTATCTTGAAATGTAAGGCAGTTATTATGGAAAATTTTGGGAGCCTAATCTAAGAAATAAGTAATGGAAATATCTTTATTACATTAGTTCAAGCGAGAATTACTTTTCTTGTTATAAGTAAATGAAAATGGTATGCTATTTGTAAAATAGTTGATTTATATTTGTATGTCTAGATTATGTCTCCTAAATGAACTACAAATAGCCATAGAAAGAAAAAACAAGTGCTACCATGGTCGAATTAGAGTATCATGATAACACTAAATAATGGGAAAAATGTTAGCATCGCTACTTTTGTGAACAATCAACCCCTTGATTCAATGGCGTCTGTGTGTGTAAAGTTGATGATGTTACATAGGATAAAGGAAATTACAAGCTTGAGACTAAACTTTGGTCTAATCCTTGTTAGGTCATGAAATCTACGTATATCACCCTTGATTGCGTGTAAAGCATAGTATAGAGGATATCTTTGCATAACTAAATGACTTAACTTGAGCATCTGGTTAGTGTACCTAGCGAAAGATAGATATAGGTATACGAGTTGTGCACCACCTTTAAGGAATAGCTCGTACCCCACATAGGGAGGATGTTGCTTATAAAGATGTGTAAATGGAACTTCCTTGTGAAGTAGAATCTAGGAGAAGATTGATTAACCAAAAGAGACCCAAGTAAGCGGGTCACACGAACATTTCATACCTTCTTTAAAAGATCCAATTGTATGTTATGATATTGAGAACAAACCCTTTTCTCTCATAATTGTTAGAAACCAAATTAAGTGTTTGTGTGCTTCTAAGTACATTTAACATGATAACTAAGTGGAAGGGGGCTCATTTAGAAAAAACTAAGGAGTCGGTAAAGGATGGAAGTTAATGTTTTTCATGGAAAAATTTATAGTAATATACCATGTTGGCACTATTGTTAAACGGATTTGGTAACAAGTGGAAATAGGGTGGAACCCTTCCCCCGTAATGTAAGAAGGGCCATTCATCTCGAATCTAAGTATGGCCCCGTGTGCATGATGTGGGGGAAAATTGATAAGTGGTACTTATTATTGCACGGAAACTAATGTAAGACTTCCAAGCCCTTTTTATGTCATTCTTACTGGAAGGAATCAAATGTGATAAATCTTATAATGTAGCAAGCTTATCGTGAATCAATGTTGCTACAAGAAACAATGATGAGAACTTTTATGGTACTAAGAAAATTAGTCTCTCCTGCTAGTAACTTGTGGTAATAATTTCCCTGGAGTTATCCTGAGAATAATGTTGTCACACCCACCGATCTAATGAAACTTTCTTTCTTCCTATGTTAATCTATGAGCATAATTCCCTAGATGTGTCCTTGAACGACTTAGAGAAATGTGCGAAGGGCAACTTGAGCCAAACTTGGTTTGCACCGTGAAAGGATGTCCTTAGGACTCCTTGTGGTTTCATAAGTGATCTTCCTAGTAACCCATGTTCGTGGGTTAGTCTTGAATGAGGGCTTTACACCCCGATTAGTGCAGTTTCTTGGAGGTAATTTCATTTTAAGGTAGCACCTTGTTCAGTGGATGGCTTTTGGACGGAGTAGTATGGGAAACATTGAGTCGGTTCATGGTCACACTCTTGCGCTAGCTTGAGCATCTCTGTTTTGCCAAATTAAGAGGGGGATAAATGGTGTTGGACCCACTTAATGTACCTACAAAACACCTTGGTGAGAGGTGCATGGACCTCATGAAAGGTGTTCCGAGTTATACTCTTCGCCCTTTGTATAGTTGGATTGCGTGTGAGCTAGACTCCGTAGAAGAATGGTGGCTAGGGAAACCTTCTATGGGTTTAGCAACTTAGTCATGCACACCTCACTTCCTAAGCAATGGCTAGTGTCGTTGTGGGTCTCACCAAAGTTGTGCACTCTTGGACCTAACCTTTTTGTGTTAAGAATTGAAGTTGAGTTATATGTTCTGGAAGAGGTAATGAGAGCAAAATATGAGAATTTGTGTGTCATAATAATATTAATCATGCTACCCCAAATGCAATACTCCTTACGTAAACAAACAAAATGCGTACAAAAGTGAAACTGTAAACCATGTATTCGTTTGAAATAATGCAAAAGTAAGTGTTAGCGTTTATGTGCAGTGTCACCAGTGCAACTGTTTTAAGTGTTGCATCTTATAACCAACAAAACAAATTGTCAGTTATTCTGTTACATTTTGGGTAGTAAAATTGTGGGCGTTACACTCTGCCTGCAAACAGGCCAAAAGCCCAGGCTGATTACTGAAAACCAGTTGAGGGAATGGTATGTTAACTGCCACTCTTCTCCCTCTGTAACTCACAGAAAGTTTCATAAGAAATACCGAGGACCTCGGCCTGCATGAAAAATTCACAAACCCGTTGTGGCCAAAAACACCCCAGCCAAGACACTTAGTGTTTAAGAATGTTGTTACAACTACCCATTTCAATCAGGCCTAGATTGTTGGGTACATGCATGCCGATTTGCTTAATATCTGTGACTTGATCCGTGATAAACTTAAGCCTGTTGTTGAAGAGTTGTCCACTCTGAAAGAGCACATTGCCTCTGCTATGTTCAAAATCCCTCATTCTGAGCCGGCCCATCTTCTGCTGTCCCCACATTTATGATCAGCCTGCTTTTGTCACCCTTCAGGAATTTGAGAAACTGGAGAAGAATTTTAACGACCTGAAGGAGGTTGCCCTCATCCAGCAGGACCAAAAAAATGCTCTGAATTATTGTCCTACTAGTAGTGATAAAGCTACCATGCAGGAGTCTCGGATTTTACAACCAGCTGGCGGCCGTGAAGATCTCAGTGTGGATGTGGAAAAGTCAGTCCGGCAGGTTTTCAATGCATGTACAATATATGTAGCCGAGGTCAATCTTTGTCCTTGTCTGGTCAACAATCCATTCAGTGAAGATCAGGTTTGTGATGAAGGTCCATGGTTGGATGCAGATGTGGGTGAGAAGTTGATGGTGAAGAACATGAGGATGCGTGGTATCGGTTTCAACCTGGTCAAACCACCTGTTCCTTTTGGTATATGGCTTGGATGTTAGACTTTAGTATATGTGCTAACTTTAGAGACTGTGTGGGGGTATGACCTCAATGACTGTTGTTTATATTAGGATGTTCGCATGATTCTCATAGTAATCTGATTAGTTATGTTAGTTTTGTTCACCTGGAAAACAGTTATGCTTCCTGTTTACACTTTTATGTCTTTTTTTATTAGACATGATAGCAAGAAAAGTAGTGTCCTATTACAGGCTACTTGGGCTTTCCTATTGACTTGGATTTACTGTTCAGTATCAAGTTGGAAGGCTGCCAGACTGCTGTTTCTGATTTTGTTTGTCCTTTTTGTGATTTTGAATATATAAACTCTTCGGCTTCTCTGAAAACTGGACCATTTTGGTTGTTTTGTTTGATTTGATGTTCTTGAAACAGCGAAGAAACTAATTTAACAGCGTCTGCAGCAATATGGGCCTACAATTATGTTAATAACCGATAAACTCCCTAAGTTTATCGGTCCTCGTAAATTTTTTTTTTTAAATGTAATTGGTTCATCACATTTTCAAAATTCCACATCCAAGAAGTTAAAACTTTAAGTGGGAAATAAATATATGAGTATAAATTATTTATTTGGTTTAATAAATGCTTGTTTAACGCATGGAACAAGGCCTACTTTACTTGGTGGTTGCAGTGGCTCATTACCCATGCATTCCAGTAAGATGGATTGGCGACAATAGAGACATTTGGATACCTTGCTGCAGTGGCAGTAGGACTATGCCTTGGGTTAAATTCATATGTGGACTTAATCATTCTTTGTAATAATGACTAAAACATTTGATTTAGTAATTAAGGGAGGGTGTTAGAATAGTTTATTGTACTTTGTAATAATGTAACGTATTGTTACATAGTTTACTTAGTTTGGTTGTTGGAACTATTTACTATTGTTGTAAATACGGATGTAGCTTATTTAAGCTTTCCGTTCAAATGTTGTTTTACCAACATTCCTAGATTCTAGCTTGTAATATGCTATTTATATGGCTATTATCAATGATGAATTACAGCTTGTGGCTTCACAATTGATCTTTTAGTTCAAATTCGAGTTCATGTTAGACGAGGATAAAGTTCAGTTCAAGTTTGCCAATAGATTAAGTTTGAAAAAAACACCTTTAAGTTCGAAAAAAGAAATTTGTTTAACATTTAAATTTTCTAAAAAAGTCATAAATAAAGAGAACTTTCTGATCTCTGCTTTCACTTGGTATATGGGTATATACACATAGTTATAAAATAGTATAAAATCATGTCAAGAACTTCCCAGGTTAAAGTAATGGATAAAATTTGGGTAAACATTTGACAGGGATAAAGTTCGGTGAAGTTCAGACATTTTTCATAAAATTCAGTGTACCTTGCGACATAGGGTTTGACAGTGGATCAAGCCAAATATAGCAAGATTCTTGTGCCCCTTGCATACTTTTAGGAGAAATTTGGATGACCAAAGATTATGGGAAAAAATTATGGACATGTGTTCATCTTATTGATATTTATTTTTTTATGGAAAAGGCAATCTGGGTTAACCTTCCAACGATATTGATCTCATTTGCAGTTGGGAGCCGGATAATCTGATATTTTAGGAAAGATTTAGCTGAAAATGTTATGTTTAGATTGGTTGTAAATAGAAAAGGTGTTGATTCTTAGACTGTGGGGGTAAATGCAGAGATGCTTTCTTTGCCCACTTTTATAGGAAAAATATCTCTCAGTCGCCATATTTCTATATAATTCTCTTGTAACTTGTGAAACAGTTTAAGATGCATAGCTTCAAGAAATAATAAACACCGAAGTCAACAGAAGTCTTTTCCGGCAGAAATCCTCTTAAGAAAATGTTTTAGTTGAGAATGCAAAGCTAACTACAAATGAACGCTTAACTGGTTTTGATGATCAATAAGTCTTTGAACCCTCATTATTTGACCTACTAGCATTAATGAGAAGGCTAATCCATAGAAAGCCACTAAACCTCTTCGATAACATATGGAACAACTCATAAGCAAACTTCCCACGTCAGTAATACCCTTAAAAGTAAACATGTAACTCTCTGTTACAAACATTTCCATCAGACCTGCTTACATGACAACTTAAAGAGGCATTCCAGGATCTAAACACTACAAGTTCTCGTATATTTGGAAAACGGAACTCAGTAACTTCATCTGTGGGTATTGGACTTTAACCAGAAGACCAAACACAACGCACAAATTTTGGCATCAAAAGCAAATGAATGAATTGTAACACCAAATTCGCTTGTTTCAAATGGTCCATCCCTCCTAGTAAATTTAAATGTTTAATGAATGTCGCTGGACACCCAGTATCATAGAAATGCATATATGTTCCGAGATTGTCACCACAAAGTTGGGATTCAGGAACAGGCCGTACCCAATGCCGCATCTCCTGGTGATTATATCTTAATGTCATATAGTTATACTCCCTACCCTATTTCAAAATGATATCCCCGTCATGGTCACCATGCATGCCCCCATACGCCACATCTCCTAGTGACTACAATTTCCAGTAACACTCATTGGCAAAGTACATCTCTGAAACATTCTAATACCACAAAACACATCAAAAAATCACAGTTTCAACTGATATTCTGCAATGCTATTCTGGAATTGAAGCAATTAGAGAGGAATATATGTTTGATTTACTGTAGTGAATCAAACCAGCTACTGTTATGCTCCGCGACAAATTGTCAAGTTTTAGCTTTTGGTGATGCATCTAAGGAATCATTGTCATAACAATCCCACATTATCATGAGAATGCTTCATTAATGTGGGAAGTCTCAAGGGTTTACTGAATCCGGTAAATTGCTCAATGATTTAAGATTTAATGCGAAGATTATTGGCAAATTCTCTACTGGGTATAAGAATTTTCGGTCGCTTTAGGGAAAGATCTGGATTTGAATCACCAGTGCTAATCCAAACTGAAAAGAAAAAGGGCCGAAAATAAAATGGGTAAAGGAAAAGAACCTTGTTGAAGAAGATTTGGCCACTGGACAGAAGTATGTAGAGTAGCAAATAAAAATACGTGAGCGCTTCCTCCCGCGTTACGCCCATATTTGTCGATTTTTCTTTTCAACTTCCTTCCTTCAACTCAAACTTCAAAGTACGTCAGATCTCTCGCTTCATAGCATGACAATACAAATAAAGTACTGTTGGAATAGGTAAAAAGGAAAAGGCCTGGTTTGTAATGGTTTAACGCTTGTAGACTGTGATTTGCAGGGAGTTCGAGGGGAAATATAGATTTGCCTCGTAATTTGGAAGTAAATAAGTGCAGAAATTGTTTGTCAGCCCTTTCGATGATGGAAGCTAATTTTTGTGCGGGGCAATTCGTTTAGTATTAAGATTATATGGGAGAAGAAAAAGAATTTTTAACGACCACGAAGCTACCAAAGAAACGAGTTTATGGGAGCGCTGATTTTGTTAAAGATATTTTTAGCATTTAGGTTTACTTTTGGTGAGTTTGATAAATAACTTCCCTGTTTTTTTAACCATTTTTTTCATGAAAACATTTTATAAGATGCACTAGAGCCCTAATGTCATTGTAAGCATTACATTCCAATATGAAATGTTTATGTCTCCATTGCACCAAGAAGACATAAGACTCTCTCTTCCCATATCTCTTTAGGTCTTTTTCATCTACTTGTTTCACACCGAAGATGTGAATTAGTCCTCAATTGAGCTATGAAGATATTTGCTTTCCACGGGATATTAGCCCCTATAAAAGCCTTTTGTTGATGATCACACGTAGAGTTAAATTCCTCCAAATAATACCTCTTCTTTCTCCCTAACGACTTTCCCCACATAACTTGGTGAATTTATCTATAACAAAAGTCTTTATCTCTTGGCTATTATTAGGACATGCATTCAAGTAAATGTTCCATTTTTAAGCCATTTGTTGTTTTGATTCATCCATGACTTCTTTATTTTCTCCAAAACTTGTTGAGGACTACCTTAGGCCATCTACTACCATCCATTTGCTCAACCCTTTTTAAATATGTTATGAGACGAACCATAACAATAGCTTCTAAAGGTACAACACTCGTTTCAGCTAGAAGAATCTCATATGGGACCGAGATCTTTAATTTGAACTTGTTAGTAATCATGCTTTTTGAATCCTCTCAAATTGTTTCCACCTTGAGTTTAAATGTTGCTAGCCCAAACCTCACACCCGTAAAGCACCATTGGAGTTACCAAAAGCCCAAACAAAGTCTACGTAATTTTCCAATCCCATAATTTTGCCTCTCTACATTTGTTTTAAAAAGCATAAAAAACTCTCCACACCCTAAAGTTCTCTTCTTGCTACAAATCTCCTAATTGGGCTTGTTATTAAAGTCAAACCCAAGATATTTATATTTTGTTACTTCTTCTAAAATGCTTCCATTGAAATAGAAATCATATTGAGTTATTTTCTTTCTATTGGAGAAGATCATGATCTTGGTCTTATTGGTGTTGACTTGCATCCCCACTTCTTTACAAAAGTGCTCAAGCGCACATAAATGTTTTTGAAGTCCTTGAGCGGACCTAGCAATCAAGATAAGGTCGTCGACATAAAGGAGAAGTCTTACAACATACTCTCTTGGCGAACACCATCTTCACTATGCAAATTTAGCCATTCCTCAAGTTTGTTGATATATAGGCCAAATAAAGTAGGTGATAATGGGCATCCTTGTTTAACCCCAATATCACTCCTAAAACTTTCTAAGATACCAGTTTGAGTTCTAATTTTGACTCGTACCTTTTTGTAAAGCCTATGAACAATTTTGTATGGTACATTAGGATACCAAGCTCCTTCATTCTATCCCATAGCTTGTTCCTATGAACTATGTCAAAAGCTTTCTTGAAGTCAACAAAATAGTAGTAAGCTTCCTCTTTATCATTCCAAACTTTTTCAATAATGTGCCTCAAAGTTGTCACACCCCGCATTTTCATTTTGTTATGTTGTGAAAATAGGTTGTGGTGTATTGAATAATTTGTGAAAGTAAGTTGAATAGTGTTGTTATGAGGTTGAGTATGTGGATATACATATGTACATGTTACCCAAAAAGGATATATACATGTGCGTAAGTGCATACTAATGTAGCACCGTACTCCGCACTCGTCGCTTTGCATTCATTGATCATTCAATGATCACAACTTATTCTTGTTGTACTTGTCTTAGATGATTTTACTCCACCTTGTTTGTTGTATGTGGTGATTTCATAATGATTAACAAATATGTTATGTTGTTGTAATTTGTATTATTTCGGTGTTTGGAAATAATGGTTATTTGATGTTTTGATTAACGTTCTTGTTATTGTAATACCAGTCATAGACCGCAAGGCATTAAAATTGGTCTCCATTGTTGCTCGAGAAAATATTCATGATTGTCGGCACGAGGTAAAAGTTTACTTGTTGATCATCTTTTTTTGGAAATAACTAAATAATGAAATATAATGGTCTCGGACCAAGGAGCAATTAAGTTGTTTTATATCGGGCTTTAGGTTGTAATTCGATGCCTTTGTTAATAAGTGTTGTTTGTTCAAAGGGTCTCGGACCATATATAATTTACAAGGTTTAATGTTTATTGTCTATGGTCATGGACCATTCAAGTTTGGCAAATTTCATGTTTGTGTGTTATGGGTCTAAGACCTCGAAGCAATTAGATTGTTTTGCTTGGCAAGGGTGGCAAAGTTTATTTTGATTAAATAAAAGGTGATCGACCTTACTTTTTGGAAAAAACATATTAAAATGAAAAATTATGTGTGGTAATTGACCACCATGCAAATAAAGTGAAAGATATAAGTTTTGTTATTAAATTTTGTCACCGACCAAACTACGATTAAGAGTAAGTTAATTATTTTGAAAAAGTCTTCGACCGCTCATTTTGGAGGGAGAATGGGTGGCGAGTTGTTCAAAGCCACAACGTGGCACCGCTGAAAACATTAATAGCATTTAATTTTGTAAGGTCGGTTTGGGATTTTTTGGGAATTGTGAGCTTCTTGGTGAAGTTATTGCAAGTGAATTGAATGTCTTGTTTATTGTTGTGTTCACCGTTTTGGAAGCTCTCTCCTTTGAGTTGTGCATGGAGTTTTCAAGGCGATTTATGTGGAATTTTTAATGGCCTATCTAGCTAAATATAGATGTTGAAAAAGTATTTTTGGTGAGTTATATTGGTTTTGGGCGCATTCTTCTTTGAATAAATCTAAGTTTTCTTTGTTGTTTACAAGCCTCTTGTTTTCTAAAAGTCCGAAGAGGCAATGATAGAGGAAATTTGGGCATTATCTAGGCATGAATTATCCGCTTTAAATCTAATGTTATATTATGTAATAAATTATTAAAATAAGGTTTTTCTTTTCTTCTAGTAATAAACCTACAATACATTCTTAAGTTTGATAAAAAAAAAAATAGAGGGAAAATGAAGAGAAAAAGAAGTTTCAAAATGGGTATTTGCCATAATAGTGGATAATGGTTTGCTTGTTGAGAATAAAATTTTGGGTATGCATTTTTGTTGAATAAATCTTGTTTTCAAGGTCTAGGTAACTATAGAAATGGTTACTATTTTTATTCCCGAGTGTTAAAATTCTGGAAATGTATTTTGCTTGCAAAAATACCATGTTTGTTTACATCTCGGTTTGTTCGTTGTTAAAAGGCATTTTTGTTGAAATACATGTGGTGTTTTAGATAGATTTATCATATGCATTTTATATACACACCTATACATAAATCTATTCTTCTTCATGCTCGAATGGAGCATATAAGTAGTTGACTCATGCATATAATATGATTTATTTGACTAGTTGTTGAATAATTGCAAAAATATATATATATATACCCTTGTTGTAGTACGAGAAATACATTCAAAATTAGATCATTCTAGACTCTTCCTTAATGTTGTTTGAAGTTCCTTGGTTCTTGGGACATATTTCAAATTGGGTTGAGTTTTTACGCTTTCTTTGTTTTGACTTCTATGTCAATAATTTTAGTGAAAATTGTGAGACCCCTTTCCTCGTGCTCATATCTAGTTGGTTTGTGTTGATAAGGATCTTGTTGCAGTATGTAGATCCCTATTGGAGCTCGATTTTCAATGCTATTTTAAAAGTGTAGTTCATTCAATATTTTTATGAGGAAATAGCGATTGTAGTGTTGAATTTAATCAATTTCTAAAGTGATTAAACTTTGTTCCTTGCTTAAGGAATTCGATTGTTGGCTTAAGTATTATTTGTTATACTATTTGGTGTAGTATTACTCTATTGATTTCAATATAGGTGAGCCACTTGCTTGATAAATATTGTTATCGATGTTTTGGTAGATTAATTACTTAGCTTTAATTGTCGCCAAAGACGGTTAGAAGGAATGATAAGAGAGGGAATTTATCATGGAGATGATGCCCCATCTTTTTTATAGTGATTCTAATAACTTTAATATTTGAAAGGAACTAGTAAGCTTTCTTGGGTGCATTGATTGTTGATTTATCAATATAAAGGATTAAAAATCGTAGGAAAGGTTTCGGGGAATAAATGAGTTTATTAAATCATGATTTATTATTGTTTTAAGAAAGCTCATCATTTTGATATCATGGGTGTTGATGGCTTTTGTTGTCATGCTAAATGTCTAGCATGAAAAATTGAAATTTTTGGTCATGACAACTAAGCCCACAATAAAAATCCTCGAGTGGGTAATGTAAAACTGCCCTTCTACCAATTGTTGATTTGTGTAAACCCCATCATGGTCAAGAGGGATGTGTTAACTAGAATTTTTAAGTGTGTTTCATGTGCAGGTAAATTTGTGAGAAGAAATTCATGGATTCATTTTGATCCACTTTGAAGGAACTACTCAGGAGGTCCAAAAGGCCTATTTTTAGGATTTTTACGCCTAGTGAATACCCTCGGGATGAACCAAGAAGATCTAATGCATCCAAGAAGTGTGTGACAGAGATATGATATCATCATACATAGTTTAGGAAAAAAATTAAGGAAAAACAAGTTTAGGGACAAGCTATGCAACATCAGGCTACTTATAGCACGGTGCAAGGAAATCAAAGTAGTAAAAAAGCTAGTTAGCTTGTTCCGAATGATTTAGGAGCCTTGGTATATTTTTTAAGGTGAGTAGATACTCATCAAAAAGCTAATAATTCCTACTTCACATTACAAGAGGTTTTAGGAGATTCTACTATCCGGATTTTGAGATAATGGCACAGTAGTAAAGATGAAGATCCACGATCCTAGTGGGGATTCAAATGAACATTCTAGGAGTTATAAGGATATTTGAGGTTTAATTAAAATCCCAATGTGACATATATAATTCCCTCTTCACTCACAGTATGTTGGTTTTCATTTTAATCAGCACACTTTTTGGTGGCAGCCCCTTTCATCAGCGCACATGATTGAGCAGAATAAAAAAGGGGAGTAAATTTAAAATTGAAGGTATAATTGGATCCTAAAAATAATTGGGAATGATCTCATAAGACCTTTTTGAATCAAAATAATAAAAAAATTCCTAGGTAACTCTCGGGAAATTTCCCGAGGGCAAAGAATCGCTCTCTTGTGTCTATTTATAGTAGTTGTTGGTGAAGGCGAGGTTTCTAAAAGTTTCCATGGCGCATTTTTGCACATGTGATGAAATTTTGCACCTTTAATCTTGGTGAAAAGGTGTGTAAGGTGAAAAAACTTGTGCCACCAAGGTGAGGAGAGTAAGGAAAGGAGTTTTTGTCACTTACGAAGTCATTTGAGTGGTTAGGTGAGTGTTATGCACTCACGAGTCATTTGGCCCCCTCTCCATGATCAGCATGACCCATGGTGCACCTAGAAGGCCTTGCTGCACCTTTTTACCTAGTTTAAAATTTCATTACGTACAAAAAATTGTGCCACTAAGTAATCTCCCTCTCTCTCGTCACTTAAAACCTCACACTTGCTCCCTAGGCTCATGTTTTCAAATCATCCTTACACTTGGCTCCTTTTCTCATGATAAACCCTACCCTTGGAAAAAATTTCCAAGAATAATGCACCTTTTCACCTCATGTACCATTAATAAATGTGGTAAGGTACATGAGAGGCTCCCAAACCCATTTAGTAACCCCTAACTCACCCTCAACTCGGGTTAAGAAAGAAGTGTTAAAAGTGGGTCAAGGGGTGGGTTTTCCTAACCTGGGTTAACTTTTGAATATTTAAATCACATGTAGCCATTTTTAGTCCATTTTTAAATATATATTTCCTCCATTCCTATTGTAACTATGTCATGCCCAAATTGCAATAAGAAAACCACATGTTCAAAAGCACGCTTTTGCTCATATCTCACAAACCCCTACTCCGATCTCCACGAGATTCGAATTGAAGCTTCCCTACATGAACACATTTGGAATGAGTGTTTTCATGACCTCATTAATTCCCTCAATATTTTTTATAGTCATCTAAAAATTTCATCCATGGAAAACTTCCCCCTCGGATATACGAAGTTGTAGCGAGCCAAATGAGCTAAAAATCAAAGTATGAGATCCTCAAAAAATTAGCTTTCAATGAGCACTTTCTTGTCCCATGAAAATGGGTAGGATTGAAGTTATAAAGAACTATTATTTTTATACATTCTACCATTTTAGATGAAGATAGACCTACAAGTTCACTTTTCATTTCATGAAGATCTGGACGAGAGAAACCCCTGAAAATTGGAGCAAAGCATCCCGGTGAGAAGTGGAATTTTGGAGACCTTTTTCGGCCCGATCCGACACCCGTGGCCAATGTATATTTTTAGTGATTCCCCATTAAATAAAATTAATAATATTAGTAGTTTTTAAGGATGGATTGATTCAAGACACTCAGTTCATTCCTCGTGAGGAAAAGTGCTCAAAAGTGACAATTCGGTGAAATTGTCGAAACTAGTCACCCAAGAAGAACTTACTAAAAAGTAAGTTTTGGGAAAGGATAAAAATGGTGATGGTTTTCATCCTCCATTACTCAATAATTTCAACCTTTATAAAGTTCAAACTCATGTTTGCAAATGGTGGATAATGGCATTGTGTCTCAAACAGGAGAAGAGCCTTCTTAGTTCCCAATTTTGGTCACAGTGGATCATTATGGTCTTGGTGTGTTTCTCACTTTGCCGAATGGTTTTATCAAAGGATTAAAGAATGTTCCATAAAATATCTCACCTCCACTCATCGCATGATCGAACTTATCTTCACCTCATCTCATGGATGGCTCCATTTCCCCAGGTCGCAAATCATCAGGTTGAATTGTGCAGGCAAGTCTCAAGTTGCATCAAGAACTTGGCATTTTGGGAGGCATTGCAGTGTTTCAAAGGTTTGAATGTTTGTTCAAGTGAGGTAAAAACCTTTCATTGTATTCAATTATCAAAGGTTCATCACCTTTCCTTTCAATGAAATTCAAATATACTACAAAGGTGCATCATTCTAGTACGGTCTCGAAGGGGCAAAGTTTCAAAGAATCAATCTTCATCGACAAAGCATCATTGCATTGCAGAAGGTCATCATGGATCAAAATTTCATCTTAATCACCATCATATCTGATCTACATCAAGGGTAGAGGCATCTCCATCCATGCTCGGGATCATCCTTCCTCTCTTCTCTCATTCTTTCTCCTCTTCTTTCCTCCTTCTAATTCCTCATTGTACGTGATCATGATGTTTTATCCTATTCATTCAAGTGACAATGAAATATTCGTAAGATGTAAAAGTAGTCTTTCAAATTATAAGAGGGGTACTTAATTTTTCTTTCCTAAGTACATTTGAAAAATCACTTGTAATGGGAATATGAAAAGTCATGAGGGGGGTAGATGAAGAGTTGAATCATAAAGCTATAAAAGGAGATGAGCTCCTCATTGTAAAAAGAATACTTAATTCTTATTTAATATCTCCCATTGTCTTTATAAGAATGAGTGCCTTCATTTCCTCTATTCTCTTGTCTATTATTATTTTATCTCCATCTCAACTTATACTCCAAGAGCATTGTAAATTGTGCAACATGATGCAATAAAACTTTGTGTTTCTTGTTGATTGTTCCTCTTTCTATGTGAATGGTTTCTTCTGATTGATGCAAGTGAAATATTTTGATTTTAATGCAATAAACTCAACTATGTTATTTTTGGTTAAAATCCCCTCTTATTTCCCTCTCCTATCTCTCTCTAAGAAATTTTCCTCCCTTGTATTCCATACAAGCAATTATCACAAGTTTAGGGAAGTATTCATGTGTGATCCCGGTTTATAGGCCACCCCTAGAAATTAGTTTAGTTTATATTTGTTTCCTTTATTTCAATAAATGGAGCTACCCCATTTAAGAAGAGGGACCTAGTCCTAGAGCGTTGGTGAAATCCCACAATTTTCCCTTACAACAAATTATTTTGCCAACAACTTCTTAACATGGATTGTTGATCTTGTTATTAGTGAGATAAATTGAGGTATATGTCAAACTGAACAAGACAAAATTGACTTTGTTTTCTCTTGATCTTATGTTGTCTACGACACATAGTGGTCATTTCAAAGTATCAATACATTTGTTTAATGAAATGTATGCATAATTAAGTTTAAGATTAGGTGTAAAAGTGAAATTTATCATAGTCATTTATTCGAGAATAAAATAGCATGATTACAAGTAGATAATTCATATCGGTTTGTTGAACTAACCATGTGAACTATTTTATCTCTCTTACTGACATGTAGGATGGAGTAATCATTATGAAGTGATTTATTGGTCATGCGGTGTTTAATATTAATTTGTTTGAGATATTTGTATCGAATGAAATTGTATTTTAATAAAATGTGAAAGTATTATTTCGTGGTTTGAATGAAGGAAAGATGGCCTATTGTACTTTTAGATTATCTATCAATAATCGTTACAAAAACATGTAACATCTTTATTAAGTATTAAATAAAGTAATTTTTATTTTGATTATCGTGATTGCAAAAAAATTATATTGTTGTTTTATAGCAAAGTATGTTTAATATGATTGAAGTTATAATGTGAAATTATATCTGCTTTTATGATGTCATTATGATCAAATAATTATGTTTGTAAACAACATAGTTTGACGACGAAAACAATATGATGAAACTAAGAAAGATACTATCATACTTTTGAAATAAAATATATCATTCATTAATGATGACAAACTTATGAATTTATGTACTATCTTATTAAGCATTTAATTATGCTATATCATGCGAAACATGATTGATAGACCTAATTTTAACGATAACTATATGTTGCGATAATGTAATATAATATAAGAAATTATAATATAGTGTGAAATGGATAAATGATATGATGACACCATGATAAGTCACTATGGTACCTTGTTAGACTTAAAAGTGATTAAGTGTTGATTTTAATACAACAATGATTAAATAAAAGTTAATGATTTGGTATGGTAATCATGACTACTTTTATAGTGTCCTTGTGGATAATCAAAAGTGTCATTGACAAACAAGGTGTGTTATGGAATAATAGTGAAACTTAAATTGGACATATTAATGAGATACTATATTAAAATAAGTTGTTACATGAATGGCCAATGATGACCAATTAAGAATTAAGAGAACTATGCTTATTGAGCGTTAAATTTAGTGAATGAAATCATGATCGAACTATCTATGAAATGAATGTATCAATAAAACACGATAATTTATCATATAGCCTTTAATGACCTACGTGATACGATAAGTACATTGAGAGATACTTATTGAAGGTAGTAACTCAGTAAGTTACTATGACTCTCTATCAAAAAAGTATGTCGTGTATTTATACTAATAGCTTATCTTTAAGACAAACTTATCTACTTAACTAAAATGGATAACTAAAACTTAATTTCTTAATCAACGGAAATGAATCTTGATAACTATATTGAGATGGTTGTGCGGTGAATGGAAGACAGGTTTCATAGGCTAGTGTGTAGTCTCGAAACTGGATTATTAGTGCAATGTCGGATAATTATGGCCATAGTAATGTAAACGACTGATTGCATTGTCTATTCACAATTTCTTCTTTCAGTGGTGTCTTGAGTTGAGGGAAGTACTTGAATACTTTACTAGATGGTACTAAAAAGATGCACATGTTCTCTTAACCTATAAAAAGGTTTAACCAAATGTATATAGTGTATACACACTCATGTTGAGTGATTAAGGGGGATCGGTCAGGACCCTTTCAATTACACATGGTTAATGTATGTTGTCAAGATGGATTCTTGAATATTAAACAATGTTGGAATATTTAGTAGTGAGATAAGTATTAATGATAATCATTACAACATAAAAGGAACTTAAGGGATTTTTTTAAAAAAATCTCCAAATTTTTATGGGATTATCGGAGGATCTTTTGTTCTTTTTGAGTGGCTAAATTTGGGGCACTACAAAAGTGATACCATGATCTATTGTCAAATACTTAGGCCCGAACCATGCTTTCACTTTTTCTCTCTTACCTTTTTCTTCTATCCACTTGTTGATTCTGCATTCCACCATGCTACCAAATAACTTTGCATATAATGGTTTGATCATGATGGTTTTATAATTAGAAGGGTTGTTAACATCTTCACTCTTAAAAAGAGGTATCATAATCTGGTAGTCAATCTCCAGGAAAACCCTGTTGAATGATGTTGTTGAATATATCACCAATGTGAGGAGTGAAAGTATTTCCCCCATTTTAAATAATCGCCTTAAACTAATCCAAGTCTTTTGCTTTTCCAACCCCTATTTTGTAATACCCTCCTCAAATTCTTGCATAGTAAAAAGCTTTGTTGTCGTGTTGACAAAAGGGGCATTTAACTTCTTGATGCTACTCATAAACCTATTTTACAAACTCAAACCAATGATTGTTTGTGATATTGTTATTTTACGTATGTTTTTCTTTGATTGAATTTCCTTCTAAAATGCTCTTTGGTTATGTTACCACTGGGTATATAAGCTCTTCCCTTGTTATGGTCGTGAACTCACCTTTTTCTTTATGATTTATGCATACGACAAACTTATGTTCAACTTCTCTCTACTTGTTTCTTTAATAGCTCTCCTTGTCACTTTACAATCCTCATCAAACCATCTATTTAGGAAAACAAATTGTGTTGCTCCTTCTTCTTATTTTTATTTTGTAACTTGTAAGGACCCTCTTAATTTTGTTTGTTAACTCATAACTTTTAAGTCCTCGTGATCTTCTTTTTAGTGGCTCAATGTCACTTTGAAGATATCACAATTTTCTTGTGTTACAAGAATCCTTCCTTTTTCCAGAAGATGTTGTTGAGATTGTTATTTCCTTGTGAGTTGATTCTTGCTCGTCCAAGCTACCACTATGGAAATTGGATTATGATCAACTTTAGATCTATGATAGAATCATCGATCTCTAATTCTCTTATCCTATCGATTAACTTTGTGAGCAAATTACATAATCAACAACATTTTCCCCATTGTAAGTTTTACAAGTAGAATTCCCATATTTATGTTATCTTTCCATGTCATTAAAAATAATCAAATCAAACATGCCACAAAGAGTTAATAATTCTTCACCAAAATGATTAATGTCCATGTTATCTTTCGATCATCTTGCCCATTGTTGATTATCTTCTTCCATGAGCCATAGTGGATTATGGTTCTCCTTACTACTCTAAGTGTTAGCTTACTCATTTCTAGTCCTTGTATTGAAATCACCTAAAATAAGAGATTCCCCTTGTTGAGAAAACTTTGAAATATCTTTCTTTAGAGATACAGAAGGATATTTCCCATCTAGCCCATATTTTTTATATATTTTAGAGACATGAGGTGCAAAGTAATAGGCAATAATTCTAATGTTACTCTCATTTTCTGATATTCTAAACCAAATGAGCAGTTTGTTTGTGTCCTCTATTAGTATTTGAATCTTTCTATCCTCCACTTCTCTAACTAAGACCATTATACCTCCAAAACCTTTCCCATTGTAAGCTACCTCATTCCAAACTGCAAACTTCCTATAACCTTCAAAATAAGGAGTCTAGCAACCGTTATGTTCATGAGTTTCCGTGAGGAAAATTATGTCTCTCCCTTTTGCTACAGGCCCTAACCTAGGTCCCCTTCTCCAAGGATAACCTCTACACCAACATGTAAGTTTTAACAATACCTAGGAGGACCTTGATTCTTATTTACTTTGGTGTTGAGAACTTGAAGCATGGTCCTCATAACTTTGCATCCACGATTGGCCTAACTCATTGCTCGTTGACATCAGTTTTGTCGTTCTCCCATTGTCATCCTGCTGCAAAGAATACTGTGACATTATCTTGCTAATAAAATTTCCATTATACAACCATGCTCTTTTACCAAGTCTTCTCTTGTTGATCTTACATTAGTTAATTCTTTCCTTCTATCCTCTAATTATATTTAACTTAAATCATCATCTAAAAATAAATTTGAACCCCTCAAGAGTCCCTTCTTACTCAAAAGTTATTACTTGTCTTCTAATCTCCTCATGACAACTTTGATAGGTCTAGACCTTTCTTCATCTACCTTTCCAATTCTCCTTGCTTGCATGATTGGCCCTTGCCATTGTAGTTTGTCTCTTAAAAATTCACTTGTCAAAATGAATGTGTTTTCATTTTTCCATACTCTTTTACCCCTTTGATAATTAGATTTTTATCCTCTCCTGCCTTTCTCTATGTTTGCTTTCTTGCATTCTACCCAAATTTGCACCTATCTCACTGTCCTTATTTGATGGTCCCTTAACAACTCGAGACCATGACTTGGTTTCGTTTGTGTTTATTTCTTTAGCACATTCCTCAACCACAAAGCCTTAAGAGTTTGTTCCTACTACTTTTGTTGTTTTTAAGTTTGTTACACACATACCCAGTTTTTAATGCTAACATGTCTTGCCAAGTTGTTTTCACCTTTTCATTATCATTTTTCATTTTTTTCCATTCATTTTTTCCTATTTGTAAGGCTCTTTGAAGAATTTCCACGTGATCCTTTAAACTTTTTTGTCTTCTATAAGAGTTTTGTTTGATTTTTATAATCTCTTGGATCTTGCAATTTTTCTCTTACTCTCGAGCTTCCATGCGTTCCATTATGCTTTTCACATTCAACAACTCTTGCACATATAACTCAGATGACCAAGTAAGAGGAGTGGAAATAGGGTTGTAGACTTCTTCCACCCCTTTGTCCTTATAGTCATGTGCCCCGTTTGTGTGCTCCACTTTTGATTTGAGTTTTTGACCTTTGTTTGAGTGGAGTAGTTTTCATCTTTTGATCTTGGTGTCTTTTTGAAGTCCCCATTTAATGCGTGAAATCCTACATTTTATTATACCTTGATATTGCTTTGCATGTACCACACCCATTTCCCACTTTTGTCTACTAGTGCAATTTTGCCCAAGTTGTTTCCCTCTTAACACCCATAAACATTCTTTCCATTGCCAGCATTTGACCACACAAATTATCTCCTATCTTGTCTATGTCTTAATCCCCTGTGAAGTTGTGGCCAGAGGACCCACATGTGTCGGCATCCACTACCGTTGTTGTTCTATAGTGGGACCCATTACCATTTTTGTTTTATTTATGATTTGGGACCCCTTGCCCAAATTGAATAACTCGAAATTGTGAAGAAAAGAGATGAAAAATGCATACCTTACGAATCATCTGTGATCATGATTTGGGTGAAGAGGGATTTTTTTTTGAAAATGAATCCTAAAAACAACAAACCAATTCGAGATATCCTTTTCGAAATCTACTAGATTTTGTTTTCTGTCTTGCCTGTTGCCATCCAAATCAAATACCCTATGCGGGGTTGGAATTTCACATCATATGTTCCTCTCGAATCAAAATTTGTCGACGCCTAGTACTTTCCACAGGTGTAAATTCTAGTTTTTAATATTTATTTATATATGCTTTCTCCACATAAATATAAAAAAGTTGTATATTTTACATATTTTTACATATATTTATAGAGGACTATTTAACAAATTATGCGGTTTTGTCATTATCTATGGCTACCTAAAGTTTTAATTGGTAATATACGGTTAAAAACACAAAAAATGGCCTAGAGCTTTGTTAATTTCCAAGCTTATCTCCACATATGGCCATCTAGGTTGGTTGGCTTAGGTGAATGTTGTCTTGGGTGGTTTAGGATGTGGGTTCATCTCTGCGGGATGGTGAGTGGTGCACTATACTCTACTTAAAGGTTATAGGGGAGCTCTCCTATGTTAGAGTTGGGAAAATTTGCTTTGAATTATTAAAAAATATACGTGTCTCTATATGAACCAAAAAAATAGAATTGTTTTACTTTAAAGTTGAATCATATTCACATTTCTTATGTTAACAAAATCATTTGGTGTTTACGTGTTAAAGCGGGTGCCTTTGCCATATTATTATTATAAAAATACATTACAAAAATACATAATCTATTTTTTTTTCTTTGTTTAAAAAAATCAACTTAATTTCATTGGTTGGTAAGTATTTCCCTAAATATGCATTTGGCACCCCCTTGAACAAGTGTATAAGTAAGTGGGAGATCAAACACTAATAAAGATAGATAGATATATATATATATATATATATATATATATATATATATATATATATATATATATATGAGAGAGAGAGAGAGAGAGAGAGAAATTTATTTTACTCATGTAGATAAAGAAACTTGGACACAAGAAAGGATATTATATCAAAGAATTTAACCCAACAAGGTATCATGAAGAAAATACTTAGAAGCAAAACTAAATGGAAGGAAAAAATGATAATGGCTCAATTAAGGATAGTTCACATCAATTTAGATGTGAAACCGGTAGAGTGGATTTTACTTAAATAAGAGTAGGAAAAAGAACATAATTTTTGTAATACATAGGTGATGGAGACATAATGACACTACATTATGGAGTAAACAACTTATAATGATAGTAGAATGAAATAAGAGGACCACATGAAAGTAGACAACCTAGTGGCCTTGTTTAAGGAAGAGAGACTTGACAAAGCAACCAAATTTCATATTAAGATTTGTATTAGAAGATCCAACAACAAAAAGGGAATTGACTTTTCATAAGACTAATAGGTCATCTTGGGTAGAATGGTCAAGTGATTTTATTAGCTTGGAACACTTTTATTGTAGCTTTTGGTCTCATTAACTACTTGGTCTCTTGGATGCTATTAAAACCTTTCATTTATTCACTTATTAATGTATTATAATCATGGAATATCTTCATCGGTTATATCAAGGTCATTATTGGCCTTTAGTGGAAATTAATATCTAAAGTAAATTAAATAGCTCATGATTTTTGTGGAAGATTATAATTTTTGGGAAAAAATATGTCTTTATATTTAGTGCCCTTTCATAATTATAACAAAAATACTAGAGGTTTAACAACAACGTGTAGAAACCAAATCATGCACTTACTACTATTATTATACCGCCAAGTATGTTGTTTTATAAATGGATCTCGCGTAAGAAAAGTATTCACTAATGACCCATTCCATAGTCCATCTGCTTATCTTGTTGGTCTTTATTTGCTTTTATCTTTCACACTTGTCACTCATACACACAGTTCTAGTCAAGTCATAGAGATCCATGTCTATCAGTTCTCACTCATTTGTTGGCACTTGTCTCTAGACACTAGCGCCCAATTTGGACACTAGCGTTAGGCGCTCTGTCCATCTTGGGTGCCGTGTACTCTTTATAATTGATCTTATTTTTGACATTTGAAGTCATTATTTCGGTTTTCCATCTCATCTCCGAGGTAATAATCGGCACTTGGGTCATTAGTGTTGAAATTCAAACAAGAGATCCCTATATAAATACAACATACATACCATTATAAGGGCAAACAATTCTTATCAAGGGATATCTATCTACATAAAGCAAGGGACTACATTTGGGCACATTACTCTGCATACACACTACATAGGAAGGGGATTTAATTCTATTACATCCACAAATTTGCATTTTATCTAGCTATTACCCACTATCTTGGCATCATTGGCGCGAGGGAAACCTAGGAGCACTATTGCACACAAGCACACATAACTACATTGGGTCTGAGATATAGTGCAACGCTGAGTTGTAAGTTCACCGTTGTGTCGGTTGAGGACAGTTTGACCCCTCATTTTACATCTTTCTTTTTTTAGGATTTAATGTCTATTTGAGGGTTTTGCATGTCTATATTTCATTGCAAGTTTACAGTACCTCGGCGATCCAAGTATGACATACAGGTGACCAAAGGTGAACAATTGTGAAGCCATAATGACCATATTAGAACCAGGTCCTGACCTTTTCTACAAACCTAGGCACCCAAAAATAGGCCTAGGGCACCGTGGGTGCCCCTGTCCCTCTCCAGGTGCCCCAATCCAGCCATTTCCACCTCTGTTGCATTTTATGTGGTTCGTATCAATGGTCTATGCTCTTATTTCATCATATTGTTTATTCCGGACTCACTTTGTAGGATAAACGACGTTCGGATAAGTACCTTACCCCTCTCATTTCCTCTCATAGTTAATATTAAATAAATTGTTTAACATTTATATTCCATTGTATATCATTTATAATAGATCTTTACAATTAGATTTTAATAAAATAACTATATTTTATTGAATCACAATGTCAACTTTTTATGTTAGGAATTTTAGGTTCGTCAAATAATTCCAAGATACATTAAAGAGGCATATCTAACTCTAGGTAGTAAGACATGCATTTATAGAAAATGATACATGTTTTTTTGTGTGATTATGAAGCCACAAAGGATGAATAAGAAGTCATATAAATAATTCTAAGATGTAATGAAGAGGCATATCGACTTAGGATAATAAACATGTATTTAGAGGTAATTTTTTTATATTTAAATGCTTTTGAGTAGAGTTACGAACTAGAGGGTTTAGGGACCCTACCCTTACATCCATAAACCAAACAATAACTAACAACAAGAGGCCCAACAAAATGACTTGAGTAAACAAAATGACTACAAAAACCGAGAATACAAAATCAAGGCACCATTACCACAACTAGCCCCTACCAAAACAAACAAACAAAACAACATAAATCACTATGCTCGTCATCTAAAATTGTCACCACTTCGAGTCCTAGAGACTCTCGATCATCCTCCTTCACTATATCGAACACGCCACATGAGAATCTTTTCTACCGCTTGCCTTGCCCCACCTACCACCATTGACCCCGCCACCGAGGCCACTTTGCCCAACCGAGCAACGTTGACATCACCTCCGTAGCTCCTTCCAAGAAAACATTGAGGTATGTAGGTGCCAAAATGATCGAGAGACGTAAATCGAGTTAGATTGATGGAGGCGCCAAGTGGGGAAACCGGTCCATGATCCTTGTAAAATACATGAAAAACTTTTGTGAATTTCAACAAATCGTCATACTACTCTTGGCCTAGCATTTCTTCACCTCTCACACCTTTCCGCGCTGTTCGGTCTCCTCCCCCACCCGAGTAGGGTCTCGGAATTCTACAATTGGCCATTGCTTTACGACCCTACTCTATGAGAGGGAAAATAAAAAATTCAGCGACTTCCATGATATCATCCCTAACTGGATGCACCAACATGTAATTTGAAACAAAAATTGTTGTGACCTCCAAATTAACCCTTGCTTTGTTCGATTCCTTTAAATAATAGTCGCCAATCACCCACTCTATCGCCTTCGATTCTTGCTCGGAGTGAATTCTAAACACCTCATGTAGCCTCTTAAGAGATATGGCTGAGAAAAGGCCATTTCCCTTTTCTCTCCACACAAAGCCACAAATGGAAAACCCATGAAAGCCATTCATGAACTTTCCAAAAACAAACACGGAAGCTTAAGGTAGAGAGAATGGTAGCAATTGGCCTTAAAAAGGAAGACAAAACATGTCACCATCAATCATCCTTTCCCTACTTATGCCACCCATCGATTATGATGATTGCATCCAAGCCACTCCAGTTCTCTATTTTATGTGAATTCATTGAAACACTTGGGATGTCTGCTACCCAATTTGCCAAATGATCGACTTCTCTATTGGTATCCCTATAAACATGCTTTATACACCAGCTTTGCATTTTCCCAAGCTAGAAAATGATATTAGAAATATTAAAATTAAGGTGCAAGAAAGAGCGAGAACCCTTAGTAATTGCGTGAACAATTACTTGCGAGTCCCCTTCCACCATGAGTCTTTCGCATCCACTTGACACCACTAACTTAAATCCTTCTAGAATATCTTGTGCTTTGTCGATATTACACGTTCTCGCACGTGTAGTGGAAAGGAACCCGCCACTACAACCCTTCCCATCTCATCTCTAATAACGCACCCCCACTGATTTGCAGGGTTGCCTCTAGAGGCCCCATTGAAATTCAATTTTACGAAACCCATGGGTGGTGAAGACCATTTTGAATTTTTCCTTCTCAATTTTTTTTCAATTTGAGTCATCCCTTGATGAGCAATCGAGCATGGGGATAAATTTTTCACAAGTGACCAATCCTTCCTTATCTCTGCATCTTTTGAAGTATAGTTTGGGCTTTTGGAACTTTGGGCATTAACATTCTTAGAAATAACAACTTCTAATTTCACAATAAAATCCACGAAACTCCAAAGCCTCCTCCACGAAGATCCTAAGATTCGCTCCCACCATAAATGCCATATGAGAAAGAAAGGGACATCAAACCAAATAGAGTTGAAGGCCCCCTTTCCCCCAATTTTGGCCATGACACCAACGCTTTGTTATATTCCTATTAGGAGCCCATGCCAATCCTAATTTATTGGTTAACCAATTCCACCCCCTCGCGAAAGGGCATACTATTAGAACCCCAAGATTTCCTTCTCTGTTGTGTGAGAGTTTTTCCCTTCACAAAACCATCCAAAATGGCTACTTTCGGAAGACTTTTTGAATTCAACACCCATTCCAACTAGAATTCCTCTCCCCAAATGGGAGATTAAATTAGCGTAACCTACCTTAACTAAATACATCCCAAATGAGGTACCCAACCAAATCAATTGATCCTCGTGCTCCCATAAGGCATCCTTCCTCTGCGGGAAAACAAATCATTATAGACCTTCACCTCTTCGTCCAACAGTCCCAAATCCTTCACATCCTTCCATGAGAAAGATGGTGAACCATCGATGCCTTTAAGCCATAATCCGCTGCTCTATTCCCCCATACTTCCTTTGTAACTTGCATAATGTTGGCCAACTCTTGAATATTCTTCATAGGCTCCTGCCCATTCCAACTATCTTCCCAAAAGTTGGCTAACTTCCCATTGCCAATTTGTCAAGACACCTGAGAAGAAAGGATATCCCTTCACCTCGAAAGGAAGTTCCGCATATGAGATTCAGTGGAATCTCTTATTTGGAAAGGAGCAACTATGGTCTACTGCGACCCCAAATATTTATGAGAGAGAATCTAGAACACCAATCTACTCGGGTCGAAATAAAGTTCCACAGAAACTTGGCTCCAAGTGCCACATTTTTCAGCTCTAGGTCGATGATGCCTAGGCCCCCTATAGATTTTGGCAACTTGATACTTTCCCATTTCACTAGATGGAACTTCCTCTCCTCGTTGTTCCCTTACCAAAGAAAAGACCTTAAGGTTTTTTCTATTTTCCCAAAACCACCTTTGGAATCTTCATCACAGACAACATATAAGTGGGGAGAGTGCTCAACACTGACCGAATTAGGACTCTTTTGGCCGGTGTTAGCCATTTTCCTTTCCACGTATGCAACATGAAGTCGGGAAAAAATGCAACAGATCTTCCCACAAAGAGGCTCTGCCCGCTCCCACAAATAGGGGTATACCAAGATATTTATGAGGAAGTGATCTAATCTCAAATCTTAAAACATTCTTAATTCTCCTCTACATTCGCGGCGAAGTGTTAAAGAAGAATATCACCGATTTGTGAAAATTATAATCTGACTTGTTTCCTTGGAGTAATTATCAAGGATGGACCCCAATACTCGGCTTCCAGACCGACACCACACAAGAAAAGAAATGTGTCATCTATGAACTATTGATGTGACAATGGTGGAATAACATTAGCAATCTTTAGACCATGTATGGAGCCTTGAGCTAAAGAAAACTTCAAAGATCTACTCATGTCTTACGCCACCAAAATAAAAGGAATAAAGAGAGTGGATCCCCTTGCACGGATCCCTATACAACTCACAAAGAATCCTTCTGCTATTCCATTAACCAAAACCGAGAAGCGAGGAGTAGAAATGCAATTAAAGATCCACTCACATAACTTATCACAGAACCCCAACCCTTTAAAAGTCATCATTAATAATCTCCAATTTAGCCGATCACAAGCTTTGCTAAAATCAAGTTTAATCATCATACCAAAGGATCTAGAAGAAATTAAAGAATGAATGAGCTCATGAGAAATGAAAATATCATCTGTAATTGACCTTTCGAGAAGGAATCCACTGTTATCCTAGGCTATCAACCTTGCAAGCACCATACGTAACTTGGTGGCTATGGCCTTAGTGATGATCTTATACGAGGTGTTACACAAGGAGATCGACCTATACTCATCCATCGATTCTGCAGGGTTCTTCTTTGGAAACATGCATATAAAAGTGTGATTCATTTCCCCTAGAATTTTCCCGGACCTCTTAGATTCCTCCATTTGCCAACAGACGTCCTCTCGACTACACTCCAAAATTCCTAAAAGAATTCCCTTTGGGAATTCATCCGGCCAGGGCCTTATCCGTCTCCATAGAAAAAATGATGGAACAAACTTCATCCTTAGAAAAAAGTTGTCATTAGTCTCTCATTATCTGCATCATTCACCACTTTTTGGACTTGATTGATCGAGGGATCTGCTCATTTATAAATGAGAAGTCTGTCTCTCCACCTAGAAACTCATGGAAAAAGGAAACTACTTTATCTTTAATACCTTCCTACTACGTAATCCAATTGCCATCCTCTGATCTCAAATTTGATTTATAGTTAAAGTTCCTTCTAGCTTTGGCCGAGGAGTGAAAGAATTTAGTGTTCTTATCACCCTCTTTTAGCCACACCTCCCTAGATTCTTGCTTCCAAAATATCTCTTCCTTTAGTAGCGAGATCCACCAAATCAGCTAGCAAAACTTTCTCTTGCCTGTATTCCTCTTGACCCATACCCTTAATAAAAATCTTCTCATTCAGCTCCTCAATCTTCTTTTCCACTCTTAACTTTTCCTCGAAAATATTCTTGAACGATGAGATGTTCCATTCCAATAGTTTTCCTTCAGTGTGCGAGTGCAGTTTTTGGATAATACGAACATCATGGTCTCGGTCACTTCAAAAGAAGACCACCAATTTTTGACAAGATCAGGGTGCCTATGGTTTTACAACTATATTAACTCAAATTTAAAATGAGACCTCCTCGGGGTGGTGTCAAATTGAACATCTATAGCAACAAGAAAGTGATCTGATCCTGAAAATGGAAGAACTTCACTTTCTAAGAGAAAGTGATTTTGAAAGCGATCTTTGCATCGTCACCAAGAAGTGATCCAGTCTAAAAACTAATCACCTAAAAAATGGATGCCTATTCGACTAGGTGAGCCAACCCCTTTTTGGTTCGATATTGACTAGATCTGATTGCTCCACAAAGGATACAAAGTCCTACTGTGAACGGGGTTACCATCGAACTCCTCTCTTATCTTTATCAGTAAATGTTGCATTAAAGTCCACTACTAAAATAATCTTTTCTAATGGAAAATTTTTCATTTCTCTTTCCAACAAAGACCAGACTTCCCTCTTCCTATTTAGGCTATTGGGGCCATAGACATTTCATAAGAAAAATATCTCGTCCGAGTGTTTTACCTTGATTTTACACCATTGGTGATTGGAGCTTTCTAAAATAATCTCCACTTGCATCCTTCTTTCCTTCCACAAAAGGCCCAACCCCCTAGATGTGCTTGCTTTGAGTCCACAAAAAAACCTGACCAACCCTTCCAACTCTACTTCCATCCCTTAAGACACTCTGCTTTTGACATATTTGTTTCTTGAAAAAGGTAAACATCAGCTTCTCGGTCAAGAACACCTTTGCCTAACCAAGTGTTGTTTGTTAATGTCCCTAACATTCCACGATAGGATCTTCATCCTCTCTTTGGAGAGGACCCACCTCTCCTAATTAAAAAATGAAAATAGGAACCCGGTTGTTGTTTTTTAGATTTTGTTATCTCCACGATTTGATATCATCTCTTTCAAGGGTCGGTCCGGGGTGATTCTTTACACCACATTCCACATGCGAAAGTGTCGGGGTGGATTGAATCGATCCTCATTTTTTTGTTAACTCAAATATTTTCTCATCCTCCGAAATGGAATCACCTTCATCCTCCTCGCCTATGTTGGCCTTGGAAGCAACTATCTCATCTCTATTACACACTCATTTTTGAAGGCCTCGTTGAAACCTGCTTGCCCCACTTGATCCCTTCTTTAATTAACGATAGAAGTCGGGTAGAATCTGGACTATTGAGACCGTTTCCTTGACTATGGAAAAGAAGCTGTTGGATCAAACATAATGGGTTTGAGGTCCCCTCTCCGTTTCTCCCTTCCTCCACCCTAACTTTGTTAGTGGGGGTTGTGAACCATCACCATCCATGCCCATTTGATGCTCGCTTCCTTCTTCCAACTCGGTTTGACGATCTGAGCCATTTTAGCATTCTCTCTGGAAATGACCTTTTCTGTTTACACTTAAAGCAGCTGAGAGAGATCTTCTCATAGTCGATTCTCTGTACCCACTGACCAGAGGGAGAGGAAATGACAATGGTTTCCTGCAAACTCTTCGATGGATCAATAGACACACTGATTCCTGACAAGGCTGCTAGGGATCCCTCTAGAGTTTTAGGATCGATTCGAACAACCTTGCCTAATCTTTCACATATCTTTGAGAGGATTTTGGGGTTCCAGTATTCGCTGGGTAGAGCATACAATCTCACCCATACCTGAATTTCTTCCATTACCGCATTATCTAGATCAAATTTTGTAGACCACACCCTCACATGCACCCTTGAATCAAGGAAACCCTTATTTTCTAGCTAGAATATCTACCTTATGTGCCTCACTCTTGAATATCACCATGAAGAATCCCTTTACCGGGAAGTAAACATGCGAGACCACTACCCCATTTTTTTCACACCAAATTTAGATCCCTTTTATCGAAAGCCACCGCCCACAAACTTCACAAACACTACTCACTTTTCCAAAGTAGGGTAACCTTTGTTGTTAGTTTGTCTTACTCTCAAAGGATGACCGTTGCAGGTTCTTTAGAGAAAAGACAACCCGTGACCATACGCCATCTCCGTTCGTTCCCAGTAAACCGATTTGTCAATCCTACCTTGGGCCCCAGGACCCTGTACCTCGAATCCTTCACTATCCTCTCCATCATAAAAAAAGATGGAATTGTATTTAGAGGCAATTATACATGATTTTTTTGGGTGATTATGAAACCACAAAGGAGGAATTATAAAGTATATATGCTCATATATTTTTATAATTAATATATATTTATAGGATTCTAAAGTGTGCACACTTGAATATTTTTATAATCCATACCACTTCTTTGAGGTGCGTAAGTTAGTTATGAGAGGAATGAATAAACTTTTATCTTAAAGGTTGTGAACATTGAGTGAAGAAATGTAGTGGTCGTGAGAATGTTTTTGTGGACCATTATATAAAAATGTCAAAAATAAGGCATAAATACAAAGTGGACAAAAATATAAGCTTAGTTTTGTGTTTGAACTATCACTAATAGTATTCCACTACTTGTTGGAGAGTTTGTTCTACATAATTCTATCAAAATTTCCCATAAGAGATGTTCTTATATGTAATCTCATCTTGAGAAGATGGAAGATACTTTCCATGAACATACCTCACATCAAGTTCAATTCTAACTTCTTTCTTGACACTCTCTTTAGTACTAGGAAGATGAAACAAATAATGGATGGTATTCATATGTTCCAATTTATTCTTTTTGAAAGTTTGAAAATGACGTGGATTTAACTACAAAAGGTTGAAATGCCTCCAAAACACACATACACACACAATTTACAAAAACTCTAGAATCTTTAAAATAGTTTCCTTCTCATTCTTGAATCCACTAATATTTTACCACATTACAATATGCCTTTTATTTCCCAATATCTCTAAGAAAAATCCTAAAATACAAAAAATCCCTAAAACACTGATACAACCTAAAATTCGCTGTGAATAACCTAGGCGTGCTAACACATCACTCATCTTGAGCCGAGTACTCACTCGAAGCACGCAAAGGCACCAAGTCCCCCTTTATGGTTGCTTATTTTGAATGTTAGCATGATGGTGCATATAGGTATTTAGATTCATAACCAATAGTAAACAACACACAATGCATAAACCAGATCTAGATCTTAGAATATATGTAAGATGAACTAAATAATGACTATAACAAGATTTACCATGTAAGAACCATATTCGGGCATGTTCAACACCATTATCCACCCAATATGAACTATTGTATTAAATCTTGTAAAATGCAAAAGCTTCTTACATTACACAAGTATCTCCACGAGTCATGTGCACGACAAAACCAGTAGCATAACTCTATAACAATTCACATACTCTTAATTGTGCAAATAAATACATATATATAGGGGTGGGGACTTTCCCTTCACCACCCATGCACTTTCCCAAAATAGGTCACATGTTAATAATAACCATGTGCCTTTAAAAAAGATGCAAAACATGTGAATGCTCTAACAATAGACTTCTTATAGTTAACTTTGAGTAGAAATCCTATTATTAGCTTAAACTATGCATGGCACTTAGCTGATGCTTGTTCCCAAAATACCATTACATGGACCGCAAAGCTTCATGTCTTTATGTACCTAACACACTAACTCCAAAAATAGCCTTCACAACAAAAGCGACTAAATCCTGATCCTAGGTGCATCAACCTTACTACAACGCCTCGTGCCCTACATTCGCGCGCCCAACACGTTGGCTATTTTTGTCTGCCCAACATTACCTCAAACTAAAAATGGATTGCCACCCCGGTAATGAGTAATCAACTTGTCATTCCAAAGAATATAGGATAATGAATGAAAGAATAAAGAATATGTTGAGTCATCTTATTTTTGTACCCTTTTCCTCCTCTGGTAGAATGAAATCTGGATATTCACTTTGAATTTCCCCCTATCTTATCATGAACTTTGGATATGTCATCTTATCAGGGAGTCTACGACTATACCATCTAACTCATCTAGAGTCATGTTTCCATCCTCACTCTTCAAAATTCTAAGGATGTTAGCTATACCTGAGATTATTCCTTCCATGACATCCATCTTTGCAACAATGAGCTTTTAAATGCTCTTTATTTGGTCCATGTGTTGTTTCCTTGCAACATCCAGTGCGTTGCGCTTCATTTCTACAAGGGTAACCCATTCTGTGTGCCCAGTGTTTCATCCTTTGTTTCTGTAGAACTTCATTTTCCTCTACCTTTTTTCTTGCCCAAACTAAGTTATTAGGCATTGTACACATGGCCAACATCGAATCTACCTTCTTCATTTCATCCCTTAAGGCTTGCAAAACAACCTCATAGCTGGATATATTCCTTGCAATTGAAGCCTTGACCTTGGATGCTTATTCTGCAACATCTTTTGGTTTAGGGAGGCGTACTAGTTCATCCTCTAAAAGTAAATGAACTGTTGTACGGAGGTAATGTAGTTTTGACTTGAACTCTTTGGGCACCTTCTCCTGAAAATTAGGCCTTTTCTGCAAGATTTCATTGGCAATCCGCTCGGCCATCTTTTTGACTTTATGTGCTTCGGCCACTACATTATCTGTTCTGGGTGAGTCATTTGATTTCTCTATCCTTATCTTTCTTATCTTTAGGGAGTGACCGTAATGTTTCGCCTTATCAATATTCTATGTGCTACTTCAATGGACACTTTAACTAATGCGTTACTCACATGTTCATCAGAAAATTGTGTGGGTTTGATGGTCATATGGTGTGTATGTGGCGCCTTCCTCATCTTCTTTGAGCTACATGCCTCCTCATAAACATCAAAGTTAGGCTCATCCATGTGAGTCTGCATGCTCCATGATAATTGCTTACAAGTGCACATATTGGCCATCTATGGGTCCATCCAATCCTAGCCATATAATTGTATATTGGGCAAGGTGCTCTGGAAGTGGGCGCGAATGATTTTTTCTTGGTCATTTAAGTAGCCCAACTTTTGAGTTCCCACTACCTCTTCACCTCCATACTGACATGTTTGTTCCCCCATGTCTTCTTGAACATGTGCACCTTCCCTTGTGGTTCTTCATCTCCTACGTCATGTTGTTCTTCTCCTCCTGCATTCTAGCTTACTTCCCCCTCTTTCTCTTCTCCTTTAGGTGCGGGCGTTCTAGGACTTTTGTATCCCCACCGACGTTGTTTTCCCCTTCACCGAGTGTTGCTCATGGGTACTCATATTGTCGTCAATAGTTTCATATACAATCGGGTCCCCAATATCTTCATCCTCCTATATCTCAATGCTAGGGGTGTCCTCCTTCTCTTGTGTGCTTTGCTAAGGGGACTCTTCCTCCTCACTATCCTTTATAGGAACATATTTTCAACACTTTTTTCCTCACTTCCTCGTTCTTTATAGGAGTGATGTGCAACGACCTCCTCATAGGTTGTGAAGTCAATGCACTTTAGTGTCTCGGTTGTGTGCCTTTTCCTCAGAAATCTCTTTGTATGATCTAGTCCCCACATTGTCTTCTTGTTCTTCTCGCATCGGAAATTTTCCAACTCTATAGCCTTTGGATATTCACGAGTTGGGGGTGCGAGAGGAAACTTGCCTTGTTGTTCCCATGGTTTGCCCCTTTTTAGAGATCCTAGGAGTGTCATATCCTTTACCACCTTGCCATCCTTGAACCTTAGCCTTAGATAAATGTACATGCGTCGTTGGTTTAATTTTTCCTACGACCAAACTCTCCGGCATGATGTCCACATTGCCTAATTCCATGGTTTCCACATAGGCCTCTTTCCCTAGCCATACATAAGTCTTGCACAAAATGTGGATATTTGTGTCTACTTTGTTTGCATTAAACTAGAGCTTGCATGAATCGTGGAACCAATTCACTGACTCCTTGAAATATCGCAGTAAAATCAAATGGCAACTTACACCATGGGCTCTTACCACCCGACTACATATGGAAGCACCCCAAGCTGAAGTGTTGGTAGACTACAAACTCAACTTCTCCATTTAGTACTTTGGGCATCTTGTGTGGAATACACCATTCTCCTTGAAACGCCTGCGCAACCTCCTGAACCACTTCCCTAGGTGCTCCTTATACGTGTTAGAAATAGTTCTGCGTAGAGTGTATTTGGAAAATTTCTTCACTAGGAATTTATTCTCAATGGAAACTCCTAGATGACGTTCTCCCTCATCCCGTCGGGTATGTCAATTTCATTAAATACAATCAGCAACAAGATGACACCCCAATTTTTTTCTCACCTTTATCTTCTTGGACACGTGCCTCATTTACAAAGCTTTTTGCAATGTACCCCATAATGTTGTAGTATGTCTTGTTTACCATCTTATGCACTATATGTAACCAACACATATTTACCTCATTCCACCATTTAGTGACACCCAAATTGCTTCCTCCCAAACATGCAACAACCCTGGTGACCATGTCTACAATGTTGGTTTCTTTAAAGGCTCGACCCCCTTCTTATACTTGATGTATGGTGGTCGTTACATCAATAACCTCATCATCAGATAAATTCTTTGGAAATCTCTCGAGCTTGAGTTATGCAACCTTGTCACCTTTCCAATCAGCTTGGTGGTGATCCTCATTCTCTTGCCCATGAAGTAGAAAAAGTCCTCATGCGCATGCAACATGAGCCACTGGTACAATTGCTCAAGCTTCCCAAAATAAGGCAACTCAGGATTTGTATGACTCGCATGATTTCGTGTAACCTTTTCATGGATGTGTCCAAAATTCTAGTGTCATCTGCTAAACGTCTATTAGTTTTCTTGTAAACCTCTGCGGCAACATCCTTAAGGCACTTCTTGGTTCGGTGGTTAATGTTAGAAACCCTACATTGTGTTATTTTTGTCTCCCATGGCTTCCCCTCAATCACCTCTTCTGGGTAAAGCATTTCTACTAGCCATTCCTCTATTAGGTCATCAAATTCCTTCTCCACAACTGGAGCCTTTCGTGGTGCCATTTTTCTTTCAATCCAAAAGTGTTGCGAAAACCTAGCTATTGTAGACCCAAATTGTGCCTAAACCCCTTCATCGCTCACCCACACCACCACTTGAGTCCTTATCTACCTAGATGCTTAATCAACATGTTTCAAATCTTGTTAGGTATAATCAATCTGTAGAATGCTCCTTGTCTTCAGCTCTTCTTCACACTTCACAATTTTCTTGAACTCGCAAGGTAACAAATGTCATTGCAAATGCCGACTTTATTACAAGTTTCAAAAATCCCCTTCCTTAATTGCTCCACCTACCACCGTACATGACATTAATTCCCTTTGAGCGCATTTTGCACCTCTTTGTCCCACGCCCCAATCTCTCGTGCCTCAAACTTTTGCGCCTCAGTCATAAATTTTTGGTGCGCCAACTACTTCTCTGTCACAAATCTCCTCTCCTTGCACCTCCTTATGCTGAAGTATTTATCCAATGTGACCCAAACATACGTAGTCTCAAATGTTGTAGCCTCCTTGAGTTATACTGAGCACTCACTGCCTTGCGTGTGGTCTTTAACTTTGAGAAATCCTCTTGAATTTTTCATCACTTTTCAAAGCATGTTCCCTTTATGGTCACCTATGAGTTTATTTCTTTTCTGTACTGAATAACCTTCTTTATCCACCCCACACTAAGGGTATGTGCAGTCCTCTACGTGCATAAAAACACTTTAGATTGGAACAACCTTCCGGTGCGTAAGCATGCTTATTACACATAATACTAAACTAAATTGACAAAGCATAGTGACGATGAAAGAAACCCATCTAAAGGAAATATTGTCGAGGTAAATCTAATCTAAATGGAAATACTGCCTTATTATAAACACCAAGAAGACTTATTTATAGTAGGGCTTCAACCTACTCCCATTGAAGTAACCGGGAAACTGTGTTCCATCAAGTGCCTCTAGCTGGCAAGCACATGAGTCAAGTATATGAGTGATAACATACGGTCCCAACCAATGCACCTTAAGCTTGCCTGGGTGGCATAGAAACTTTGAATCATAAAGAAGTACCATCTGCCCAACCTCAAGCTTCTTGTCCCTGATGTGCATGTCATGCCATGCCTTTTGCTTGGATTTTTCTTGCTTTTGACTCCATTGTTTTATTGCGCCCTCTCATCTAGTTATATCAACTTGTCAATTCTTTCTTCCAATGATTTCTCATCAGCTAGTCCTCTTGTGCGCACAATACGCAAAGAAGGTAACATGAATTCCATGGGCAGAATTACCTTTGCACCAAACACCAACTAAAAGGGTGTTGCCTTATTCAACCATTTGTAGGTTGTTATATATTCCCAAAGCATAACAAAACTTTATCATCCTAGTCTTTCCTTCCAACATCACAAATTTTTGTCAAAGTCTAGCTCAATATCTTGTTGAAAGCCTCAGCAGTCCCATTTTTTTGAGGGTGATAAGGTGTTGTCTTATGGTGTGCAACCATAAATTCATCCAATAATATCCTAATGGTCTCATTAAGGAAATGAGTGCCTTTATCACTTGTCAAACTTAAAGGACATCCATACATGGTAAGAATATTTTCCCACAAGAACCTTGTTGTTGTTGTCACTATACAATCCTTTGTAGGTGCCGCTTCCACCCACCTTGTAAGATAATTTGTACAAGTGATGATGTAGCGTGATCCAGTTCTGCGTGTGGCTGGGTAAATAGGACCCAAAAATTCAATTGCCCATTTCTCAAAAGGTTTTGCACTAGTAATAGGACTCAAAGGCATTTCATCTCTCTACCCAGGTTTTCCAAGGCGCTGACAGTGATCACACGCCTTATAATAATCTTTGCAATCCTTATGACTGACATCTCCCACCATAAACCAACTAGTAGAATCTTACACACGGTGGCATCACCTGCATATTGTCCACCATAATACCACCATGAACCTCATCCATGATTTGCTCATGCCCCAGTACACACTAATGCAATACTTCATCTCGGCCTAGTTTTTATAAGTCACCACTGATCAACATGAAAGGTGCGGCGCGAATTGCAAGTTGTTTCTTTTCCAAGGCCTTCATTCCTTCGGGTGTCATACATGTTTGTAAAAAGACAACAATATCCTCTAATTCGAGGGTGTGTGGTTTAACCTGTATAACTGTGCATCTGACATTGTATCTTCAATACTTTGTGTGTCATCTCTGATTGAATCCTTGACAAATGATCTGGACCAAAATTGCTTTTACATGGATTTACCACCACTGTAAAGTCAAACTCCTAGAATAATAGAACCCATTGGCATATGCACCCCTATAAGATGAGCTTGTTTACTAGGTATCTCAATGTTATGTGATCTGTATAGAAAACAAAAGGTGTTCTAGCAAGTATTGTTGGAACTTATGCAACACGTAGATCATTGACAAAGCCTCGTGCTCCATAGTTGTATAATTTTGTTCTGCAGGAGTCAACTTTTTGCTAGAAAAGAAAATAGGATGATCTACAATACCTTCTCCAGGATGAGCTAGAACTACACCAATGGCCATGCCAGAGGTGTCCACATGTACGTGAAAAGGTATATTCCATGAAGGAAAACACATAATAGGTGCAGTAGTAAGCCTTTCCTTCAGTGCTTCGAATGCGTGCTGCTTTGTGGTTCTCCCAATAGAACTTGCCTTTACCCTTTAATAAATCCTCCAAGGGCACGTAAATCTTAGCATATCCTTTGATAAACTTCTGTAATACCCTATGTGGCCCAAGAATACATGCACCTCACTCTGACTAGTAGGATCTTCCAAGCCTAAGATGACTGTAACCTTAGTTGGATCTACTAACAAACCCTCTTTGTAGATGATATGCCCTAGCAGAGTTCCAAAAGGTGTAGAAAATACACACTTCCTGATATTTAAAGAGATGCTTAACTATCTACACCTCTCAAACATTAACCTCAAATTGTCACAGTGATATTTTATAAGCCCATACATGGTCCAATCATCCAAGTAAACTTGCAAGAATTTGTGAATAAAATCCTGGAATGCTTGAGCAATAATGCATGAAAATCTGCGCAGTGCATTCTTCAATCTAAATGGCATCACTTTGTGTATGCAAAACTTACACATTCGGTGGTGAAAGTTCTCATCTCTTGATATTATTTAGCGATTCCTACTTGATGATACCCGGAGAATCCATCGTAAAAGAGTAAATTTCACGCCCATGTAACGCCTTCTAATATTTCCTCGAGTGAATGGTGTAGGGAAAGGATCAATCACAGATGCAAAATTCATTTCCCTGTAGTCCACATAAATCCTGATTCTTCCATCTTTATTTATGTTGATTACCATAGGGCTAACCCAATCTGATTCCTCTATGGGCTCAATAATGCCAAATTCCAACATCTTGTCAATTTATTCTTTAACTTTTATGCATAGGTTAGGGTTCATCCTGTAAGGTCTCTTCCTAACTGTGCATGCACCTTCCTTTAACTTAATTTTCATCTCACCTAAAGATTCATGCACTCCTTTCAACTCATGGTAGCCCCTAGGAAACAAGTCCTGGAAATCACGTAGCAACTCAATTATCTTAGCCACTTCAGAGTCAAACTAGTAATCTCCAATTATGGCCTCCTTAGGTTCAACATCCATTCCAATGTTCACTTTCTTCATCTTCATAGGTTCATGGTAGGCACGTGCCTTCTCATCCACACTATCTAAGACCTCACGCATACCCTCTGAATGATCTATGTCCAAATTTTCCACTTCATCATCCACCATGTAGACCATATTTCCTTTCTCCTTCTCTAGGAAAGCGTGCTCAAGCAATTCTACATCTATCTCATCTACTTCATCAAAACGTGCTTCTAGGTCTAACTCACCAAATAAATCTTGAATGAGTTCTTCAGCCTTTACACTATCTCCCATAGTCAAGCACTTCATAACCTGTAATGCCTCTTTCATCAGAGGTTTAGTGGAGAAGTAGTCAAAAGTCTAGATCATACTTGTAGTCAAGTCTTGCCAATTTCCAGTCTCTCTATGCAACTCCGCATAAACATACCAATCGCGCGCGTAACCTCACAATATTAAATAAATTTTGTGCACCCACAAAAAGGTGGTAAAGCTTCCTTCCCCTCTGTCTAGATTCTCTCACATTACTAAACATGGTGTTGAACAATATTATTACCATGATATTCACATATTTGAGTAGATGCATTACTTCTGAGAAACCTTGCGATAGAGAAATTCTCACCCCTCTCAATTCTATGATATTATCCCTATGAACCATCCACCGGCGTGTTGTTGTCTTTGCGCAGGTATAAATTAACATGTTCCTTCTATCCACTCGTTCCTTCCCCTTTGTACTTCCATGGCTCGCAGGAATACCTCGGAGTTTTCCTTCGTCGAGTGTACTAGGGTATAGGGTTATTGGCTAACCACCTAACACAATGTGGCCTACTTACGCACGTAGTAGTGCTTCTTACCTTGCACCCAACCATCTCGTAAGTGTCATGTGCCCAATTGTCATAGGAAATACTTGTAGTATCATTGATGGATTGTGCATCATCTTGTTATTTAAATTTTTACACTAGGAGTTTTCTTGTATTTTCAAAACCCATTTTGGAGCTGAGTCTTTGTGAAAGAAAAGGGGGACTTAGCTAAATTACAAACAGAGTTAGGCAAGCTTGGAAAATGCCAAGTGTCAAGCAGGTGCTATTTCAAAAGTCAAAGGAGGGGACGAGGTCTCTAACTCCCACAAGCCTTCCACGTGGAGTCAACAAAAGGGTCCCGCCTAGGGAATGATTTTCACATTTATATATCTGCGAGTCCTTTACTTACCAAAGGGAATAAAGTAGCAAGCCCGTGGATGGTGCCAAGTGTCCACCCAGTGCATCCCCAAGAATCATAAAGAAAAGCGAGTCATAAGGATGCATGGGCCTTCCATGTGGATCTTGCAACAGGCGGACTCTAGTTTCAAAGCGGGCCATAAAAGATGACAAGCCATCTGCCACGTATAAGTGATTTAGGGTCTTATCTATAAGATCCTAAATGTTCGAGGATTTTTCAAAGGATCGGAGGTGAGGGGTCGTCTAGCTTGTCATTTCAAGTAAAGTTTTAATGCGTAGCCTCATGTGGAGAATGCCATCATGTGAAGACTTGAGTCATTCATCTGCATTCAAAGGGTCATTTCATTACAAAATACGTGTCGTTTGAATCAAGAGGCCGGAAACCAATGCATGAAGGGTCGAAATATCTGGTTATGTAATAAATAGCTGAAGGGATTTTTCTCAAAAGGTGAGTCTATCTCAAGGGAGTTGGTTGTAGGATAATTAAAGATGCATTAAATAGGCATGGCTCTCATTCTTTCAAAGGGGGAAAAATAATGGAAAAGTGTGAGAAGGATTTGAAGAAATATATTTCTATCACTTCATATCATTTATCATAATTGAGGGGTAGTTGGAAAGGAGTTTGAAAGTTCTCTCTTACCTCCTCCTCCCCTATATATTGTAATCGAAGTTTCATATAAAAGGGGAGATAATTAGTTAGGTACTAGTAGAGTTAATCTTTTCTTCTCTATCCCCAAGTTTCTCTTTTGTAAAAGATAGAGATCTCGGAGCTCTAGCCTTCTACCTAGGATTTGTAACAACAATCTTGCCTCTTTTCTAAATGTAATACTGTGCACAACCATTGGAGTAATATATATGTCTTGTGGTGTTTTTTTTTCATCGTTTGCATTTCTTTATTGTCAATCACTCTCCTGATCGGAAGAAAATGTATGAGAGAAGGGCATTACGAAGTGCCACATACCCAAAAATGCATAAAATAATCTTTCCACGCATTGACAAAACACAAAAATGGAAACCCTATAAGTAGAAAACCCGCACAACATAATAGGGAAATAACAAAGTGGAAAAACATAATAAACATGAGTATGGGGTAGAAAATAGCCAAAAACATGAGATTTTGTTGCTTAAATTATGTACTGATCAATTACATTCAATGGAAGAAGGTAAAAATACATTACAAAAACAAAATATGAGAGCTAGAATTCATGGGACATTAACCACCATTTTTGATGGTGTCATTACAACAAAAAGAGGGATATTGTTTTATAATGCGAGTTCCAAAATTATAGAGAAATAAGGAGAAGGAGAGAGAAGGAGAAAGATTCAACCACTAAGGACCAAATGCCATAGATGCATGCAGATAGGTATGGGCTCAGGACATGGATCCTAATGCATGATTGTCATATTTGCAGGTCAAGGAACGATGCTCATAGTTTATTAAATTTTGGTTGATGATGTGGTTGGGTGTTGATTTCAAGTAAGGCGTGACTCATGTGCAATCTGCGGTTTTTAGATGATTTTTATGGTTTCTATGGCTTTTCCATGTATTGCGGATTTTTGAATGTTCTACGTATTCTCTCTACATTCTTTGGATTCCTAAATGCTTACTTTGTTTCACGGGAATCTTCTTTGTTGTGTGGATTTTGAGTGTTGAAAATATTTGCAGATTGAGAAACCCACGAGACATTGAATCTCGCACACTCGTGAAACTCATTCCTTTACATGCTGCGAGAGGTTTGTTCTTTGTGTTATATGTCATTCTAACTTGTAACCATGTTCCCTTGTTTTATGGATTTTGAGGTCCGCGTAACTTTGGGATAGTGTTTTTGGCTTCCAACCTTAGTCACTTTATAAATTTTCTTTTCTTTTACTTTACGATGCTACAAACTTCCCTCTGTGCATCGTAGCTTTTCATGGACGGAATTCTTGTTTTGTTTTTCATAATTGACAAACTCCATAAAACATAAAATTTCTCCAAGTCCACCTAACTCTCACTTCCCAACTATAAAGGTCTCACTCCATTGAAAATTTTCCTAAGTCCCAAGCTTTATTGCATTGTTCCACGGAGTTAGGAGAACTCGCGGGACACTAGGTTCTACCAAATATAAATACATCCAAGTCTAAACTAATGCTCACTTTATCCCATGGGTTAGGAGAGGCTGGTGAAACAATAATTTACATATTCAAACCAACTCTATGGTAAAATCTAAACCAAATTTATGGTCATCTCTAAACCAAGCTATGGCTAGCTCGGAGCTAATGAGTTATCCAAAATTGGGAAGGCAAAGGAATGTTGGATAACAATTTAGTAACCTCTAAGGGACATATTACGCTAGAATGATGAATACCTATAGCCTTTAATCATCTATTTGGTATGGATTCAAGCTTAACCTTGAAGAGAACTGATCCCACCCTTTAAAAACATGTGTCTTGAATCTGCGTGAACTTAACACTAAATTGAAGTTGATCTTGTGGAGTTGAAGGATATACACTAAAAATTATCCAACTATTTGATTTTTACCATGGAACTTGTTTAAAATGGATTGTGAAATAACAACAAGGGCCTACAAAAATTATGTACAAACATGAAAAATCATACATGCTCTAAAATTACTCGTAGAGTGTGCACAAACACTTGTTTTGCAATAAACCAACTTAAACTACTCCTCTAACCAAAATAAAATCAAGATAAACAAAACCTAATACATGATGGGAGAAATAGCTTCCCCTTCTTATAAATGTGGTCATGTGATCAATTTTATCAACTAAACCACATGGTGGGAATGCAAACATAACCCACAATTCCTTCTCAAAATATCAGCTAAAAATACAATGAATAATACCTCCTTGAGTTATTCTTCATTTGGTTTTTGGAGGTGTTTAAGATGACCTTTTATGTCTTGATTTTATCCCTCATATTCTAAAGTGAGAATGACTGGTGGAAACTCTATTTTTGGCTCTAGACTAGACAAATATCTGATTGTGAAGATATTCTTGGGGACTAATAGACTAATCCTTGACGTTTGGCGATTTATTTTAAGATCATCCCCAAAAATGTGGTCATCATGTAGGCTTTCCTCATGGTGGAGACTATTTGCAAGCTGATATAAAATTTGTTTTGCTTCTTCTTGTGCAAACAATTATGCCTCCTTTAGATCGACATCTTCCTCATCACCAAAAAAGAATTTTCATAATTCAAACCTATCCTCCTCCTCACCATGAAGATCCATCTTATTGGTTGTAGCCTCAAAATATGTTCTTGGAATATCATTGCAACCTTAAAAAGTGTAGAAAGTTTTAAACACGTAGAGAAATGAGGGTCATTTTATTTAGTTAAAACATCTTGCTCACTTTGAATCTCTTCCTTTGGTTTCTTGCAGATTCCATTAGCTTCAAGCCCATTCTTCTTGGGCTGAATCACTTCATCCTCCACATGAACATGGAGCTATTCTTCATTTCTAATTTTTCCCTCTATTTGTTCCCAGGTATTTCCTCCTTTGTATATTTCTCAATGAAAATAGTAGGAGGTTCTTCAAAATTTTGAGGAAGTTCTTCAATTATGTTATGAGAATCATTCCATTATTCAACAAATATGTCAAGTTTATTAGCAATGGAACTCACCTCAACTAATTTTGATGCATTTGTAAGGGAGTGACTGATAGCTTCTTGATGATGAATCTTCTTGGCCTAAAACCTTTGGCTCCAATCCTTGAAACTTTGAATATGTTTTGTTATGTTTTGCTCTTTCTCAATCTTCCTCTCTAGGCATACATAAACACCTTCCTATCCGAAGGATGAAGAATAACCCCTTTTTCCATAAAAGATTCGATTACTTCTTATGAAGGACTAGGAAATCAGGAAACCAAGTAGTTAGGCACTCATTATATTGGTTAATCTACAATGCTTCATGGTTTAAAATTGGTTCTTCATGAGGCTCAGGCACATATAAATTTGATTTTGTGAAGTGAGGGAGAGGTTGAGTTCTTGGCTGAGTTTGCAAAGGTTCAAATGATGGAGGATGGGTAATATTTTATTGTGTATGTGGTTGATTAATAGGAGGAAATGGAGAAACACATGGAGGAGATGAGGGTTTAGGAGGAAAGAGGGCAGGAAAATGAAGATGACAAGGAAGGGAAAGAGATGGAGAAGGGGAATCATGCAAGAGGAGTTGACGGGAAGCTAGGAACATGGAAAATAGACTAAGATGGTGTATGTTGGGAAGAAAAAATAGGAGGGTACAAGATACTAGAGTAGGATTGCCCCATTGACAGGGTTACCTACAAATAAATTGGTGATCCTACATTAACTCAACCCACTATGATATTTGAGTAGACAACTTAGCCATTAAATATAGCTTTTGTTGAGGGCCAAACCAATTTGGCATAGGGTCATCCCATGGATATGGCACCCTAAAACCAATTTTCATCACTTTGATCATGAGACTCAACCTCAACTATATCATGCTTGCCTCCATCCTTTGAATCTTGATCTGGAAATCATCCTTAGCAGATGAAATTTCCACCATCATCTACATATCCATGTTCTTTCCAAACATTTTGGTTAGTAGGATAACCATATGGGTTAGTGGGGATTAGGTTATATGCATATTCATCATGACATGGCTCATAAATCTGATTTTGAGGAGTATTTTTGAAACATGGAGTTGAGGGGGATAAAATTTCTATTGAAAATGAGGATTCCAATGAGGAAATGAAGTCATGATTACACAACTTCATGAAAGAGGAAAATGGAAGAAAGGAAAAGGTATGTGGATGAGATAAATGGGATTTTTGATATATGATCAATGGAGTCACTAGATGTGATAATTTAAAGCCTCCAAAGTTTGGAATATTGCCACACATATCAAACTTGGTGAAATGATATAAAGCTCATTAAATTTATCCAACCTGGGTATGCCAAAAGCGTAATAGTGAAGGTATTGGTGCTCAAATTAGTATCGCCCCATTTATCATTGAAGTTCTCTAGGTTTTGGGCTCTGTCATTTCTCTATCTCTGTATTAATGTATAAAAACTCGTCCTCCATTTGGTTTCCATGATCAGTCCCTTCCTTGGTTCAGGATTGCTTAAAGGTCCATAATTTGTTTTTGTTCCTCTGTCCATCTGAAAGACTCTGTGACTTGGGCGTAAAACTCGGGTTTTTCCTTTCCTTTTATTTTCCATAGTCACGTTTTGTTGTCCCTATAATTTTTGTCCAAAATACCTATGGAAACGTGATTGGATGTAGCTCAGAGGATCATATTGGAGACTTATAACATTTCCAAATTCTCTATCCTTGAAGAAAGATTCATTTTGGGTTCAAATGGTGATTTTCCTACATTTTATAGTTTGATGGGTGTATTTTTCTGGTCAAATTTACATCTCAACATCAGTGGAAATGTGGCCCTTTTTGGTTGGATGCGGCTTGGCGGGGCACTTTAAAAACTCTAAGGCTTGATTCAACCCAAAACTTGTCCACGTGGAGGAACGACGCTCATTTGAAAATTCACCTTTTGGTTTGGTCGGCCTTGGAGTTACGCCGGGGGGACAGGAGGAGATTTCCACTGCTTTGACCAGACTTAGAAAAAAATTTCATTTTGCGAGTACAATTTTGGTGGACCATGGAAATGTGGAGGGCTAGTGCTCATTTTATGATCCACCTCAGGGTCCCACCTTAACAATTGTAACAGGGAAACATGTGGAGGCTTCCGTCGGCTCCACTTTGTACTTAAACTTTTCAAAGCAATTTTCTAAGGCCTGGGACACGTGGTGAGCCTGCACTTGTTCATGGTCTCCAATATTGGCACCATCTCAAAGTTACACCACAAAGACACGTGGAGGATTCTACCAGGTCTTCCCATACTTAGACTTTTCAAGCAACTTTCTAAATGCCTAGGACACGTGGAGGGACCGCGCGCTGTTGGGGACCCGAACCCTAAGTTTTATTTTGATGAAGCACCAAGAGGACACTTGGAGGCTTTCGTTCACTCTACCCTTTGCTTGGAATTTTCAATGGAAAAATAAAAATGTATTAGACGCTAGACACATGACACCTTCCGCCGAACCTTCAACTTTAAAAAAAAACTCTACCAGACTAAGACCTGTGTTGAGCCCGTGCTTGTTTGGGGTCTCTGCTTTTGGGGACCATCTCAAAATGTGCCATTGAGACACGTGGAGGCTTCGCTGGCTCCTTTTTACACCGGGATTTTCAAAGGTGAAATGGTGTTTTTCTTGGGCCTAGGGCATGTGGAAGGCTGTGCTTGTTTGGGACTTGCCTCTGTGCTTCTCCTTTGCAGTTGCACCAAGGAAACACATGGACGACTATGATATAAAGTAGAAAAGGGGCAAAATAAACAATTGCTATGTATTACATCTATTTTTTTGCCATTTTTGCTCCAATATTCCTAGAGACACGAATACACACTTTGTTTTATCATTTTTGATGAAATTCCTTTTCGTCTCTGTCTGTAAAGTGCCATTTGATGGATTCAGAACTTAATTTGTGAGTCCAAGGATTGTTAAGGTCAATATTTTGAAGTTGGAATTGCTCAGGCACTTGTAAAAATGGGAATTACCGAGGAGATGGATGCGAGGTAGAATTATAGAGGAAAGAGATGGGAAAAGGGATGAAATGATGAAAGTGCAGGCAAAAAGATGAAAAGGTGTTTCCTCGAGAGTGAAAAGGATTACCTGTCATATCCAACTGTGCAGAGTCTTGAAAAATGATTAAAAGGGGGATTTCTCGCATGATAGAATTAGAATGATTAGAAGGATTTCTAAAAATTTGTGGCATGACATCCTAGTCATTAGTCGAGGGCCCAAGAAATGTGATCAGTTCACAATTGGTCCACTGGTAGCTTTCGGATCTAAATTTGTTAAATGTCACTTTTTGAAGAAAATTGTTAACAAGCAAAGGTCCCTCAAATATTCTTTCTTTTTGGGGGGAAAATTGAGTGAGTAAAATTTATAAATGCAATGAGAATACTCTTACAAATGGTCAGAGTTTGAATTCTAAGAGAAAATTTGAGAAATCCATCTTCATGAGAGACCAAAGCCGAGATAACCTATTATTTTCTTCTATGTTAGATTTTCTATCGTGTCAAGTTGGTTGCATATGTATAGCCATTGACAAGAACTGATATTGCTCTAGAAGCTTTCCCCTACTGATGAATCTAAGTAATTTTGAAATTAATTTGTGTCTAATCTCTAGAAATTTGTGTCTGCTTTGTTTCAAAATGTCTGCAAATAGTTTCTTTCATTCCTATTGCAATCTTACATTGAAATCTTTGTGAAATCACATAGGATATCATCCCTGTGACAGTTTAATGGTATTTGCAATTTAATTTCAAGAAGAGCCTTCATCTTGGATGAGATAAATAAATTTAAAATCAATTCACTATCATTTGTTGATAAAGATTTTCTGTAAGTCTTCAGGTGTACCTTAGGTGTGATTGATCAGAGACTTTGGTGTTTAATTAAGTCTTTCAATTTGAGCCTTCATGTTAGAGTCTCAAAGATTATGTGAAAACGTGTTGATATGGGCCTCCATTGAAGCACACCTTTTGGTTGAAGGAATGTCTTAACTATTTTGAAGTTTTCTATTATTGAGTTGTTCATTGTTGTGAAGTCCCTTCAAAGATCGGTATAATCAACTTTATCCTACTTCATCTCCCACCAAAATCATTCAAAAACCATTGATCCATCCTAAACTACCCTTGTTTTCCCTATATATCAACAAAGGAACAAAATCTACTTACTAAAATATGCAGAACACTCAGGATTTCTTAATGTCTTTAGTAACCTTAGCCTTGTGTTGAAAGTATCTCCATCATTTAGAAGTGACAACTCTTAAGAGTTAAATTATGGAGTATTGACTGTATTTTCCCAAGGTTTTCTTCATAAAATTTTTCCAAATGAAGGATATCTCCATCTCCTTCATCAAACAGAGGTTACACTAAGGGTCCTCTCACCCTAGTTGTAACATTCCCATTTTAGTATATTAGAACAAGTAATTTTTTTTTTTTTGATAAATGCTTCCTAGTTCTAAATACATAATTTAGAACTCACAAATCAAACAACCATTCTTATAATCCATATGCAATCGTAATGACTCGGTGCACCACCGATCTATTCATTCCATGACTCGGTGATCTACCGATCTATTCATGAGTTTCACAGAGTTGGCATTTTTACTTTAACTCTTCACTCTTGCGGTTCTCTTCCCTAATCTGGGATTTCAGAATGCTCTGTCCAAGGAACCTATCTAAATAATTGTTACCATTATTCATCGGCATCACGTCCCTCAGACTAGGTGTCATAGGACAACGCAATCAGCAGCTTGCGATACTTTGGCCAAAGTTTTGAAACATACTGTTCATGTCTCATATTCCTTGACAGCATACTCGTCAATCTAGAATACATCCTCCACCCCACTCCGATGTTATATAGAATGTCTTATACTGACTTCTGTCAGCCATCCCTCTCCCAAGTCATTCACTCAGGAACGGATTAATAACATGACAACGTTATAAGGATGCTCTCGAGGACTAGGGATAAGCTGACATACTGGGTCAACCCTAGTTAACCCTGTGTGTCAAGGTACCCCAAATATCCAAGGGCAGCCTCATAACATGACCATGTTCCTAACCAGATCCCGAGTAAAAACTTGTTCGAGTTTAAGGTGTAAATCTTAACGATCAATGCAAAGGGTGTCGCCATAAGTCACCTGCATTGTTGTATCCTCGAGAAGAACCTAATCTTCTCGAAGGTACAACCCTGCATTTGTCATGTGCCGACATCCTACAAAACCGCCTCGAAAAGATCTATTAAACTTAAGGTGTTACGTTGAGTTGCAATTACACTTTAAGACTCTCCTTTCTAGGTAGTCTTTTCCCAACTCCTGGGTTCCTCATCATTGAGTTGTCTTACTTATTTAAGATCCATTCCTCAGAGAGAAATTTAATAAGATTTGAGATCTCGTCATAGAGTTCAATGATTAACAATAATCTTATTCAATGAAAATGGGCAGTAGCCTAAGTCTCCTCATAAGGATGCTAAATATACCCTTTTAGGATTAAATCGGTTTTCAAACTGAATTATATCTTACTTATTTGTATTAAGATATAGTGATTTAGATTTGTTATGTACGTTGTCTTGGCTTAGATCAAAGTTAGGGAGTAATAGATTACTCTTCCCATTCAGCTACCTATTAAGATTTATTTAAACCTTAGCTTCTTGGAAGACAGTGGACTAATTTCCAAATTAGCCTTATATAGAACATAGCAGAACTACTAATCATTCACAAGTGTTCAGTCACATAATCTTTACAAGGCCTACTTAGAGAATCCAAATATCTCCAAGGTATTCAATACTAAAAAAAAGCACTTAAAAACAATCGAACCAAAGAGGATCAATCCATCACAATACAAATACAGCCACATAGTAACAATTCCCTCATTTCATTTATTTCTAAGCCAAATAATTACAATTTATGCATTCAGCATATTCGATACAATACTCAACAACAAAAGAACAACTTCCTTCATATAATACAATTAGAGAAGTCAAGTTGGAATTCATCATAAAACCAAATTAAATAATTTGAGCATCATATCAGATCTGCGTGCCTTTACCACTTACGAAAACCATCTGCAAAAATTGCCAACACGGTCGGATTCGTAGGCCCGAGCATGATAAGCACTAATTCTTAAAACAATTGCATTCTACCAATTGCTCTCATTAAACAACCTATTTAAATGAAATCATTTCTTCAATTTCTTAACATAAATCATACTATTCATCATTCTGTAATTCTAACATGACTTTTGACGCATGACCCACATTATAGTTACCAATTAATCCTTAATACCTTTGAGATAATTCATCTTATATGTAAGAGACTAAAGACAAATGATTACAACCATCCTAAAGACAACAATACTCAACAAGAATGTTTTTAACAAATACACAAAGGCAATTTATAACATTCAACAAGCTCAACTGACGTAATTCCTTTTCAATCATACATTATTTCAATGGTATTGACAAGTATACCTACTTATACTGCAACACAATTTTTACAGTCTCTCCATACAATTTAATAGTCTATTTTTGTTATGCTCTTACTGCAGAGTTCACATAAGGATACAAAGAAGAAAGCACTCAAGGTTTTTAGACAAGGAGAGAATATTTTCTTTTCCTACAATTATATATATATCAACATGTACTTTTCAACTTAGGAGAAGGAACAGAGAAAATCAGATTCCCATATCAATCATGTTCTGATGCATCGACTCTCTAGAATAACGTAATTACATTTACACATGTGACTAAATCAGTCGAGATTACAAGAAGAAGCTACAGTTTCGTCAAAATCCAATATAAAATCACCGGTAGCTATTTAAGCCTTACAAGAGTTCTTGCGACAAAGCAGTAGTAAATAATCCAACCATAATAAACTCAACAAATCTTTCCATATCATTCATCAAACATGAAAATACCAACGCCATCGCCGACACATGCCACGCTAGGAACTCTTTATCTCGATCAAACACGAGACTAGATAACACTATAAACAGAAGACGTAACCATATGCAAACACAACGACATTCCCACTGAGTCAAAACACTCAGCTACATTCAACTGAGTCGAAACACATACATACACAACAACATTCAACTGAGTCTAATCCCTACGAATATACAACAAGGACTTATATTAGAATCTGAATTCAAGAAGGAATAACCACAACAAAGACTTATATCAGAAGTTGACTCCATATCATAATTTCATCAAAGTTTCATCCGAAGTCGAGCTAATACGAAAATACAGTAGGGACTCAAACAGAGTCGAGTTTGTAATGTAACCCAGCACACATTTCCACAGAATCAAACTGAATATAAACACAACAACATTAAGAAAGAGTCGAATCAATATGCATGCATAGCGAGGACTTAAATCAGAAATCGAGTCACACATGCAACACATCAAGGACTTCATCAGGAGTCGAGTTCAAATGGGAATACTGCAAGGACTCCAACAAATTCATATCCAACTAGTACTCACGACCAGGGTTTTGATTGAAGTCGAATTCAATATGCCCACAATTCAAGTACTCCAACAGAGTCAATACCAAAATGTAATCACAACAAAGCTTCTACAGAAGTCAAAAACATAAGATATGTTTCAAGGACTCCAACAGAGTCATACCATTATGTAATCACAACAAAGCTTCTACAGAAGTCGAAAACATAAGATACGTTTCAAGGACTCCAACAGAGTCATACCATAACTAATCACAACAAAGCTTCTACAGAAGTCGAAAACATAAGATACATTTCAAGGACTCCAACAGAGTCATACCATAACTAATCCTTGCAAACCTTCATCGGTGTCTAACCAAAATTGAAAACACAGAAAGGACTTTACAGAAGTCATGTTCAAGTAAATTACCCACAACAGGCATTCCAATCAGAAGAAATTTTAAGTATACCCAGCAACATTTAACAGGATTCCACAACATAATATCATAGCTGGGTCTTCAAACGAAATGAATCCAAAAAGAAAAATTAAGTACAGTAACATTTCAACAGAATCTTTGCATGACCTGAGGTTCCTAAACCACAGCAAAGAAGAACCAATACATTGTTTCAAACCAACTGTACTAAAATCACCTGAACAGAGTTGTTTTAATGAAATCATTTGAAGGAAAGCAAGATTTTTAAAAGTTAGGGCCTATCATGCCTGATAGTGTCGCGTAAAAATCCGAAGAAGACCTCTGAATGTGCTCGCGCCTTCCCTTCTTCTTCCACAATAGCTTAAACAACAATAAATTGTTACCTTCATGCCTTATAAACTTTCCCGACAGAGAAAAGAGCTAGATATTCTCAAAGTTGCCATGCAACATAGAGTAGGCTGGTTCGAAGAACCAGTGATGAAGCATAGAGAAAAACGGAACGCATGGAAAACCAAAATACCAACCAATTTTCCATTTGCATGCCTTCCCAAGCAATCCGCTCGGGAACCGAAGTTCATCAATGGCATTAACTCCAACATTCCTGCCTATTCTCCATTGCCACCGACCGCCAAAGTTGGTGATTGATAAATGAAAACAAACAACCATTCCCAAATTTGGCGACTCTGCCACGTCAGGTCACAATAGCCGTTTGCAACCTCCGCCAAATCCCTTGTCCTTCATGCTTATCCACCTCATTTAATGCCATGGAAACCACCGCCCATGACTCACGCCCCTTCATAGGTCCCCCTCCATCCATTATCATTAGTTAAGATAGGTTAGAACATAGGTTAGATCATAAGGTAAGACATTAGTCTTACTTCCATAGTGCTAGGTGTAGCTAACCTTAGGAGCATTAAGATTATAGTTAGGGCTAGGTTAGATTAGCAATAATTCAACCAATAGGTTATAGTTTAGGTTAAGGTTATTAACCTTAACGAATCCAGTCCAGGTCTCACAAGTAGGACCGATCAGTATTAGAACCAAGCAGGGTATAACATTCCCGTAATGGATTCTATCTGGTATAGCTAATAAGCTTGCAGTATACACCAGAATTTCTTACCTGGCTTAAGGTCTAGGCCTTCCTGATATTATGATATCGGGAACCAAATTCATTTTACACGATCATCCTGAGTTAAACTCCGGAATTGCTCATTCAACTCATTCAGACCTTGCAACTTTCGTAAGGTCAATAATTTTTTGTTCATCCTGAATAAACTTAAAACATCTCTTGGATCAATGCAACTGATCCAAGGCTGAGTCATAAAGACGGATAAATCCACAATTCCTCCCGAAATCAAATTGAACTCAGGTGCTATAAATGAAAGAAATAAAAGAGTCCAAGCATATCCTGACTCAGTCAAAGATCTTCAAGAGCAAAGAAGATACAATCCATATCAAGCATGAATTCACAATCAAAGGAACACATCCTTATACAGAAGAAATCATATATCAACACTTGAATGCTCAGGAGGAAGTAACAATAGTTCAGGGGTGTTACACTAGTTGAAGAGGAATGACCTAAAGTAGTGAGGATAGGTCAAATCCTCTTAAAGGTGTTATCCATCTCTCCAGAAACTGAGTAACAAAGGGCCGAGTTAGATTTCATCCTGGATACAAAATGACACACACTATGATCTATCTACCTCTAAGCTCCATGTCCAATCTGTGGTTACTACTTAACTTGAAAGGAGAACAAATTTGGATACCAATAGAAGGCACCAAGGTGGCTAGAATGTTTGTAATGGAACACATTAAAAATCAGACCAAAATCTAGACAAAGCGTCTCACTGTGTGTGACAAAAATATTGTAGCACAAAAGTAGCACCCTAGATATGATCATGAAAGATTAATACTTTTGGTTAACATGGGACTTTCTCCAAGTGTGGGAATAGACCTCTAGAGAAGGTTGTTTCTTCTACCTATCAAACATAATGCTAGCACCATACCTAAGCTAACCTATACTAACAAATTGAAAAGCTAAAGGGGCGGTGATATCACTGAAGAGAGGGTTGATCACTCTCCACAAGGGTAAGAAAGGGAAAAAAATGTGGGAGAGAAGGCTAGATAGATGTGCCACAAACCCAAAACCACATAAGATAACCTTTCCACACATTGAAAACACACAAAAATAGAAACCTTGCAAGTAAATAACCCGAGATAACATAACAAGGAAAGAACAAAGAGGCAAAATGAAATAAACATGAGCATAGGGAAAAAAAGATCCACAAATACAAGATGTTATTACTTAAACGATGCACATAGTCAATTGCATTCAATAGAAGAAGGTGAAAATACATTGTAGAGACCAAATCGAGGTTTAGAACTCATGGGAAGTTAGACATCATTTTTGGATGATGTCGTTAGAACAAAAAGGGGATCTTATTTTACAATGGAAAGTTTCAAATTTATAGAGAATAAGGAGAAGAAGAGATAAAGAGAGAGATGCACCAACCTGAGAGAAATTCAACCACCAAGGACCAATGCCATAAATGCATGTAGATGGGTATGGGTGTCTAACATGGATACTAATGCATACCATCAGATTTATAGTTCGAGGAATGGTGCCCATACTTCATTAAATTTTGGTCGGTGAGGTGGTTAGGTGTTGATTTCAAGTTAGGCGCAAATCTATGCAATTTTCAGTCTTTAAATGATTTTTGTGGTTTCCACAACTTTTCCATGTAGTGTGGCTTTTTGAATATTTTTTGGCTTCTCTTTATGTTTCATGCCTTTGTAAATGCTTACTTTGTTTCGCGGGAATATTATTTGTTGTTTGGATTTTGAGTGTTGAACGTATATGTGGATTAAGAAACCCATGAGATATTATCCCCTTGCACACCCGCAAAACTCATACCTTTCTCCACATGTTACGAAGGTCTATTTTTCATGTTGCATGACATTCTAACTTGTGAACATGTTCCCTTATTTTTTGGATTTTGAGGTCCACAGAAGACTATTTCAGGGAAACATGCGAAACATTGGGATAGTATTTTATAACTTCCATCCTTACCCACTTTCCAAATTTATTTTTCCTCTACTTCGTAGCACTTCGAACTTCTCCTCTATGCATCGCATCTTTCTCAGAAACAGACTTCATGTTTTATTTCACGAGAATTGGAAAACTCCATAAAACATCAAACTTCTTCAAGTCCACGTAACACTCACTTCTTAGATGTGAAGTTCTCACTCCATTTAAAATTATCCTAATTCCTAAGCTTTAATCCATTGTTCCACGAGGTTAGGAGAATCCGTAGGACACTAAGTTCCACCAAAATCTTCCCAAGTGCAAACTGATGTTCCCTTTATCCCACAAGTTAGGAGAACCCATGTAACACTAAGTTCCAGCTCCAAACGAACTCTATAACCAACTTTAGACCAAATCTATGGCCAAATCCAAACCAAGTTATGTCCAACTCTACTTCTGATGAGTTTTCCAAAATTGCAAAGGGGGAGGAATTTTGGATAACACCAATATATCTATCATTTCATTGTATACCTAGTGACAAGACCAAACCATTTACACATCTCATAAAGAAGGATACTACATTTACTTGGGATGTTATTTGTCAATAGGACTTAGATGATATCAAATATTATTTACTTAATCTACCTACTTTAACTCCTTCGATGTCCGATCAACCAGTTGCTTTTGTACATCTCAGCCACTTTTCATGCCTTAGGAACTTTACTTACTCAACATGATATGGATCAGGGTGAATGTGCCATTTATTATATCCGCCACACCTTACTACCTTAAGAATGTAGTTATAGATATATTGAAAAGTTGTGCATTGGCCTTGTATTTTTCATGACAAACTACATCACTATATGATCAATACTGAAATTCATATTATCATAAAATTTGATCCTTTGAGCTATTTTCTTTCACAAACCCATCTATCTAGCCGTTTAGCTTGTTGGGTCATGTTTCTTATTGAATTTAACCTAAAATTTGTTCCACAAAAATCTATCCAAGGCCAAGTCATCGCTGACCAACTAGCAAAGGATCTCCTATCTATGATGAATTTCATGATGATTTTACTACATGTACGATTGATTATGATATTTGGACTATATATTTCGACGGCTCTCATTACGACATAGGTTTCGGAATTGGTATTGTTTTCATTACACCACATGGTGAACCTATTCCTTTTGCTTATCGACTTGAATTATCATCCACAAAAAATATATCTGAATATGAATTTGATTCTAAGCTTATTTGTTTCTCAATCAATCCCTATACACCACCTTTGTATATTTGGTGATTCCTAGCTCATTGTTAATCAAGTGAATGATACTGAGACAAAGTAAAAGAAGAGGAACTCATCCCATATCATACCATTGTTATTGGTATTCTTGCTACATTTTATGCCCACTCCTATCCCTCACGAGGACATCGATATGTCGATTCCATGGCCAATGTTGCTTTACTCATTCCCTTAACACTGTTAAATTGTTTTTGCTTAAAATACAAGATCAAACACACATTCTCTACTCCTTATTACCCTGAAGAAAATAGTCAATTTGAATCCAATAATAAAATGACAATCAATATTTGTTAAGATGTTTACCTTAGTGGCGATGATTGGAACAATCAAATTCTATATGCTCTTTAGGATTCTTTGCACTAGTGTTTGCACTCCTATAAAGGCCACACCATTTTCTCTCGTGTATGGTACTATGGTTGTTATCCCTTTAGATGTTGAAACCTTGACTTTACACATTTCCCTTAAAATAATTCTCCAAGATAGTGACTATCACGAGAATCAATTACAAGAACTTCAAATTTTAGATTCCAAACATGTCCAAGTATTGGAACACTTACCAAGATCGTATCAAATGTGATTATCATAACAAAGTGTAATCCCATGAATTCAATGTTGGCAATTTAGTACTCAAATAAAATCAAAAGAATACCAATGTCGACCCCTCTCTAAAAGGCAAGTTTAAACTCAATTGGCTTGGCCCATATGTTATTCTTGAATGACTAGGGAAGGGTGTCTATCGTCTTGTAACCCTCCTTAAAAATCCTCTCAAAAATATCATGAATGGCATACGCCTTAAACAATAATACACTTAGATATTCACACACTTGAGGGAATCTTAATTCCCCACACTTCCCGATGACGCACTCTTGTTCTTGGTTCATACTCGATTGTTGATGGTTTCTTCATATTGACCTCACTTTACACACAACATACCGGGGCATCCTTATTCCTCCATTATTTTTGTTTTCTTTCACATATATACATTTTAAAATCCAAAAACATGTTTTCTTAGATCTTGATTAGATGTAATCTTTCTTCCTTATACTACTATATGTTGCATCTTTTCTTATCATGTTCTTCTACAATTCTGGTATGTTTTATCATTTTTCATACACACATGCATGTTCACATGGTATCTTAAGGTTAATACATGTCACTTACAAGTTGTTACATGATGTACAATGTTTAGCCCTATCCATTACTAGTCCCACCATGGCTCACCCGGGGCATCTACCTTTTTCCTACTTCCTATCAAGTTCTATTGTTGCAATATTTCACATTTTTATTCTTATATTCAGATATTACATTATCACATATTATTCATCTTTCCTAACATTCTAATGGGTGATTTATGTGTATTAATTATCTTGTAGTACTCATTCCAATCATGGTTATTTGATTTTCTTATACCTTTTTATCATTATTTATGGGTTATGCCCTATGTTTACTTGATTTCCTTGTTTTCACAAGCCTTGACGAATCTAATTATCTGCGACATTCCGAGTGGTGTTCAGGGTATGTAACTAGCTACTCATTGAGTCCTTGTTTGTTATTTTCCTATATGATTTTACTAGTTGTCATTTCAGTTTGTTTTTCTTGTTTGTCACTAACACTTACATGCTATAATTTTCCGTTGTTTTTCTTACACCATGATATCCTACATACGTAATCCTTATTCCCCTGTGAGATTCCTATATCAGATGTGCACATCAGTTTCAAATTTCCTCATTTGGTATCTATTCACATTTTTTCATCTCACGCACCCCAAATGATTGGGGGAAAACATTGAGTGATCCTTTTACACTCTTAATAGTTATAGAAACACGAAACTAGGAACAAAATAAAAATCGTTACATAATAGGGCTAGAAATAGACTTGGCCATAAAATTCAGCATGGACACAAGTGCCTATAATAGATAAGAACACTGAGTGCTAATGTCCCACATGGGTGCTCCTGTCTTGGGGGAAATAGTTATAGAGTAGTTTCAACAATTGTATAGTCATGATTTTCTCCAATTTCAGCAATTACACAACTAGTTTCAAATTGCAATAAGTCACTAACATAAACTAACTACTAATACAATAACTAAAGCAAGAACTAAATAAGGGAATTACATCTAGGTCAAATGTAGGATAGTGATATTCCTAGTGCCTTTATCTCTCTTGAGGAAAGTTACAAATCGGGTTTGTGTTTATCTATAGTGGCACTTATCCATAAGGAAGTGTTAATGGTTAGAAGGAAAAATATAATTCTCTCCCAACACACTCTCCTTAGCGATTACATAAAGCCTAAATTTGAAGTTTAGCATTAGGATGCTCAAATCCCTATTTTCACAACAAGACATCCAAACCATTAGTATGATCGAATCAATTTAAGAATTGATCACTCTCAACTCTCCCAACCACTTCCTAGGCATCAAGGCTACAAACAAAAATAAATTTCCATCTATTTCTCTTTCAACACCCTAGGTGTACTATAATCCCTTGGTTTATATTTTCCAATAAACATTTCCATTTTTACATATTTTCCAAGTTAAAGTTCATTTGCATTTACCTAGAGCATTTCCTATCCCAATGAAGGAAAAACACACAAAAACCCATGAAGAAAATATTAAGAAAGCTCTTGAAAATATGAAATTCTAAGGAACTACATGCACACATCATTATCAACATACAAAGGTCACCCCTAGGATCCTTATCCTTCTCTCTTCTTAGAATTTCATGGTACACATTTTTATACTATTCCATTCAACATACTACAACATTCATTTGGCATGCTACTAGGCACAATATTCTTTCGACTCCCCAAGGTATGTTTTTATTTTCTACTTTATGCTACTGAATCCTTATTCACCAACATAAAGTGGGGGAAAATAGAGTCACTAAAATATGCACTTATTTTTATTACATTATGCCTCTAGTATGTTGTTATATACATGAATTCTAAGTTTTGAAACTAGAAACTGGTGACACATCTTTGGTCCTTATCTTGTTTGATTTAGCTATGCTTACGTATCATATATGAAATTTACATATTTTTGGTTGAGTCACAGGGATCCCTATTCCATTATTTTACTATGTTTATGTTTACTTGTTGCGCAGAGTACTACCCAAACAAGATATTAACACCCTGATGTTAATGTCCTTCTAGGTGCTTTTTCATATTTGCTTATTTTTCTCCTTTTTCAGTTTTTTTTGGCTTTGGGTCTTTTCTTATCTTCTTTTCATGACCTAGGTTAGATTTTGGTGTCACTATGTGCTAAAATTCAAACAAATAACTCATATATAAACACAACCTACTAACTATTCTAAGGGGAAAATTGGGCTATCATTTTCTATATCTACCACATACAAAGAGCAACACAAGGGACTACATTTTGGGTTGTATTATTCACTACATAGAGGGAGGATATTCTAAATTCCATATCACACATTCTTATATTGGGAAAAAGTAGGTATAACCCAATATCATTTGTGTGTTTAACAATAAGGAATCCTAGCTCAAGGGACATGATTTCAATCACACACCACAAGAACTACATTGAGTCGACATATAGTCCAATGTTCAAAGCAACAAGATCACATTAGGGTGATGTCAAGGTCATCTCGACTCTCTCATTTACATTTTTCATTCAATCTAATATGATTTTGAGTCTTGTGTAGGTAGTTAGGGTTTATTTTGTAGGTATAGGCATCACAGAGCAGGAGTGCATCGAACCTAATAAGACCTAAAATGAGATAAAAATGACAAGAACAGACATAGAAAGAACCAAATCCAGATTTGTCTCAAGGACACTAGCACTCAAAAAAATATGTCAACACCCACGTGGTCGTGTCCTCTCCTAGGTGCTCCTATCTTTGAGATATTCACATGTTAGATTAAGAATTAGAGCTTACACAACCCGAATATGCTTCATATCATTCACCTGCCCATAATCAATCCAAACCCATGGTGGCAAGTGAGTCCTTATCAAAACCCTATTTATCACTTGTGATTACTCTTCCTTTAATTGATCTTTCTTGTTTGTTATATTTTTAATTAGCGACATATTTACACTAGATTTAATTTCATTAAATCGGTAGACATGTGATACAAATGCTACATATGAATCACCCACTAACATGTTAGAAAAATTGATAGTATGACATAATGTATACAACTAAAAATACAAATGAAAGTAGTATAGTTTCTGATACAACTTGAATATAGAAAAATCAGAAAGGTAGATGTCCCCAAGAGCAAAGTTAGAAAAATTCTAAAGGTATGACATGATGTATGATGTTTAGAATTACACTATACAAGAGTCGTGTTAGAATAAGTAAATGCACCCTCAATAGTTGTGTTTGAACCTAGAACAAGAGTGTGTCATCTGCGGTAGTGATGTGGGAGAATATGCCCCTAAGTGTGGGATGAAGTGTATAACTAGGTAAAATATTAGCTAAGATACATGATGTTCATTTGATATTTTTAGGTTTTCCCAAGAAAATAGCAAGGCGATAATCACCTTGGACATGTTTTTAGTGATAACATACGAGCCTAGCCAATTAGGTTTGAATTTTCCTTTGAGAGAGGTTTTAATGTTAGTGCTCTTTTAATTTTGAATGAGCACTAAATATCTAATGTTGAATTATTGTGGATGTAATTTAGTATGATGTGTGTGTCGATGCATGTTTTGTAATCACAAAGATGCTCTAAAGATTGTACTGACAAGAATCAAGCATTTCTAGTTCATGTAAACGTTGCTCCCGATATTCATTGTCTTGGAGGATATGTTTAAGAGAAACACACAAATATGGGATTTCGAGTTCCAAAGGAATAACTACTTTAGTTCCATAGATTAGATAAAATGGTGTGGAATTTTTTTGTTGGGAAAACTAGTGCGATAGGCCCAAAGGGCATATAACATTTGATTATGCCAATAGTCACCACATCAATCAACAATCTAATGCAAAATTTTAATGATTTTTTATTAGTAGCCTCAGCTTGGTTGTTACCTTGGGGATAATAGGGAGTAGAAAATATGTGTCGATCTTATATTTAGCACAAATTATTTTAACATCGTGATTTTTAAAAAATGAACCATTGTTAGTTACAATCATAAAAGGAACCCTAAAGCGGGTGATGATATGTGTATTAAGAAATCTACAAATATCTTCACCAGTAGTGGTGTGTAAAGGAGCAACCTCAACCCATTTGGTAAAATATTTATTAGCAGTGATTATAAATTTGTGTCCTTTAGTTGACTTGGGATTGAACTTACCAATGAGATTAAAGCCCAACAAACAAAAATTCCATGGGGATGTAATAGGTTGCAAATCATATGTGGGTGCATGGTGAAGATTACTATGAAAATAAAATTTATCACATAATTTAGCATAGTCTAAGAAATATTGTTCCATGGTTGGACAATAGTATCCCTAGCCTAACAATTTTTGGGCCATCACTTTTTCATTGAAATGTCCACCACATATGTTGTTATGTATATGGGATAAAGTAAGTGGAATATTGTCCAATCCCAAGTAATGACAGAGATTATCGTCAATAACATGTTTAAATAAAGTACCACCAACAATGACATATCGTGTGGCTTTACAGCTCATTTGGCATGCCTCATGTGAGGATACGTTAGCTGGTAATGTTTGGTGGTAAAGGAAATTATAGATATTACATTCCAAAATTTTAGCACTACGAGTGACAATAAGGACTTGCAGATCCTCTATGCTATAAGAAAAGAAAACAAGAAGAGAATGAGAGGAAAAGAAAAGAGGAAAAGAAAAAGAAAAGAGAGATGTGGTTCCATCAAGAAATCATAGAGTTGAAACAAGAGGTAACACAACTGATGGTGCTTATAGAAAAAGAGAAAAAAGAGCAAAGTCAAGGGATAGAATTTGTGATGAGAAAGAAAGAAAAATGGCCAATTAGAGAACTTGTAAAGAAGAAAAAGAATGCAATTGAAGATAATTATCAAGCAAGAGGAAAGAAGACAGAAATAAATAGAGAAGAGGATGAAAAGGCAACATGGAAAAGAGGTAGTCAAGGAATTGATGCTAATAGAGGAAAAGAATGAAGATGAGGAGGTGATAGAAGCATTCTTAGATTTTCTTGAGATAAAAAAACAAGAGGATGACAGAGTTCATGTGGTGCTACGGGAATAAGAGCTCAAGGAGAACCAAGATGAAGAGATGGCATGGATAAAAGAGCTTGAAGGGGCAGAAATGTCTCAAAATTTTGATTCTAACCTTATGTGCAAATGTGTGTTTGTAAGTGTGAATAATGAGCTTGAGGTGAATGATGATGAAATCACAGGACTATGCTTCAAGAAGACAATGCATTTTCTTATGAGAGTCTTGAGCAAGCTGCAGAAATAAATAGTAGTCTTGGAAAATGCCATCTATGGAGTAAAAACATGTGAGGAAGAGACACAAGTCAGCCTAAGGAAGAAGAAGAACAACACGAGTGTAATGGATAATGAAGAAAAGAAAACAAAGAGTCAAGAAAATGAAGAATATGAAAAACAAGGCAATGGACACATGATGTATATGAGCTATGTACGAGATGGAAGAGATGTTGAAACATGAAGAAACATATGTATTTGTTGTTGTGTTTGTTCATGTAGGTACAATGATTGAAAGGTTGAAGATGATGAAGACCAATGTGGAGATCAAGAATAATTCAAGTAAAGTTAAGGCAAATGGAAGGAAAGAGACTACTATATGGGACCCTAGAGGTCTTAAGGAAAAGAAGGAGTGTGATTGAATATAGAAGATAAAGAACAAATAAGAAAAATGAAGACTCAACTATAGGTAAGATCATACAAAAAAAGTACATGAAGAACTCTTTTTATCCCCTAAGGAGTATGATGCGAAGCATCATCACAGAACATTCACAAGTGCAAATTCTCAGTCATTCAAGGTTAAATAGGTTAGAACAAGAGTGAGTATGCCTTGTTTAAGTCATGAAAAGGTGTTAGATGGAATTTTCAAGCTTGGGAAATTCAAATTCTAGTTTCCCTCAAAATCGCATTTCAAATATTAAGGGCATGTCAAAGGATTGAATGGGTTTGTCAAGGTTTTTCAAGAAGGAAAAGAAGTATAGAAGGTTTCTAAACATGGATAATAAGTGTCTAAGGTTGTATAGTGAATCCTAGAATGAGCATGACCTAAAAATGTCTCAAATTGATGAAAAATACATGTATTGACCCCTTATGGGCATGAAAACATGATAAAGTAGTTAATGTATAGAGAGAAAATGGGTAAATAGCTCGAATATAAGGTAGTTAGAACCATTCCTTGAGGAAAGGAGGAGAGAGGAATGCAAATCAAGGGTTGAACTATGGATTTTGTATGAAGATACAAATTTTCCAAGAAAAGCTCTAGTTTTTTCATATAGATAATGTATTCAAATCTTATGGCATTGAATTATTGATATTCAAATTGGTATGAAACATTACTTTGGGAGCACCTTAAAAGTTCTTGGAAACTATGCAAGAGATATGCTGAGTTTAAAGTAAAGTATGTTTTTGATTTCTTGAGTTGTGAGGTAATTTGCAAAGCGTGTGAGTATGAAAGAACACTCCATTAATCTTTTGGTGGCTTGAAAAATGTGAATTTTCTTTTAAAATATAATTCATATGATTTTAACTTACATAGGTACTCTCATTTGATAGAATGAATGGACCTATTTTACGTGTTTGAAGGGACTCATTGTCTATGTGTAATAGTAAACTATGTGTGCAAGATTTAAAGAAGGAGAAGTATTTAAATGGTGATTATATTTATATATAAACATGAAAAAAGTAATGATTTGGCATGTTATAGTCATAATTTAACTTTGGTAGAGGATTCAAGAAGACTAAGCACCCCAGTCATGGGAAGAAGAGAAAATTCAAAGTTACTCTATTCTTGTTGAATGATCGACACTTGTTTAAGAAATATAATGATTAAATTCACCTCTCGTTGATAGTACCACATGTATGTTTATGTTATCACACTATATGAATAGATTAGGGTTAAGAAGATTTATTTTTAGTAGGATAAGTTTATTGAAGAGCTAAACCCAGGTTTACATCTCTCTTGAAAGTGAGAACCAAGTGTATTTTTTACAATTTAGACGTTTCTTGAAACCCTACGGTAACAAAAATCATAGAGGAATTGGATTTGAACATGTGTACCAATTTTTAGTCCTTTTATCCAAACTTGGAATAAGTTTTAACCAAATCTCCTTTCTCAAGCTTGTATACAAACCCAATTATGGTTTCATAGGAAAAGGGGACATAAAAATATCTAAACAAAGAATTTAGCCCTTAAAATTGGAAGCAAGTATCTTATAAGTGTATTTTAACTTCTGGAAGAAGAATTTTCAATTTTATTTATAAAATTGTTCTAATTCCTTACCAGTTCCACAGGATACTGCATGCAGTGGGAAAGCCTAAAATGTGAAGACCGATTTACAAAGAAACCTAGTCTTATACCTTGAAGCAAGAGTTGAAAATCCTAAGGAGTAACAAAGAGCTTAAAAGGTGTCCTAAAACTTATGTTATGTGTTTTGAAATCTCGGGAAGACAGATTTATGCTTGACGGTTTGTAAAGGCATACCTAATTGAGGGTTTGGATTCAAATCAAAAAAAGGAAGACAAGAAGAGTTAGCCTATGAATTGAGTCCTGAAATTTTGAGAGCATATCAAGTAGGGTGAAATGAAACTGTGGGAGGTGATAGAGATTTGGGTAAGGCTATAAGTTAATTGACACTAGTGGAGCAAAAAAATTGGTCTTAAGAGACCTATAGGGAAGTCTTAGAGAGAGTTAGGCAAAGATTTATCTATGGATCCTTTTGAAACAAAATTCTTGATTTGTTTAACACTTGTTGAAGTGGTATCATATGGTTGAAGATTTGAAGATGTTGGATGAGGATAAAAACTCAAAATGCATGTTTAAGCTATGGAGCTAGAAAAGAGTGTTGAGGGCGGTTTTAGGGAATAAGTGTAAGTTAATTGTTCTTCTTGATAAAGAGTCATTGTAAAAGTATATATAACTTGCTATTGAGATAAATGGAATAGGTGAATGAGACTAGTTAAACCAATTCGATGAATTGAGCCAATTAAAACAAGATTTAAGCACTTTAAGCATTAGAAATGATCCTTCTATAGTAGAGGTTGATAAGGTAGATGAATTTGTCTTCTTGGATAACTTGAAATTATGATGAAAGGATCATCTTGACTACATCAATGTCGAGAGATAATGTATCCTAATAATTTACGATAGTTACACAAAAACACATTTTTCAAGATTAATATGGACATTATATTGTCTTAATTGTGTGAAGAGGGTATGAAGGTCTTGAGCATGGTGGGCAGGATGTTTTGATTTGGAGAGAATATCATCATCATAATGTTTGATAATTTTATGGATGTACTCATAAAAGATATGACTCATGACACGTTGGTATGTGGCACCAACATTTTAAGGCCAAATGACGTGATACTATAGCAAAACATGCCTCGTGGTGTTGTGAAAGAAGTTTTCTCCTTATCGAGACGGGTTGATTTTAATTTGATTGTAACTAGAAAAATCATACATAAAGGAAAGCATGCCATGACCCATGGTAGAATTAGTGATAGATTCAATAAAAAGTTAAAGGAATATTGTCCTTAGGAGAATCTTTATTAAGATCATGAAAATCAAGTACAATTGAACTTGACCATTGGGTTTCATAACAAGGACAATATTAGAGACCCATTATAGATAGATGATAATGAGAATGAACTGACATCTAATAAGCATTGGATTTCTTTCTTAACTAATAAAGCCACACATGAGTGTATTTTTAAATTTTGTTGTTGTATGGGTTTATCGCCTTCATGGATTATGATATTGTGCATAACTATAGAGGGTTTGACATTGGGAATGTTGTTATAGTGTGATGCAAATAAATATAAGAAGTTTTGTAGTGCTTATTGAATATCATTGTGCTTGGTATTGCTAAGATATGTGGTTAAAAGAACCATCCATGGGTTTTCATCGATGCCTTAGTTATATGCTATAGTATCTATATTGAGTAATGAGGATCGATCCTCGACATATGGCTAGGTGGTTATGGTATCATGAGTATCAGTAGTACACTATCAAGGTCACTTTCATCGAAGTAAGTAGTAGTATGGAGAGAATGGGGAAATATCCTCTTATGATGATGTGAGGGAAAAAATCATAGGCTCTGATGTACTCTAAGAGGGCCTTTCCATAGTTAAATTCATCTAAACATAGTAATTTAGGCGAGGCGACATCATCGATGAGGTGCAAATTTTATAACTAGAGGGTATGCGAGTGGAAGGTAGTGCAAACCTTAGATAGGTGTTTGGCTGGAAGGAAATGAGTCCTCAAAGGAAGACCCTAGATGAGCTAGGGGAAAATTGTATGCCAACCTTATCAATTTTATTAGGAAGAAGAATAGGCTCAATAATACCTTGGCCAGTGAAAATAAGTCCCGATCTAGAAAAACCATGTCGTAATAAATACTTATAACCAATGTCATAGATTGCAAAATCAAAAATAAATAGAGGAGAGTGATCTCGAGGAGTGGGATCATTGTCAAAGTATTGTAAAAGGTGAATGGAGATGGGTCAACCAAAACATCATATATGACACCCTCGTAGAGAAATTTGAGTCGAGTGTGCAGGTTGAAAGGGATGGCATGCATAGAATGTAACCAGGGATGACCGAGAAGGAGATTATAATTGAGATTATTAGGCATGACATGGCATAAAACTTGATGATTGCATCGCCTAAGTAATGGGTAAAGAAAATTTTCCTAGGACTTGCTTAGGTGTATTATTGAAACCACAAATACATAAAGTGGATGGAATTAAATCAACAACAAAAATCCTTACTAGTGTAAAAATAAACATTACACATATTCAAACCAAACTCATTATGAATCAAAACACACTTAATTAGTATATACAAAGGAGGTGCTTAGCTAAAGTAAAAGTAATATGTTCATAATTGATTACTAGGGCATTATAGACTCGTTGGTTGATGTAAATAGGGAAGTATCATAGCGAGATAAGAGTATGATCCATAGTATGTCATAAGACAAGTATGTATTCAAAATGGGATTTATAAAATTATTTCATAGAATATCCATTAAATGGAAGGTAAGCTAAGATTTGATTGATAAACAAATTCACTAAATTATTCAAAGAAATTTAAATCTTTATCGAGAGAACTAAGATCAAATGAATATGCAATAACAAACAAGATATAGCATGCAAAGTACAAGTATGTGTTTGCATGTAAAAGTAAGGCTAAGTTAAAAATAGAAACTAACACCAAGTAGTTCCTATAGCTAAGCTAATTCAATAAAACACATCATGATGAAGCTATGTAAAGGAAAAATATAATCAATGCATATAAGTTAAACTTAAAAAACTAAGCCATCCCTTGTCATTTTTATGGGCTTTCTAGATTGTAGTTTCTCTTATGGATGAATCATTAATGATTACGAGTGATCAAAGGAAGGTTATATCCATGAAGAGGAAAGGATATAACCAATATGGCTTAATGGCCATGCTTGGATCTTCCTTTACTACTATTTGTAAGTGGAGGTAATGGATGCTAGATCAACAATATTTTCAAGGTAGAAAATGATCTTATCATATGCATATAATAACATTAGTAGTAAGTGTGGTGTCATTTTGGAAGGAAGGTACTAGGTTCTTTATATAGCTTTCCAATTTGGGAGAAGCTAGAAACCTAGAGAATGTGGGACAAAGATAAAGTAGAATTAGAAAGGGATAAACATGATTAGAAGGAATTAATTAGTAATTAGCAACTCATGGGAGTTGGAGATGATTTAATTAATCAACTAGGATTAATTAATAGACCAAGATAAGCTTAGAAATCCATTTGGAGGTGATTTAGAAGGAAATAGGTAGGATTTGGAGGATTTAAAAGGGGATTTAACCAATAAGAAAGTTTATTGATTAAATAGGAGATTAAAAAGGCTTAATTAACTAATAAATATTTAATTAATTGATTAGAAGAGGATTATAACTAACAAAGTGTCATTAATTGGCATCGGAATGAAGGAAAGGCTAGTTAATTAATAAAGTGTCGTTAATTGACCAAAATAAAGGGAATGTTAGCTAATTAGTAGGAAATCACTAATTATAATGGAAATGATGGAAAAGAGGATAAAAAGATTGCAAATTTAGTAGTAAAATTACGTGATCGATTTTAGGTGTTGTGTAACACAAGTGATGCCACTTCATAGATAGTAGAAAATTCCAAACAATTAAATTTTGAAGGGGTAGAATAAAAATTAGTAGAATGAAGGGTTCCCCTCGAGTGTCAATGGGGTGATGGAAGAGGTCGATGGACACTAAAAAGAAGAAGGAAATAATCATAGCGTAAGTATACTACACCAATGGAGAATCGAACATGGTTTGTTTGGATTTTGTTCAAATTGATTGATTGGAACAAGATTCCCACGTTTTAATGGATGGAAGAAACAAGGGGGAAGGGGGATACATATAATCCCTTATACCCCGGTGTTGTGGAAGAAAATGGTGATAGAAAACCCAATTGACTCAAGAAAAGATTTGTTTTCATCATATCACAACGTAGTCAACGAACCATCTAGCTTAGGAGAAATTTTTATTTGATATAAGCATGCAAAAAAAGTGTAAAATGACATGAAAATCCATAATATGGATATTTTTCATTTCTAAAGGACTGACTCAAAGAAAAATACATAAATTAATGCAGTACAAGAAAGTAAACAAGCATACCAACAAAGAAACAAGAACAAACAAATGTACTCAAACAAACAACGTCAAGACAATTGCACCAATGTTTTTGTTATCTAACTTTAGTTCCCAAATGTTTGAGTTATATGAAAAGGGTTAAAAATGGCACCCCAAGAAAGGATACATGCAAGGTGAATAAATGGAGGACACAAAAGTCCGTGAAAAGCAATCATGCACTATGAAAGCGCCCAAGTAACTATATGTGCAAGGGAATATAGACATAACAAGCAAACCCTCTTTGCTAATAAGGGAAGACCAAAATGATCCACATATTGTGTGCAAGAACAGTGAGAACCAAAGAAATATGTTTTGTAGAATAATTTTTAATGTCAAGGACGTTGTGTCCTGTGAATGTTTAAGATGTTGAAATGTTGTCTTTACCAATTTTTGGATTTTTGATGTTTTACCAATGTTTTGTATTTTGATGTTTTACTAATGTTTTGGATATTTAATGGTTTTGTGATTTGTTTTTGGTTTTTTGAAAGTTTTCCAAAGCTATGTACATGAAAATGAAGATGCAAAGATGCCCCTAGCAAGAGGTGAGAATGTACAAGGGAAAATTTTGTGCATATATACAAGAGGAAGAAAATCTGGATCAAGGCCAAGATGGATAGGTTCAACGTGATGATGAACTCAAACCAATGAAGTGCTAAGAAGGAGAAAGTGTGCCCCCAGTGCAAGCTAGCCAAGAAACAAATGATAGAAAGAAGGACAAGATTGTTTATTGAAAGAAGGGAAAATTTTTCCCTTGAACATGGTAAAAAGGTAATCTTATATACATAGATTTTCTAAACAAAGCATAAAAATAATGAATGTTATGAAAGGATATGGAAAATGTAGCTAGAAGATTGGCGATGAAAAATTGATTAGCCAAAGGCAAAAATCATGAGACAAAATAAGGACTAAAGTAAGAGTTTGAACAAGATCCAAACAACACTTGGTAACATACTAGTATTGTTTTCTCATCGAGATTCAGTTTGTGCATGTTGAAATTAATTACTTCTTGAAGTGAAGACTTGATAGGTAGAAAGTGAGGAAAAACTAGCCAATGTGCAGGAATGATTTATTGTAAAAGGAGATTTGTGAATGGAGGGTGGAAGGAGAGTCGTACATTGCTCCACTACTAGCTAGGTGTCCATAGCCTCGACAAAGATGGATTTGATTCTAGTTACAACATTTCTCTATTTCCAACCTGGTGTCCATAGTCCTTATAAAGATACTAGAAATACCCCAAGAGAGAGTTATATATTGATTTTATTTTTATTTTTTTATTTTTGATTGATTCTTTGACTTTCGAAAAGTATTTCAAATCTCTTAATTGTTTGACAAGGGTTAATAACCATTGATGGCTTAATGGAATGAGGTGGAAGTGATTGTGATGATGACATTGGCTAGTGTCGAAAAATACACCCTAAGGTCTTTGCAAAATTTTTATTAGATGTATGATAGTGACATGATCTCTAAGAGGTCATTCATTCTTTAATTTACTAAGGTGATGAAAGACCAAGGTCAAACGGATACCATAGAGATAAATGTCACACAATGAGCACGAATAGACCAGTTGAAAGATTAGTGAAGGGATGAAAATGGTGGATGACTTGCATAAGAATGGAATAAAGGGAAGAAATAACATCCATGTGTATGCAATACTTGATTGCAATGTTTGATCTTTGTACCTTTGATTTTTTTGTAATGTTTTAATGTTTTCTCATTTTATTTTTTTGAAATTTTTTTAATTTGTTTTGATTTTTTTAGATTTTGGGAAATTGGAACCAACAATGTCACTTTGCATAATAGGATCCAACAATGATGTTTTTGATTTCTTTGATAAGGGATACTAGGAGTTTTTACTTATCAAGAGTGATATTATATCTAATCTCGATGATCATGGTGAGATCATACTTGATAAGTGACTGCGACTTATCTTTCAACATGGATTTTGTATGTGGGATCTTGATTTCCATATCCATTTATTTCTACACTTTTTCCATACTTTATTGTTACGTTGGGGTGCATTCTTGAATCACGTTTGATTTGTAGATTTTGGGTGTTGGATTTAATGGGAGATTTAGAGCTCTTCAGTCTATTGATCTTATCTTTATGAAGAAATTCTTGGTGTTTCCTACAAGCTAATGTGTGATTTTTCTAATCTTGAGAAGTGGTTAAGAAATTTTATGGTTATGATTGATGATAGGAATGGTAGGGATGATGGTGGGCTTGCCACATTTTTTAATAGAAGGATGATATGACGAATAAAGAGGATATGGTCCAAGGATTGAAGAGAATGGGTTAATAGGAGGTGAGTCATGGATAGAATATGAAGGGATACTAGTATGTGGCCCAAGTATACAAGAAAATGGGATACCAAGAGGTGTACCATAGATGGAAGATGATGGGCTACTGATGGGTGTCATTATTCCCTTCATTTAATCAACTTCTTGTTGATGTCATATCAAACCAGGTGTGTCCAAAGCTATATGCAACAAGATTATTTTAACTGATCTAGTAGTTGATTGGTAACTATTTTTATATTTTCAAGGGGATCTCTTAATGTCTTAAGAACTTCTTAGTAAAACCTTATTCAAATAAAACTATGAAAACTTGCTGAAAATAAAACACACTGAAAGCTTGCTGAAAGGAAACACACCATGTAAAAAGGAAACACACTTGCTGTTGGAAAATAAACACACTTGCTTTTGAAAGTAAACACTCAGATTAAAATGCTTGAAAACAATTACAAGAAATATAAAGATTTATCTAAACACCTGCAGGAACAAGTATGCAATAGAATTTAACTGAAAGAACTAAAGCAATACAAAATTAACAGATCTAAGCTATTTTTTGAAGAAATATAAATACCAAAAAAATGAATATCCCGGTCCTTAGGGGAGTGGGCCTTTGCTCCTCCTTGAATCAAGATTTTAACAACTCAGAATTCTCTCAAATCAGAATGGCTATTTTATTGATGAAAACATTCAGTATTACAAAATGTATTGGATCTGGATACTTAATCTATTTCTCTTCTCTCTTCTATATCTATAATTCCTATTATATTCTAATGCAGGTCTGCATTTATATACATTTTACAATCATAGCTATCTTCAATGATTCTGATGAAATCAAATCATGCTCATAATAGATGCTAAGTTGGATGGTGGTTGATCAGACAATCGTAGGATAACTCTTCCTGGATCTACGCTCAGAAATCTTCTCGTCCTTCATGATTGTAGATGTAAAATTTCTAGATGTGGTTTAAAATAGATAACTCCCATCGGTTCTGAAACTTTGGAGATGTTACAGAACCATAGGAAATTATTAAGAACCAAAACTTGTGAGAGTTTTGAGCTATCACCAAGAGTTCCAGAACTAAGTTTGAAATTCTAGAACTAAATTTTGGAGTTCCGAAACTAAGTCTGAAAGTTCTGTAACTAAATGATGACTGTGTGATGGAGTTCCATAACTATCTTGGAAGTTCTGGAACTAAGTTGTATAGGATCAGACGCTATCAAAAACATATTGAATGCCACCTGCTTCATTTCCTCAACTGATTAGACCTGCTTTATTACAAAACTGAATTCAAACACACACTATGTTAGGAATTTTAGAGTTTTTAACATTAGGATCACAATCAATCAAAAGATAGATAGTTACATCCTAACTCATATCAGATCAACTAAAAGTCACACAATGCAATCAAACTTAATCAAAAAGAGAGTATGATGAGATCATATATTATACATTAATCAGACATATACTAGCCTCATCATTTCCCAGACTTACTTGTTTGTAAGTCCCTTTACAAACTCTTTCATTAAAAGTGGGATCATATGTTCTGCATTCCATTTGATTGCTTAGATCAAATGGATGATACTAAATTTTCCAATGCTTAAGCTCATACGTACTGTACCCAACTCCTTTTTTATTTTCCTCTCCCACTTTTCAAATTCAGCAGGGTCTTGAGGTTCTCTATTCTGCCAAGGAGACATGGGGGTGAGAAGTAGAGGTGGCCTTGTTCACATTCCCATCCATATTTGGCTATAGGTTTCATTGACTTGGGGAATTATGGTGCATAATGCTTTGACCCTCTCTAAACTCCATATCAGATTTTTAGGGAAATCACTTCCCTTATTTTCAAAGCAACAGTAAGGAGTTCCCACCTTTTTAGCATCCTTCATAAATATCTTCAAAATTTTCCTCCTCATAGGAGGTGATGGCATCAATACTCTTTTATAGAATAGCAAGGTAATGTGTCTTGAATATCTTATCAAAGGCATGAGTTCTGAAATGTGTGAGGAAGGCAGAAGGTTTACCATAATGAGCTCTCATGCAGAGGCCTGTTGAGATAGCTTTCAATAAAAAATTAGATTCTCTTTCCTTCCATGTAATTTGGTTTTACAAAAGAGATACAAATGCATTGAGCTGGCTCTCCCCTACATATAAGTTAATCATAAATCCTATGTTTTTCTGTAGCATATAATTGCAAAGATAAAATTCACACAGGAGATTTTTCTATTCAGGGATGGATAGAGAGTAAGCTGCCATGAATTTAGATTCATCTTGTAATTCATGTGGAAGCCCACATGCAATTCTTGACAACTGCCAGCGAATGAACTGCTCTTCCAAAAACACACTATATGCAGGAGAAGGTCTCTTGCAGGAAAGCAATTTCTCACTCATAATACAAACCATATGAATTTTGGCAAGACATTTATATTTATTTCCTTCCTCATAAATTTTTTCTTCCCATTCCTTTCTTGCCTTCATCTCTTCCTCCATCTTGGTCTTTAATTCCTCATTTGATGTTTTGGCTTCTCTGAGCTCTTTGCAAATATCATCCCATTTTTGTTCAGTGGCAAATAGGTCAACTCAATTTTGCAGAGGATGTGGACACAACACTCTATTTTTTGGAAGTCTGGAACTCTTCCTCTTTTTCTATCAGTTGCTTCTTGGTTGCTGATAATTCTTCAATTTTGGTTGCAAGCTGAGTTGTGAGCTCATCAATGAGTGTTTCCCTTTGTTCCAATTTAAGTTTGAGGAAGTCCAATTCCTCATATTTTTCTCTAATAATAAGCTCTGCTCTAGATAAGAACAGATCTGTTTAACTTGTTTTCTTTCCTCTTCCTCTGAAATTATTTGAGGAGTTTGGCATTCTTCCTCTATTAAAGGAAATTTTCCTTTTCTTATCCTAGATGCCAACTCTTCTTCTTCATGTGGCACTGCTGAAGGTTCAACCAACTCCTGAAAATCTTGATCATCAAATCTCTCTTCTCCTCTGTCCATTTCAATATGACTTGGCTCAGGTGGAGTCATGGCCATGCTGCCCAAAATGTTAATAGCTTCCTCTTCCATCCTAATCAATATCATGATTACGGTTGTAATCATAATGTATAAATAGATGACTCATCATACCTACTTTTAAATTAAGTCACATCACACATGTAAACATTTAATCAACCCTAAATAAGTTAAAAGACATAATTATCATCCTTGATGATGTAATCCTTTGCTATGATGACTCGCCATTCCTACAAGTGGAACAAAATATGATTAGATAAGAAAAATAGAATTCAAAAGAATTCCTTTATTTGAACTAACAAAAAGAGGTCAATCTCCATTTCTGGTTTTCAATCGACCTTGAGAGATTTTTTATTTATTTTATTTTTAATTTTTCGGGGAAGAAGATGCCATTTTCTGGTTTTCATCTTATTCCCTTTATTCGGATCTATCATTCGATTATTTGATCATTTTGGAAGAACTGAGTTCTTCCATATGATCAAATTCTTTGCCTCTGCTTCAATATTCCTCAAAAATTCATTCTTAGTGGAAGGATTCCTATAGAGTTTCAGCTTATGTCCATTGACCAAGAGTGTTCTACTATTTCCATCAATGGGAAGTAACTGAATATAACCATTGTCAAAAATCGATCAATCGATAAGGTCCCAACCATCTGGTTCTTAATTTTCCCTTGAACTATTGGAACTTAGAGTCAAATAGTAATGCCCAATCTCCTACTTTAAATTACATTTTATTGATATGTATGTCATGCCATTGCTTCCTTTGCTCTTGAATCATCTCTATCTGTTGAAGTGCTTCCATCCTTAATTCATCCAACTCATTGAGTTGAAGGATTATTTCTTTTTGAGCTGCATTTAATTCAATTCCCACCTTCACTACTGTCCTCAATGTCTGAAGTTAAAATTCTATAGGCAACAAGGGATTTTTCCCATAAACTAATTCATATGGTGAAAACCCTGTTGTAGTTTTCCAAGTTGTATTATATGCCCAGACACCTTCAGGTAGTCTCTTTACCCAATCTTTTCTCCCAGCTTCAACTGTTTTGGTAAGGATGTTCTCCATTCTCTCTGTTTTGTTACTTCACTTGTCCATTTGACTAAGGATGGTAAGGAGATGACTTCCTATGATTGATTTGGTAATACCTTGTGAAAGATTGGATCATATTAGACATGAATTTTGGTCCTTGATATGAAACTATGCTCCTTGGTGCTCCAAAATTGATCATAATTCTGTTCCAAAGGAAATCAACAAGCTGCTTCCTCGGTGGCGTATGTCAATGCCTACACTTTTACCCATTTTGTCACATAGTCAAGTACATACAAGAATATATTCCTTCCCTTATGAAGGAGGATTAAAGGGTCCAACAAAATCCAATCCCCATCTCTCAAATGGTTCAACCACAACTTGAGGCTGAAGAGGCATTTCGTTGGTGAAATTTAGTTGTCCCATCCTTTGATAAGGATCACACCTCTTGATATATATTTTCGCATTCTTGTACAAAGATGGCCAATAATAACCAGTGTCAAGTATCTTATGAGTTGTTATTTTTACTAAATAGTGTCCTCCACTTGGTTCATCATGACATGCTCTAAGGATGCCCAAGATTTCATCCTCTCTTACACACCTATGCAAGACAAAATCAAGGTCACACTTAAATAGAATTCCATTTAACCATTTGAATTATGCACTGGTTTTAATTAACTTCTTTATTTGTTTCTTAGTGAAAGGAGGGAACTTCCCTGTTGCAAGATAATTTTCCATATTAGCAAACCATGGTGTACTTGCTGAGATTGCAAACAATTTTTCATCTGAAAAGTTATCCTTAACTGGATCCTGTTCCCCTATGGTGGTTAGTCTTGACAGAAAATCAGCTACGACATTAGATTTACATGGATTGTCCACAATGGTAATATCAAATTCTTGCAAAATTAATAACCATATAATGAATCTTCCTCCAACCATTGGTTTGTTCATCTAATACTTAATTGCTGAATGATTTGTGTGTACAAATATCTTGTACCCTGTAATATAATGTCTGAATGTATTGATTGCATAAATTACAACAAGAAATTCATTTTCGGTGGTGGTGTAATTATTTTCAGTGGGAGTAAGATTCTTACTAAGATAATAAATGGCATACATCTTTCCTTCATCTTTTTGTCCCAATATTACACCAATGGAATAATTTGAGGCATCTATAACCTCTTTTGGAACAACAATACTAGGGTTCTCATTTTCTTCTGTCATTTCAAAGTGATTATAAGGGTGTGGTGTTAATGATTTTCCCTGATCTAGTTTGAATATCCTTACAATCCACATTATGTAAATAAACTAATTTTTCAAGTTCTGTTCCATAAAGAGGAGTTGTATGTTTGTTTCGGGGTTTACTATCTTTGGTTGTGCTAGCATTTTTGTTTGGAAAAAATTCTTAGTTTATGAGTTCTGTGTAGGGGATCCCATGATGGCCTATTTATTCTGATTTGGATATGTTCATCCTTGGGAACAGTTAGGGTTCCACCTAGGTTGTGACCAAGCATAAGGATTTCCTTGATCAGCCCATGGTTGTTGATGTCCCTGAGCATACCAGGCTTGATTTTCCCAATCTTGAGGGTTCCAAGTTGGTTGAGGTACCCAAGGTGGTTGTCCCCAATTTTTGGTACTACCTGAGCAGCCCATGGCATTGTCCATGGATTAGGAGCTGATCTTGGCATAAACTGCCCTTGGTTAGGTTGTTTCTAAACAAAATTCAATTCTTCAGTTGTAGATGAGGGACTGGTTTGTTTAAGCTGATTTTTAATGACATGAAGCAAAGAACAAACATCAATATCATGTTCTTTAGATTCACAGATAAGACACATTTCTATTTTATCCAAAGGACAATCTCTTAATGCATGCTTCTTCTTACATCTAGGACAATACATAGCCAATGGTTCAGTTTTGGAATTTGCTTTAGCTTGTAATCCATCCATAGTAGAGGTTAATTACACTAATATGTCTATTTTAAAGTTTGCCAACTCATCCATTAGTTTGTTCATATCTGGATTTAGAATTTTTACTGATTTTCCTTTTCTAGGTCCACCTCTTGTTCTAGAATAGCTTCTACAAATCTCTTTAATTCCATTCATTCTTATCTGATCAATATCTCCCCCTCCTATCAAGTTAAGGGCTTCTCTAGATTCGTCATCCAAACCTTTGAGAAAAATGGTTTTACTTAATTCCTCTGTAAGCACAAATCCACATCTTTTTCTAACAAAGAGGAATCTGTCTAAATAGTCTTCTATGTTTTCGTCCTCTTCCTGCTTGATTTTGAAGAATTCTTCCTTCCTATTTCTCCCTCTGCAATAATCCTAGTATTTATCTAGGAAGGCAGTCTCCATTTGTGCCCAAGTGATAATAGAGTTGGATGTTAATCCCATGAACCACCTCATTTTTGCATCCTTCAAGGTGGATGGAAACAACTTGAGTTTTTGATTATCTATTTTATAATCATAGGTCTGACATAACACCTTGAATTCAAATAGAAATTGGTCAGGATCTTCATATGACATCCCTCTAAAAGTGGGTAAATGTGCAGGTGAGATATTTTTCATTGATGTGTCATCATCTCCCAATTAGATTGGATAGGTAAAGGTCCTATCAGGTACTCCCTTAGCTTCTCGTGCCATTTCAAAAATATTTTCTGAAGTTTCCTCCCAATCAATGTGGTAAGTTGTATGCTTTGGGGAAGGTGAAAAATCAGGAGTAGGAGGTTGAATACTCAATTGAGAATCAAAACTTACCCTCAATGGATCTTGGGTAATAAGCCTTCTCCTAAAAGTTCTACTCCCAGGTGACTGATCTAAGAATTCCAAAAATGGAAATTCTGTTTCTTGTCTGACAGGGGATGGTGGTGCCTCCAATTCTTGATCAATTTCCTTACTTTGACTAGAGGATGTTATGAATTCTTGTGAATATTTTTGGAAGGAATCTACCTTGTGAGTCTCTTGGTCTACTCATATATTTTGTGATATAGTAGGGAAGATTCTTCAACTACTAGATGTATATTTTGTTTCTCTTGCTAACACTTAATTAGAAAATTCCAACTGGTGTTCCTCTAAAAGCGGTGCCAAAAATGATGGGTGTCATTATTCCCTTCATTTAATCAACTTCTTGTTGATGTCATATCAAACCAGGGGTGTGTCCAAATCTATATGCAACAAGAGTACTTTAACTGATCTAGTAGTTGACGGTAACTATTTTTATATTTTCTGGGGGATCTCTTAATGTCTTAAGGACTTCTTGGTAAAACCTTATTCAAATCAAACTATGAAAACTTGCTGAAAATAAAACACACTGAAAGCTTGTTGAAAGGAAACACACCGTGCAAAAAGGAAACACACTTGTTGTTGGAAAATAAACACACTTGCTTTTGAAAGTAAACACTCAGATTAAAATGCTTGAAAACAATTGCAAGAAATATAAAGATTTATCTAAACACCTACAGGCACAAGTATGCAATAGAATTTAACTGAAAGAACTAAAGCAATACGAAATTAACAGATCTAAGCTATTTGCTAAAGAAATATAAATACCAAATAAATGAATATCCTGGTCCTTGGGGGAGTGGGCCCTTTCTCCTCCTTGAATCAGATTTTAACAACTCATAATTCTCTCAAATCAGAATGGCTATTTTATTGATGAAAACATTCAGTATTACAAAATGTACTGGATCTAGATACTTAATATATTTCTCTTCTCTGTTCTATATCTCTAATTCCTATTATATTCTAATGTAGGTCTGCATTTATATACATTTTACAATCCTAGTTGTCTTCAATGATTCTGATGAAATCAAATCATGCCCATAATAGATGTTGAGTTGGATGGTGGTTGATCGAGGGCATGTGAGGATAACTCTTCCTAGATCTGCATTCAGAAATCTTCTCGTTCTTCATGATTGTAGATGTAAAATTTCTGGATGTGGTTTAAAATAGATAACTCCCATAGGTTTTAGAACTTTGGAGAAGTTCCAAAACCATAGGAAATTGTTAAGAAAAAAAACCTGTGAGAGTTAGGAGTCGTCACCGGGAGTTTGAACTAAGTCTCGAAAATTTTGGAACTAAATTTTGGAGTTAGAAACTAAGTCCGAAAGTTTTGGAACTAAATGATGCCTATGTGATGGAGTTCGGAACTAGCTTGGAAGTTCCAAAATTAAGTCATGTAGGATCGGATGCTATAAAATACATCTTGAATGCCACCTACTTCATTTCCTTGATTGATTAGACATGCTTTATTACAAAACTGAATTTAAACACACACTATGTTAGGAATTTCAGATTTTTTAACATTAGGATCACAATCAATCAAAAGACTGTGATTACATCCTAACTCATATCATATCAACTAAAAGTCACACAATGCAATCAAACTTAATCAAAAGGAGAGTATGATGAGATCATATATTATACATTAATTAGACATATCCGCCGTATAATTACTTAAGACATGGCCCAAGTATAGAAGAAAATGGGCTACCATGAGGTTATCTATAGATGGAAGACGACGGGCACCGAGGTGTGGCTCAAGTATAGAAGAAAATGGGCTACCAAGAGGTGTCCCATAGATGGAAGATGATGGACTACCAAGATGTGTCCCATAGATGGAAGATGAAGGGACTACTTAGGATGTGTCCCATAGATGGAAGATGAAGGGATACTAGTATGCGGCCCAAGTATATAAGGTGAGGGCTATGAGGACATGGCCAAAGAATAGAAGATAATGGGATACCCAGAGGTGTCCCAAAAATATAAGATGAGGGGCTACTAGGAGGTGGCCCACATATAGAAGAAGATAATGGGCTACCAAGAGGAGACCGAGGGCAATATTGTGATTGAGGAATTCTAATATTTAAAGAATGATGGGGTGAAGATAGGATAAAATATGGATCAAGGATAGACCCATTTGTTTCGTCATGAAATGAGGAATGTGAATATGGAATAACAAGAGGAGGATCAAGTTTGATGATCTTAGGATCTTCCTTTGTATTATGAAAAAGGAATCAAGCTCTTCCCCATATGACGTTCATTCTAAAAGAAATTGATTGGTATGGGTCGTTGTTGGTTGATGATAGTAGGTTGATTGGAAGAAAGGGGTCCAACAAGTGTTGAAGCTTTAGAAGATGTTTGATGATGGATATGATGGGAAGGTTTGACCTTATTTCTCCCACAAAGGTATTGGATAGTTCTTCGAAAAGATATCGTAGCACATCATTTCTTTTGAATGGTTCGATGTGGACATAAACATTGATCCATAGAAGATTGATGCGAGATAAGTAAGGAATGATTGAAATGACCCAAGGGATAAAGAGGGATTGGATTTTGATTGATAGAAGAATATGAATCAAGAGAAAAAGTAGATTTGGATTTGGAATAGGTTGGTATAGGTTTTCCTTGAAAATGGCATAATGCGAGTAGAAAAAGAGAATTATGTAGAAAATTAGCAGATTGTGAAGTAGGGGTCAACTGGATGATTCATTAGAGGAATTTTGAGTTAGACGAATATTCAAAGGATGATGATGTCGTTGAGGCAACTGATAAAGGGGGTATTTTAGAGAAAGGGAGGACTCGGGACTCAAGATTTGAATTAGATGTTTGATTAGAGGAACTTGGAGTCATACGTATCTTTAAAGGAGGAAGATGTTGTTGAGGTCACTGATAAAGGGGGTCATGTGGAGAAAAGGAGGACCATGACTCAAGAGTCAAATTAGATGAATGATTGGAGGAACTTGGAGTCACACGAGATCTTTAAAGGAGGAATACATCATTGAGGTGACTGATAAAGGGGGTCCTCCGGATAAAGGGAGGACCACGAATTAGGAGTCGAATTAGAGGAATGATGGGGAGAATTCATGATGACACAAATCCTTAGAGAAGGAAAACATAATTTAGGAAATTGATTATTCCTTAGAATAAATTTGATTGGATGTATCTTAGGAGACTGAGGGGAATTTGAATAATAACATGGATCATAATAATCAGGAGATTGTGGGGAATCAAAAGAATAACATGGATTAGAATCATCATAATCATACCATCAACTATGAGATGAAGGTGGGGAAAGGGGTAACTAAATGGTTTCTCTAGCATGAAGAACCAATCAAGGTTTAGTCATGATGGGCGTATTTTGATGTGAAGTCCTAAACCTAGTCTCACTATTTTTGTAAATTTGAGGAACCATGTGGTTGTTAGACATGTTTGGCATTATTGGGACAAAATTCTTAGACTTAGATTGTATTATTTAACTCCTTCAAATAGAAGTTCCATGTCGATTTGGTTAACATAATGACAATAAACTAGACATTTTACAAATGTGGGGATGCTCATGTGATTTTTTGAACGGGATTTAAGGAAAACAAACATCTTGATGACATAATTTCAAAAATCCAACAAGGTCTAGACAACAAGTTGTAAATTTTAAAATGGTTGATCACAATTTAGCAACATAATGGTTGTAAAGGAAACTTTTCCAATATTGATTGTCTCAAAACTTGCTTGATAGGACATGTTTTTGCTAAGGTTTGACAAATGTGTACAAGTACTACAATTAAGTTAGGTAAAATCAAGAAACATGACAACTGTAAATGTCACAATGAGTTTTCCAAGGTGATGAAATATACGATGAAAGGTACTAAGGAAAATCAAGCAAATTTTGAACAAGAGATCAATCACAAAAGAACCTACTCCCTATGTCTAAATTGTCTCAAAGATTGTCTTGTTCAAGATGACGACACAATTTCAATATTTAAATCAAGTTTGTGGACAAACAAGATTTTAATATTAAAAAGGGGTTGAGGTGATTTCCACAATACAAGGTATACTTAAACAAGTTTTAACACATACAAGGTCCAATTTCTGAAAATGAAGGTTATGAATGCAAGTAGTGCAATAATACAATTGGGATACTTTAATCAAGTTTTTAGGAAAAACAAGATGTTATTATCAAAAAGGTATTGATACAATGTGAGCAACGTAACTACAACACCTTCCAAAACTCAAGGAAATGTTTGAACAAAAATAAGGTCTAAGTATAATAAGGAGTCAATACTATGTGAGCATAACAATATAATTTAGAAACTTATATCAAATTTAAAGAAAAACAAGATGTAAGTATCAAAAATGTATTGATATAATGCAAGCGGCGTAACGACGCAAAGGGGAAATAAAAATAGGATAACCTTCTATAATGAGACGTCTCAACATGGGTATCAAGAAAAGGCTATCAAAATATGAATATGAAGCATTCCTCATGGGTATTTCTAGTCTAGAAGGTGGTGGGGCACTTCCTGTTTCATCCACTAGTTCCCTCAAGGTATGGACTACTTTGGGGTTCCTATGGTAATCTTCATAATGATTTTTATGGCTTATTCCAAGATACTTCCCATAGTTTAAAGCGTATGGGTTTTAACCCTTATCCAAACTTGCAAATACAAGTGTTTTGAATAAAGTGGTGTGTTTTTTTATCTTTGATTTAAAATGTGGTTTAGCACACCATTGGAAACATGCAACACACTATAGTTAGTATTGTTTTGATTAGATTATTCGACAAGTGTATGGTGCACTTTGCACTCAAAGGTTTAATAATTTTCCACAACACCCATAATATTTTGAAAGAGGACCAAGGTTATTTTTATTCCCAAGATCGTCAAAAGACGCAAGAGAAGAGCATACACAATGCTTGATCTAACTAGATAAAAATGGAAAACTTTAAATCAAATGACCATTAAAATTATTTGTAAAAGATTCATTCCCTTAAACAATATAAATGATGAAATTTCCAAGTTAATCCCAATGTTAGAAAAATAAAGATCAAATTTGCTTTTTTTTCTCAAGATCACCCAAGAGTGCAAGGAAGAGCATACACAAGATTTGATCTAATTCAAGAAAAACATGGAATTACAACATTCAGTAAATCATTTAAACATGTTATAAAATGATTTTAAAAGGTAAATCCTACAAAATAGAAATTAGAAAACTTGTAAAACAACAACAAACACCAAAAATTAGATTCTGTAAATCTTGAAATTCGAGCCAAAATTGACACGAATACTAGTGCACGTAAATATACGAGAACACAGAGTTGTCAATACTAGCGCATGGATACTAACATAGACAAAAGGGGTCAATGCTAGCGAGGATGATAACAAAGACACCGGGATCAATGCTAGCACATAGATTTTAATGCGAGACACGGGAGATCAACGAAAATGCGTGAATACCCTCTCTGTGTAGACAGAGGTAACATTCCAAAAATAGTAGCACAACAGAAAACAATGCTAGTGCAGAGATTGTTAATGCTTGATGCACAAATAATGATGCTAGTGCACTAAGAGAAATGCGAAAATAGGGAGACCAATGCTAGCACAGGAGCCCTGTATCTATTCAAAAACATGGGAAGTTGATCCAAAAATGTCAAAAAGCTCATTTTTTTGCTAATAAACTTCAATTTTGGTTGAACCTCACTTTCTTCACAAGCTGCAAGGAACACTCAACACATGCAAACTCAAAAAACAAGTTAAGAAATACAAGATTTATCAATAAGTGCTAAAAATAAGTTAGTAAGAAAAAAATGAAACGTAACTACAAAAACTTGATGAAATATTCCTGAGACAAAGGAGTGTCCCATCGGGCGTGCCATATGTATGCATGTAAAAGTAGGCTAAGTTAAAAACTAGAAACTAACACCAAGTAGTTCCTATAACTAAGCTAATTCAACAAAAACATCATGATAAAGCTATGTAAGGGAAAAATCTAATCAATGCATCCAAATTAAACTTGAAAACACTAAGCCATCCCTTGTTATTTTTGATGGGATTTCTAGATTGTAGTTTCTCCTATGGATGAACCATTCATGATTATGAGCAATCAAAGGAAGGCTATCTCCATGAAGAGGAAAGGATCTCACCAATATGGCTTAATGGCCATGCTTGGATCTTCCTTTACTACTCTTTGCAAGTAGAGGGAATGGATGCTAGATCAATAAGATTTTCAAGGTAGAAAATGCTCTTATCATGTGCATATAATAACACTAGTAGTAAGTGTGGTGTCAAGTTCTAGAAGGAAGGTACTAGGTTCTTTATATAGCTTTCCAATTTGGGAGAAGATAAAAACCTAGAGAATGTGGGACAAAGATAAAGTAGAATTAGAAAGGGATAAGCATGATTAGAAGGAATTAATTAGTAATTAGCAACTCATGGGAGTTGGAGATGATTTAATTAATCAACTAGGATTAATTAATAGGCCAAGATAAGCTTAGAAATCCATTTGGAGGTGATTTAGAAGGAAATAGGTAGGATTTGGAGGATTTGAAAGGGGGATTTAACCAATAAGAAGGTTTATTGATTAAATAGGAGATTAAAAAGGATTAATTAACTAATAAATAGTTAATTAATTGATTAGAAGAGGATTATAACTAACGAAGTGTTGTTAATTGACATCCGGAATGAAGGAAAGGCTAGTTAATTAATGAAGTGTCGTTAATTGACCGAAATGAAGGGGAATGTTAGCTAATTAGCGGGAAATCACTAATTATAGGGTAAATTATGGAAAAGAGGATAAACAGTGCAATTTTAGTAGTAAAATTGCGTAGTCAGATTTTAGGTGTCTACAATATGCAAGATATGATATAAGAGTGACTTAACTTATATCGGGGAGACTTAGGTTGATTCGGGGTGGAAGATGACTGGAACGGGCTAGATCTGGACTATATGAGGTTTGTCTAGAAAAGAGAGGCTGAGACTTCCTTAGAGCAGAGCACCTATGGGAGGACAAGGAATATTCTCATTGTCATTTGGGAAAGGATTCAACAGTAGAAAATTTTGATTTCCATTAAGTACTACAAGGCAATCTCTCTTTATGGATTCATTTTCCTATCCACTTTAATTGCTTTAACATAGGTTGTATGTAGGTCTATCACTAGGAAATCTCTATGCACACAAAATAATTTCATGGTATCAAGGTAAATCTTATATATTTTTAAAGTTGAGACATCATTAATATTTTATAATATTATGATATGACTATACATGTTTTGAAATCTAGAATAGAAGGATCTTATGGGATCATCTTGCTCCCTACACATATTGGAACATCATGAATATAATTCAATAGACTGTACAAATTATCTAAATTGAGCCAACAAGGTGTCATTCAATCATACCCAAACATTAATATTCTTTTTAGGAGGGTTTAACAACCAAGAAAAGGATTCATTTTGCATTGTGAAGGGGAAAATTCTATAGGAAACATTCTCGTGTTCAAAATAAATAGCTTAATAGTATATTGCATGAAGTGACATGATATTTTGTAGTGTATCAACCACTAGAAGTGAATATGGGAAGATATATCTTTGGGTTTCATGGTAAATGATGGACATCTTTAGGGATTTTTATAGCAGACCCAATTAATTAAGCCATTACTATAAGAAAGATTGAATTTACACTTGGTACATGTGAATGTATTGAGGAAGGCCTCGAGGATTTTGGGTCTTCTCTTGTTCAACCTTGTCTTGTGACACATCTTATGAGGCCAAAACAAGAAACTAATTGAAGTAGATTTAGCTCTAGTGAGGTGAAGCTAAGGATCCAAATTACTTCCAATTTCTTAGAATTTTCCTTAGCCTAATTTTATCTAGTGTGCTTGAAAGGAAGGGCTCAAAAAATTATTAGGGTTGTATTTATTTGATTTATGCCTTCCTTATAACTCCAATTTTTCCTCTTTTGATGATATTTTTATGCTAATAGGTCCAATGAACATAAACAAATCACCGGGAGTGAATGGGTTTTACCCCTTTTATTTTAGGATCACCAAAATGGAAAAAGGCATAAGTTGTAGTTTTTACTCTCTTATGTAGTATTATGGGAATATCGTGAGCAAAGTGATGTGAAAGTCACCACATTCAAAAGGGATATTTATGTTTACCTATTCAATTAATATGGTTTCATCTCCTTAATCGATTTGCACTATTAAAAAGTTCAAAGCAACTTTAAAATGGGAAAATATCAAAATAAACCAAAAAAATGAGGAGGTTAGGGTAGAAAATTGAAGTCCCAATATATCGCAATGCTTCAATTGGATGATATATCATGGACTCTATTATGGTTTTACCATTACCTAAACCAATCTAAAAATGGTTAAACTAAAATAGATAAGGTGAATATTTTGAGTAACAATTTCCTATGAATATTAAACTTTCAAAAGTATGCAACCACTTAGTTTACTTGTTTATGACATATTACTAATGGAATTATATTCACAATAGTTTATTTAGCTTTAAAATTATGAGATTTAGTTATACTAGAATTTGATCAGTCTAAATTAATTCACTAAAAAAACGTAATTCATTTGAATTCAAGAAAATAAAACATCAATAATGGATTTACTCAAAATGTGAGGAGAGAAACAAGGTATGAATTCCATCTATGTAGAAAGCTTGTATTCAATATTATTTCCAACCTCATTTAAATGTGTTTAAAAATATATTTATAGCCTTTTGGATTCAATTAATTTCATGATAAAATTTCACCAAGGACCTTAATTAGCTTAGATGCACAACACTAAAAACTATGGGAAAAGGGAATATTCCCACATCTCGATATAAAGATGTGTTAGATGTCGTGCAAACATAGAACCTAAAATTGGTCTTAATACATTTAGATATTTTCCCTTAATTTATTTTTTTTCTCCACAAGCCTTGGGATATTTATATAATGACATTTGACCTCATTTTAAAATTTATCCCAATTATTTTCCCACATAGTTTCAAACTCGACTACCAATTATACTCATTTACTACCTAGTTGTTTATATACCACCGGTGACTATGCGTATGTAACATAATAAATAATTTTATGTGTCCTTGGGAATAAGAGGATCAAATATTTTATCTTATTCAAAATTACATTAGGGGATACCACCTATATCAAATCAATTAAGAAAGGCCTTGAGAAACTTTACAAGATTTCATAGTGTTACAAATTATGTCTGAGTACATGATGGTGACACATTATAGAGATTAGCATTTTTTCTTTTTACATTCCTAAATTCTCAAGATCCAATATTCCTTTAAATTTTGGGAGCACTAAGGGTTACCACTTGGCAATATTTCACAAAACCACATTTCACATTGTTGTGAATATTTTACCTTAAATGTAATTTTACATGGACCGTGTTCTTCATGAGACTTTAACACTCTAAAAACTCTACAATCCACTAAATATTGTGGGTGTAGTTGATCATGAAACATAATATGAAGCAATAACTTTAGGACACGGTAATTTGGGACATGAGGTGATTTTACAATTTCTTCTAATTTGTAGGTTCACTAGATTGTGAGATATTTCATTAAGCTGTTGGCCTCAACACCAATTGCCAAAGATTAAAAACTTCCACACACTTTGGTTACCACATATTTGCTTACCATTTGGGCTTCAAAATAAACTAAGTCCCATAAATTCCTATACTTTCTCCACTTTTATGTTTAATTCATTTGTTATAACAACACTCTACATCCTCATATCTTGGTAAATATGGAATTAATCCCAAATTAAAAGTGTTAAATAATAATAATAATGATAATAATCGAAAATAGGCTTTCAGAGACAAAAATTGCTCTGTAACTTTGGCAAAAAATTAGAGTCAGATTTTCTAGGGTTTTACAATTTGCACTGACCATACCACGATGTTTTCAGGCTCTACGGGAATTTATTGCTATAGTTTCACGCCCACCGGATGTCCCCTATATAATGTCCTCACCATATTCCATCTCAGTTGTTTCAACCATGGCTAGAGATAGTGGAGATTTGAGCAATGGCACCACCGACGAAGCGACCTAGGAAGTTTGTTCGAAAGTATTCCACGAGGTAATATTTCTCCTCCTGATGTGGTTTTTCCCATTCCTGAATTTAATGTTGCATGTCAATGGTTAGAGTAGTTTTTTCTCATTGGGTATTTCGTGGGCCACATCCCCTCTGAAAGCATGCTCAAATCTTGGGTGAACACTACTGGACCCCTCATGGAGTCAGACTGGAAAGTGTTCAAAACATGACCAAGGGTTTCTTTCTCTTTCACTTTTCTGACCCTGCTAATGCACCCAATATTCTAGCTAAGCAAGCCACTTGGTATGTTCACAACTCGTTGCTTGTACTAACCCCATGGCACAAGGACTTTGTGGTATTTGAATATACTTGCCCTTAAAGTGCATGTGTTGGGTTGAATTTCCTAGCCTTCCTTTATCGTGTGTGCCTTTATTGTCACAAATTGCCGCTTCTCTTGGCCGAGTTGTTTGCCTCAAAGCTGAAAGGTTTTACCATGCTCGCCCGCAAAAGTGAGTATGTGTTGAGATTGATCTCTCTCAAGACCTTAAGGAATTTTTGGATATCCAGATGGGGGACAAATGCTACTCTCAGCGGGTCATGTATATCAATCTACCTAACACATGCTTACGTTGCCAAGCTTCCGATCACAAGATCAAATATTGTCCTCTCTATGTGCCCCGAAACCGCCTGTGGCCAAAGCATGTCTGAACTAGTCAAACCCCCATAGGAGGAAGGTTGGAAAATTTTGGAGGCCAGAAAAATAAGATAAAATCCCAACAATCCAAGGCCTTTGGCTCTAATGGCCACCAGAATCATCTATTAAGGAACAACCGCATAATGTGCATGCTAAAGAGTCAACAATTATTGCTAAAGAACCAACTGTCACTGCCAACTCAGCTAGCTTATTACCAAAGTACTCTAGTACACCCCTCATGGTGTCATTTCTCACGGACAAGTCAAACTACATTTATATTTGCTCCCATCCTGCAATCAGGTGTCATTACTCTACCAAACAACTCACAAGGGCCTTCCAAAAGGCCTCAAATCCCTTCTCGGATCTCTCAGGACCATATCCCAGCTCACAGCATTGATTCCACTGAAGTAGAGTACAACATTAAGTACACCAATAAGAAAAAAATGTTTTTAGGAGTTTTTTTTTATAAAGACAACTTGTCTTGCTTGTTTCTTGCAAAATCAATATGATGCCCTTGATGGCTTGGAGGACGGGGATATGGCTCTTGACCATCGTTTCCCATGAATCATCTATCTTGGAATGTTCGGGGTCTTACAGACTCATGTTGTAAAAATGTTGTTTGTAAAACTCAGCAACAATATGCAAATTTGGATGTTTTGTTTTTGCAGGAAGTACAAATTACAGTTTTCGATTCTGAGATGGTTTCAGAAATCCAATGGCCCCGACACTTGGCTTTCCATAGCAATCATGAACTAAGATGTGGGGTTTAATTTCCCTTTTTCCTCCCAAATGGCGGCCATAATAGTGGATGGCTGCCATATGGGTCCTATTTAATGTGGACGCACCCCTTTTGGCCTCATTAATATTTATGCCTCGAACGATGCGGCCAAAAGGGCCGATCTGTGGTGGTGGATCGCAACTCCATTCTTGATGCTTACTAGGTAATAAGTGGAGATTTTAATATGGTTGAGTCACCTAATGATAAATGTGGCCACTTGCCTATGAGGTGGACACCTAGTGAAAGGGAAGCGTGGTATTTCATGCGTAATAAATTTGGATTTTTGATCCTAACGCATCTCGCTTTCCCACCTCTAAAGCTTGGTATACGTGGACCAATCTACATGGAGGGATAGATTGCGTACTCAAATGACTTGACAAGGCCATGTTGTCAGCTCAAGATTATTTTGAGTTTGATATCATTTATTCTATGCCAGTGGAGGTCATACCTGACTTTGTCCTTTTGGATCATTCTCCAATATGATTTTGTATCAATTGGCATGATGCACACCCCTTTTATCATAAAGGCCAATTATTTCTTAATACTGCCTTAATGCATCATGGCCCCACCATCAATCATATCAAGCGTGTTTGGAATTTTATTCCATGAACCGATCATTTTATCGATTTCACCCACCAATGTTAGCTTCTTTGGATTCATTGGTGAGAGGACATGTTGAGTTAGAAAACAAGATTTCTTAGAATCTACGGTGACAGTGTGCAATAATTCAAATTCATTCATACTTTGCTAACACCTCCACTCTTAGTCAGGTGGTGGTGGCACTTCAAGGTGATCCCTTCTCTGAAACTCTACAACTTCAATTTCTAACACTTCAGCACCAAATCTGAATTGCAGATAATTCCAGTGTTAGGGGTGCACAAATCTGGGCTCGGATGCACTAGCTAAAAATTAGAGATCGGGTTTCGAAATAATTATTTCTTTATCTCAGAGCCTAAAAAATTCCCAACATATTTGGGATATCATGTATGGTGGAGCTTACGTTACTAACCCACAAATTATGTTGCAAGCCTTTGTGCACCACTACAAGCTTGTGTTTCAATCTCAACAACCCTCTGTAGCTCACCAAACTGCTCTTGATCAATGTTTGGGATTTGTGCCACAAAAATTATCAGAGGCTCAAAAGGGTATTTGTAAGAGAATGTTCACCATTAAAGATGTCCATGAAGCCACCATGAAAATGGCCAATGATAAAGTGTTGGGATGCAATGGGTTCCCTTACAAATTCTATAAAACCCTTTGGGATTCGGTCGGTCAAGACCTATTTCAAGTTTATCTTAAAGGTTTCCAGAAACATTCCTTAGGGCCACACATTAATAAGGAAACATCAAATTCATCTCTAAACAAGGAGACCAGAGAAAATTACCTATTGGCATCGACTACGCTCACGAAAATCTCCTATAAAATCATTGCCAAAGTATTAACTTTGTGGTTACGCAATCTTCTGCCAGTTGTTATTCATTGAGAACAAACAAGATTTATATAGGGATGATACATCCTAGATAACATCATTGTGGTGTGGGAAGGCATGAAATGGGCTCGTAGGTCTAATCAGTCTCCATGTTTATCAAAATTGATTTTGAGAAGGCTTATGATCAGATTGAATGGCCATTCATACTCACCATGCTCCAAGCCCTTGGCTTTGGTCCCATTTTTATTCAATCTGTCAATATGCTTTTTGTGGATGCTTCTACTTAGATCTCTATCAATGGCCTCAGCTCAAAACCTTTTGGGATTTTTTGTTCTATTCAGCAAGGCTACCCTCTTGCCCCTACACTGTATGTACTCATAGCCGAAGGTTTTGGCTATTTGTTAGCTCATGCCAAAGCACATGGTCTTATTCACAGAATCTTGCTTCTTGTTGAGCCCACTTCTCACCTTATGGATGGGAATTTTGTAGATGACTCATTTATTACAGCTCGATTGAAGATGAAACCAACATTTGCAATGTTATGCAATGTTTGGATATTTTCTAGCTTAGCTTCTGGCTCATCCATTCAATGGTGAAAAACCCAGTGTTATCGAAGTCTTTCCTTCCCACGCCTAATTGGCTTGCCACTTTTGAATGGAAAATCCTAACACATGGCAAGATTTTTAAATTCTTAGGTATTCCTTTTTCTTTTCAAGCCTCCCTAGCCAAGCTATGGCAATATGTCATTCAACGGGTGGCAAAAAAATTTGGAATATTTGATCACCAGACCTTTATCTTTGGCTAGAAAATTTCAAATCTATTCCAAAGTTCTTACACCACACATGTTTACCACTCGTCATGTTGGGTTCCTTCCAAAGCTTCCATCCAGAAGCTAGAAAAACTTCTCAAAGATTTCTTATGGGCTAATAATTCCATAAGAAAAGGTTTTCATCAAGTAGCCTAGGACATCTGTTGTTTGCCTCAAAATTTTGGGGTCTTGACCTTATTCACATTCAACACCACCAAGGGTAAGCTCTTCGCGCTAAATGGATTATCATAAGCATTACTATTCAAGAAGCTTGGAAATTTATTATACGACACGGTATTTTTGAAGGTTCCTCTTATGTCCACCCTACGTGGAAAGGATTGGGGTTTGTCAATTTTCTCATTACCCCAAAGATCTGTCAAAATTGTTGTGATGTTTGTTTAATAGCATTTGGAAATTTTGGGAATGTATTAAGCCCTAGATTTTATGGAAGGGGATGGCTTTCGAAATGGGATTTTTTTCAACTAACAATCTCTTTGGTGGTCACCGATTTTTCAATCTCAAGATAAGTATTTAGCAGAGGTCCTAGGAATCTTCGTGCTCAAATTTTTCGAACACGAAATTCACACCATCAAGGACTTATTTTTAAAAACTACTCAATCCCAGTTCTCTTGGCCAAATTTCAAAACTCTATTTCAGATTTCCAACTAGGACCAAGATACTTTTACTATTGTGATCAATTTTTTTCCTAACCACATGTCACATAAGATTGTTGTACATTCCTCTACTTTGAGGTGGGATTTGGAAGTGGTATGTAGATACCCCATTCTATAATTACAAATCCAACAAAGGCTATTGTTGGCTCTTGCCTCATTTACCCATGGTGGATAAACTTAATACACATTGGGGAATTCATTCCACGTTGTCTACCTGGAGTATGCGATTTGAAATTATTTGGAATCTATGTGTGGAGCCCAATATTGCTCATTTCCTTTGGTGTATTCTTCACCAAGGCCTTCCTATCGAGGCTCGTCTTGTTCAAATTGGGATCCCAACTCCCAAATGTCCTTTTTGTGGTCATCTAGAAATAATCTTGCATGTTTTTGGTTTTTCCCAAAGCTCAAAATGCCTGGAACTGGATACATTCATTTTTCTTTCCTTTATGGCCTCATTGCTTCACTTGGTAGCATATCCTTTTGGGAGATAATCCCAAGCTTCTACCTATGTTCACCCAAATTTGGCATGTTTTTAGAGGGGAGATTTTGTTTTGGATATGGAAAGAAAGAAATTCTTTTTCTTTGTTAATTCTATAGTTGATCAATATTTCTCCATTTATAATAAATCTATGGTGATCTCTAATGTTCTTTTACAGATATAAATTAAGGCCAACAAGGTTGCCGTTGGAGGTGGACCACCTCTAGAACCTCTTTGTGCCATGGGGAAGCCCCATGTAATGTTTCTCGAGTGCCTCTGTCTCTTACTAGGAACTCCCTTCTACCCATGATGGATGGTGCAGCCGGTCTCGGTGTCATGCTTTCTATTGCACTTGCCACTCCCGGCCTGTTACATCGCAGTGTAGTTACTCACCAACTTGCCACCACCTTCATCATCTTTCCATCGGAATGGGTCTCACCACCTCGTCAGCATGGGTGGGGCTCTCCTCTTGCCGCTACTTCACATCATGATGCTTGGAACCCACCACCTCAACCACCGCCATCAGACAAATTCCCCTGCCTCAACCTCGTCATTCCTACTTACGAAGAAGCAGATCCGGAGGAAGAATTTTTGCTAGTTGGGGACTTATAGATGATGGCAATTACTTTCCTGGTTTAGGGTATTCGGATGATCATGATCCACCTACCTCGAGCATGTTTGTTGTTGTTGTTTGATTGTGTTTTTTGTTTGCTTTTAGGTTATGCCCATATTTTGTACTCTCCTAGGCTCGTCCCTATTTTTTGGGGGTATTCTCTCATGCTGCCCTATTTTTGTTGAAATTCATCTTGTATCGTATTGAATTAATATAATATAAGATCATTTTCATAAAAAAGTGAAAAAAATAGTCACTACAACTAGGAAGTGTATAAAAGGGAAATCTACATTTTATCACTAAGCACCACCTACATATATGTAGCCTCAAATTATCTTAAAGGTGGAAGGACATTGCCAAGACCTTAGTTTGTGTTTAGTTTTTGGCTTTAGTTAAGATACAAAGTACTTCTTTTAGTGGAGGTTAACTCAATTTTTTTAATGCTCTATGGGCCACAAATATTTGTTTCTTATTTCCATAGACTCATTGAAGATTCAAAGTTTTTGGTGCACATAAATCATGGTAGGGTCATATTGTAATAAGATACAAAATCCTAAATAATATTGTTTTAATATTATTCAAGTCAAGGATAAGTAATACAAGCCTCTGAAAGTTTCATTACATTGCGTAATACCCGCAATAAGGAACTCAATGGAAATGGAACTTGCATAATATTAATTGAGGTTGCGATGAAGTTACAATGAACCATATGACACTACACAAAGGTAATACAAACCAAAAAAATCCATCTTAGGTTATAAAATGTCAAAAGGTAATTAGTAGTGGAAAATTGAAGAAAATGGCATGGTAGATTAACAAAATTAAGAATGTATATTAGAGTTTGGTAAATTTATGATCCCGCACACATTAATACATTAAATGCACCCATAAAATCACTTTTATAGAAATAAAACCATTTTAAAGAGTGAAACATGAAGTTATGCAAGATTTTCCAAACCATAAAAGCATTCAATCTGAAAAAAAAAATCCAAATTTTAGGGGCTCCATATTCAATGAAGGGAATGAGGCATATTATTATACAAAAAAGTGCATGAAATGCATATATAATAACAAATTTTTGACCAAGTTTTCTCATTCCTTCTCAAATTAGTGAACTAGTAATAAAGAAAACAAGTAACTCTAAATATGCAAGGGTTTAAAGTACCTTGAGATGAGATGACGAGAATGGGTGCACGAAGATGGACTCTCACTATGAGCTAGATAATCTACACAAAAAGAAGACTAAGAAGAAAAATGGATTAGTAGATAGGATGGAGGGTTTCTCAAAATAAGCTTATCCCAAGAAGTGTGAGATTCCTAGGATGGATGTCAACCCTCTTGTAGATAAAGATAGGATAAAATTGATGATAATGGATCTGAATAATATGCAAAACCTGAGATAAATAGAAACTAGAATGCATAGATATGAGGAAAGTACAGATCTGATAAAAAAATGTATAGTAAATCAAATCTGCATGGGTCAATGACAACTCGAGGCTATAGAGGGCCAGTCGACGATGACTAGGGATGGATGAGAGGAAACTACACCAAAAAAGGCCTACAAGTTCTTTTGTGACTGGATCTGAACTAAAGATAGGAACCTGTAAAAAATATTCGATCTAGATCTTAATGAAAGGATGTAAGAAAATTAGGCAAACTGATGGTAAATGGTATGAGAACATGGTTGGTTGACAGAAACCATAGGAGATCGACGGTGACTGGTGTATGACAAAATAAATATGGGATGACAAGGAGGAAGGATGGTGAGATCTGGAAAGTAGATGGGTAAAGAAGCATAGATATGGCAAATGAGGGTCTAAATAATAAAGAAACTGATGTGGATGAGGTTTTTTTGATGGTGATCGACAAGGTCGATGTTGATTGGGATTGGTTAGGGCTTGAACGAAAATGGATGGGGTGAAATGAAGACTTGTAGATGAAACAAAAGCATGAGATGGCCAAAGTAGACTTCCTAATGATAGCTTAATCTACACAAAATGTTAGTGGCAGATATATATGATAATATTCCAAAGGAAAACATAAAGTATGTTAATGGTGAAATAAGTCTCCCAAGTCTCCAAAGTTGAGGCACAAGATCTCCAAGAAGACTCCAAGATTCCAAAATTGCATCCCTTGACCTCTTGAAGAAGGAGGGGGTATGGGTGTATTTATAGGGTGAGTGGATGGATATGGGGGATAGGAAAACATTTAATAAAGGTAGGTGGGAGGTAAAATTATTAAATAAAGGCAAAGGGAGATGAAATTATTAAATGAAGGTGGGTGAGGATAAATGGAGCATATTGGGAGGATAAATGGTAGGAAAATATTAAATAAGGGTCTAGGGATAATAAATGGGATGTGAATATGATAATAAATGTCATTCGGGATTAGTTAAATGGGATTAAGTGTGAATTAAAAAAATTATGGGGAAATAAAGTAAATGACAGGATAAATAAAGAAAGTGGGAAATTCGAATAAATGGGATTTATGGAGGGAAAGGGGAATTCGAATAGGAAGAGAGATATGCATGTGAATAAAGATAATAAAAGGGAGTGAACGTGGGATGAGGGGTAGTGATACCAAAAATTGGTGTCTACATTTTCCCCCTTTTTTTTGAGTGGTTTGCATTGGGCAATCCATGAGATAAAAATGAAGAGAGATGATAAATGATTAATGAGGTTCTCCCCTCAAATTAGGGATTGACACCACAAAGGAAGTCGATCATCAGTTTGAAAGAGATAGATGAAGAAAGGATGAAAAAGGATGCCCCAAGTGTGGGGTAAGGACCATTGATAAGATAACAACACAAATAAAAATGAAAATATGGTAGTGATCCTAGAAACACATCGGTAGGGACATAACAGGCCTACGATGGAGGCACCATTAATGGCCTGTAGATCCTATGATTTGAAAAATATCACTGCAATATATAGGGAATCCAATGGGAATCCACTTAGATGGATGTACAAGTCGTGGGACCAACAAGTCAAAGGTAGACATCAAGAATATGCACAAAAATGTGAGGATGGTCAAAACAATGGTCCTGAAAAATTGGGGGAAAAAGAGCATGTGATGTCCTTCAAACATAAGGAAGCAAAAATTATGGGTCTCGGTAGGACTAGGATGAAAGAGATGGCCACAATGGTGGACTTAAGATGATATAGAGTTTCCCGAGAGGGAACACAAATATGGCCACATAGTGGACTTATGATGAAATAAATTGGATGAGGATGGATGGAATATGATGAGGTGAGCTAAACTATGGAAGATTGGATTAGATAAAAGATTGGTAAGATGAGATAACATTGGATTGGATGTGAGAGATAAAATGTTACTTTGATAAGGTGACAAAAATGTGGAAGCATATACAACATCGTAGTAAGGACTGGGCGAGGAAACAATGCTTTGAACCAAATTAGAGGTAAACAAAAAATAGAGCTACTTAAGGTAATGCACTTGCAGCCAATAGCAAGTGTTAACACATAACCAATGATAGTTATTTATTCTAAGGATCATGTGGAAAAGATGGAAAGTGGACTTATGAACCTAAGGTTGACTGAAAAAGGGGTTTAATTATTACTTGTATGCAGGAATATAGGTTCTCCATAGGTGGGTTTCCCTGGGCCTATGCCATAACTCTGGGTAAAGGGAGAACAAACTGATCAATGTGATAAGTTTGCTATAGATGAGAAAGTTGATCGATGCGGGAATATTTCTTAGGATGCTTTCTTTTGAATTTTATGCTTTGTTTTATGAGATAAAAGGTTGATCAATGTGGGAAGCCTTTGCTTCTATCATAAGGGGGTAGCCATCCTTCGAGTGAGTGGTTGTAGTGCCCATTCGAACAAACCACTTGAGACCCAAGAAACAACCTAGGGTTAGCTAGAAAATTATGGGATTTTTTTGTTAGGAGTGTCCACAACTAGGTTGCAAGACAACAGTTTGCCACTGGTAGGTTCTAGAACAACATTAATTTACCCAAACATATGTTTCCTTCATTAACCACTATCAAGTTCACAAGGTTCAACTTTTAGGGTTAGATGTTCTAGTTAGGTTCAGGGAGTAATTTACCCCCATGCCTACTCTCTAGCATCCTTAGAGTTTCAACTAGATTTTTCCCAAACTTAACACTTCCAAAATTTCCCTAAACCATTCCCATTGGATAGGAAATTTTCTCACCTTTCTGGTGATATAAGGAAGTCCTCCTAAATCCTTACAGAACTCAAGATATGGTCGAGCAGAGTTTTTAAGTTAAACTTTCCCCTAGGGGGACACATGTCATGTAGGGGTAAAATCCCCTTTGGCAGGTTGGCGGGTCACGGGGCGGCTCTGGCATTTTTCCCTGTGTGGGCACAAAAGCAAAATTTCTCTCGTGCCTCTGTAGGTCCCCGGTGGACACGTGTTGGCCTTAAAGACATCACCAGCAAAAGGGAAGGGGGAGGGTGGAGCGGTGGGGTTTTTGCACAATTACGCTGATAGAAAACAAAAAGGAAGAAGGGGATGTGTGGGTCTCAGTGTGCCCATAGAAGAAGAAAATCCCGAGGTGGGGAGATGATGTGGGGCCACAGGAATTTTGTAAAAATTTTCCCAAGGCCAAAACTCAAAGAAACAAAGGGGTCCTCCCTCCTGCTACCACCCCCAAGGTGCCACGTGGCACCCTCTCATAGGCTGCGGGCCGATGGGGCTAAGATGGAAATTTTTCCAAAATTTCCAAAAGGGTCTAAGGTTTGAAAGAAACCATGCCTCGCCATAGCTCCAAGAGGACACATGGTGCCCTCCGATTGACTGCGGGCCGGCGGGGATGCAGGAAAAATTAGAAATTTTTCCCAAGGTCCAAAACCTAAAAAGTTTAACTTCAAAAGGGTCCGCCCTCCACCATGCCACGTGTCAGCATCAGATTGGTTGTGAGCTGGCGAGGATGCGGGGTAAAATAGGAAAAAATTCCCAAGATAAAATTTACAAAAAGATAAGTTTAAAATATTGGTCCGCCCCTCGATGTGTCACATGGCAGCATGTGATTGGTTGTGGGATGGTAGGGGCCGCAGACTTTTTGTGGAAATTTTTCCAAAGTTAAAAATTAAATTTTTAATAGTTAGATTTATTTGATTTTTGGAATGCCAATTTGAAGTAAAACTTCAAATGGCCATAACTTTTGATAGGGAGCTCAGATTTGGGAAAACTTGGACTTTCTGGAAAGCTCTCAAAGCCCTCTTTACATAGGAGTCATAAATTTTGGAATTTGATGAAGTTTGAGAGGTCAATTTTGAGAAACCAATCTGCAGAGTTTTGCAAAGCAACTGGTAATCTTTAACTTATAATTTTTTTGTTCAAATTTGATTTCTTACTTTCTCAACATGTCAATCAGACATGGAGACTTATCCTTGGATGGATTTAAGAGAGGTTTCAAGGTTCAATTTAGTTGATTGAGTTGCAATTGATAATTTCCCATCTTTTGACAGCAAAACGGCTGTGCAAGTTCAATTTTAATTTTTTTACAAAGTTCTCAAGGATCTTTCTTAAGTTTCATTGTCCAAATGAGTTCCTTAGGACTTGCTACATCTAAATTTTAATGTTTCATTTCTTATTACTTGGTGCAAGTTTGAACTACTCATTTCTTGTTAAACTTTGATTGCCAGATATAGAAAATAAAACAGAGATCAAACATTAAAGGTTCTTAAACATTTTTCCATCCTCCAAGTGTGGGAGTTCATTCCATGCAAGTCTATTACATTTCATCAAATTCACACAAACATTTAACAGTCCATATACGAAGTCTGATTTCCAATTTCAAACACCTTTCAAGGGAAATAAAACATTGTCTCTTTTTCCTCATACGCATCTTCCTTTACAAACAGAAATTTCAATCTTTAACAAAGCAAATCAAATCCCATACACAATACAATTTTGAGAACTAATGATATCCTTTATTCATTTCCAATACAACTTTACAATTTTCTCTTTTCCATTTGATTTCTAAATATAGAATGCAATGCATATAACATCTTTTCACATTTCTTTACCAAATAGAGAAAAGAGTATAACTTATTTACATTTCACATTCAAATCTCAATCTTCCATTATCAATACAAATATATTCACATTACAAATTACTATACAATTCATCCACTCCAAAGTGGGAAGGATTACAATGAACTTGCTTAAGGAAGGGACTGTCAAACTGTATATTCCTCTTGCTCCAAAATAGCAGCATGCTAGTTTCTTCATCTTTTCATCTTGATCACAACAAGGAAGGGGGAAAGGCAACGCTCTCCACCCAACCAAGAAATCCAATGAGAAGGGAGAAGCCATCCTTCCTCATTGGCCCCGAACCCCAACCATATTAAAATAAGAGATGCAATACAACACATGGCAACAAAGGCTTCCACAACAAACATGCAACATTTTCACATTTAAAACACATTTCAAGAAGAATGTAGTTCACAACTACATTAAACAAGTGCAAACAAAATTGAGGCTTCATCAAGCAAGCCAACAAGAGCAAGGAACTATGGGGAAGTTGCTTATGCCTCCCAAATGGGAATTGGGAATCCACCAAAAACAAACCTCCAATTAATTTATCACACACACATTTCCTTATGCCCCCACAAAATCCCTCCTTATGCCCCCCACAAGAATTCCCCATAGCCTTCTCCTACACCTTGCCCTAAGTAGTCTACCCAACCAACCAACACACACATAACAACATTCACCATTTCCATACAAGCATGCAAGAGAAAGAAGCATTTTAAAAAGGCTCAAGTTCCTACCTCTCCATAATGGAGTTTGTTCCAAGATCAACCAGCTTCCAAATGCCAAAAAGCAGTCCAAAATCAGCAACACACCAACATGCAATGGTCTCCAATATTTTTTCCACAAGCAAGACTCCCCAAAATAGCAAGAAATTCACCCCAAGGAAAGTATGCAAAGTTTCAACAACCACAAACAAGCAAGGAGTTTGAATTTTAAAGGAGAGGGAAGAGAAGAGGGTGATGTGGATCCATATGGGATGCCACATCATTCTTCCTCAACCCCAAGATCCAAGTCAACATCATTCACCTAAACATAATAAATAAAATGACAATATAACTTACACACTCCAAAATGACCCATACTCCAAAAGGACTGAATTTAAAACATGTAAGAAAAGTGCAATTAAAACTTACAATTAGTCATTTCAAAATGCATAAAAAGGTCTATATTTTACCTCCAAACCATAGGTATGGTTGGTGAATAATTTTAAGAGGTGTGGGACAATTTTAACTTGTCCCACAAGCCTCCAAATATAGCCTCCAAGGAAAAATTTGAATTCCCAAGAGGATGAAGTGTTTCACACTCCAAAATCTATCTTATATATTTCTTACACATACTTACACATTTCTTACACACTCTTACAATATTTCATTTAAGATCAACAACTTCATTAATTGCATTCTTATGGCATATTGATTTATTTATTTTAACACATGATTATCCACAACATTAACACAACATATAATAACTAATGAAAGGGGGTAACACATCACAAAATAAACACATGCAACATAATAAAGAAACCACATTACTAAATACACAACCCCATGGTCACATGTAATGGAAATCCCCCATGGGAATCCCTAACAAACACAACACACACAAACACACAAAATAGTTACCATGGTGACCTTGTTGAATTCACCCAGAATTCCAATATGGTTAGTCTCTAGTCCCCGACATTGTTGTGATATTTTAACCTGTAAAACGCAAATACCTCCTTCGGCCTCATGGCCATATCAGAATATCCAAAATGATATAAACAACATCTCAAGATCATCTAAACATGTGAATCACAACAACATCAAGAATCAACATTATCATTTTTAGTTTAATTAGTTAACTATATCATCATCAATTAATTCACGTGTTAGTTCTATTCACAATACCAATGTCACATGTCCAAATCAACATCTATAATATGTCCATGTCAAACAATATATCATCATTCACATATTAAAAATGTCTCTAGTAACCATCATGCATAATAACTGAATCTAGGTCAATAATAATCCATGATCTAACATCTAACCATCATACTAAAACAAAACATAATAGTGTCCATAATAAGATCAACAGCTTTCAAATCGGTATCTAAAAGTGTCAAAGGGAAGTGGGCACTACGGTGGTCTACTTTTTCTTTATTCTTTTTATTTATTTTTAACAAATGGCGGGGATAGTGTATGCATGATAGTTGTCCTTCGAGGATCAATCTATACTTTTGATTTCTTCTTTTTGGTGAACATTTTTCCTTTGAGGGAGCGGTATGTTTGGTTTTTACTTTTGATATGAGCATCCATGGAATTTTGAATTTTTATGGGGAAGAGATGGAGATAGTTAGGTAGACCACTTAGGAGGGGATAATGAATGTACAAGTGACACTGTGGACCCTTAGCGTGGTTCCAATAGGTAAATAAGTGGGTAATGGATGTAATGATCATGGAGTTCTCACCAAGAAGGAAGAACCTATCCATAAGGAATGTGCTATGAGCAGAGTCATGGTGCCCATATTTCAAGGTGCCGCGACTAGGAAAGTGACGGTAGACCACATAATTCCAAATCATTATGATGAAAGATGGAGATGGCTAATGATGGATGGATGACCAATGGATGACTAAGTGCACATTGGTAAGTATGTTAACAATAGAAAGGCCACAAGTGCAACACATTAAGAGGTTTTGTTTCCAATTTACCATCAAGGGAAGGAAAATGATAGGCCCTAGGCCCATATTTACGTATGATAATGTAAGGTCCAATCTAGTTGGGAGAAAACTTTCCACATTGGATCCTTTCTAGAGTAGTAATGTTTTGATTTTCTTTAAGAAAAAGTCACTAATGTTAAAGTCACATTCCTTGAGATGATGGTAGCTTGTGAGATAGATAAGATGAGGTAAAATATTATGTGTTATCTTTTAAATAGCAAGATAATATGGGTCCATGGTGAGACGAAGAGGGCCACAAAAATTTGGCTTAGGATGAGGTATGTTTCCTCTAGAGAAAAACAAAGATAGCCACAAAGGTGGACTTAAAATGAGATGTGATAATAGATAAGTGGATTGGATAAGATGGGATAACAAATTAGATAAAGGATAATGTAAGATTAGATGGTATTAGGTGAGGTTAGATGAGATGATGCACATGATCTAGAGGAAGATACCTAGCTTGATAATAGATTGGTCCTAAAAATATTGTGGTAATTTAAAGAATTCGGGGTAAAGAGACATAGTGTCATCAATTCCCATAGGATGGTTGGATGGAGGATACATGAGAGGACTAAGAGGGAGGGATGGATTTTCCCCAATAAGAGATGTTGCATCACTTTAGGAAACTTGGCCGCATATTTAAAGGAGCTAGTAGATGTCAAAGGAGATGGGGTAAGATCATTAGGAGCAGCGATTATGCCTCAAGGTTGGATAGACGATTGTAGATCGTGTGGGTGAGGGGGATTAACATTGTGGATAACATCGATGAAGAGAGGGGACATCCCTAAAGGAGAAATGGAGTTTGGGGGAGGGATTATGATGAATGATTTAGATGGAGAACCTAACTTATATTCCTTAGGAGGTGAGGATTCAATTGGAGTATTGGACGTGGGCAAGATGGAAGGAAGAGGGTGGTCTTCATGGATGAGAAGGTTATCTTCCACCATTAAATTATGGATGAGAGTTTGGAGGGTCCAACAATGTTCAGTATCATGTCCTCGAGTGTGATGATAAGTACATACAATATTAAGATTGAATAATGAAGGATTTTTTCCATGTGGGTCAAAAGGTTTGATGGGGGAAGAGTGATTACTAAGATTTGAAGTAGGCATTGGAAGATTTCAGTGTAGGACCCAATGGGGGTATTTGAAGAAGAGGTTATAGATGAAGTGGTTCTAGGAATGGTAGATGAAGGTAATAAGGATGATTCACTTTGATGAGGCTTCATGAGAGCCTTTGGTTCAAATTTAAAGTTGGAAGGAGAAGTGGGTATATGTGATTTAGTTTTGATGTCTTGGGATTTAGATGATGTTGAAGAGGGATTAGATCTAGAAGGAGGGTTATATTTCTTGGACTTGGGTTGATTGATGATGGGTGTCTTAGATGAAGGGCCTGGCCCTAAGATGGATGGAGATGCTCCTAAGAGTGATGATGTAACATTGGTTTTCTTAGGATTGGGAGGAGGGAGCTCCAATTTTTGTGAGGATGTGTAAGGGATTTTTGGATGGGTATGCCAAGGCTCTTAGATCTTGGTTGGGATGTTTTACTCTTGGCAGGAATTATTATGATTTCAACCAGGGGGTTTGGATTAGATGATGTGGGTTGTGTTGTAGAGGTAGATATGGAGGATGGAGGGGACTTTTGGATGATATGCTTGATAAGATCAAAAGGGGGTGTAGATGGTATAGGTATTGGATTGATTGGTGTAGGGGTGATTGGTTTTGTAGATGGGGTAAGAATATCATTTGTGGTTATCTTAAGTGGGGGTGTTTGTGTAAGAAATGTTTCAAGGGGTATCATAGATATACATGTAGATTGAGATGTAGATGTAGGTATGGTTATGCTAGTAGATGTGATTGATGTGGAAGTGGGTATAGATGTAGGAATGGTAGGTGTCTGATGAAGAATTGGATATGATAGATTGGGATGTAGTGGTAGTGGGTATGGATGAGATGGTTGTAGATATAGGTGGTGTAGATGTAGTAGTAGGTATATTTGATATAGATGTGGATGAAGGAATAGATGTGATAGGTTGGGATGTGGTAGGTGTAGAGATAGGCATGGATATCAATGGGGTTATTGTTGTAGAAGAAGTTTCTAAAGTAAAGGTAGATGTGGTAGATAATGGGGTAGTGGATGTGGGAAATAATGTAGGCTCTATATTTATGGGAGTTAATTTGTGTGAGCATTAGGTTCATAAGATGTGGGGGTGGAACTTGATTTGTTTTAGAGACATCAAGGGGTTGATTAGGTGATGTGTTAGGATTGTCCACTTGGAGATCCCCCTGATTTATAAGTTTTTGGATGTGATCCTTAAAGTAATGAAACTTATCAAATGTCGTGGCCTTTGACTTGATGATATTTAAAATAATGCCCCTCGTGATACCATACGAGTTTGTTCCACAAGTCATCAATGGGTGGATGGGAGGAAGTTGAATGAGGTGTACTACCATCAACTTGTCAAATATGGAACTATATGATTCCCCAAGGGGGTATAGTTAGGAAGTGGTCTAAGAGCTCTTTGTGGAGGCTCCATGTGGGAAGTGGATGCGGATGAAGATTGAACCAAGATGGTAGCGGAAGTAGATTTGTCACCATGCGTGGAATATTTAGTGAACTCAATTTTTGGTTTGTTTGATTGAAGCTTAAGGTGGCCTTGTTCAAGGGCAAAAAGTTATAGTTTGTAATCCATAGTGAATGCCTCTTCAAAATTCTAAAAATATTAGATTTGAAGAGTTAAAGATATGTGCTTCACACAAGACCATGAGAAGAGTTCAATAATTTTGTTTGTGGAAGGGGAAATGATAGTTGATTAATGATGTTACGCCATTGTGCAACAAAATTTGTGATAGATTCGTCATCAAATTGTCAAATGGCATAGAGGTCGGTAATGGTAATCTTACACGCAATATTAATTGAGAAATGTTCAAGAAATAATTACATCATTTGGGTGAATGTGAATAGTGAGTGTTGTGGGATACTATTATACCAATCTAGTGTGGGACCGACCAATGACATGGGAAATGTGCGAAGCATGAGATCTTGATCGTGGGTGATAAGATAGCATGCATGTCTAAAGGCTCATAGATGTTATTGTGGATCCTCCTTACTATTGAACTTGGAGAATTTTGGAAATTCCCAATGAGGAGGATATGGTTTCATGGGGATAGATGGGTTGATGGGTTCATTGCATATTTTTTCGTATGAAAATTTGGTCTTAGATCCCAAAGTTGCGGCCTCAAGATTAGCCATTCAATTTAACAATTATTTTAAGAGATCATTAGATGGTTGAGATATTGAAGGATGAATTTGAGATGTATATGAGGTGGATGGGTTGGGTTGTTGATATATTTGTAAGTTTGGGGATGTGTTAGTGTTGGTGGAAGTGGTTGATAAGGGGGAATATAATTAAGAGGTTGAGATAAAGCTTGATGTTGAGATATGGGGATGTGGTAAGATTGGTTAAATTGAGTTGGTTGATGTGAAGTAGGGACATTTGATTTATTTTCCATGGGGTTGGTTGGGATATAATTGGTAGGAGGTTGGTACACTTGCATTGGTTAAGGAGGAATGTAATGGTAAGAACCTCGAGGAGGTGGTTGATGGGTTTTCATTGATTTAGATAATTAAGGTTGAGATGTGATTATATTGACATGTGAAGTAGAGATAAGGGGTAATGTTGTGTTATATTGTTTGGATGTAGAAGGAATAAAGTGTGATTCTTGAGATGATTGAATAGGCATACTAGTGATAGTAATAGATGAAGTGGGGATAGTGTTGATATGAGGTAAGTTGGGTAGAATGGGATCCACCAATTGAGTAGATTGAAGGGATTGAGGGATTATGGAGGACTTGCAAAATAGGTAGTCATAAAGGTTGATAGGATTATCATCAAGTATTTCTGAAACTCGAGCATCCACGATGGATAGTGGGAGTTCCAAGAGTCTCCAAAGGAGAAAGAGATGAAGGTGTAGCTAGTCTAGAGGAAATAGACTAAGGAAAATTTGGTTTATAAGGATTGGTTTTAATATCGGGATCACTTTTGATGACATGGTCTTCATGAATAAATACCATAGAAATAAGAGGTTGAGAGACCAAAGGTGTGGTCTCAAGTTCATAATCTTGTTGGGAAGGATCATTGGAAGAAGGGATGTCATTGGATGAGGGTATTTTTGCATTTCCTTGCTTCGAGGAGGAGTGATAACATGCATAAAATAGATAAACATTTGTTTATGTAGTTTATTAACAAACAAATCAAGTAGCAAGTCTTTTATCATCATGATTATGAAAAGAGTTTTAGAAAAGAAAAGAAAAAGTCTCAAAGGGGAACCTAGGAAAATGGTCGATATAAGGTTGGTTTTAGTATGTTTTGGCTTTGGAGTCCTCGATATAATTGAGAACGTACGTGAGGTCCAAATCTGTATAGATTTTATAATGCAGCCATAACACCATGGCGGATTTCCTATTGGGTGATGAAATCCCAATAGTTTCACCTGGTAAGGGATGTTTAGATGTGTGAATTGGTTTGTGTGTGATGAAGTATGTATGAAACATCTTAAACCCCCTAGTTAAACTAGATTTGTAAGAAAGAATGAAAGGGTACTTTTTAGATCCAAAAAAAATATGGAGATTCAATGAGGACAACAAACAAGTGATGCAATGTGATAAAGAAAAAGATATGGGGAGTAAAAACAATGAATACCCAAAACACACTTTTCCTTTTTATCTGATCTTCAAAGCAAGAAAGAAAGCAAAGGAAAATCCAAGAAATCCATGATCCAACACAAGAAAGAAAGTATGATCCAACGCATGTTCCTTCCTTGCAAGGTTAGTGGAAATAAAATAAATAAGATGAAAATTAGAACAAATAACAAGACTCCCCCAAGGTGGGTCCCACTGGCATGCTGAATGTTGACCAAGTTTCCTCATTCCTTCTCAAATTAGTGAACTAGTAATAAAGAAAACAAGTAACTCTAAATATGCAAGGGTTTAAGGTACCTTGAGATGAGATGAATGAATGTAGAAAAGATGAACTCCTCCTCGCTGTAAGCTAGATAATCTACACAACAAAAAAGACTAAGAATAAAAATGGATTAGTAGATAAGATGGAGGGTTTCGACATAAGTCGGTCCCGAGAAGTGTGATCTTCCTAGGATGGATTTCAATCCTCTTATAGATAAAGATAGGATAAAATTGATAATAATGGATCTAGATAATATACAAAACCTGAGATAAAAAGAAAATGAAATGAAAAAATGTAAGGAAAGTATAGATCTGATCAAAATAAATGTAAAGTAAATAAAACATGTACGGTCGATGGAGACACGAGAAGGTGTAGAGGGCAAAAGATGATGGTGACTAGGCTAGATGAGAGGAAACTATACCAAAGAAGGCATGTAAGTTCTTCTTATGACTAGATCTTAACCGATATGGATCATGTAAGTGGATTTGAGATGAAGATAGGAACTGAAAAAAAGAAATTTGGATCTAGATCTGGATGAAAGGATGCAAGAAAATTAGGAAAACTAATGGTAAAGGGTATGAGAACAAGGTTGGTCGACGGTGACCGAGAGGAGATCGACAATGACTGGGGTCTGAGAAAATAGCTCTGGGATGACATAGATGAAGGATGGTGAGATCTAGAAACTATATGGGTACAAAAGCAAAAGATCGACAACAAAGGGTCCGAAAAACAAATAAAATCATGTGGATGAGGTTGTGTCGACAACAATCAAATAGAATCGGTGCACTGGGACTAGTTAGGGCTTGAACAAAAATGGATGGCTGAAATGAAGGCACTCTGTAGATGAAACAGAGTTAAGGGACTTGAGATGGCCAAAGTAGACTTCCTAATGATAGTTGAACCTGCACAAAATGTTAGTGGTAGATATATATGATAATATTGCAAGGAAAACACAAAGTATGTTAATGGTGAAATAATTCTCCCCAAGTCTCCAAAGTTGAGGCACAAGATCTCCAAGAAGACTCCAAGATTTTGAAATTACATCCCTTCTGTTGAATAAGGAGGGGTGGGATGTATTTATAGGGTGAGTGGATGGATGTGGGGGATAGGAAATCATTTAATAAAGGTAGGTGGGAGGTAAAATTATTAAATAAAGGAAAAGGGAGATGAAATTATTAAATGAAGGTGGTGAGAACCTAGGTGAGGATAAATGGAGCATATAGGGAGCATAAATGGTAGTAAAATATTAAATGAGGGTCTAGAGATAATAAATGGGATGTGATTAGGATAATAAATATGATTAGGGATTAATTAAATGGGATTAAGGGTGAATTAAAATAAATTATGGGGAAATAAAATAAATGATGGGATAAAATAAGAAAGTGGGAAATTTGAATAAATGGGATTTATGGAGGAAAGGGGAATTCGAATAGGAAGAGAGATATGCATGTGAATAAATATAATAAAAGGAGAAAACATGGGATGAGGGGTAGCGATACCAAAAATTGGTGTCTACACAAAGTGTTCACAATTTTGAGTGTTCCACGTCCTTATAAGTATTTAATTTGGCATATCACATCACCTATCATAACTTCAAACCAGCCTACATTTCCCAACCCAAAAATGTAACCTTGACAACCTAATCAACCCCAACCTTTACATATACTCGATTTTCTTCCTAGATAGATCTCGTAACACTCATTAATAAAAATCACTTATGATCAAAATCGATAACATTTCCTCCTCAAATTTAAGCTCTGTTACCCAGATATGCATCGTGTGTAATAGCTTTACAATAGTCTTACAAGTGTGACATGTATGGGATACCAATGCACTCACTCAAGTACAAAGTGGAGACTACACATTAGTATGACTACTCATGACCCACAACCTACCTATACACATACACCAAATTGTTAGGTATTATTAGTGCTTACATTACTAAGTTGTAATTTTAGTATTATATTTGTATGTAAAACAAAACTAATTAGTGTTTGTTGGTTTGTTGAGAACAACTCGTGTATAGAGTAAGTAAGGTTGTGTAATTGTGGAGAGTTGTTTTAACAACTCTTTGTAATAGTTTTGGGTGCAATATTTGTGTGCATGGATCCTTATTACAAGGAAATTATATTACTATTCAACTTTATGGCATATTATTGAATTTTTATAAATATTTTACTGTTATTAAATAATTTAAATATCTCGACTAAATTTGTATTTTGTATCGAGCAAAATGTCATGTTTACGTGAAGAATTTTGATCTAAAGTAGAAGATCGTGGGGATATTTCTATTTAGCTTTAGAGTTTACACATATTGGTATAGTCAAAGCACTTGCCATAAGAAGTTAAAAAAATAAAATAGCCCCAAAGAGGAGAACACATCATTCTTAAAATTCCATTAGTGGTAGAAAATCCATGTATGGAGATTGTTAAACACTAGTTCATTATGCATTTATTATCTAAGGTATCATAATTTTCACTCATATAATAATTGGTGTCCAAAATATTTCAATTGCATGCTTTATCAAAAATTTCTTCCATATACATCCATCACCTTGGGAATTCATGTTATTTTTGAGACATATTGTTTTCCAATAGCCAATAGATATAGAGTAATTGTGATCTCAATGACCATGGACATATACACCCTATTGACCTCGTTGTGATCCATGTTTCTGAATTAAAATCAATTGTGTATTGGAATCAAATTCATTTGACATTGGATCCTCTCATCCTTAGCACTTCTCATGACATCAAGATACCTCCCAACATATTGTTTCAATCCCCACAAAGTTAGCCATGAATTTCAAAAGAGGTGTAGTTTTTATTTACCAAATTTGTGTTTTCCATAATTCAAATATCAATTTTTCCCTTAATTTGAAGTGCTTAATAACCAATTTGGCTAGTGATATTTTGGTAAAATCCTTTCAATTACAAGGTTTGTGGGTCAAAACCCAAAAACTATCAATTTCAAAATGAGTAGTGATCTTTCAAGTGCTAGTATGTGTTATACTAAAATGTAATTACATATTACTTTTTTAATATTTGTAATTGTTTGGTAAAGCAAAAATGTTAGAAATATTTGGCGTAAATTGTGTCAAATATGTCTAGGTAAATAATAGGTTGTGATTTTAATAATTTTTACAAACGCATTTTTATTAAAAATTGATGTCATGTGAGTCTATTTGGTTAATTTTCCAAGATGGACATTCTATTGAAAAAACTTTGTGGGTCTCAATTGTCACACATAGAAAGTTAATATATAGAAGTAACTAATGATTTTATTTTTATGGAGGATATAAGATGGAAAAGAGTTAGCACCAATAGAGTCAAGTAAATTAGCAGAATGACAAATTAAATATGATAAATTCAAAGACATTATTGTCCTTTCTCTATCATATTTTGAACTACATTATGCAAACCTTGAAAAAACATCCAAGGTAATGTGGGAAAATGTGAACAAACTATTTGAAGCCAAAGTAGTAAACACAAAGTTTTCTTTAAAACTCTTGTTATTTAGACTCAAAATGTGTGATGGAGTTACAATGACTAGCCACATTAATGATCTAAGATCTCTTATGAGACAACTAGAAGAAGTCAAATCTCTAGTTGATGATGAGGTTGTAAAACTATATTATTTAACAATTTACCTTCCAAATATAGAAATGTTATTTTTACTCTTGGATAGATGCCTTTCCAAACACTAAAAGATATGATTTTAGCTCTCCTATCTAAATAAAAAAGAACTCAAAGGACTCTAAAGGATCTAACTCAGTAGAGTGTGGTATACTCATAAAAATTGTCAAAATCGTTACAAAAACAAGGAGGAAATTGAATGTTTCTATTGTAAGAAAAATGACACATATCTTATAAATGTATAACTTGAGAAAGTGATATTATCAAAGGAGAGATTAAAATAAATAAAGAAATTATGATCATAGAGAAATAACCAAATCATCGAGGAAGAAATAATGAATGATGACAATGGTTACAATTATGAAGACTTATTATATTAAGTAAGCAACATCATTTAGAGGATGGAGGCAATGAAGTAAAGAGGTCAAACAATGACCCTCATCATCTATCAGTGGTAGGGCCACTTGAGATGTAGTGGCATATGTTTCATTTTTTCAATATTTCTTTCCACTATGGTGTGTTGTGTTGATATATTGAGATTTTTTGTTTTGTTTATTTAATGAATAAACCCTTGGTGTGACATTTGGAGAAAGAATAATATTAAAAATAACTTGGCTCTTGGGAATTGAACCATGGATTTTTTCTCACAACTATGACTTTATAATGGTAAAGATATAACTTGATGGTCGTGTGTACCTAGTCAAAGCGGTGCTTTCAGGGGAGCAACATTTGCAAGATATATTTATCTTCTTACGTGTTCACACTAAGGGGAATGTTAGGTATTATTAATTATTACATTAATAATTTGTAATATTAGTGTTATATTTCTATGTAAAAGAATAATAATTAGTGTTAGTTGAGTTGTTGAAAACAACTCGCGTGTAAGTAAGTACAACTATATTATTTTGGAGAGTTGTTTTAAGGACTCTACATAATAGTGTTCATTCTATATTTTTGGGCATGGTTCCTTCTTACAAGGAAATTATATGTCTATATAATTATATGTCATATTATTGAATCGGTTTGGAGAGCTTATTGTTATTAAATTATTTGAATCTTTGATCAAATTTATACTAGCACTAATGACTTTGATAATTATACCATGTATAATTAATTATCATATTTTGATAATGATTTAACCATAAATCCTACTACAAACTTAAAACATATCATAAGTACAGTCATTTATATGAGAAATTTACATGATCATCCTATTGAATAGTTCATAAGATAAAAATCATATGCTCATCTTATTTACTTGAATATATAGTATTACACATATCCACTTTTTGAACAATAATCTTTTGCATTGAAACCAATGGTTTTCACTATATTTCACATTGTCCGTTATTGTAACACCTAATTTTTATATTAAAAGTTAAGTATTACCCTATGATGCAACACATTTAAATAATTTGAGGTGATTTATGAGGGAATAATAGTTACCTAAAGCCCCTCCTCATTCTTCTATTATACATTGCATAAGGCCTAGGGCCCCTTATGTGTTTAATTTCAATTTTATCATGTGTGTTCAATTATTCCAATAAAAATCCTAGACCTATGTGTGACTTGATTTATTATTACATACACTTTAATAAGAAATCATGTTTCTACATTACTACTTTAATATATTATACAATAATGATAATTTATTCCCTAATACAAACAATCATAAATCATGTTACTCGTTATTTTTTCAACAATTTTAAAAACTATGAATTGATATATTACAATTAGGATTTTAGGGTTAAAGAGAGGAAATAGATCATATAGATAAAGTATGTGATAAATTTATTAGGATGTGTAAAGAACAATGTTAAGGTGTCACCAAGTTGATCAAAAATATCTTGAAATGGAATTGAGTATAAGTCGTTTGTGTGAAGCAGGACATCTTCGAATGAAAATCATCTTAAGATTATGAACCTATATTTTGGAAATGTGTAAATAATTTAGTCACTATAATCTTATTTCATTATTTCTAGAGATATAATTTATGGGTTTTCATACGTGTGATTCATTTTTTATGTTGATATATAGATTCTTCTTATCTTAAAACCCTATTCCATGTACTTGAGACCTAAAATTGGTTAACAACAATTGGGTTAGATTAACTCACCACGCCCACCGATTGATTAAACTAAAATGTAAATATGATAGCTTAATCTAATGTTATAGGAGCTTGAGTAAAATAACTGAATAATGAAATACTAAAATAATACTCAAGCAAACCAAGCAATGAAATATAGAAAACCCAAGTACAAATAGGGTTAAAAATGCCTTAGTTGATTTAGAGAAGTCTTGGGACTATGTCGCGGTGGAGACAAAGTTGAACAGGAGGAGGAAACCGTCACACAAGAGCTAGAGAAAATGTAGATATGAGTTGTCTGGATGGAGTGGGGCACTGAAAAAGTTATTAGGGCACAGGGGTACCATGGTATGAGATTTAGGTGCCCTAGTCTATGGAAATGACTAGAAAACCTCCTTTGAGGTGTCGTTGAATGTTTTCCTATGTTCACTTCCTATCACGTCAATTTCATTGTATGATTTTCAAGCACCGATAAATCTGCAATAGAAGAATCACCCGCAAAACCCCGGATAAAAAATAAAAACACTAAAAAAGAAAGATGCATATGAAGGGGTCAGACTATCCTCTTTGCCAAATTGATGGACTTATCACCGATCATTATACTACATCTCAAACTCAATGCGTTTTGTGTGTGTGGAATTTTTCCCTAGGTGCTCTTGTAGGAGAGTTATACTTTGTGAGTAACAAACAATATCTAGATGTAGAATGTAAATAATGTGTGCATGGAATAGAATAAACTCCCTCCTATAAAGTGTGATGCGAATAACCAACCTTTGTCCCTTGTGATGGAGCTAGATGGATGCAAATGGAGTAGTAGAAGCCTTTGATGGATGCAACCTTAGGTGGTGATACTAGTGCTTAGTGTTTAGTCCCTTATTATGGTCACATAAATTTATATTTATATGGTTCTCTTACTTGAATTTTGTAATTAACCCCAAAAATGATGACCACTAAAAATATAAGAAGCTCAAATGGCTAGAAAGTGCCCAAAAAGTGAGAGGAAATTACAAAGAGGGTCGGGGGGCACCCGGAGGGGATCGGGGCACCTAGGGTAACCTTGTCCTAGCTAGGTGTCCCAATAAGAAATAGGGAAAACATAGTATAAAAGTACGGACTGGGAAAGTATGGGTGCATGATCGAAAGTAGTAACAGAAAACAATGCAAGATGACCAAATACATGGGTTAATTAGTACTCTTTTTACTTAAGAACCATATGAATAGTAATATGAAACCGAGACTAAATAATTACTTAAAGTTTGTGATATTTTGTCTACATTTTCCCCCACTTTATGTTGGTTATTAGAATGCTCGGTAACATAAAGTAGATAGATATGCGTGCACTGATATCCATATAGAATGATGTAGAAAATGTGTCGAGGGACTAGACAAAGCATGGAGTGACAAAAAGGTGGAGCGTGGAGACTAAGGATGTAAAAGTTTAAAAGTAATGAGGGTGAACCTAGGTTAGAAGCACATGTGTAGATGCCAATGTGTGATGTACCTATAAGTTAGTGTCAATGTGTGTGATGCCGAGTGATGTTTTTGTTGTTGTTGATTGATTTCTTCCCATACAGATGGAACTGTAAAAGAGAAGATGATCAAGTAGTCAAATACACATGTATATATGTAAAACCACATGTATATATGTAAAAATCATGTAATAAAAGTATGAAAATTAAAAAATAACATGTGCACTTGATCCGTGATGAGAAAAAAGGTGTAGAAAGGATCATGTTGATGTCATGTGAGTTTTTTGGGTGATCTCATGCCATTGGCTGAAGAAGTGTAGGGAGGAAAGTCTAATTTATCCTCCAACATGTAAGTACTTCCAAAACTAAAGAAATATCTATATTATCTAGTTTTTTGGGTGATCTGATGCCACCGACTGAAGTTTTATAGAGAGGAAGGTCTAGTTTATACTCTAACTACTCCCCAGAATGTTAAGGACAATTTACCCTATAAAATCTGTTGTGTATGGAGTTTTGTAGACTGTTTTGAACCCACTCATTGTGTAACCCATTGTGTCATGGACAAAAATGAATTATACTGGTATTGTGTGTAAACTCAAATGATTCCCCCCTCTTTGGGGCACATGCGACATCACAAATAGGAGAATGCTACCCAAAAGAGGACCAACTACTGAAACTAAGCCCTGCAGGGGGAGGGGATGTGTTTGGTAGAAACCCAAGCACATGTAAACAAGTGGCTAGGAAACAAGTGTTAGTACAAATAAGCATGCATGTAGAGAACAAGTATAAGCTACAAAGACAATGTGTAAGCTAAGACACAAGATGATAATGTAAACATCCAAGAAGACACTTTGTAGAGTCTGCAAAAAGTAGGTTCAGTAAACATGGGACACAACTCACGATGTTGCAAGACACTCAAGGTTGTAGTGGGTGCATAAAAATAAACAATTGTGCACAAAAACAAAGGTAAAATCTTGCATACAATGGAAAATATATACAAACAAGAATAAACATCAGTAATAAAGAACCATTGTGGCAAGCAATCAAAACAAATGTTGCACATGAAGTATCCGTTATAGCGCTAGAAAGATAAAATGTATATAAAAAGCATGTATAACCAAGAAATTAAAGTGTTAAGTACAACATGAAACAATAACACCTACAAAGTGTATGAAAGTGGATGCCCCTGTAGTAGGTATTACACCAAGCATTCATGCTACATGTAATGGACATGTATAATCTGCGATCAAAACTAGAAATCAAGTGAACGTGCATGTGTGTATGATAAAGATAATGACATACAAGATATCTATCTAGCACATGGAATAAAATGAACATGTACAAGTAGATGAAACCAAGATGAAAAATGTTGTGGATGGATGGAATGGAATGTAGTATGAATAATAGGAGCCGCGTGCCCGAGTGAATTGAATTGTATGTAGTGAGGTCCATTTTTTCCCCCCTTAGCAGTCAAGAATGAATTATAAACTGATATAAATGTTTCCAAATGGTATAGGAAATGCGAGAGAAGTGTTTTATGTGTCTAAAGTATCACCAATAGAGTCAAGCCAAGATTACCTAGGTTTTAGTGGAGAAGAGAAATGAGTACACGATAGATAGAATATAAGCTAGAAGAAACATAAACCATAAGTAGCAGTAATAATGATGAATCCATAATATAGATGAGGATGGTGAGTAGGAGGATAGAGGTCCTCAAAAGCAAAACCGAGTCGAGTTAGACCATCATGTGAACATATAGTGACATCACAAGTATGATCAAATGGAATATGTTCCGACATGAATCATTCATGAAAATCATGCATGTAAATGGCGTGCATGTTGATAGAGGTGGTGCATATGAAGGTGTAGGGGATAGAGATTTTCAATAGACTGGATAGGCCCCCAATAAATAATCATAGCAGTAGTAGTATCATGTGGAGGAGATGGTGTAGAAGAAACATTATCTATCGCAAAAAATAACACCTTCCATTAGTTTCAAATGAGGTGATTTGTCCATAGGTTGAGGATCATACGTGGTATCAGTGCGTGGAGTAGGAAGAGTAGTATTAGGATCTCGGTCACAATATTTTCAATGCCTTCATGTATGAATTTAACACAATGATGTATAGTAGAAGCAATGGCTTGCATGGCATGGAGCCATGGTCTACCAAGCAAATAGTTATAGGAGATTGGAAAGTTGATGAAAAAGAACACAATGTTAATAGTTTTGGCCCTACGGTGATAGTTAATGTAATGTGACCAATGCATGGACAAATATAACTATCATATGAACGTTGTGAAAGATAATATGGATTAACATCATGAGCAGAAAGACCTATATTTTCAATGAATTCCATGGGACATAAGTTGAGTTTAGATCCATTGTTAATTAAAGTACACTTCACACCAACATTGTAAATGTAAATCATGATATGTAAAGGTGGGTCATTGTCAAAGATGTTAAGATCAGCAAAAGGATTAGATTTTAATGCTATGTGTTGAGAAAATGCATCAACAAATGAATGATAGACCAAGTTTGGATGCATATCTATAAGAATGCGAGTAAGTAGAAGAAGATATTAGACTCTACGCCTTAAATCGAGTTTGAAAATAATTAATCATTGATTGAGATACTCATGATGACTATACTCTAGGATGAAAAGGAAATAATAAGAATCAAATAAGCGTGAAGATCGAGTACGGGTTCACCAAAATGATTAAACTAAAATGTAAATATGATATCCTAATTTGATGCTTATAGGCGTAGTAAAATAACTGAATAATAAAACAATGAAATACTGAAATAATACCCAAGAAAACTAAGAAATGAAATATAGAAACCCTAAGTACAAAGAGGGTTAGAAAGGCCTTAGCTGATTCGAAGAAGTTTTGAGATCGTGTCACGGTGGAGACCCACTAAACAGAGGAGGAAAATGTCACACAAGAGCTTAAGAAAATGCAAATATGAGTTGTTTGGTTGGTGGAGTGATTGGAAAAGGCGTTAGGCGCCGGGGCACCCCGGGTCTCGAGATATGGGCACCCTGGTCTACGGAAATGACCAGAAAACCTCCTTTGAGGTGTCGTTGAATGTTCTCCTATATTCACTTCCTATCGCGTGAATGTCATTGTATGATCTCCAAAGCACTAATAAAATTGCAATAGAAGAATCACCTACAAAACCCCAGATAAAACATCAAAACTCTAAAAAATAAAGATACATATAAAGGGGTTGACTTATCCTCAGCTACCAAATTAATGGACTTATCACTGAGCGTTGCACTACATCTCATACCCAATGTAGTTATGTGTGTGTGTGGATTTTTCCCTAGGTGCTCTTGTGCAAGTCGCACTTTGTGAGTAACTAGCAATAGCTAGATGTAGAATGTAAATAATGTGTGCATGGAATATAATAAACTACCCTCCTATGAAATGTGATGTAAAATAACCAACCTTTGTCCCTTGTGATGGAGCTCGATTGATGCAAATGGATTAGTAGAAGTCTTTGATGGATGCAACCTTAGATGGTGATACTAGTGCTTAGTGTTTGGTCCCTCATTATGGTCACATAACTTTATATTTATATGGTTATTTTGCTTGAATTTCATAATTAACCCGAGAAGGAAAACCACCAAAAACATAAGAAGCTCAAATGGATATAAAGTGCCTAAAAAGTGAGAGGAAAATGCAAAGAGTATCGGGAACCCAAAGGGGACTAGGGCACCTGGGGCGCCCCAATAAGAAATAGGGAAAATGTAATATAAAAGTAAAAACTGGGAAAGTATGGGTGCAAGATCGAAAGTAGCAACAAAAAACAATGTGAGATGGTCAAATACATGGGTTAATTAGTACTCTTTTCACTTAAGAACCATATGAATAGTAGTATCAAACCAAGACTAAATAATTACCCAAAGTGCATGATCTTGTGTCTACACTAATGTAAGGAGTATTGTGTTACGTACCACTAATATGAAAAGGTACCAATCCACATATAGTTTTCCAAAACCTATGATGAGATACATGTGATATATAATAAATAAATAAATATGGATCCTTGATCTAATGCTCATACATATCAACACACACTTATACTTCAAATTTCTCTCATGGTTCATATGAGGAAGGAATATACATGACTTCATATTTAATTAGATTATTATTGTGATGGTTTATCTAAGGGATATAATAATTAAATTCTTTATTTTGAACTTTATAATATTCCTAGATACTCCTAACATCTTAGGGTGCGCGTGTATTAATATTTTAACATTTACATGATTTCCTACTCCATCGACCCAATGGTACCACCCATGCAAGCTAAATTAGCCACCCTATTGAGAAATCGATGTTAAAAGTGTAAGGGATTTGTTTCTTGAGGTTGTAAATGTTTATGTATGAACCTATTATGGACATATGAACTTGTCATTGGTATGAATGGAATCATGCTCAAGATAAGAAATAATATGGTTAGATGTTATATAATATATTCAATAATTCGTGAGGAGATGATTAACCCAAAAAAAGTTTGAACATGATGCATATTCAAATTATTAACTAATCGTTAACATTTAGATTTGAACATGCATATAGAAAATTAAAATATAGATCACTTATAACATGTGTTAAATATAATAAAACATGAGAATATAAGTGTAATTATATTTGATATTATTACAGAGGTTTATCTAGGTGTAACAAAGGGATGAACTAGCAAGAAATATCCCACAAATGTTTTCTCTTTGATTATAGAACTATATTGTACACATGGACAATGTATGATGAGATAAGATGGATCCCCACTTGACTTATAATATTGGGGATAAAATTTAGGCCTACACATATGATTTAGATATTAAATATGCTCAAGGAGTACAAGGGTCACAATTATAGAGGATAATAACCTTAAACCTACTATATATTTACAAGTTTAGAAGGCATATATCTAAAATAATGATAGGTATCCTACCAAAATTCAGAGAATATATAGGTAAATAGGTGGGTAAATCAAATGGGCATAAAATAAGTAAGACAAAACAATAGACTAAATAAAACACACATCTACTATAATCTAAAGAAATGAATGATTAACCATCCATATAATAAACATAAGAATAAGGGCTATAAATACTTATCTTGGTGTGATTTTTGATGCATTTATCCTCCCAAAGGCAATAACACCGAGAACGAATCACTATGCGTGGAGAAGGGGAAGCATAAGAATAATACATCTAAGTCCTATCTCACTATGGTAACCAAAATGTAAAATGAGAAGCCCAAAAACCTCAAATATAACAAGTAAATGTGATTTTTTTATAAATTTTTAATGTGCCTACGTGATGTGATGATTTTATACTAAAATGAAAAGATGAGTATATATATGATTATATTTGAAATGCGATCAATAGGATTGACCATGGTCAATCCTTTTAGTGGTAAAAATAAAAATCTTGATACAATTGACCGTGGTTGATCCCATCATATCCGGGAAAACCTAGAGTCAACGGTGTTAAAAAAGGGGGAATGGAATCCAAATACATAATGGATATGTAACAAAGTTACAGGATGGCTAGAAATAATGAGAAGACTAGGAATGAGCATAAACAAGTGGACATAAAGATGGTAACATATGAATGAGAGGAGGAAAAAAGTAAGGATAAGGTAATTATGGTATAAAGGATATTATAGTGATATCTTTCCAAAGTGTTGTGTTTTATCCCATGAATAATTCCAATAACCCCGATTAAATAAATCCCCTTAAGGCACCAGTTCAAGAGTATAATACATCACCTACACAAGAGAAAATATTAACAAGCATAAAAAAATGAGGTTTATATGTATGCCCAAACTGAAAAATCATCACATTTCATAATAATAAAACATGAGATGGTCTTTGAAAAAATAATAATGAAAGCCCTAAAATCAAAGCACATGTTGAAAGTGATTTAATAATTTAAGTGAAGTAAAGAAAAATGAACTCCGCTAAATGAAATATACTTATCTTATACTTACCTTTCAAAGTGTCACTCAACTTTCTTGTGGTGGGCACATTTGTTTCTTGTAACCATAAAGATACAATGATAAAAATAAACATTATAATACGATTAGTAAAATAACACATAAACAATCTACCTAGGAGACCATAGGAATGATAAAACAAAGTTCTAAAATGTGGAAAGTGGGATGTGAAAAATGATGTTTTTTTATGAAAAATTTGGAATACATGTGAAATATGTCAAAAGGGTCATCTTTCCACCACAGTCATGGAATAACTTACAAAATATTTTTAGTTTTTTTTTTTCTAAATATGAATGATTGAAAATCAGGGTAAAATGCATTGAAATTGGAGTAGGAAATCTATAAATAATAAGAAAGATAATTTGTTTGTCACTTTTCTATTTTGAGATTTTAGATATTCAAAGTGTGGAAGTGACTATTTTATGTTATTTTAGTAAATGGAAAGAGTATGAGGAGGCATTCAAGGTTGATGTTATAGAGCAAGCAATGGTTTAAATCTTAAATTAGGTTCTTTATTTAATTTGTGAAAGGTAAGTTAGTGCAAAAATGGTTATTTGAGTCATGAGGAAAATATGGCTAGTGGATTAAATCGAAACAAGAGTATAATGGAAGCTTATGATTAAATTCGGTGGGTTTAGTAACATTTTAATTATTAAATTCATTAATTCTATATATGGAATATTAAGTGTTAGGGAGTGTCACACACCCATGATTTTGATAAGATCGGCCAAAATAGAGTGACCAATTTGTAGGATGGATGATGGCATTAAGAAGATGTTATCATTTCAAACGGTGTCTATAAGTAGATGGATGATTGTGTTAGAAAAGAGAAAAATGTTATAGTGTATGATTATGTAGGATAATATGGTTAATTATGTAAGGTAAGTTAGGAAAATGTATATAATGGCCAATTATGTAGGCTAGCATGGCCAATTTTGTAGGAAATATGTTACAATTTTTTAATGATTTTGATTTTTTTATTTAATTGAGATTTAATGGGTGTTTATTGTTTGATGTTTTGTAGATTTCATATAGGGTCTAACTATGGAGATATATGTATGTGCCATGGTTGTCATATTTTTGAGAGGGTGGTGGCACAAGATGTTTCATTATTACATTATCTTGGTTTTGGGGGATTATATTGATGGTTTAGATCCCATTGGATCCTAATATGATATATATGTTCTTAAAGAAATGGGAGTTTAGGTCTAACACATTTAAGTGGAGAATCGTAGGGCATACTTTAGAGGTTGAAATTACCTTACAAGATGTTCATTCCATATTCAAGTTTCTTATTTAAGGGTAGAGGATATTTTTGATGTTTCATCTAGTACAACAAAGAAGAGATCCCTAGCTCAATAGGTGATATGTAGTGATAAGTACCATCCTAGAACATTGATGTCATGACTGAGTGCTATTTTTTCTACATGGATTCAAGATATCTTGAAGGCCATGATAGGGATGGTTATGGTCAAGATCAAATGTGATAGTAGGAAGATCCTCAAGGGTGGAAATTTTTGATGTCCCACATTGTTGGAAGAGGTTAAAGTTTTAAGGATTAATATCACCTTTCATTTTATAAATATCCCCTAGGTGTGTGAACTTAAAAAAATTAGTAGGTAAACAATTTGACTGCATGCATGTGGTGGGTCCATGGTCAACCTAGGAGGATATTATAAGACAAGGGGAAGTTAAAGGTCATGAATTTGACACGATGATGTAAGAAGGCACGGTAATATGTAACCCGATGCTACCCATAGGAGAATCTATGTTCATAACATTGACAGTGCTCTAAGTGGTTTTAACATTATTAATGTAATATCCAAGTGCTCTAATGAAATAAAGAGAAGAAAAAAGTATCGTAACCTTCATCTATGATGACTAGATTAAATTTCATGTGGTTAATTTGAACAAAAAATTAGAAAGGGGAGGATTGTTTGCATGAAAGAAAATATCATCAAGAATCATGGAATCAAGAGGGGAGTGAATGCATGAATAATTATCAGTAGAAATAATAGTTTGGATGGATAGTAATTCACATCGTCATAGGATAATCTATTTTGAACCATATAAGGTAGGATAATGCCTAAAAGTGGGTGGATGAGGATATTCATGTAGCTAATATGGCTAACATGAAGCACTCACAATGCCTAGGTGAGGTATGAATAAACCTAAGGAATGGGATTTGAATTGGGAGGTTAGATAATTCTTCGAGGGAACCCATATATTTAGGGATGGATTGTACAATAATGTGAACCTATGGGATATCAATGTGAAAAGGTTATGAAGGTATGGGGCTAGAAGATTTCTCAATTTTTATTATTATTTTAGAACAACCATACAAGAATGCTTATGGTAGAAGAGTCTATATAAGGAATGATGGCATGGGCATAAAAAGGGTTGGATCAGATGGAATCATTCATGTAGGTTCATAAGGTATGATGGAGGTTATAATGGAATAAAATATGGAGGAAGATATAGATGTGATTAACCATGAAAAGTAATTTACACAAGGGTTGATGGCATTGGTTTACACAACATAATTGGGATTATATGCGTTTTCATCTAATGGTTGATTGGAGGATATATATATATATATATATATATATATATATATATATATATATATATATATATATATATATATATATATATATATATGGTTTTGTAAATTTTAGGTTGAATAGAAGAAGGATATGAAGGCTTGATGTAAGTAATGATACATTTGGTATATTTTATGTTATCTATGTTTTTGTAGGCATATTAGTATAAAGATATAAAGTATCAACAACACTAGTGAAAGAGTAATTATTCTAAGTAATATTTGAAGTAGGTTATTCATATTTAGAGTGATCTAAAGTGGATCATTTTAGATTTTAATATGTTCATTGGCCTGATGAACTACGTCATGTTGATCATGTTTTTGGGATTTATCATGTGCCTTGATAGCTTAATATAAACTTTCCCAAATGATGTATTCATGTTCAAAGTTAGAAACAAGGAGAAAGGTATAGGTGAAGGATAAAAGGGCATGGAAGTTTTCATAAGAGTGGCCCCAATTAGCATGTCACCAAAAAAAAATTCATCATACCACCGAGGAAAAGGTCAAGAGGTGTCCACAACCATGCTAAATGGTCACAATAATTTTTTTGAAATTATCCTTAGAAAATGTTTGTGATATTCACTATGGGATGAATAATGTGAGTAAGAACCCCTTGTGGTTTAGGAGTTGTGTGATCAATAATATAGATGGTATTATTAAAATTATTTCCTTGAGGAAGAGTTTTTGTGACTATATAATCTATGGTATTCTAATTTCTAGGATGCGTGAGAGTATGTACATTCTTACATAGTTTCGCTATATTTTAAAATTCCATGACGAGATAGTCTTGGAATTTGGATTACTCAAATGATTCTTCTAAAGTGGTAGGAGAAACAGATCTCACCTTATATTATAGACAAAGATTGAGGGCAATAATTAATATTTGAAACAAACTCTCACCATGGATGTTATATGTATCCTTAGTGGATAATTTTTCCATCTTTTAATGAAATCTTATGTAGATTAATTGAAAACTTGTTGGAAATTAACAAAGGTGTTGATGTTATTTTTAGGAAGATTGTGGTTTTGTAATTCATTCACAATAGTGGTAACTAGGCTTTCAAGGTCAAAAATATATTTGGATGGAAGATTTTCATACCAATCTATAGCATCCCTTGTAAGGGTTTTGGCCAAGAGCTTGGTGCATGCATAAGAATTGGATTTGACCTGATCCTTACAAAGGTTACAAAATTATTTTTATGAAGGGTATGGTTGTTAGATCCATCATAGGAAATGTAAGGTGTGATTCCTCTAATTTTCATCTCTCTTTGAATAACTTGGAGGACTTTTTTGAGGATAAGCGGTTGGGTATTAGTTTCTCCGTTTATACCAATAAAAAGGGGTGGGAATGTATTGGTTTGTTGTGCCCTAAGATACCATTTGTTTTCAGTATGTGAGTTTAGATACATTGTTTTTTATGTATAGATTTTGATTGGTTATTGTATTTTATTGTTGGCCTAAAAACTCAAAAAAATTTAATGATTAGATAAGTAGAATCATTGGATGAAAGAGTAGTATTGTTTTTGGAAGGATGAACATTATTTCCACTTATTGTACATTATTTCAATGTTGTTTTCATTGATGTCAAATGGGGTATAGGTGGAATAGGTGTTTTCATGAGGTGTCATTCATCAAATAAGATGAAGGTTGACTAGTAGTGAGTTGTCTTGGTGTCTTGAAGTGTTGCTTTGGTGAAATGTCATGGTGTCTAGGTGCATATGCATGTTATTTGCATTTATGAATGGGATTCACGAGTTGTATGAACGTTGGTATGATGTATAACTTGTTCAATATGATGTTTCAAACATGTTATTGATTATGTAAGATGTTGACAAAGTCAGTTCACTTGAGACATGTGTTAGAACAAGTCTAAATAGGCCTAATTCTAGACCTAGCTCATATTAGATGGCATGGTAGCTTGAAGTATGAGGTAGAGAAGGTTAGTGAAATAATTTAAGGATTGTTTTGAGGTTATTGGCCATGTGTGGAAGATGTCAAAATTCATTATTCAGGTTCATTGATGAAGGTCGTTTGAAGCAAGAACATTGAAGATAATGCAAGAAAGCATGGGTAAGTCATGATGGATGGATATTTTTAGAAGTATGCATGCATAAATGGGAGTTGGATAACATCAAGGAGGTTGTTATAGTGTTATGGTCCAAGTTTCAAGTCAGTAGGATGAAGACAAAACTTGAAAATTCATTTTGAGCTCTACCAAGCTCTCAAAACTATCTTTCCCAACTCGATGGTCAATTTCGATGCTCACCCACATGTGTTTTCTTTTCATGGAGGTATAATATTTTGGATGATGTTAGGAAATGGATATAATAATGTTCAACAAGAAGAATGAGATTAAATGGACATCATACATTTATGAATGATTATTAAGAAGTTAAATAGGTCTAAACCCTCCCTAAACCCTAGTCTTAGAGCGATAGAAAAAATATGCAAGGTATAGCCATGAAATAAATCAGGAATAATAATTTGATGACTTATGGGTGTAGAGGATTCATTAGATCTCCTATTGGTGTCATTTTCATGCTTTATGTATGCTTGTAAAGTATAAATAAACCCTAGTTCTATGGAGATTTATAGGTACAATGATGAGTTGTAGGTTTTATTGAGTGAAACCAATTTATTCTTAGATATTGGGATGTTTACTAAGTGGTCATGAATATGTTTGGATAGGTTCTATAGAGAAAATTTATGAAACAAGTCTTCCAAGTGTACCTACTACTTTTTTTGTCTAAAGGGCTAAAACTAGTCTTGTAGGTCTTAGTTGGTTGTTGATGTTTTTAATGTTGTTGTAGTGTTCTTTGGACATGAAGATATTTTAGAGGTTTGATATGAAGCATGTAAGTGCATAGTTTTATCAGGTAATATGTTTTTCATGATAATTCATAATGGCCTAATCAACCCTATTAGCCTTTCCAAGAAGGTGGTGTGGAATAGATGTGTAAGTGTGATTCTCTTCATGTGAGATATGCATGTTAGTTCTTAAGGAGGTATGTCAGGTCCCTGGTGACATTTTCCAAGTGGTGGAAGTGCCTAGAAGTGGAGTTTTAAGTGTTGGAGGATGTTGAGCTCAAGACATGTTCTTGAGTCCTTGTAACATGTTTGAGTAGTTTCAGAGATGCATGCTTTTGGGGTCTTGTGCCTTGATTTGAAGGTTTCCATGATTTTCACGAGTTATCTAATATTAATAAATTTCTATTGATGTGTCATTTGTTGATTGGTGGAGATTTTTATAGGTGAAATTTCTCATTCTTGGGGATTGAAATTTAGGTTCTTGAGACCTAATGAGGTGTGTTTGTTTCTTGGTGTGTTCCATGATGATAATGAAATTTGCAGAGGTGAATGAGCTTGTTGATGATGTTGAGAGGTTGTTAATGATGTGTGTAGAGTTGTTTGGTCCTTTTGGTGTTGTTTCATGTGTTTTAAGTTCATAATTTTACCGTTGGGTGTGAAGATAGTGTTTTAGGCCTAATTAAGAAGCATTGTACAATTTTATGTGTGTAAGGCCTATGCCGACCTATTTGTTATCTTAAAAGGATTTATATGGATGTGTGGAGTATGTTTTACGTTGTTCACAATTGACCTTAATGGTATTAGCTGACTTATATGAGATGATTCATGTATAAATGTAAATGTGTAAAGCTCATTTGAGCTAGGCTAGTGGATGGAGATGTGAGTGAGCTAAAGGAGAATGTGAAAGAGTTATAAGGGCTCTAGGGAATAAATGAAAAGATGAATAAAGATTTGAGAAGAGTTGATGGTTAGGAGTTTAAGGTTATTAGACCTAATTAGCATATGAAGGTGCATTTATGAACAAGGAAGGAAAGAAAGAAGTTTGAGAGAGTTTTGAGTGGATGGAGTTGAACAAGTGATCACAATCAGTTGTTGGAGCAACAATTACTTCAAGTGATCATCATTGCAGGTGGTTGAGTTGGTGTTTGGTCATCTTAGGGGTTGTATCCTCCTTGTAGAGTTGGTTCTCTACTAAATAGGGGTTGGTGCTCCTTGTAGGGTTGGTGCCCTACTAAACTAGGGGTTGGTACTCCTTGTGGGGTTGGTGCCTCACTAAAAAAATCTCTTGTGATGTGTAATATTCATGAGAGTCCTTTGTATTAAGTAATATATGCATAGGTTCAATGGTTTTTCTTCCCCTTGAGGGTTTCCCACTTTAAATATGGTGTTTATGTGTTCTCTCTTGTTTCATGTACTTGTGGATGGTTGTTACACACTTAATAATCTCACATTGATTATGTATGTTGAATGGATTCTTTGAATGATGTATGCAAGTTAAGGTAAATGAAGTAAAAGTTTTAATTGACTGATTCACCCCCTCTCTCAGTCATTGTGCTTCCAACACTACTTGTAAGATAATTTGTGAGATTAATATATGATTCTAACTTGATGGAAAGGTCATCCTAAATATGTTTCTATAGCATTTCAAGTACTTCACCTATAAACTCAAGGAATTTTTGAATAATTTTTTGGATAATAAGAGGATAATCGAGAATCGGGAATATCATTTTACTCACATTTCTCTTCTAGATCAAAGACAATATTATGAGTAATAGACGTCTCACCTAGTGTTCATATTATGGTTTGTTTACTTTTGTTTCTTGTTGTTTACAACTCCTATATCTAAGAAAATAGTATAATGAGGGATGCACCTAGGATAAGTATCAATTTTTTTGTTAATGATAATGTATAGGTACTAGTTAGAGGAAAATCAATATAACAACTATTCATATACTCTATGGATGAAGGTTTATGAGTAATGAATGAATTAAAATGAGGATATAGAAAAATAATTCTCATGGGATCAATTGTATAGATATAATTACACGGGGGTTGATTACATTAGGTGAAAAATTGAGAAATAAAATATAGATTAAATTTGATTGACGGTGTAGAAATTTATACAATGGCTAATGACATTAGGAGTGGTTATAATGTGAGTTATAGATAATACACTAATAGGATCATATGTGCATATTCTATACAAGGCCTATGATATAAATTTACGGGAACTAATCACAAATGACATTGTGCCAAGGGACCAGGGATATAAGGATAACATGAAAGGAAACTACACTAAAAGGTGATAGCACTAGAAAAGAGGGATGAACACTATCTGTTTTGAGTGAAAATGAAGGGAAATGCGTGAAAGAAGGCTAGGCACATGTAACACAACTTAAAACATATTTACCAGATCAGTTTCATGGAACACAACTAAATAAGGAGCTGTAACAAGGACATGAAATGGCACAACAGCACACAATGCAAAAGAAAAGGAAAGAAGAAGGAATACAAACATGTTAGGATAGAGAATAGTCACAAAATGATGCTTTTATTACTTCAAAAATGCACAGAGTTATTACAATGGTGAAAAAGAGGCCGATATCCACATGCAAGAGCCAGATCTAGAGGTTGCAACTCAAAATACAGAAAATATGAAGTCCTTAGCAAAGTGTGTAAGGATCAAAGTGTCCAACATTAATAATGAGCCCAACTCTTACATTTATAGATGAATCCATGAAGAAGAAGAAAGAAGAAGGAGGAAAATCTGAATTTGAAATGCAACCACCAATAAGAAGCATTCAATGCCTACAAAATCCACCTACAAATCTGTCAAATGCACTTCCCAAGTCTATTTGGCATGTTGAAGAAGGAAGGAGGGTGGATCATATCAAATCGGGTGGTTGGAGAAATTAGATCTACTCATTAATGCTTAGAAAGATGTTTTCCCATTTCTCACCTACCAGATCCCCAAGAATTTGAATTTGAATGTCTAGCACTATAGTAGCCTATGTCAGCAGCTATCTGACAAGTCTAGTGTGTGCCGATCGGAGCTCTCTGTAAAAAATATATGGTTGTCAAGAAGTTTTTTTAGAGTCGTCGGTGCACAAAACATGTGGCACACGTGGATTGGTTGAAAGGATGGCCAACTATGTGCAAATGTTTTATCATTTTCTACCACATGTGTCACTCATTTGATTTTTACAAGGATTGATGCCCCTGTTGGTGCACTTTGACTAGTCACATGTGGCACACTCAAGCATGTTAGAGGATGACTTGGCATGGAAAGGCACAAGGAGGGTGCAAAGATATGTGCATGGAAGAAAGGGTGAAGGAAGAAGAAGGAGAAAAGGTGCATGTAATGCATGTGTGGGGAAATGAGGAAAACTGGTGAGACAGAGAATGCATGGTCAAAGGTGCAACTATTACAAAGTAATGTGTGGGGGTGCGTGAAGGGATAGGGACTTAGCTGATTGAAGCAAGTGCAAGTGCATGTGCATGCATGGTGAAAGTTGCTACTAGGAAGAAGGTGAATGCGAGAGGATGCATGCAAGGGGAGGAATGAAAAAGAGGAAAAGGAAAAAATGGAAGGGGAGAAGGGGGAAGGGGGAAATGAGGAAAAGCAACACGTGAGGAAATGCAACCAAGGGAATGTGCCAAGTGAAACTTGAGTGCACAACCTTGCAATGAAGAGCTCAGAGCTAGAAGATGTATACAAGTTGTCCAAATAACTAGGAGAGTTATTTGGATAATAGTTTTGGTGAACTTTTGGGGCCATCTTACCTGCTAGATGAAGGAGATCAGTAGCCTAGAGCATCCATTGGGCATGGAGTCTATTATGTAATCATGAAATTTTGATTTGTAACTTTGAAGAACTACCCCTGAAGTCACTTGAAGGATCATTTCTTGACTCTATTTTGAATCCTGTAAGCTACTGAAAAATTGTTAGAAGAAGATCGGCATCTGGAAGCAAAAAAAAGAGCAGTGTGCACAAGAAGCACGCGAGAAGAAAGAACTATGTAAAAAAAAATGTGTGCAACGCACTTAGAGGAATTGAAACTACTCTAATATATACAAAATGATGTAAAAACTTAATGGAAGGGTTTGAGATAGATCCCATTTACTGGGATTTGTAGTGTGCCTCCATCAAGATGAGTTAACTCAAAAGAGTTAGCCTCTTTGCATGAACTGATGATGTATGGGCCACTCCAAAGTGCATCAAACTTTGAATGGCACCCTGGTTTAGCTCTATCAAGCATCCCATTTTAAACTAAGTCCCCAAACTTTGAAATCTTGAGGCCTAGCCTTTTTGTCAAACCATTTCTTTGTTGCTTGTTGATGTTGTTCTAGCTTGATCATGATAGAGTTTCTTGATTCTTCAAGATTAACCAGCTCTTGCCATTCTGATTTCTCTCTAGTCTGTGCCTTCAAATTCTAGTTGTTGGGAAAGTGCCAATGAGTTAAACTCTAGCATCAAAGGAAGGGTAGCCTCCTTTTCCATAGACAAGCTTGTAAGGAAAAGTTCTATTACCTTTTTTTATGATGATTATCTACCCAGAGCAGCACGTGAGACCTTTGTATGCCACTATCTTTGGCTGATATTCATTGTGTGCTTCATGATCTGATCAGGTTCTTGTTTGTTGACTCTACCTAGACCATTTCCTTGAGGGTAATAGTTGGAAGAAGTCTTTAGTAGATGCCCAGATTTAGAGCCCAATCAGTGATTTTGGTCCCAAGGAAGGATTTTGCATTATCAGAGATAATGGTTTGAGGAATGCCAAACCTTGTGACTATGCCTTTGAGAAAGTCAAGGATGATGACTTGGTTGATTCTTTGAGCATGAATCTTCTATCCATCTGGTGAAGTAGTCTATAGTTGTCAACACCCACTTGTGTCCAAGCACTTGAAGGTGGATTGATCATGCCTATGAAGTTGAGACCCCATTGTGCAAAAGGTTGATCCACTTGGATTGTTCGAGAGGGGAAGCACTACCAATCTTTTCTTTCCTACAAAGAAAGCACATTCCTTGCATTTTGTGACCCACTTGTGTGCATCTACAAATAGGGTAGGCAAAATATTCCTGCCATTATGATCTTCATTGTTGTAGTTTTGGCAAGAGAAGTGTCCACCAGAGAATCCATCATGAAATTATGCTAACACTTTTTTTTTATCTGCGTTCATTGATACATCTTAACAACATGCCATCAAGATTTTTCTTGAAGAGAAGTCCATCAATCAAAACATAAGGGATAGATTGTAACCTTAGATGTCTTCTCTTTTCCTTTTTTTAAACCAGGAGGGTATGTGCCCTTGGAAAGGAATGTGATCATGTCCTTCATCCAGTCATGCATGTGCACAGATCTATATTTTTCTCAAGTTTTGCATGTGAGAGATCTTCATCTAGAAATAATGAAGTCTTAGATTCATTACATCCTCATCATCTCAACAATTTCTTGAGAGTGTGCTACCTCTTACTATTTTTGTGGCTTTGATAGTCACATCATATTCCATGATTTTGGTCACCCATCGTGCTCTTTTTCATTGATTTTCTCCCATGATGAAGTCTCTTGATAGAAGAGTGGGAGACTAACACCTTGATATGATTTGTGGTGAGCATACTTTTGAATTTCTTGAGTGCGTGCATGATGGTGAAGACTTTCTTCTCCATGTGACTATATTTTAATTCATAATCCTTCAAGACATCTAGTAAAGAAGCCACTGGTTGTTCCAACCCTTGTTCATTTTCTTGTGTTAGGACAACAACAACACTCACATCAGTGCCATAAGCATAAAGGATGAAATCCTTGGAATAATCTAGGTTGATGAGTGTTGGTGCAAGCAAAATTTCTTGCTTGATTTTTTGAGCTTTCTCTTCCTTTGTTGTCCATCTAAAGGCTATGTCCTTCTTGAGCATGAGGGTGATGGGCCAAACTAGTCCTACAAAGTTAGGGATAAAATGCCTAAAAATTGATCTTACCAAGGAAGGATTATAAGGATTTTTGTGCACCACAAAAGGGAAAGAGCTAGGATGGCTGAAAAATGCTAGGATCAATTGTGATGCCATCCTTTGAAACCACATGGCCCAAGAGCTTTCCTGTGCCACTACAAAATTACACTTCTTGGGGTTAAGAGACACCCCATACTTTCTACATCTCTCAAATACTTTCTCAAGTGTGCACCATATGATCCTGCACTCTACTTTGAGAAGATTGTTATGTCATCAAGGTAAACCAAGATGAACTCATTGATGTAGCCTTTGAAGGAAATATCCATGGCATGCTGAAATGTAGCACCTGTTTGATAGACCAAAGGGCATATTTTGATATGCATATGTTCCCCACTTGGTTGTAAACACCATTTTGAATTGATCCTCTTCCTTGACCAAGATCTGATTGAAACTGAATACCCATCTAACATTGAGAATCTTTGTGTGCCAGCCATAGTCTGTAGAATCTTCTCCATTGAAGGAAAAGGATAATGATCCTTTAGAGATGCCTTGTTCAAATCTCTGAAATCAACATAGAGTCTGATTTTCATTCTTCTTTGCACATATGGAACTAGATTCATGACCCAAGTAGAGTACTTGATGGGAAAAATAATTTTCACCTCAATGAGTTTGGATAACTCCTTTCTCATGAGGGGCTCTATCTTTGGATTGACTGGTCGTTGCTTTTTCTATCTGATGGGTTTGATACCAGGATCAAGGTCAATGGAGTGTTGAGCAACACTTGGATCAAAACCTTTGAGGTCTTCATACTCCCATGAGAATATATCATTGTATTTTTTACAGAGAGAGATGAAGGCCTGCTTTTTCTTCATGCATGCAAGTTTACTTGAGCAATAACTTTTCCATGTGCAATAGTGACTGGGGAGTAGTCTTCTTCTTGTGCACACACATATATTTTCTTCACCCTTGAACTCATCATCAGGGATAAACATTTTTCTAAGGTGACCAACCCTTTAGGAAACTTATTTGACTTTAGTTGAATCACTTGGTCACCATAGCTTGTCATGCAAGTCAGCTTGCATGCTTGATGAGAACTCAACTTCATTTTGGATGAACTAGATGATCTATGCATGTCACTTTCAAACACTTTTTCAACTGGTATTGTTGTCTGGAATGGATGGTATGATCACCATCTTAATGTGTTGAGTGTTTCCTTTGAAAATTCCTCAACAGGAGAGAATTACAAACCAAGAGCACGGCCATTTGATCAGCTTCCTTATTCATTTTTGTGGCACCACCTATAGATTTAGAGCATCAAAGCTCTCAAAGAGGTCCCAAACTCTATGTTTATAAGCTTTGAGAAGCTTATTATTTTCCTAGAATTTTTGGTAACCTGATGGATAACCAATTTTATGTCCCCAAATATCTGCAAGCACCTTAATCCCTTTCTTTTCAGCAATAAGAAGGCCATGCACCAATGCTTCATATTTTACCACATTGTTAGAACATGTAAACTACAACCTATGTGTGTGAAGAATAATTTCTCATCCTTAGGAGAAATGAGAACAACTCCTACTCCCACACCATTTCATTTCTACTTGGAACCATCAAAGTATAACTTCCATAGACCAAGTTCAACTTGGTCTTTCTTGAGCGTGCGTGGAAACACAACTTCTTCTTCAAGAATGTAGTAAGTACCAAGCCTAGTTTCATAGGCTTCTAGTTCTTCAAGCATATGGGTCAAATTTATGGTGCCTCTCACCCATTCATCAAGTACTAGATCAAGAATAGAAGGTGGAAGAGGATGCTCTTCAGGAACTGAAGCTTGTTCTTGGATTAAACAATTGGCTTGGAGAGGGGATGGGACATATGACTCTACATGATAGGAAAATATTGGCTCATCTTGTATGGTAAACCGGGTACCATACCTTGTCTTGAGTAACATATGAGACCAATCAAGAAGACAAGTAACCACCCACTTTTGTAGTAAATTCTCTTGATAGACATAGGGAAAACAAAGGAGGTAAGTCAATGATTGACACATCTTGAGTTATGGTTAAACTTGGACATGCATGAAGGGTCAACTCAAGATCCTTGATGATTCCTAAGGTAGTGATAGTTGAACCATCAAGTTTGTAGGACTCCTTTTTTCAAGGGGCTATACTTAAGACCTAAGACATCAAGCTATCTTCTTAGGCATGACAGAAGTACTAGCACTCTGAGTCTATCATGTAATTATGCACTAGGTGTTTTCCTATGATCAAAGGACATATAGAAGGGTGGGGTTTTAACAAATTTTACTTACTTTTTCTCCTCTTCTTGGTAGATGTTGATAGAAGTGTGTGGTTTTGAATAGTTGGATCAAGCATGGGAGTTGTGTTAGAGCTTCATGCAACAAGTCATTGAGATGGAATGGTAGGGCATCCCACATTGTGACATTTATATTTTTCTTCTTCATCTGGTCCACAATGCTAAATGGAAGACCCATGACTTGTGCATTTGGGGCACAATGACATCCTTTCTTGATTGCTTGTGTGGAAGCAGGGGCTTTAGCCAAAGTTGAGGCTTGACCTACCAAAGGAGGGGTGCACCACACTTGGAGAGCTTTTACATGGGAGCCTCTTGTGTATAGGACTTGAGCAATTTTTACTACTTGGATGCCTTGGCTACATCTTTCTACTTTTTTGGTCTTTTGTGTTGTTGGGATTGTGACATGCATGCCAAGACTCAAGCATTCTCTTCTTGTATCTTGTGTTGTCCACAACTTGGGGGTGCATGGTCTATTTGTTTCATCTCTACATCTTGGTTGATTCACAAAGTCCTCAAGTGCCAAAGAACATCAAATTGGAATCAGGAGGAACTTCTGGCCTTTCTTGGTTTTCTACTTTCAGGGGCACTTGTTGAAGGCTCACAAGTTGAAGCATTCTGGATCATATAGGCTTGGGCATGCACAACATTGGCATAATGATATTGACTATGAGGCATGTTGCAAGGAAGCACCATTTTGACTCTGTGCCAAATTGTTCTAAACTAGAACAAGTGCACTTGACTTGCATTGGGTGTTGGAAGAGAGGGGCATGGGAGGAACAACTTGCAAGGGAAGATGTGCGTTAGCATGCCATCTATATCATTCTGTTGGTTGGGTGTATCTTTGGTTTCCATATTGATTCCACCAAGGCTGATTTTTTGCTATGCACTGATTAGAACTACCTCTATAGGCTTGTGCATGTTGTTTCTCTAATGATATGACCTTGTTTGACAAATTTCTAATCAGGGTCTTCAATTCTTCATCTTCTTTTTTGCTATGCTTAGAGAGTAGGATGTTGATGCAATAGGTTGTGTGCTTTTCTCAAGAATAGAATAGGGGCCAAAGAAGGTTGGGGTGCTTGTGACATTTCTGGGAATAAGGGCATAGGTGGTCTCTAGAGCTATCTTTCCCACCTGAATAAGACTATTTTCTACCCTTACTGCAATATTATAAGTAGTTGGTAAAGTCCTACCTCCCATGGATTGAATCATGACTGAGATATCATTGTTCAACACCTTTAGATAATATAGAAAAGCATGTTGGGTTGTAGGTCTTACCACAAGAGGGATTTATCCCAAGTCTTTTGAAATCTGATGTTGAAATCAGTCATCTACTCATTGTTGGGTGCCCTCCTTGTTGTTGTCATTTGCTCCACCAAAGATAGGTGATCTGACTTATCTTCAAAATAATTACAAAGAGTTGTTTCCAAGCTCATCCCAGGTGGAAATAGATCCAAGTCTCAAGCCTGGTACCATTGAAGTGCTTTTCCTTTAAAAGAGGCTGCAAGTAGCCTAACTACTACATCATCATGTGTGATCAAATAGAGTGAACATACATTTGCTACATCTGGATATGCTCCTGAGGGGTGACTTGATTCTCACCAGTAAAGTATGGAATACTTTTGAGTGTGCCATTTGGCATATCATGTTGCATGACCAGAACCAGGGGACTTCCTCTAGTGAAGTTAGCAAAGTTCCTTAGTGGAGGAGGTGGTTGATGTGCCATTGTAGGTGTGCTAGTTGTCTATTGTGAGGAGGAGTTGAATGGGGCATGGTGCATGCTGGAGATGGAGATGCATGCATGGGATTTTGGAATGAACTCTTCTCGGGGATAGTTAGAGGTACTTCAAAAGAATATTTAGCTGTTGCACTTCTCCTTGTATGCACTCTTCTCATGAAAGGCTCAAGGCTGCTAAAATAGAGATCTGTAAATGTTGGGAGTCACCAGATGTGTTGAAATGAGCCTCCAAAGGCTGAAATACTAAGTCCACACACAAAACTTAGCAATATGAAATTTAAGCTTTCATTGCTTGGTCCCCGGGCATGCCTAGAAACTATTGGTCATCAAACTTACACCCGTGTCTCGGATCTGGAAGAACCGAGTTATTTGTGACAACAATGGAACCATCCCCAAGTTGTGGGACCTTACGCTTGGGATGGATCTCCAGAGAAGGCTGGTTCCTCTATCTATTTCTACTACTACTACTACTCCTAGTGTTGAAAGGGAAAAACTAAGCTAATAATGCCAAGGGACCAGGGATAGAAGGATAACATGAAAGGAAACTACACTAAAAGGTGATAAGCACTAGAAAAAGAGGGATGAACACTATCTATTCTGAGTGAAAATGAAAGGAAATGCATGAAAGAAGGCTAGGCACATGTAGCACAACTTAAAACATATTTACCATATTAGTTTCATGGAACACAACTAAATAAGGAGCTATAAGGGATGTGAAATGGCACAACAAGCACACAAAAAAGAAAAGGAAAGAAGAAGGAATGTAAACATGTTAGGATAGAGAATAGTCACAAAATGATGCTTCTATTACTTCTAGAAATGCACAGAGCTATTACAATGGTGAAAGAGGCCGATATCCACATGCAAGAGCCAGATCTAGAGGTCTGCAACTCAAAATATAGAAAATATGAAGTCCTTAGCAAAGTGCGTAAGGATCCAAAATGTCCAACATTAATAATGAGCCCAGCTCTTACATTTATAGATGAATCCATGGAAGAAGAGAAGAAGAAGAGAGGAAAATCCTGAATTTGAAATGCAACCACCAACAAGAAGCATTCAATGCTGTAAATCCACCTAAAATATATCAAATGCACTTCCCCAAGTCTTTTTGGCATGTTTGAAGAAGGAAGGAGGGTGAATCATATCAAATCGGGTGGTTAGAGAAATTAAATACTCATTAATGCTCAAAAAGATGTTTTCCCATTTCTCACCTACTAGATCCACCAAGAATTTGAATTTGAATGTCTAGCATTGTAGCCTATGTCAGTAACTATCTAACAAGTCTAGGCAGTGCATGCCGATCGAGCTCTGTAGAAAAATATATGGTTATCATAAGTTTTTCAGAGTCATCGCACACACAAAAACACGTGTGCACACGGATTGGATTGAAAGGATGGCCAATTGTGTAAATGTTTTTGTCATTTCTGCCATGTGTCACTCATTGATTTGTTGCAAGGATCGATGCACCTGTTGGTGTGCTTTTTAACCGGGTCATGTGGCACACTCAAGCATGTTAGAGGATGACTTGGCACAAAAAGGTGCACAAGAGGAGGGCACAAAGATATGCACGTGGAAGAAAAGGGCGTGGGAAGAAGGTATAAGGAAGGCGCACACAACGCATGAAGGAAATGAGGAAAATTGGTGAGTAGAGAACATGGTCAAGGTGTAACTATTACAAAGTAATATGTGGGGCATGCGAGAGGGCAGTGACTTAGCTGATTGAAGCAAGTGCAAGGGCGTGACGCGCAGGTGAACATCTGCTAGGAAGAAGACAAGATGTGTAGAGGATGCATAAGAGGAGGAAGTGGAACAAAAAAAGAAAAGGAAATGAAAGGGTAGAAGGGGAAGCGCACGGGAAATGTAACCAAGGGAATGTGCCAAGTGAATCTTGAGCACGCACAACCTTGCAATGAAGAGCTCAGAGCTAGAAGATGTATATAAGTACAATATTTATACATATTGTTGAAACTTAAAATTACACCCATGCCTAAATTAGGATGATCTAGGGATTTGAGGAAACATGGTATGATCTTTATAATGTGGTTGTTATGATTTGAGATCAACCTCTAGTGAAGGTTGGCTTCCTCTTCTTATTTCTACTATTAAAACTACTCCTAAGAAAGGAATTTTTTTTTCTAACTCTACTCTATCATTCCAAGGGACCATGGAGAGAAGGAGATGTATGAAATAAAATTCTAAGCTAAGGGAGGTGATGAAACTATAAAGAAGGGGGACAACACACTCATAAGAGTGAAAATGAAGGAAAATGAGCAAAGGAAGGACATGAAAACGTGCCACAATCAAAAACTACATTCAATCTTCCATTTTCATGGAGCACAACAGAAAAGAGACCCTGCAAGAGATGTAAAACATGCATAGTATACCAATATTTCAAAAGAAAGGTAAGAAGATGCAATAAACATACTCTATGGCAGAGAATAACCATAAAACACAACTTTTATTACTTTAATTAAAGGTACAATCAATTATGGAGGAAAACATCAACACGCAGTGGTCCAAATCTAAGGCCTGCAACTCAAAATACAAAAATACACTACTCTAAATAATGCCCTTGCATTCCAAGAGGGTCTAACCTTTACAAATGGGCATTATTCCACAATATATAGAAGAATGGGAGAGAAAAGGAGGGAAAATAGAGGGAACTTGGATTCAAGGATCCAACCACCAACAAGAAGCATTAAATGCCTACAAATCAGCATCTAACCCTATCAAATCCACTTCCCCACGCTAGGTTGCTCATGGCAAAAGGAAAGAGGACATATCCCATAAAATCTAGGTGGTTGAGTTGACTGAAATTGTACATTAATGCCTTGGATCATGTTTTCCCATTTTCATCTACCAAATCCCTCCAAAAGCTAATTTTGAAGATCCTAGAATGTATCCCATGCCAGTATATTTCCAATAAGATAAATTGTGCATGATTTGGAGCTTTTTGGAATATGTTATGATGATTTAAAGTTCTACAGTGCAAGGGCAATATGTCAAACATGTGACTTGATTTGATTAGTCACGGTAGTTTGTAGGTTAACCGCAAGTTTTCTTCACCACATGTCACCCTCCATTCGCTACAAGGATCCACACATAGTTGACCATTTTCTATTTGTACTTATGAACTACACTTTATTTATTAATTCCCCATAGTTGAAAATGTAGTGGCCTTAGATTAGCACAAAGGTTATAGCCTTAGGTGCATGCTGGATTAGGAGGAAAAGAGAAAGTTTGCACAAAAATGCAAGGATGCAAAATAAGTCTATTGGCACACACGAGAGGGTGTGTGAGGATCGGGAGAGGATTGCATATTTTCATAGGAATGAAAATGTGCAAGGAAGATTAGGAGTTCCACCAAAGGGATGCACGAGAGCTTGAGGAAAGGATTGCATATTTATATACGCATGTAAGCTGTGGTAAGGAAGATCCGAGCCCCACCAAAGGGATGTGTGAGAGCTCGGGAAAAGGTGGCATGCAAAGAAATGTGCAAGATTCAAGAATAAAATTACATGCATGCAAGAATCATATAAATGAATTATAAATATGTAAGGAAATCTTGTGGGAGTGCGTGATATAGTGTGTAACCCAGTAAAGATAGAATCAGATGCGTGAAGGAATGTGCATGGAAGAAAAGAGGGAGACTCACAAATGGAGAAGGGGAGGAATACGAGTGTGCAAAACATGCGTAAAATAAGGAAAAATAAGAGAGGAGAAGCAAGGAGAGTGCGTGGGATGGTGCAAGAGGAATTACAAATAAGGAAATGCACAAAGGAGAAAACCAATGGCGCGCACAACCTCAAAAGTGATGTCGAGCAGAATGGAATTCTAAGTTGCCAAAATGAATAAAGGAAGTTATTTTGGGCAATATTTTGGTGAATTTCAGGGACAAATTTCTTCTATATTATGAATCCCAGTAGCCTTGAATCATCCATTAGGCATGGAGTCAACATAAAAACATGAAACGATCTATAACTTAAAGAATTCACCCTTGAAGCTAAATGAAGCACTACCTAAACTTTGTATTGACCTTATCATTCCCAACAAGGAAAGTATTTTGATTTGAATATGAGAGTGGAAAACTATTTTACAATATAATTTCTACCACCATCTTGGGAATGTGTGTAAGAACTATTGGATGTCAACAAGCTAGTTGAGACACATTCTCCTCCACTAAAACCTTCATGACTTGTGAGCACAGAAATGTCATCCCAGAAGTAATAAAAGAGTGCACTCAAATCATGTGAGAGGAAGTAAACACATAATACTAAAATAACATTTTGCACAAAGTGCACTTAGAGGAATTGAAACTACTCTAATATGTACAAGATGTAGTGGAACCACCCAATAGAAGTGCTTCAAATAGATCTTATTGACTCATATTTTTAATGCATCTCCATCAAGCTTAGATAGCTCAGAAGAGTTATCCTTATTACAAGTACTCGATAATATATGGCTCACTCTAAAGTGCATCAAACTTTGAATGACTCCCTAGTTTAGCTCTATCTACATCCCATTTCAAGACTAGATCACCCACTTTGAAGTTCTAAGATCTAGCCTTTTTGTCAAACCATTGTTTGGTTGATTTATGATTTTGTTCCAATCTTATCATGGCAGAATTGCTTAATTATTCAAGTTCAATCAATTCTTCCATTCTAATTTTTCTTTGATCTAGGTCGTCAAATTCTAATTGTTGGGCTAGTTCCTATGAAGGCAATTCAAGTGATAAAGGAAGTCTACCCTATTTACCATTGGAAAGTTTATAGGGTGAAATTCCAATTACCTTCTTCACCATTATTATATCTTCCTAGAGCACATGTAATACCTTTGTATGCTACTACCTCTAGTTAATTTCCATTTTCCTTTTCATGATTATGATCAATTTTTTGTTAGTATACTCATCCAAACCATTACCTTAAGGGTGGTAGTTGGAGGAAGTATTTAAAAAATATTCCAAGGCCAAGAACTCAATCAGAAATTCTAGAACCTAGAAAGGCCTTTTGCATTATCAAAGATGATGGTTTGAGGGATGCCAAACCTAGTCACAATGTTTTTAAGGAAGTCAAGGATAATTGATTCAGCTTTTTCCTTGAGTGTGATAACTTCTATCCATCTGATGAAGTAACCCGTTGTTGTCAAAACCCACTTGTGACTAGCACTTTAAGGAGGATTGATCATGCCAATGAAGTAAATACCTTGTTAGGAGAATGTTTATTCGCCTGGATTGTATTGGAGGGATGGGAAGCATAACCAACCATATTTTACCCGTGAACAAGGCACATTCTTTACATTTTCTGACCCACTTGTGTGCATCAACAAAAATTTTAGGCCAAAAATATCCAGCCTTTATGATTTTCATTACAATTTCCTGGTAGAGAAGTGACCTCCTAAGAGGCCATCATGAAATTCTTAAAACACTTTATTTCCTTGTGTATCATCACTACTTCTCACGAACACACCATCAATGTTCCTTTTGAAGAGAATTCCATCAATCAACACATAAGGAATGGACTGCAACCTCAAATGTCTTCTCTTTTCTTTCTTTAGAAAAGGAGGATATATGCCAAGTAGATAAGAATTTTTCATGACATCAATCTAGCTATGCACATCAGGCATATCTCTTGTGTCTTGTTGAGTTTTAGCAACGTGTGAGAGTTTCTCATCTATCAGCAAGGAGGTTTCTTGAGTATTTTTTTCATCTATAACAATATACTAATAGAGTGCTCTTCCTCATACCAAATTTATGGCTTTGATAGTCACATCATACTCCATGATTTTGGTCACCCATCTAGATCTTTTCTCATTGATTTTTTCTCCCATAATGAAGTCTCTCACACTAGAGTGTGAAACTAGAACTTTGACATGATTGGTGTGAGCATAATCTTGAACTTATTTAACATGTGCATGATGGAAAAGACTTGTTTTTCTATGTGATTATATTTCAATTCATAATCCTTAAGTTTCTTACTAAAGACATCCATTGGTATCTCTAGTCCTTAGTTGTTTTCTTATGTCAAGACAACAATAACATCGGTGTCACTCCATATGCATAAAGGATGAAATCCTTAGAATAATTAGGATTGATAAGTGTTGGGGCTTGAGAAATTTCTTTCTTGATCTTGGTGAATCTTTATTTTTCTTCAATTGTCCACTTGAAGACTGAATCCTTCTTAAGCATGAGAGTGATGGACCTAACCAAACCTAAAAAGTTACGAATTGATCTCCAAACAAAGTTGGTTTTTCTAAGGAATGATTGCAAGGATTTCTTATGAGTTGGAAAAGAGAGAGAGAAGATGGTTGAGATTCTTTTAGGATCAATGGTAATGCCATCCTTTGAAACAATATGTTGCAAAAGCTTTCCTTGAGAGACAAAAAAATTATATTTCTTGGGGTTAAGAGACACCCCAAATTCCCTACATATCTCAAGGACTTTCTCAAGATGTATGATATGATCTTTACTCTGTTTTGAGAAAAACAAGTAATTTCATCCAAGTAATTTAGGATGAACTCATTAATCTACCTTTTGAAAGCAATGTACACTATTTTCTAAAATTTAGCACTGCATTCGACAAACTAAAAGGCATTTTCTAATATGCATAGGTTCCCCATTTGGTTGTAAATGTAGTCTTGAATTGATCCTCTCCTTTCACCATGATCCGATCAAAACCAGAGTAGCCATCTAGCATAGAAAATATTTTAAAGCACCTACCACTTGTTTGTAAAATCTACTTCATGAAGGTAAATGATAATGATCCTTTAATGAAGCTTTGTTCAAATCTCTGAAATCAACATAAAGTATGATTTCACCATTCTTATTTCTTGTCGAACAAGATTCACCACCCAATTTCTAGCATGGTTTTACCTTTGGTTTTCTTGATTGTTTCAAGGGGTAACAACCGAGCTTGACCTCGATATGGTGGGGTTTCTAGGATACCCACAATGTTGATTGTGTTTTATTTGTTTTATTGTGCACTGTGTAAAGTAATGGATCAAAGCTTTTTTCCCTGTAAACAAGCTTACAAATATCACACTTAGACAAGATAATGTTACTACTCAAAAAATGACTTAAGCTTTTATTAATGTTTATGATTATGCTACAAGATAATAAGATGGAAATGTGACTATAACTTATTTAGGTTAGATACATATATAGCTATTATTAGTCATGGATTCATATCCATAAATTAGATTCTTGGTATGTATACAAATTTTTAGATATGTTAGAAGCTACATAATCAATAATTTCTTCCTCTCCTATAGTGGTGTCAGAATTTGGAATGGAAATATAATCCTCTACAAATAAATCAAAGGATTCTTCTGGGGTATCAAAAAGGTGAGCAAGTGTAGTGTTGGTACTAGATATGTTGATGTGGTTGTGGTCTTTAACTTCAGGTGCTATGTTGAGGTCCTCTGATAAGTCTAAGCCAGTCTTGTAAGCATACTCATACTATGCTAGATTTGCATGAAGTCTTATAGCTTCATTATATGCATCCCAAAATGCTTTGGTAGCCTCACAGATGTGTTGAGTTGTTGCGAAGATATCCTCAAGATGGTTGAAGGGCACATTTTGAATTACGCAGAGCTCAAGATCATGGAGGAGCTTGTATTGTTCCCAAGTAGAGTGGATGTCGAATGATAGGAAAACACCAATGTCAGTTGCAGGGTAATTCCTACCACCTAATGCCATCTAAAAGCAACATTCTGGACAAGAAATTAGTAGATAACAAGAAAAAATAAGACATTTTGATCAAATTATGTAGAAAATATGAAAAAGCAAAAGTAACACAGAATCACCAACAATTCAGGTAAATCGTTGGCGATCAAGGTAATCGCTAGAGATTGTTGTTAGTTTTAACAGTTTATTAAAATAGAGCTAAGAAACTTGATAAAGCTATCGTTTAAGGTAAATTCAGAACTTTGATGACATATTATGAATAGATAAACAAACATTACTTGCAAATGATGTCTAAGGTAAGAAAAATGAGCAGATTACCTTGCACAATGGGTGAATTTAGTGGACGGATGGAAGAAGATGATTGAACGGTGATAGAAATCATTTTGACCAAGGGTTCAAGGAATGTGACAGTTAGTGCCAGCTGATGAAGGATGTCTTGATCTCTACTACGTTGATAATGAAGCAAAATGTACCTACGAAAACATCAGAATGCCCCTAAAAGAGGTCTGAATGCACATATTTATAGATCACTAGTGATCGGGCAAATCATCGAGTGATTTCAGGAAATCCTAACTAAATTAGTTAGGTGGGTGATTTTTCCCAATTCCAAACTAGATATGGTATATTTTGAAGTAGTTAAGGTGGGAGGAGGGTAAAAATCATACACAAACTTGATTAGGATAAGAGGGGTTAGCCTTTTTTGGAAAGATTTAGTTAGTTAGCGTTTTTAGAAGGTTAGTTAGTTAGGAATAAGTTAGTGATTTTTAGGAAGGTGGTTTTAGAGGCGTTAGGTGGTTAATGAGGTGTCTTAGTTAACATAGTGAGGTGTAAGGGTGAATTATTTAAATTAATTAAATAATTTAGATGTGAGGGTGTGTGATTAATTAATTAACTAAAGATGATTTAAGAGGGTGTAATGTCGTAAATGTGGTGCTTTCGATCATGAGTGTGTCTAAGTTGAGGGATGTAAATTTTTGGTGTCTATACCCAAGTAGATTCTTTTATGGGAAATATTATTTTTTCCTCAATCTACTTGGATAACTCATTCCTTATGAGGGGCTCTATCTTATGATTGGCAGGCCTTTGCTTTTTTCTAATTGGCTAGACATTAGGATCAAGAGCAATGGAGTGTTGAACAACACTTGGATAAAACCCTTTCAGGTCCTCATAATCCCATGAGAAAAAATAACTATACTTTTGACACAATGAGATAAAGGCCTATTTTTCTTATTTTGTGCATAACTTTCCAAGCAGTAACTCTCTACCGCATGCAATAAGTGACCGGTTGGTAGTCTTCTTACTTTACATTTATATTATTTACTTCTCCTTTGAATTCATCATCAAAACTTAAAATATGCTCTAGGGTAGCTAACCCCTTATGCAATTTGTTTTTCTTCAGCTGAATAACTTGGTCACCATAGTTGTCATGTTATTTAGATTACATTTTTGAAGAAAACTCAACTTCATTTTGGATGAACTAAACAATTTGTTCATCACTATCAAACACCTTCCAGCTAGTTTCATTATCAGGAACTAATGGAATGAATTCTAACTTGATATATTGTTGATAACCTCGCATGAAATCCTCAACTAGTATCCAACTGGTAGTGGTGTAACGGTTCTTGGGTCTCCTTGTAATTGGGAGGTTCAAGGTTCAAATCTAGGCTCCATGTTAAGGCGGCCTATTACCGACGGTTTAGATACCATGGTGATATGGCACCATGATAATGTGGTTTAATATGTGGGCTCGCTGAGAGCTTAAAATACCATCCTTAAATGGTTCCACGGCCGATGTGGGCTGGTGATGCCACAAGGGCTAGGGACCTCTCCCTAGGTAACTTAAGCAAAAAAAAATCATCATCTAGTAATAATTATGACCTAATGGATGCCATTTGGTCTACTTCTTTGTTCAATTTTCTTAGAACTACCTCGTAAATTGAGAGCATCAAAAATCTCCAAGATATCCCAAACTCTTTGTTTATAAGATTTCAAAAGATTATTCTTTGTGGCACATTCGTTCCTTATTAAATGACTGATTCAAGATCTCCAAAGATTTACAATGCCTTAATCTATCTCTTCTCAAGTAATAAGGATACCATGAACCAATGCCTTATACCTTACTATATTTTTGGAACATTTAAACTATAACCTATACGTGAATAATAACTTATCATTCATTGGTGAAATCAAAACAATTCATGCGCCAGCTCCATTCCTACTTTTAGAACCATTAAATAATATCTTCCATAATCTAGCAGCATTATCCTTTTCTTGCTTAAGTGGTGTAGGAAAAGTGAATTCTTCTTCAAGAATGTATTAGGTTCCAAGTACAGTTTCTATAGTTGTATCATAAGGATAAAACTCATAATGTTCCTTAGACCATTCATCTAATTAAAGATCGGTTATTGAATGTGGAACAGGTTGTTCTTCTGAAACTAAATCTTGTTCTTGGTTTTCTTGAATTAGGCAATTTTATTGGAGAGGAGAAGGGTCATAAGACTCAACATGATAGGAAAATATAATTTCATATTGTATGGTAAATTTAGTACCATATCTAGTTCTTAAGAGCATATGAGACCAATCTAAAGACAAGTAACCACCCACCTTGGTAGTGAAATATCTTGATAGGAAGATGGAAAACAATGGAGGTAAGTCAATAACTAATACATATTGAGTTATAGTTAAACTTGGATGAGCATGAATGGTTAACTCAAGGTCTTTGATGACTCCTAGGATGTCGAAAATTGAGCCATCAAGTTGCAAGACACCTTTAGAAATAGGGATGTACTTAAGGCCTAGGATATCAGCATTTTCTTAGGTATGATAGAAGTACTAGCCCCTGAGTCAATCATACAATTATAAACTAGACGTTTATCTAATATCAAGGACATGTAGAAGGGTGGAGTTTTCATAACTTTGCTTACTTTTTTTTCTCCTCTTAACACAAATTGTGAGTAGCATGAGTTTTTGGGATAAGTGGATCAGCTTGAGGTAGTTACACAAGACCTTCATGTAAGAGATCACACTGTGATAGAATAGCCAAAGCATCCCACATTGTGACATTTACATTTTTCTTCTTCATCTAATCAATAATGTTGAATAGAATACCCATGGACTTGTGCATTTAAGGCATAGTGTTTTGCTTTCTTGAATGCTCAAGAGCTAAGAGAGGCACCTTTGGTTTCATAACAAAATTTACCAAGGAAGTTCTATGTGTAACTTCACGTGCGCCAACGGTCAATCTAGGGTTGTTAGTTAAATTTGTGTCATCCTTTTTCTTTTGAAATGAATTAGTTTGATTGGTAGAAGGTGAAAGTTGCGTGAGAGTTTCCAACACTCTCTTCTTGGACCTTGTGTTTTTAGCAACTTGAGTGTGTGGCCCATTAGAACTATCCATAACCCGATTGATTGTGCAAAATTCATCAGCTCTAAAGAACATAAGGTTAGTCTCAGGATTTACCTCTTACACTTCTTCATTACTAGACTCTCGCATTTCCATATAATTGTTCCACCTATTCCTTAAAAGTCGAATCGGTAAACCAGAGAACTAATGGAACTTGGGAACTATTTTGCATATTTCTTGAAAGGACGAATCGAGTAAATTGAAGAATTGACAGAAGTTGAGAACTATTCCACCTATTCCTTAAAATGTCGAATCAGTAATAGAAAATTGATGGAACTCGAGAACTGCTCCACCTATTTTTATAAAGGTTGAATCGAGAAACTTGGAGAAATGAAAAAACTCAAGAACTATTCTCGCCTATTCCTTAAAAGGCCAAATTTGTAAACCAAAGAAATGACGAAACTCATAAACTATTCTTCTTGTTCCTCCAAATGTTGATTTGGTCGAAAGATAGGTATGGGATTTTGAGAAACTATGCAAATCTGATTTTGACTATGTTTTTTCCTCATGGAAGTGGTATTTTCTTAATGAATGATAAATTAATCTTGTGAGGGTTACATATGATGTGTAAAATATTTCCAATATCCTCCTCTTCTTGTGAGTATTATTATTGTACTTGGTGAAAGAGATCATGGTGACTAAAAATGCAACACTTAACTCACCTACCTTAGAAATTCCTATATAATTTTAGTGCCAAGCCTTGATCCCCATTAGTAACCATGCCCCAAGGGTTAAATAATACTAAACTTGATGTAATACAAAGAATGGTCTAAAATCTTGATAATCATTTCCTTAAAATTAAAAACCAAATATAAATTAACATTAGATGGTGTACATGCTAAAATTTTAGATATAAAAATATAATGTCTTTCAATCACCTAAACTACACCCCCCGATCCTTCATAGAATAAGCTACCCATGATTAAGATTTTTAGGTCACTTTTCCTAACTAGTGTAGAGTAGAGTCCATTACACCTCCTATCATGGTGAGTTAGATTGTATAGAGTTTTTTAATTATTTTGAGATGTTTCAAAAGGAAACATATAAATTTGAGATTATAACCAATCCTCAAAATTCATACCATATACTAGATGCATCTCATACAACCAAATCATCTAGCATAACTATGGTGTTGGATTCTTTCACCTTCCCTAAATAAGAAGATAATAAACCCAAGGAAATTATTGATGTGTTTCAACAATATCAAAGGAATAATTATTCACATAGGAGTAGATAGCAATATCAAAGCTTGAATACATATTTTTTCACGAAAGCATGAACTTTCTATGTACATCATGCCTCTAAGTATGTCATCATATGTATGATTCCTAAGCTAGAAAACTAGACATTAACAATTTTTGTTTTGTTTGTGCTTTGCTTTATCCCTTTTGATACAATTTACATTTACTTTTCTTGAATGGTCACTTTACTTTTGGAAATTGAACAACACACAACCCGGCTCTATATTTTATGTTATATCCTCTTAACATCCTAGATATTACCACCCATTAGGGAGAGGAGCGTCTAGTCACTACTATCCCCTTTGTGCACTTCTATATTTTTCCCTCTCTTTTTCAAATTTGGATTGCCACATCATTTGGTACCTTTTATAAAGTTTCTTTTATCACTTTGGGTTGGCCTTTTTTATTGTCAAAGATGAAATTCAAACAAGGGAATCATATATATACATGTCTTACTTACTATTGTTAGTGGCTAGGAAAATTTGGACCAATACTTACTATCTACTACTTAGGAAAAGAGAAACATTTAAAGACTGCATTTGGGCTACATTATTCACTGCATAGGAGGGGCTATTTCCAAATTCCATCATACACATTCATCTTAGGGGTAATTTAGTTATACCTCGTTATCTTATTATGACCGAGACAATGGAAACCTAGCTTCAAGGGACACATTTTAATGACACACACATTAGAACTACATAGAGTCTGAAATGTAGTGCAACACTTGGTGGAAATGACATTAGGGTGATTGTGAAATTTAGTTCGACTCAAGTATATACATTATTTATTCCATCTAATGTTTGTTTGAGCCTTGTGCATGTAGCTAGGGTTTATTTTTCAAGTTCATGTGCGACAACAAAACCCTACAATGAAGTGGATACAACAAGGAGTTAAAGGAAGAAGCTAAGTTTAGACCCTAAAAATATTAGAAGAAGAGCACTTTCCAAGACATTGGTGCCCAATTCAGACACCGGTTCCTAGGTAGTCATGTCCATATTTGGACACTCCCATCCGAAGAGGTTCCAAATCCAATTTTCTTATATAGATCTTGTAGAGATCATATTGAGTATTTCCAAATTATTTTCTAGCCCATAATTAGTCAATATCTGTTGATACAAGCTAAGTCACTCTTATCTCCTATCTTGCATATGTGCTTGTACTTTTTGTGCTAGATCTTGTTTATTCCTATTATATTCATTTGATCTTAGTATTCTAATAAATATTTAAATCATTTGGTGAATCCGACCCTTACATGCCCATTACCTAATCTATCTCTCATTCACATTACCCTTAGTGGTCGCTTTGGTCTCCCACAACATACTGAAATCCTCCCATATCCCCGTAACCATTCCAATAGTATGGCTGAAACCACACATGATAACCCTCTATTTAATTCCCTTAATATCCCCCTTTCGACATAAAAACTTCTAACAAAGTGAATAGTCTTAAGATGAAGACACTAATGTGGATTAGGCACAACTCGATGCTCTCACCACTTTCTTTTTCTACATTACGTGATAATCCCACTCATGTACCACATGTCCTTGATGCTTTATTACTAGCTAAGAGTTCTCGTGACAATGTTTCTCATGTTACTTTGGGTTGTACCTAGGAGATCTCTACTATTATTACCTCTTCTATTCCACCTTCTTCTTTCTCCACTATTTTGTGGCTAACTACACTACCCATCCATGTGGGATCCAAACACAAGAGGAAATATACTAGGAATTTTTTTGTACTTTCCTTTTACTTGACACAACTTTGTGACACCATAATGGCTCACAAGATATTGTTCAACACCACATCCAATTTTTACACCAACATGAAGAACATGTAAATCTCAAATGACCCAAGATATCAAACAATGCCACACTTATATAAATGAGCAAGTAAGAACCACAACACAACCACAACATGAACATCACGAATAGACACCTTCCACAATATCACACTTACATGGTGAAATACTTTTTGTATTCATATTCAATTATTATCTTAAAGGTTTGAAGAGCGCATAATATGAAAACATACATTTTCCTTTTTCTAGGTTGTATTTATTTTATTTTGTTTAACACTTAACTTAAGATGGTTCCATCTTAACTACCATTTAAAAACTCCCTTATATAACCTTATAGGTCTCGAAATCATTTATCATGTAAGAATATATTCTTATTGATAATGTTACACATTATTTATTTCATTTCAAACTTAACATGCAACAAATAATATTAACGATTTCTTTCTTCATGACCATAATTCCTATATATCGATAGTAGATTGAAAACTTTTAAGACACAAGTGAGATTCTCCTAGCTCTCAGTCTCAACTATAGTTTCTATTTCAACAAAGTCATATTTTCTTGCAAGTTTTATTTCACTTCTATTATAACAACGGAGAGAAAACACAAGAAGTTAAGAAGGAGGAAAATTATGTATAAGAGCGGATAAATTTCCCCTCTTGTAGTTATTATGATTCCTTTAATATGTTAGAGTTCATTTAAAATATATGCGACGCGATTTTCATCTTCCAAATAAGAAATCATATTCTTCCTAATGATTAAACTCACATGGAGAAACTCATCCCATCATTAATCACACAAAAAGAGTTAACATTGGTTTAAAGGGAATGGATTCCATATTTTGTTTACTCAAAATTCAACATCTTAGGGACACTTTTTGATAAACAAAATTTACAATAGGTTTCGAACACCAATAGCATATAAAAAGGTCATAGGTTTTAATTTACTTCTATTTGCACTCAAGGAATCTACGTCCAACTAAAATTCAATTTTGGAGTGGTTCAAACACCTTTATCTCACAAACCTCCAAGTTTTACTTTCTTTTGAAAACACGCACCTATTGAATACAATTAAAATTCTAAAGGTTATTAATTTTTTTGATATTAGGGTAAAAATAGGGTTTGGTAGGGTCCCTTCCCTGTTACAACATGGATCTAGAATCTAGATATATCAATTAACATTTCAAGTAACAAAAATAACTTAATATCAATACACAATTGTAAAAATAAAGAAAACTAGCATAGTACTAGCTACAAACTAGAGACACCCAATGAAAGTATCGAAAGCATCAAAAAACAACCAACCACTAAAAACCCCAAACAGATTTAAAGATTCGAATAAGCGAGATAGTTTGATGAGCTCCTTAATATGATTGTCGCATTCTTCCATCTCCTTGGTCCTCTCAATCTCCTTTCCTTTTCCTTTGATGCTTGAGCTTTTAAGCTCTTTGATGATGGATTTCAACAACCCATTCTAAATGAACAAATTGTCCCTAATTAGGTTACATTTTCATTCAACTTTTGTGATGTTGTCATTTAAACCCATCCAAAAGAGCTTATCAATTTTATCAACTTGAATTTTGTTGAGTTTTCCTTTCATATTGTTGATGTCCTTTTTACTTCCAACACTAGCCTTCTCATAGATTTCCAGGTTCGGGGTCTCAGGTCCAAAATTTCCTTTTTTTGATCTCTTTCCCAAGTTCATTAGATAGTCAACAACTTTTCCTTCCATTTTCTCCTTCTTGGTATGGGATCCCTTAATAAGATTATCTCTTTTACTATTTCTAAGCACATGAGTGTAGGACTCGGGGGAGGGGAACCAGAGGAGGGTTCTTTACACTGGGGCTTTAAATTTGGATTTAAAATGAAGGTAGATTAGTAGGATAATTTCTTGGTGCAAGGGGAAGGATCTTCTACCACACTAGACCTCCTTTATAGAACTTTCAAGAGAAATAATAATGTAGAAAGGAAGACTCACCAGGGATTGTCTCTTGAAATGATTAAGGAAATCCAAATGGTACGTTATTAATGATTTCATTCACATTGACTCTTATTGTTATAATCGAGAACACAACTTGGACAGTGGGATCTAAAAGTAAAAATCATCCACAATTGAACCTTCTATGATATCCCTCAACAAACACCTCCTATTTGAGTCACCCTAGACTCTCTAAAACACTCAAGTAAAAGGATTAGCTATCTCGTATTTAACTTAATTCAAGACTCTTTTGAGATAATAAAAAAGAGTGAACCGCACTTTGCGGTTTACCAAATTTTGCTTGATCACATTACAAAGAATAAATATTACCTTCCTTATTTTCCCTTATGATCTTATACACATACTTTGATTAGCCCTTCTAGAAAGGCTTAGTATATAAGAAACCCATTTAAAAAAACATTGATAAACATTACAACAATCACATCACAAAGTGACATTGTACCCTTAACTATAACAACATGCACACTTCCACATGCACAAGAAACCCTTTTAGGTGAATGACACATGAATAACACAATGCTCAAGGGTAACCTTCTCATGGGTTGTTAAATTAGGGTCATATGGATAACTTTAAAATAACCTCCTAAAAGTGGTCAACCCCTAACCATTCCTAAAGTAGGTGGTTTCTTTTCTTGAGTTTCCCAAGTATGTTTGTAAAGCACACAAGAATACATAATCATTACTTTCACATAGGAGCACATTAAACAAATGGCCATTTCATTTCTAGTTAAAATGTACATCTACTCCATTAGCAAGATATATACCTAAAATAAAAAAATCACCCCAAAATTAAAATGCCCATTTTCCAAAATACTAATATACTATTATTTCTTACTCATCACAGAATAATACATAAATAACATTCATGTTCATAAAAATAGTGTTGATTTATTCTATTTAATGTTACATGTATTTCAATGATATCCCATATTACAAAAGCATATAGGACGCTACAATTTTTGCATGTCCTGCATACCTAGAACCACCGTATGATCAACATAATTGTTAGCATGACATCTAACTACAATCAAGCACGATTTGAAATTTCACATTTTTCCAATAATAATTCATATAATACCTAATGCACTTTTAAGGAAAATAAGAATACAAATGCCATTGCATTTCATTTTCAAAATCAAAGAGATAGATGAGAGAAAAACACCATTTTTCCACAATTAACTTATTTTCAAGAAATCATCAAAAGAATATTTATTATAGTCATGTTTTAGTGTATATAAGGTTTATGTATCATTATTTTACTTGGATAAGGTCAAATAATAGTTTTCTCCATTGATTCATAAGTTCCCATAAACATCAAATTTAGCAAGTAGCCCAAAAAATCAGCATTTAAAAACAAAATTTGAGAGTCAAACATATAACGAACTCAATCCCTACCCACTCGCCTATATATAGGGAAACACTCAAAGCTGACATAACCCAAAACTAGTGAACTTCGTTCAATTGGCACTCATCCTTAGGGGCCACCGATCATGTTGATCAAAGAATACTTGTCTAAAATCATATGAGGAGTCTGTGTGGGATAGAAGGCTCGGGACCAAGGGTGCGCGAAGGACAAGAAGGACCCGCGCGGAAGGAAAGTTTGGATTTTTGGACTTAGCTGATTTTGAGCATAAGGATATATTTTTGGAAGATGGTGTGTGGACCACATCACTGATGCAGAGACATGCACGTCATGCATTGTCTATATTTGGAGAAGCGGTTCAAAGCGTCTATGCATGGATACAAACTAAGAATAGAATTAACACTTCAATTAACTTCAAGAGGACTATAGATAGCACACTTGCATGTGTGGCTATGATTGTAAAATAGTGCATGGCTAACAATAGCATGCGACCTATTTATGGAATAGTTAAGCGGTGAAGGGAAATTCCCCACCCTATATATATGATGTTAGGTGCATAGTAGATGTATGTATCACAGAGAGCGGTGTATGTATGATTCTGGATGTATGAATGTGTGTATCAAATCCATACGCGCATTGATATAGAATGAAAATACTGTAAGGAGCTTCTATATTTACTAATAGATGGAAGATATTGGCTGAACCTAAGTGTCATTTTGTGTAATTGAGTAGTGCATGTTTATGGTAAAATCATGATTACTTGTTTAAGCTTGTTCTTTCATAGATATGAGGATAACATGCATTATAGAATGATGGATTAGTTATGAATCTATATGTTTTTACCTTCATCATGTTAACATCTTGTTACATAGCAACCCTAAAGAGGAACTTGGTACCTTTACGTGCTTCGAGTGAGTTCTCGAGTATAGGTTGAGTGATGTGTCGGGACTAGAGTGTTATCTTACAAATTCTAGGTTGCATCATTGGTTACTGTTGTCGGGACATCTTTTTCAATTGTTTTGAGGATGGTTCATGATGAAGACGTATCGGTTAACTCTAGTAAGTATTGAGGAATGGATACTTGATCGGAGGAAGAATATTCATGACAGGTTCGAAGAGTGGATCCGAGTTTAACACACACACTTGGGTAGAACATAAACTTTGTATGACAACTTTTATGAGAGATTTTTGCTATATTTCCAATAGAACTATTTGAGTGGCTTATTGCTTATGCATCCCAATGGAATTAGAGGTATCGCGCACTTTTCTCGGACACGGGAAGAATTTTATGCCCTCTATGATGGTGATCGATCGGACTGCGCACAGTGGATACATGGTTTCATGGTGTTCTAAACAGTTATATTCTGAAATATTTAATTTCGACGTACTCTTTCCCAGAGGTAGCTGAATTCCAATTTTTATGATATCCAAGAGGAACATATTTGCATGGTATTCCACTGGTAATCAAGATCTTAATGGTAACTTTGAACCTGGAGAGTAAACCGATGGCTAACTAAACTTCACCACGCACGAAGGCAGGTATAGGTTTGGTTTAAGATGGTAGACCTAGTGGTAGAGAAATAGAGAGAGGAAAGGTGGCTTAAGTATAATGAGGCATGTGAGAGGGAGATAGAGAAGCAGTGTTCCATTGCAGAGAGTATGGCATGGAGGAGAGAGATGGCTCATGAAGGATTTATAGCTCACGTAGAAGATGTGGAGCTAGAGCATCAAGAACTCCCCCATCTTGGAAAGCATGATAGATATCCCTTCTCAACCTCACATGGAAGTGCGCTAGCAAAGACTACTTGGGCCGTAGATGCACATCTTAATCCACCTAGTGACCTAGCCTTTGCGCTTGGTTTTCAAAGTATCTAGTACAAAAAGTAACCAACAAACTAACTTGGGAAGTAGGAAAGTAGGAGTAAGTCAGGGATCAAGTACATCAATGGCAGGACATACGACTTTAATGTCATTTGGAGGAGCGTTCTTAGGAACATCATCCACACAGAATGTGAGTGCACAGAATGTTGGATTCACCTCTAGAAGTGGAACTACCTCATAGACTATAGGGGTTCAGTATAGTACTACTATCGGAGCACAACGGAGTACATCTACATGTCCTATTCCAAATGCAGGTGGTAGATCAAGAGGTATAGGTGGTTCTAGTTCTAGTGGATCTGGTGGTTTTAGAGGCAGAGGGAACATAGGAGGTTCGAATCAGGTGGTTAAGGTCCGCAGCAACCATAGAATATCTATATGGAGATGTCTCTTCATCTCTCGGAGTATAGAGGTATAGAGGATTCTACCGAATATGTGCATATGTGTGAAATATTGTGGTGCGCTAAAGGGATTAAAAATGTTGAGTGAAAGGCAATTCAATTTTCCACTACATTATAAGGGCACGCACACATCTACTATAGGAAGTTTGACCCTGATCAAACTTGCGTGGATTATGTAGCACTAAGGGATGCTTTCTTGAAAGAGTTCCATATTCCTGAGTTTGAGCAGAAGAGTATAAGTGCTCTCAAAGATATCAAGCAAGGCACTCATTGAATGGCAGGTTTTCGAGGCTGCAATAAAAGAGGAGTATCTAGAGCTGATACTACAAAATGATACAGAGGAGGTTGCCTAAATAACCTCATAAAAATCTTTATTTATCCACATTCTTTCATTGTTATTCTTTCCTTCAAATTTTTGGAGATACCCATTATCGGGATGACAATGAGATTAGTGTGGGGTAATGTTGATCAAAGAATACTTGTCTAAAATCACATGAGGAGTCCACACAGGATAGAAGGCCCAGAACCAAGGGTGCAAAAGGATAGGAAGGACCGTACGCGGAAGGAAAGTTTGGATTTCAGGACTTAGCTGATTTTGAGCATAAGGATCTATTTTTGGAAGATGGCGTGTGGACCACATCACCGATGTAGAGACATGCGCGCCATGCATTTTCTATATTTGGAGAAGTGGTTCAAAGCGTCTATGCATGGAGACAAGCTAAGAATAGAATTGAAACTTTAGTTAACTTCAAGAGGACTATAGATAGTGCACTTACATGTGTGGCTATGATTGTAAAATGGCGTGTGGCTAACAATAGCATGTGACCTATTTCTGGAATAGTTAAGCGGTGAAGGGCAAGTCCCCACCCTATATATATGATGTTAGGTGCATAGTAGATGTATGTATCATAGAGAGCGGTGTATGTATGATTTTGGATGTATGAATGTGTGTATCAGATCCATATGCGCATTGATATAGAATGACAATATTGTAAGGAGCTTCTGTATTTACTAATAAATGGAAGATATTGGTTGAACCTAAGTGTCATTCTGTGTAATTGAGTAGTGCATGTTTATGGTAAAATCATGATTATTGTTTAAGCTTGTTCTTTCATAGATCTGAGGATAACATGCATTATAGAATGATGGATTAGTTATGAATCTATATGTTTTTACCTTCATCATGTTAACATCTTGTTACAACAACCCTAAAGAGGGACATGGTACCTTTGTGCGCTTCGGGTGAGTGCTCGGTCTAGAATTTGAGTGATGTGTCGGCAACTAGGGTGTTATCTTGCACATTCTAGGCTGCGTCGAGATCATAAATACACCCAAATAGCCTCTTCGCCCAATGACCAGGAGACCTACAAAACCTATTTAGAAAACTAGCTTGTTGAATTTTTTTTCCAAAATCGGGGTTGGTAGTGATTGTCACATGGAAATACTAGAGGCATGCGCAGAAGCCAAAACCATTTCCACACCTAGGGCCAAAATTGTGGGTCATAACCAAACTACATTTTAAACTTTTAGTATATGTTTTAAAGTTGTGAACTACCCTACAGAGATCCTATGCATGGCAAAACAAAGGAAAACAAACATCTAGGGAAAACTCATGGTTCAATTGAACATTCCATGTGACAATGTACATGACCAAAGCTTTATTTTCTCATTTTGGGGTTTATAGGGATGTTATGTGCCTCCATGAAAAATAGGTTTTATTAACTTTACACAAGGTCATCAAAAAAATAAATTCTAAGTTTCTTGTTTAACCCGAAAACCATATGGTTTCCAAAACCAAAACTAGTATCATAGTTTATCCATCCATCTTACAAGGTAAAATAGAGTAGTGTTTACATTCATGGTTAATGGTCTTGTTGCATACAAACAGAGGTGCAAATTTTCTATTGAAATATCATGTTTCATTTAATTCACCTAAATAAATTATTCTTCTTTAGTTGATTAACAACTCCATTAGAATTTAAGAAAAAATAGAATGTTTGAATCATGAAATGATAAAGTAATATGACCATGCCCGATAGAAGTCAAACCAAGGTACATTGGCCTCCAAGTGGTCCACATTCATGATCCGTGAGAGCATGCATTTAAAGAGGATTTTTTTAAAACTATTCATGAGCATTGAGTTAACCTCCACAAATACATACATATCTTCCTGTTCACTTGCAATTTATCAACAAAAACCTACCACCCTTTATGCTTCTTCGGTTTTCTATGGCCTACTCAAGGCTCCATACACGGGTTGGGAGAATGTTGGAAATGGTTGTGATATTTTTCTTACACCCGTAAATGATTTTTTATTGAGTAACCAAGGCATTTATAACTAACCAAAATCTAAGCAAACATAACAACCAACATAGTCTAGGAGAAATATATATCTCTCTAAGGAATTTTATCAAAGCCCAAAAATAATGAATGATTCCACATTTTGTTTGCATATCTATCGTAACCCAACAAATACAACTTCTGAAAATATTTCTTCAATCCACAATGCAAAATAGATCATCCCTACTCTATTCCACGGTTCCAAAATGGCACGGTAAAGGGTACATAGGACAAGGTTGTGGTGTCTACAGCTTAACACATGTTGAATTTGCATTATATTGTGACAGTTCCAAGGCACTTCCTCCAATCCTTTGGTGTGCATTCAACAATGGTTATTGTCTAAAAAACCATATAATATTTAAACAAATAGTTCCCATCCATGTGTAGGAGTCATGTTGTCTTCTTTGTGGCATCCAAAATTTCCCAACCGTCCAAGAAACCACATGTCTTTGGTATATTTCCCTTGAGATATTTTGTCAAAAAATTTACTTGCCAAGCTAAATCTCCATTTCCAATGCACTTGCAATTGAAACATATGGCAAGAATCCTCCTCTCATTCTACTTGAAAGTTTCTAAGTATTTTTAAACAAAACCATTATGTGAAGCACCTTGCAAACATCACAGTCCATGTGACCACATTTTTGAGGCGATTTAATAAACAATGTGCTTGCAATAACTCGCATCTCTCAAAAAATATCACCACTTTAAATGTTGGGCACATGTCCCTATCTAATTTTAAATCTCCAGATATGACATAAAGCGGGGTGGGCGCTGGTGAGATTGGGACAACTTGGCTTACTCCTATCATGGAATTTTGCGGATAACACTTCTTTGGCTGCCAAACACACTCTCCATACATGGTAGAAAATCTATAATGTAAGAAAATTTAGTTTCCCACATACTACTAGGGGAACACAAACACATAACAACACATAGACTCATAAAATAGACACTACACTCAATGCCCATCCTCCCATTTTGGAACATAAGGGAAATATGTAGGGAAAAGACGTGAATGTTGGCCCATGCCTATCAAAATCAAGAAATGATAATCTAATGGAAATAACACAAAGTAAGCATAGTATGCCAAAGTTGACCATAAGCAACTCATCTCATCATAAATAGAATGTCACATGATGGAGGAAAAGAGGTGATGAGAGTATCCATAGGATTTTAAACCAATCCAATTTGTGTGAAACATGTAATAATGATAGTCTTCACCATGGAAGATTCAAACAAGCCAAGGAAGAGGAAGATGACATCCTCTAACCAAAACTAGAATGCATTCACCCACACAAAAACCAAAAATAATCTCACACATGAAATCTCACATTAACCAAAAATTCTATTAATTATTTCTTGTTAATTAAGTTTCATGATTTATTTTATTATTTAAAAATTTACTTTAACCAAAACCTCAACCGCTCCCATTAAGGAAATCACTTATTGCATAAGTATCCTCATTTGAAAATGTTGCAGATTGCCTTTGTTGATATTGTAATATGATTTAGTTAGATCAACATTACGATAAAATAACTATAAATATCAAACTTCAAGCATCAAAAATGATCTTGAGTTGAAATAATCGTAAGAAGATGACATCACCTCATAAGTTGAAGACACGAAGATACACCAAGGGTTTAAAAGGGGTTAGTCTACTAAGGACAACTTCAATGTTACCCTCATTATTTTATTTTCACAATAGTTTAATTTATTTTATTGTTATTTTTAATTTTATTTTTGCTCCAAACACGGTCAAATGACCACCCAACATGAGCATTTTTCAGGTAATCCATGCAAATCATCAAGTTTGAAGCAAGGGAAATATTCTATGAGCCAGAGGGGGAACTATATCCTCCCTCCCTTATAAAATCATCATCCACAATGCGAAACACTCTAGACATTAAGTGAAATGAGAAAGCACAGGAAGTCAACAATGACAAATTCTGAATAGAAAAGGGATATGTTGCTTAAAACACAACCACCAACAAGTTAAACATAATTTAAAATTTCCTCAATTTCTTAATGTTCCATGAAGATTGGCATTACGCATTACTATCTTTTGCTTAATACCTTTTCTTAGTTTCAAATCTTAGAAGGTTTCATTTTTCAATAATTCAAATCCATAGTGGATTCAGATCCAAATTATTGTAGTCATTTGAAACACATTCACATGTGTTTTCTCATAAGGGTATTCACCATTTATTAGTTGTATTGATTGCATAGTTTACTTGTTCAATGTTCATAATGTTATCACTTGTTAAGAATTTTAAATTTCAAAGTTCCAGTAGGTTTCCCCAAAGTAGTTGACATCACAATGTCACACAAGGTACAAAGCACAATACAAATAACCCACAACAAATTTTTAACACATTTTCATGAATGAATCACATCACAAGACCTCTAACCCCACCATGGAAGAAAATAAGTAGTCCACATAACATAAAATTCTCAACACATATGCCCCATGCATAGATCCAACACACACACATGCCTAACATACAATGAGGCATCATGCTAGTACATATGCAACATGTATCACATGACTCAAAACCACAATTATACCCATACAAAGTGTCAAGATAAGATCCAATAGCACATGTCAACAAGGAGGAGCATCAAGCCTCAACATAACAATACATAACAAGACTCATAAGAGTAACTCATGAATCATACATACCAGCTCCATATGCCTCCCAAATCTCCATAAACCTTCCAAAATAACTCCATATGCCTCCTAATAGAGAAAGAATCATAGTGCAAAACCAAGCCGAGTCACTCACCATAGAGCCCCGTCACCTTATTTCTCCATGTTGGGTCACTCACCATAGAGCCCCATCTCCTTATTTCTCCATATCGGGTCACTCACCAAAGAGTCCCATCACCTTATCTCTCTATTTAATGAGGCCAAGTCACCCTATGGCCCTAGGCACATATAGCCCCATCACATGTACTAGTGTGGCATAGTAACATGTAGCTCAATACTACACAACTCCATGACCCCCTTTGGGCGTACCCCATACAAAAAAGCATGTTTATAGGTCCAACCACTCCATGGTGAATCCCATGACCCTATTCCATCACATCACAACATTAGAACCAACATATCAATCAGATTCAAATACCAAGTGGCAAAAATTCCCAAGCCTTGGGCTAGGCCAGAAAAAAACTTTTAAAATCAAAATAAAATTTCAATATAAGTAAATTAAATGGATAAACAACTACAATAATACAAAGGCTTCTTGTTAGCACAAAATCAAGTTAAATACCCAAAAAAATTAGCTCAAAATCAAATTAAAATCCCAAAACCAATATACATCACTCAAGAGATTTGTTGGTTCTTACAAGATAAGAGAAGAATATAAATTTACAAATAAAATACAAACATAGAAAGATCACATTACTATCACTACATGACCTTTCCGTGGCCACCAAAGGGTTACTCATTGATTTTTTGGTGATTTAACAAATATTGAAATTTGTAAAACCCTAATTGTAGAGTCACATGTAATAGATAAAACACTAAAGTACAAATCTGACCTAAGTAATAACCTAGATAAAATTGAAATCCTAGGTGCAAGAGAGGGATTAGGATACTTAGTTGATTTCGTAATTAATCTCGAATCGTGCTAGAATGGAAGACTAGCAAACATGATAAGGAAAATGTTACAACTATGCTTATAAAATTGTGCGACTATTGGATATGACTGGATTGGGGTGCTGGACTAGGTCGGGCGCCTAGGCTTTATAGACTTCTTTTGGGTGCTTGTGATCTGTGAAGAACCTCGACAAGAAAATGATTTTTCTTGTGTCACTTCTATGTTTTTTACCCTTTTTTGTGTTTCACCTTTATGTTGCACTATGCTCGCAGAGTTCACCTGTAATCTACAAAACAATAAAACACATCAAATCTTTAAAAGAAAAATATATAAATGGGGTTTGTGATGGCCCTAACAGTCACCGATAGAGTGAGATTATAATTGAGTGATGCACTACATTTTAGAATCCATGTAGTTCTCATGCGTGTGTGTGTAAGAATTATGCCCTAGGTGGCTCTTGTATAAGATGCACTTGAATAGTGAGCAATATCTAGATGTAGCAATGTAAGTAGATGTGTGGATGTCAAAATGAACTTCCCCTCTTATACGCGTATGCAGAAAATGTATTCCCTTGTCCCTTGTGTAAAGCTAGGTGGATGATTTGATGCTCTTAAAATGCCTTTGGATGCAACCTTAGGTGATAGTAATAGATGTTTAGTGTTTGGTCCTTCATTACGGTCACATACCTTTATATTTATATGATTCCCTTGTTTGAATTTTGTAATTAACATCTAAAAGGCTGACCAAAAATAAAATAAGATGCCCAAAAGGGGAGAAAAATACAAAGAGGTCGGGGCACCCAGAGCGGCATAAGGGCGTTGGCATCCTAGCTGGGCCTTTGGTGTCCATAGTCAAGAAAGATAAAGCAATGAAATTGGGATGGGTAGTGAGGTGTGTAAGACCACACAGAAAGCAAGAAAGAAAGCAAAGAGGCCAAAAACAAATTTCAAGTACTAGTTTTCTTGTTTAGGAATCATATGAATAGTGATATGTGATTAGTACCTAGAAATGTACCCAAAGTGCACGATTTAGTGTCTATAGCTAGCACTCGGATATCAAGCCTCAACTCACAAAATACATATAACCAAAATAAGTATATCTCCAAATCACACATATAAGGATCCACATAGTCAATATCACATAGGTTTGTTTAATGGACAACCCAAATAGGAGAGAGCCGAGACTCTAGTTTGTATAAGTTGAGCCTAAAGTGGTGTACATCCACAATATACTGAGTAAACTCAAGGTATACCAAATGGATAGAAGTGGATTTTCAATCTACATGAGACTCTACTTTAAAACTTGTACTTGGCTTAAGGTTATGGTCACCTAGTCTACAACTTCTCTCTCCACACATAAACTTCTTGATGCTACCTGTAGGGCTCAGTAGTGTAGGGTACACAACATAATACATAACAACATTACTAACACAATGATGATTTACGCACAAAAACCATAACATCTTGTACATATAAAAATTATGGGGATAAAACATAATAATATTCCATGGCTTACAACACACATCTCCACAAAACGCACCAAGAGTGCGACTACAACACATTAGGGATCATGAAATCACCATATGTCCCCAATTCACTATATGAATTTATCACATAACAATATAAATACATATATAAAATAAACTTAGTGTTTTCACATCATGTCATGCATTCCAATACAATGTGGCATGGTGACATAATGTCATAATACAACACAAAATGGTGGGAATTATCATGATGTAACATATTTCACTATGAAGTACCTTGTCATGCAACACATTATTCCATATATACAATATCACTAGAGAATGAAACATCAAAATACTTTCATGGTTCACAAAACATTCCCTTCACGTAACAAGGTGGTAATACACATGAATTTCATGTTGAATTCACACAAAAAATAAATTACTCCCATTAAGAAATGTGTTGGGGTAATAATTTCAAGTGGGGATACCTTTTGGTGGACCACCACTTCATGAACCCCTTGTCTTAAACTTTATTTTAATAAACTTTATGAGTCAAAAGTATTTCACAACAAGAGTGAGACGGTGTGATTGTTCACCCATCATATATATATATATATATATATATATATATATATATATATATATATATATATATATATATATATATATATATATATATATATATATATATATATATATATATATATATATATATATATATATATATATATATATATATATATATATATATATATATATATATATATATATATATATATATATATATATATATATATATAGGATGATCCCTCATGGGATTGGAAATATATAATAACAATCATAACAATATAGATATATGCTCAAGCTATTTTTGTATATGTGAACTGTAAAATTGTGAGACACTGTCCGTAATTATTCTATGCGACCAAGGAGTGAAGTGGAAGTGTTGGGTTAAAGTATTTATGAAATTCTTAATAAAGGAAATGCTTTATTTCAGTGGGGTTTTTTCCTTTGATTTTCCCCACTATAAATATGGTGTCTTCTATCTCATTTACTTTTCTGTTATTTTCTTTCAGCTCTTGTTATTACATTTTGTAATCTGCACAATATAAACATCTTGATCAATGTTTGATTTAACTACACATCATTATCTATAATCTTCGGCAATTACTTTGGGGATTTATAATTTTTAACTATACATTCTGTAATTTCCCTAACATGGTATTAGAGTAGGTGGTTATGATTGTGCAAAGATAGATCTGGATGTTTTTTTATTTGCATGAGTAAAGAACTTGAAGTTTTTAGATATGCAAAACTCTAGCCATTCGCCTTTGACTTCAAGTTAATTAGGTTTAAAATTCCAATTCCCACCAAAATATTATAAGAATATTGGATGATTTGTTGATTAAGATCTTACTTATACATTTGTGTGCATATATCTGTGTTTATTCTCCATGTGACCTTATTTCTTTGTTCTTGGTTCTTCGTAGACGTTTGTGGGTTATTTAAAAATTATTTTGCACTCTTTATAGTCATTATAGTTGTGAAACTTATTTAAATAAGTTATTTTATTTAGCAACCTTATTTTGATTTGTGGGCTTGTCTTTTTTTCCTGGGGATGATTTCAAACTTTCATTGTCTTTTGGCTTATTCCGTGGGTTTTAGGTGCATAGTTTACTTTTCCTTGGAAAACTGATAGAATTGCAACACCTATCCTCATTGACTCATGGACTTTGCACCACATGATTTCATTTTATTTGATTGCAAACAGGAGAAGTGGACCCGAAAGGTTTCCTAATACGATTAATTCCATGATTATAAGTCCACCCGACATTAAAAGCTTTATTTTTGCAAGTTCTATTGTTTCCAATAAAATAAGTCCATGTAGCATTGTTTTTTTATTATTGGCAAATAGTTTTTTGAAGGGACTATACCCTTGAATACAAAAAGAAGGCTGAGAGCCGGAATAAGAGTGAGAAAGAGAGAATGGATCAAGATCCAAGTGTTACAACGAAGCTCCAAGTAGCTCGTAGAAAGCTTGACTACTCAATCGAGCCAAAAAACAAGCTCCTCAAAAACAACAACAAGAAAAAATAGCAAACCGAATCGCTATAAAGAAACATGTCTAGAAAAACAACAAATAAGCAAAGAAAAAGCATCCGAACTACTTCTTGGTAGCTTTATCGATCCATCTTGATCTTGATTTTCTTCCAGGCATGAAACATACCCAAAGCGGTCATATGGCGAGATCGAGTCTTATCAAGCTCCTCAATGGTTCTTTTGCTTTCTTTTTTTTTTCGTTGCCCCAAAGTGCGGCTTCCGGGACACCACCGAGGTTGGAAACACTTTTGGCATGGCCTCTGGATGAACTCCTCAATCACCCTAAAGGCTATAATGTTGTAATCATGTCTAGTCTTAGCCTTCCTAAGCGGGAGTCTAAGGAGGTCAGCTTCTTGTATATGTCTTCAATCTGACTGCTATCAATGTTCCCCTCCTCCTCCATGCTTTTCTTGCCTTTCTGCTTAGCTAGGTTCTTGACCTCATCCTTCAGCAATTTCATCTCAGCTTCTAAGGCCTCCAACCTCTTAGAAGAGCTATCCATCTGCACCTCCATACCGGGGACCGGCACTAAACTTTTACCGATGTTTAGCTAAGGTCATGAGCAATCTCAAGTTCAAAAGGCTCCTTCTCCGTGGTTTTTTTAAGAGTCTCAAGGTTGAGCCTCCAAGTCCATGTAGCATTGTTATGTCGGATATTTTAATAAATATTTTCATTTTTGCAAAGCTTGAGCCAATCATAAAGCTCCATCTAGCTTCACATCGTCACTTTTTTTTTAGATCTTTTTTCCTTTTTGTGAAGCTCGAGCCAATCATTAAGCTCCATCTAGCTTCGTGTTGTCAGTCTTTTTATTGATCTTTTTGTCAGTTGTGAAGCACAAGCCAATAAGAGCATTCCATGCTCTTCACCTTGTCAAACTTGTGTTAGCTTGCCTTTGTCACGTTCAAAATCTAATCCAAAAGAATTGTACTAAGTCTCTTCATATTTTGTGTTGTCAGTATTTTGTTTTGTTTCTAACTAATGAAAAATCTAATCGAGTAGAATTTCTCCAATTCTCTTCGCATTTCGCATTATCATTCTATTGTTAAACGTGTCAGTGGCTAACCAATAAGATTAAGCCACCATTTTTCACTTTTTAAAGACTTTTTCAGTCTTTGTCAGTTACAAACCAATAGAATGTGTCCACGTTTGTTCGCATTTTGTTTGTTTTTGTCATAACCATGTCATAGTGCAAAAAAATGATCCAATAAATTAATGACACGTGTGTAAGGATTATCCATGTTTGTTTTTCTATTAATTGGTCTTGACTTGTTTGTTTCACTATGAAGTGCGATCTAATAGTAAAGCACCACATGTATTTTTTTCGCAATGTCAATTTTTATATCTTTTGTCACATGTCTCTTTGTTTGTTTGCCACATATTTCGGTTAAACTATCAACCCTATTACGGACCCGATAATATATTTGTTTTTATTAAATTTTGAGGACTTCATGCCCGCATGGGGGATCTACTTTAGAATTTGTCGAAATTTTACATGTGCCTTGTCACTTTCTTTTAATCCTTGACATGGGTCGTATCTGCTTCAAGCATGGTTTTTCAAATTTCTTTATTCCGCGGGTTTAAAATTTTCTTTTATATTACAGCTTTCAAAATTTTCTTTGTATCACGATGAGTTTTGAATTTTCTATATACTTGGGAGTTTCTCATTTTCTTAGTGTCACAGGTTTTAAATTTTCTTTATCTTGCACTTTTTCTAAGTTTCTTTGTTACAGATTTTCTAAGTTCCTTTGTCTCACAAGATTTAAAAATTTGTAAAGCTTAGATCTCTACTCTGCATGGCTTCTGTGGCTTTTCTTTTTCATTTTTTTAGCAAGTTGTGCGTGCGTATTTTTGCTAAAAAATTGTAGCTTGTTTATTATTTGTATTTGGCTCTTCAAGTCATGAAAGGGTTGGTTCATTTTTAGTAACGTATTTTTATTCATAATGTTAAATTATAGCGTATGTGCATTTAAAATGGATAGTTTTGTTAGCTTCTTAATAGAAAAATATTAGTTATTAAATGGAACTAATTACATTATTTGGAGAGTAAGGTTAAAAGCTTTTTTCATGGCTAGAAATTTATGGGATCTTGTAACTGATGTGGAAAATGACCCCATTGTTGGATGAAGACTTGTAAATCCTGAAAATCTTAGCTCCTTCTCTCAGAGATCGCAGGAAGATTTTTCCATCCTATTGTAAAGCATAAAATATGAATTTTTAATGCATATAGGTCATATGGATGTGTATGGATTCTCCTATTAATACCTAGAAGAAATTAGAGACTATGCATGAAGGCAATCATTTTTCCAAGATAATTAAGCTAATTTTAGAATTGTTTACAACTCCCATGAAGGTGGATGAGAAAATAATTAATTATTGTTTTCCCCACTAACATTAAGCTAAAACTAATAACATTAAAGCTTAATTGGATGGTTTTAATTGTGAATGCATTTCAAGATAAGCTTACTATATTTCATTAGTCAGATAAATATTCATGAAAAATTTAGGAACTATATCTCCATTCTTAACTCTAAATGTTTGAATGAGAATGATCTTCTTGATTTAGATACTTTGTTCTCTTTGTTAATTCAAGAAAAACGGGTATTGGAGAATTTTGATTCAAAAGAGAGCGCTTCTCAAGCATTATTATCTCATTATCATAAGTCTGATCAAAATAGGGATAATAGTAATCCTAATCAGAAGTCTAATATCATATCAAAATTTAAATCCAATCCTAAGTCTAATTATGTTAAAAATAGTCAGAACTTTAAAGTCAAATTTAATGGAACATGTAACAAGTGTGGAAAATTTGGTCATAAAGAGTCTGATTGTCATGTAAAAACTAACAAATTTGTTAAAAATACTAAAAATAGTAAACCTAATCAGAAGAAATATCAGAAGAAAAATCATGCAAATAATGTTGAGAAATATATTTCCCTATATATTGTTCTCGGCTTCAAATGACAATGAATGGATCCTAGATAGTGGTGCCTCTAGGCACATGACTTGTATTTCTAGTATCCTCTCAGATGTTGTTAAATGTGAGGAAAACATATATCTAGGAGATAATTCCATCATTAGATCTAAAGGTTGTGGGAATGTTAAATTGGAAAATGGGGTAATTAGGAATGTCTTGTATGTTGAAAAATAATATTGTGTCTTGCTCTCACTACAAATGCTAACTAAAGAAATTTGTAAATTTGTTTCAATTTAGATTAAGATAAATGGTACGTAAAAGATAAACTCAGTAATGTATTCCTTCTTGTATTTCCCAAAGAAAAATGACTTGTATATATTTGATGGATTTGTTTCTAAATCTTGATTTTCTTCTTCTTCTAGAAATGATATTCAACTTTGGCATGAAATATTAGGACATGTGAATTTTATAAGTTTGTATGAAATGTCTCACCTAAATCTTGTAATTTGTCTCCCTAAGATGAAATCTGATCATGAAACATGTGAAAGTTGCTTACGTGGTAAGCAACATGTTGAACCATTTCACAAACATCATGATCCAAATTCTTCTCAGTTATTAGAGTTGATTCACAGTGATGTGAGAGGTCCACTTGAAGTTCCTTCTCTCAGTGGTGCCTTTTATGCTATAAGTTTTATTGATGATTTCTCTAGGATGACATGGTCTTATTTTATTAAGAAAAAGTCTGATGTCTTGTCTAAATTTCAAGAATTTAAAGCTTTAGTTGAAAATGTTTCTAATATGAAAATTAAAAGAATTAGGACTGATAATGGAGATGAGTATGTTAGCAAAAATCTTCATTAGTTTTGTGTGTCATGTGGGATTTAGCGTGATTTGACAACTCCCTATTTCCCACAAAGTAAAATGGCATTGTAGAAAGGAAAAATAGGACCATTTTAGAAATTGATAGGACTATGATTCATGCATCTAATGTGCCTACATTTTTATGGGCAGAAGGAATGAATATTGCAACCTATATCCTAAATAGAGTTCCTACAAAAGCTTTACATCAAGCTACTCCTCATGAAGTATGGACAAAGAAAAATCATATATCTCTCACTTAAGAATATTCGGTAGTCTTGCTTCTATCTTCATTCCTAAATTTAACAGGAAGGAGCTTGATCTAACCTCCTCTTGTATTTTGTTGGTTAAGGATTGAGAGTCTATGACCCTTTCAAGCATGACATAGTTGAAAACAAGAATGTTCATGTCTTAGAGAAAACATTTTGTGATGCTTGTTATGAACCCTTCTCTATCTCTTCTCGAGATAGATCCCGATAATTCTCCTCCTAACAATATGGAAATAAAATTTCAAGAGGTCAATTATCTTGATCTAGATATGATAGAGATTGAAGGGGAGTCATCTAAAAATGTATTTTACATCCTAAGATTCCTAAATGGGCTCAAAATCTTGTTAAGGATTCTCATCCTGTTAGTCTTAGAAAGGTAACTCATAGTCAAAATTATTATCATGCCTTGATGACCCTCTATGAGGTTGAACCATAATCTTGAGAGAAGAAACCTGTCAAGATGATAGATTTATTTAGGCTATGAAAGATGAATACAATGTTTTAATTAAAAATAACACTTGGGAACTAGACATATCATCCTCCTTAAGAGAAGCATTGTATGATTTAAGTGGTTGTATAAGATCAAGTATAACTCTGTAGGATAAATTGACAAATTCAAGGCAAGGCTGGTAGCTTGTGGTTTCACTCAAAAACTTGGTCTTGACTATGTTGAGACTTTTTCTCCTGTAGCTAAGATGATCACTGTCAAAATTCTTCTTGCTTTGGTTACCCAATATGGTTGGGATATTCACCAAGTGGATATTAAAAATGAATTTCTTAATGGTGATCTAAAATAAGAAATCTACATGTGTCAGCTTAAAGGTTTTGAAGAACTTGGTAAGGAATTGTATGTCCTGTGTGGTAAAAGCTGAAAAAAAAATCTTTGTATGGTCTTAAGCAAGCTCTTAAAGCTTGGTATGCTAAAATTAATAGTTTCTTTCAAGATCTTGGTTTTTCTAATTGTTCTAACAATGCTTTATTTGTTAAGTTTGAAAATAATCATATTATCATTATTATTTTATATGTTTATGATCTCTTGATTACTAATATCAGTGATAAAAAATTAATTTTTAGAATCAAATCAAGATTAAAATAATGTTTTGAAATGACTAATTTAGGTTTACTATATCATTTTCTAGGCATGGTTATATTTCAAGATCATGAAGTTATTGTTGCATCTCAATCTCAGTATGTTGTGAATTTTCTTAGAATATTTAACATGATTTACTATAACCATGTTGTCATTCCTATTCAATTTAATGTTAAATTATATCCTAAACATGTTTGTGTCAAATTTGATCTTACTAGGTGATGTATAGACAACTAGTTGGTAGTCTAATTTATTTGACTATTACTAGGCCTAATATTTCATATGCAGTAGGATTTGTTTCAAGATTTATGTAGGATCCTTATGAGGATCATTGGAAAATGGAAAAAGAATTTGAAATATGTTAAAGGAACAATTAATTATGGTTTGTTTTATTCTTCTTATGATGGTGCAAATTTTTTTGGATATTGTGATCCTGACCATGTGGTGATATTATAGATAGAAAATCTACTTCTGGATATATTTTTAAGTTGGGTGTAGGTTTCATCATTGGGATTAGAAAGAAGTAACCAACAATGTTTATCTCTTCTATTGAGGTAGAGTATAGAAGTGCTATGGAAGCGTAAAAGGAAACCATGTGGCTGAAAATATTGTTGGATGAACTACGTATCAAAGATTTTTAATTTATTTCCAAAGTTTCATATCATGGTAAATTTTTTCCCTATTTAATGATCTTCTAGAGCGAACACTAATATTCTATGTGACAGCTAGAGCTGCATTGTTATTACAAATAATTCAATTCAACATCAATATTGAAGTTCATATGCACTTTATTTGAGAGAAATTCCTGAATGGTGATATTGATCTCAAGTTTTGTTCGACTGAAGATCAAGTTGTAGATATCTTCACCAAGCCATTGTGTGCTATGAAGTTTTTCAAGTTTTGTGCCTTGTTGAGCCTTTCATAGTTTTCTATTGAGGGGAGTGTGCATGAAAATGACACCTCTTAACGGTTTTTGTAAAATTCCAATACTTCCTCCATTTTGTAATAAGTAAATAATCATAGTATGTGAGTTTACTTGTAAATCCCAGCAAAGCATTAGTTATGGGTATTCCTTGGTTTATAAAAGGCTCTATAATTTGATATAATTCTTCATATATAAAGCACTTGTCCTAAGAATTTATATATGGAAAGATATGTATGATTTCCCTTGTTTGCATGTTAGCTTGAATCATTATTGTTGATTTATGGATTTGTAAATCCTTTTGTAGAAAAATGTAAATTTAGCATGTTTTGTATTGTTTTCCCACTTAACATTAATGGGGGTATTGGGGTAATAATTTTAGGTGGTGGACCACCACTTCATGAACCCCTTGTCTTAAATTTTATTTTAATAAATTTTATGAGTCGGTCTTTCACAAAGCAAGAGTGAGACGGTGCAACCGTTCACCCATCCTATATATAGGATGATCCCTCATGCGATTAACAATATATAATAATAATCATAACAATAGAGATATATGTGCAAGATATTTTTGTATATGTGAACTATAAATTTGCGAGAGATTGTTCAACACCACATGCAACATTTACACCAACATGAAGAACATGTAAATATCAAGATGACACAAGATATCAAACATTGCCACACTTATATAAATGAGCAATTAAGAACCGTGACACAACGACAACATGAACATCATGAATAGAAACCTTCCACAATATCACATTTTCATGGTTAAATATTTGTTGTATTCATATTCCATTATTAACCTTAAAGGTTTGAAGAGCACATAGCATGAAAACATACATTTTCCTTTTTCTAGGCTGCATTTATTTTATTTCGATTAACACTTAGCTTAATATGGTTCCTTCTTAACTGCCATTTAAAAACTCCCTTATATAACTGTATAGGTCTTGAAATCATTTATCCTATACGCATATATTCTTATTCACAATGTTACACATTATTTATTTCATTTCATATTTAACATGCAACAAATACACTTAATTAATTCTTTCTTCATGACAATAATTCCTATATCTTGATAGTAGATTGAAACATTTTTAATGCATAGAGTCTCCTAGCTCTCGGTCTCAACTAGAGTTTCTATTCCAACAAAATCATATTTTATTGGAATTTTTATTTCACTTCCATTACAACAACGGAGGGAAAACACAAGAACTTTAGAATGAGAGAAATTATGTCTAAGAGTGGATAGATTTCCCCTCTTGTAGTTGTTATGATTCCATTAATAGGTTAGAGTTCATTTCACATCTATGTGACATGAGTTTTGTCTTCCAAATAAGAAATCATGTTCTCCCCAAAGCTTAAACTTGCATAGAGAAACTCATCTCGTCATTAATCACATGAAAATAATTAACATTGGTTTAAAGGGAATGGATTCCATTTTTTTACTCAAAATTCAACATCTTTGGGACACTTTTGATAGAAAAATTTTACAATAGATTTCGAGCACCAATAGCATATAAAAAGGTCCTAGGTTTTAATTTACTTCTATTTGCACTCAAGGACTCTACGTCCAACTAAAAGTCAATTTTGGAGTGGTTCAAACACCTTTATCTCACAAACCTCCAAGTTTTACTTTCTTTTAAAAATCTACACCTCATGAATACAATTTAAATTCTAAAGGTTATTAATGATTTCATTCACATTTGACTCTTATTGTCGCAATCGAGAACACAACTTGGACAGTGGGATCTAAATGCAAATCTCATCCACAACTGAACCTTCTAAGATATCCCTCAACAAACATATCCTATTTGAGTCACCCTAGACTCTCCAAAACACTCATGTACAAGGATTAATTAGCCCGTATTTAATTTGAGTCGAGATTCTTTTGAGGTAATAAACAAAAAGAGTGAACCACTGCACTTTTCAGTTTACCAAAGTTTGTTTGATCACATTACAAGGAATAATAATTACCTTCCTTATTTTCCCTTATGATCCCATACACATACATTGATTAGCCCTTACAGATAGGATTTTAATATAAGACACTCATTTAAGAAAAACGTTGATAAACATTAACCCAATCACATTACAAAGTGACATTGAACCCTTAACTATAACAATATGCACACCTCCACAAGCACAAGAAACCATTTTAGGTGGATGACACATGAATAAAACACAAGGATAACATTCCCATGGGTTGTTAGATTAGGGTCATACAAATAACTTTAAAATAACCTCCTAAAAATGGTCAACCATAACCATTACTAAAGCATGTGGTTTCCTTTCTTTAGAGTTTCCCAAGTATGTTTGTAAAGCACATAAGAATACATAATCATTACTTTCACATAGGAGCACATTAAACAAATGGTCATTTCATTTCCAGTTAAAATGTACATCTACACCATTAGCAAGATATATACCTATAATCAAAATCACTCCTAAATTAGAATGCCCATTTTCCAAAATACCAATATACTACTATTTCTTACTCATCACAAAATAATCAATAAATAACATTCATGTTTATAACAATAGTGCTGATTGATTCTATTTAATGTTACATATATTTCAATGATATCCCATATTTCAAAAGCATATGGGACACTACAATTTTCTTCATGTCCCGCGTGTACCTACAAACATTGCATGGTTAGCACAATCGCTAGCATGAATTCTAACTACAATCAAGCACGATTTATGATTTCACAGTTTTCCAATAATAATGCATATAATACCTAACACACTTTTAAGGAAAGTAAGAATTAAAATGCCATTGCATTTCATTTTCAAAATCATAGAGACAGAGAGGAGAGAGAGGAACACCATTTTTCCACAATCAATTTCTTTTCAAGAAAGTATCAAAAGAATATTTTCTATAGTCATGTTTTAGTGTATACAAGGTTTATCTATCATTATTTTACTTGGATAAGGTCAAATGAAAAATTCTCCATTGAGTCGCAAGTTTTCATAAATGTCAAATTTAGCCAAGTATCCAAAAATCAGTGTTCAAAAACAAACTCCAAGACTCAAACACATAAGGAACCCAATCCCTACCTACTCCCCTATATACAGGGAAACACTTGGAGCTAACATAACCTAAAACTGGTGAATTGCATTCAATTGGCACCCATCCTTCCAGTGGCCACCATTCGTAAATGCACCCAAACCACCTCATCACCCAACGATCGGAAGCCTACAAAACCTATCTATAAAACTAGTTTGTGGGATGTTTTTCTCCAAAATGAGGGTGGTAGTGATTGTCATAGAGAAATACTAGTGGTTCATGGAATCCAAAACCATTTCCACACCTAGGGTCAAAACCAAACCGTATTTTTAACTCTCAATAGTTATTTTAAATTCGTGAACTAGTCCACATGGATCTTAACGTGTGATTTAAACAAATTCAAACAAACATTCAAGGGATAACCTAGGGTTTGTTTGAACACTTCATGTGATGAGGTACATGGCCAAAGCTTTATTTTCTCATTTTGGGGTTTATAGGGGTGTTTTGCGCCTCCATGAAAAACATGTTTTATTACCATTACAAAAGGTCATCAAGAAGTAGTTTTTTCTAAGTTTCTCATTTTAACACGTCAATCATGTGGTTTACAAAACCAAAACTAGCATCATAGTTTATCCATCCCTCTTACAAGGCAAAGTAGAGTAGTGTTTACATTCATGGTTAATGGTTTTGTTGTGTACAGACATAGGTGTAAATTTGTTATTGAAATATCATGTTTCGTTTAATTCACCTAAAAATTATTCTTCTTTAGTTGATTAATAACTCCATTAGAATTTAGAGAAAACTAGAACATTAAAATTATACAATGATAAAGTAAGATAACCAAGCCTAATAGAAGTTGAACCAGGGTACAATTGGCTCCAAGTGGTCTACATTCATGATCCGCAAGACCATGCAATTAAAGAGGATTTTTATCAAATAGTTCATGGGTGTTGAGATAACCTCCACAAATGCATATATATATTCTTGGTCACTTGTAATTTGTCAATAAAAACTCGGTGCCCTTTACGCTTTTCTAGTTGTTTAGGGATTTCTTAAAGTTCCATACTTAACACGGGCTGGGAGAATGTTAGCAAAGGTTGTGATGTTTTTGCTTACAACCGTTAACGGATTTTACTTTAGTAAACAAGGCATTTATAACCAACCAAAATATATGAAAACACAATAACTAATGTAATTCAAGAGAAATATATTTCTCTCTAAGGTATTTTATCAAACAACTCACATGTCTTGTGTTGCCCAAAAATAAAATAACATATGCTTCCACATTTTTCTTACATATCTACCAAGACCCAACCACTACAACTTATGACAATATTTCCTCAATCTATAGCACAAAATAGACTATCCCTACTCTATTATATGGTTCCCAAATGACACAGAAGGGGTATGTTGGACAAGGTTGTGGTGCCCGGCTTAACACTTGTCAAATTTTCATTATATTGATAGTTTCTAAGGTGCTTTCCTCCAATCCTCTGTGGTGCGCATTCAACAATGGTTGTTGTCTAAGAAACCATATAATATTTCAAGCATTTAAACAAATAGTTCCCATCCATGTGCAGTAGTCATGTTGTCTTCATTGTGGCATCTAAAATTTCCTAAGTGTTTAAGAAACCACATGTATTTGGTGCATTTCCCTAAGATATTTTTCAAACACTTTACATGCCAAGATAAATCTCCATTTCTAACGTACTTGTAACTAAAACATATAGAAAGGACCCTCCTCTCATTCTCGCTTGAAAATTTTAGTCTTTTTAAACAAAACCATTCTATGAAGCACCATGCAATCATCATAGTCCACATGACCACATTTTTTGAGGCATTGTAATAAAAGTGCACTTGCAACAACCACATATCTCAAAAATATCACCTCTTCAAATGTTGGGTACACATCCCTATCCAATTTCAAAGCTCTAGATATGGCATGTAGGGTGAGCACTTGTAATATTAGGACAACTTGGCTTAATCTTGTAGTGTCATTCTATAGCACAAACTTCTTTGGATTTCCAAAACACCCTCCATACACGGTAGAAAATCCATAATGCAAGAAAATTTAGCTACCTACATACTACTTGGGGAACACAAACATATAACAACACAAAACTCACAAAATAACCGCTACACTCAAAACCCCCATCCTCCCATTTTGGCACGACAGGAAATATGCAGGGAAAAGTTTTGAATTCCAGCCAACCCCTATCAAAAGAAAGAAACCATGGTATAATTGAAATAACATAGAGCAAACAGATTATGTCGAAGTTGACCATGGCCAACTCAAAGTGCACCACAAAAAAATGTGACCCGATAGAGGAAAGGAGGTTATGAGAGTATCCATAGACTTTTAAACCGATCCAATTTGTCTAAAACTCTGCAACAAGGATAATCTTCACCATGGAAGATTCAAACAAGCCAAGTAAGAGTAAGATGACATCCTCCTATGAAAACTAGAGTACATTTAACCACACAAAACCAAAAATTCTCTCACGCTTGAAATCTCACATCAACCAAAAATTATATTTATTCTTTCTTAGTACGAGGTTAGCATGAGCTCCAAAATTTTGAGGGACTTTAAGAATATTAATACATTATTTACATTTATATGAAATCTCTTTTATTATGGAAAAATTGGAAACCATGAGGGATTTAATTGTGGATAAAATTAGGAAGAAAGGTATGATACTTATAAATAGATGTAGCTTGTGTAAACAACATGATGAAATTGCAAACCATATTTTCCTATAATGTAGTCTTTCTTTCTAGGTCTTCTCGTGGTTCTTGAATTGTTCAAGGTTTAATTGGTCCAACCTAGGGATGTCTCTCTTCTTTTAGAACAATGGTTTTTCAATTTCCATCATGACTTCACAAAAGAGGTATGGAAATGTGCTCTACCCCATATTCTTTGGGGCATCTAGGTGGAGAGAAACAACCACATTTTCTATAATCAATCTTCCATTTTTAAACAAGTTGTTAGGAAAATTGGTCAGACTCTTAGAGAAAACTCGTAAATCTTCAAAATAAAATCTTCTAAGTTATGCCCTATTTTTGAAAGATCCATTTTGAATGTCCTTAATCTCAGTCCCACTAAAGGGGATAATAACAAAGATAAGTGATTGATTAAAAATAATACCAAGTGGGGATGCCTCGCCTAAGGGCGGTTTCATGTTAAATTTTGATGGATATGCTAAACTAAGGAGGGGATATTTGGGAGGAGGTTTAATTTGTGATCATCTAGGGGTGTGTATTTGGGCCTATGTGGGACCTTTAGGAAATCATTCTAATAATTTTTTTGAAGCAATGGCCATATTATAGGGTATTCACCAATGTATCATCATTAGCGTCAAGTCCCTATTCATAGAGGGAGATTCCCTATGCATTTTCAATGCTCTTAAGAACTAGGGGTTATCGGTTGGAAACTTAATAACATCATCACAGAGGCTAAGAATTGTTAACCTCATTTGAGAAAGTGGAGATTAATCATGTTTATAGGGATGGTAATAAACATGTGGATGGTATTGCTAATCATGGGAATGATATGTTGGAAAAGATGACATGACAGATTGATCTAATACCATGGAGTAATATAATAAAACTTGTTAATGATGACAAGACATCACAGGTTTTTTCATGATGGCCTCTAGGTTTCATGTGATCGTCTCCATGGGAAATTCTATTATTTCTCGAGGGAATTAATCATCTCATTTTGTTCTTGCTTTCTTTATTCTAGTTCTATAGGATCACCTTTCCTTGTCTCAATACTTTGCGAGAATGATTGGTTAAGAATGGGAAATGACAGAGTATGAACTAAGTCAACAACCTACCTTCATATTAAGAGGGATGTTACTCTGTGGAGGCTTCTATGAAGAGGTGGTTTCTCAAACTACATCAAACATCTTAAAGGTAACGACCCTCAACTTGCTATTGAATTTGGAAATGCTTGGGAGGGGGTATCTTAATTTTAGGGGTATGGAGATTTCAGTCACTAAGGAGTCTATTGCTAAGGCCACGGGCTTATCTATGGAAGGACTCACAAATTTTAAGGATAAGCCTAGGCGAAGGCACAAAATTTATACTTTTTTAGACCAGATGAAAGAATCTTAATGTTTGATGATGGTATTGCAATAAGTTAACTCCCTGATCAATGGCCAAATTTTTTTATGGCAGTAATGAAGTACCTTACCCTTGAAGGAAAATTTAGAAAAATATTCTCCTATCACCTTTCTATCCCTAATTTCTCCTTAGATCCCTTACCTACTCTATCAAGGATTTCTGAAATGAGAAAGTGGATACTCCATTGCATCGTGGTTTGATCATGTTAAATTATATATCAAAAGGTAAAACTTTGATCCCTTCATAGCCCTAGACTCGTAGGAAGGTGGTTTCGCATACAATGAAACCTTGGCCAAGAGGATAAAATAGACTAAAAGGGAGGCATGTAGGAGAATTGATATGGCATTATTGTGAATGTCCTTTTCAATCTGAAACATGGGGATAAATATATTGGAGAAAGAACAGATAGTAAGGAGAGGGATGGAAAATTAATCGACTATGAAGCTAGATTATTGAGGGTCAAATCTACTATTGATACGATCCTCTTGGTCAACAAGAATTTGGTTCAAGAGGTAAGGGAGTGTCACAAGAAGATTGAGGTGCGAGAATAAAATGATTGGAGGGTTGAATGCATAAATTGTTATGCAAGAACAAATAATTTCTATCCTACAGGACCAAATTGCCAAGAATGAAGTTGAGAGGGGTACATGGAAAAGGCATCTCATGATGGGTAGCTCGGAGGATGAAGAACCCATAGAAACTGATGGAAAATATTTCACTGAAAATACCTCTAAAAATTTATTATTTCTTGGAAGGATGACATTGTTAAAACTATGGACAAAGGCCCAAGCGCGAGGACCGGATGCAAAGCTTCATCCAAGAAAGAAAATGATGGTGACCCTTTGGCTTCCCTTCTATCAGGGCCTTTTGTTGGTTTTTCTTTCTCGTGTCCATGGCTTTTATTTTGTTCTATTGTAAAAAAATTATATAAATATGTAGACTGGGTTGGGTTGTGCCCTATTGTGGGGTGTCTTTCTGGTCAAGCCTATTTGACATGGCACCTTGTTTTGTCTTTTGGAGTGTTCTCTTCTACATGGCTTCTTTTTTGTATAGATTTTTTTGGTCCCTTCAAAACCAAATCCTTTTTACCTTATCTAAAAATAATTCATAATTTAATTTATTATTTATAAATTTACTTTAACCAAAACCTCAACTACTCCGTTAAGGCACTCACTTATCATGTAAGTATCCTTATTTGATAATTTTGTGTATTACCTTTATTGATATAGTAATATGATTTAGTTATATCAGTATTACATTCAAAAAATGATAAATATCAAAATTCAAGCATTGAAAATGATCTCAAGTTGAAAGAATCACAAGAAGATGACATCACCTCACAACTCAAAGATACACCAATGGTTCAAAAGGGTTAGTCCGTGAAGGACAACTTCAACGTTACCCTCTCTATTTTATCGTCACTAACTTTAATTTATTTTATTGCTATTTTTAATTTTATGGTCACTCCAAATGCGTTCAAATGACCACACGACATGAGCATTTTTCAACAATCCATGTAAACCATCATGGGCGGAGCAAGAGAAATTTATTACAAGCCGAGAGGGGCACTACACTATCCACCATTCACATGTCTATTTCCACACCCACCACTCAATTTTCTTCTCCTATAATTTCCCATATCTAACTTATGACTTTCCTTTGCACTCCATTCAATATTTTACTCCTTTAACAAATTTATTTTTGTCTTGCTTTTCTATTAATATTGAGCAAAGATTTCATATCCACAAATGGCCAAAATGAGGAAAGGAACTAATGAACATCTTAGTGAATATGTGTTGTGTTATAAGACTAATCTTTCTAAAATGAACAATGTCTTGGTGAATCTGAATTATAAGATATTTTTATCCAAATCCTATTACCTCCTTTACAAGAATGTGTGTTCTTTTATTCTTTTCACTCTTTTGATCATCTATGTCACACTCTAAAAATCATGAAATCAAGTTACTTTCTTTGGGAAAGCTTAAATATGGTGTTAATATTTCTGATTCATCTACTAACAAGTTCCCAAGAAAATCTTCCTTCAAGGGAAATCCTAGTGAACCTAATCCTATTGTCAATGTTATATCTCAACCTACAAAGCTCAATTACAACCTACATGCCACATTTTTACTAAATTCATATCCACCACATATGTTGTTTCCTCAACTCTAGAAAGCAATCTAATTTCTCTTCTAAATCCTCTTGAGTATGATCCTAATAGGCCTCATGGCAAGAAATTTGATGAAAATGCACATTGTGATTACCATAGATGTAATGACCATTCTACTGACATGTGTTTCAAGCTTAGACATCTAATCCAAGATCTGATTGACAATCATGACATTGAGTTTCTTGAATCTACTATTTCTATTCCTAAATATAATAATGAAAATGACAATCTTAAAATATTCAATGATCCTTTACCTAAGCATGAAAAAACTCTCTCTGAATCCTCTTCAAATCATGCTTATCATGTTGTTCCTCCCTCTTCCATCTTCAAATCATCCTCTTGGATTTATTGTTGGTATTATTGATCTTCCTTCACCTATCATTACTTTTACTGATGTTGATTTTCATGCCTCTTTTTCATCACATAGATTACACATTGATGCTTCTATTGGTCCTCATGTTATTAACAATGTTATGGTACATCCTACTTACAAGCACAATGCATGTTCACTATCTTTCTTATAAGCTATTGGATTTCCATTATCTCATATGACCCATAGGTCTCCTACTTCTCATGGGCATGTCACTCTTCCTATCATTGTTGGGCCTCTCACTATCTCTATATCTTTCACTATTGGATCTACAGTTGTGCATTATGACATGGTCTTAGGACTCCTTGGCTTAGGGCTGCCAAATTCATACCATCCATAGTTCACTTGTGCCTTAATTTTTACATGAGCATCACATTATCACTATTCAAGGAATCCCACCATGGACTCCTTTATCATTGGCTCTTATTATTGCTACACCTTCAATTACTTCTATCACTAGTGCACCTACTCCTACATATCCTCATGATGGCCCCATGGCTGGCACACACATACTACTCTAGTGCTACTTTTACACATACACTTAGATCTTCTCCACCTATGTGAAACTTTTCTTCTCATGTATGCTACACATGGTCTCATAGTCCACCTCATAGGCATAGGTCTCCACAAAGGACACACTACCCATGGCACATATAGGCCCATTTCACGGTCTCTTTCTCCACATGTACTCCCTTATGGCCATAGATTATTTGATCATGATCACATGCACCTTCATTCACACTAGAAGATAGTGGGCCCTTTCCCCTTACCCTCATTAGGTAGATCACTGCAACATTCACACATTGGGGGCATATTATTCCCCCTTACTACTTGATGACACACTCTTGTTTCTAGGTTCAAACATGATTATTGAGGGAACTTACCTACATGGACCTCAATTTTCACACATACACTTGGGGAAACCTTTTTCCCCCTCCTCATATCTATTCTATTTCATGTTCACATATTTACAAAAATGTAAAAATACTAGCTTAGATCTTGATTGGATGTACTCTTGCTTTTTTATATTATTTTATGTTACACCTTTCTTACCATGTTACTTTGATTCATAGTATGCTCTATATTTTTCCATACACATGTGCATTCACATGGTACTCTTGAGGTGAATGTAGATTACATATAGGTTCTTACATGATGTATGATGCTTGGAACCATACCCTATTAATCCCATTGAGGCTTTTTGGGGCATCTACCTTTTCTTTTCTCTATATTCAGGTTATATCATTGCAATATATACTACTTTCATTCTATTTTTAGTTATATACATTGTGGCATACTATCAATTTTTCTAACATGCTAATGGGTGCTTCATGTGTAGTATTTGTCTTATGCAAGCCTACTTCCAACCATGGTTATCTGATTTACTTATATCTTGTTTATGTTTGTGTCTTGATTGTCATTATTTGTGGGTTATGCCCTATGCTTGATTGTGTGTCTTTGTTTCCATATCCTTGAAGGTTTCAAGTGTCTTGCGACATCCTGAGTGGTTATCCCATGTTTTCAACTACTACACTTGTGTCTTTTTCTATATTAATGTGTTTTGACTAGTTTCTATTACATCATACATGTTTTTTTGTGACTAACACTTTTGGCTAGCCTTTCCCATTATTTTGCATGTGCCATGGTTGTTACCATGTATTCCCTATTCCCCCATAGAAGATTTATATTTTAGATGTGCACATCAATTTTAGCTTTCCTTGTTTGGGCCACACTCACCTTGGTTCATTCATCATGACATCCCAAATGAGTGGGGCAATAATCGGGTGACTATTTCACTCTCTCATCATTTTAGAAACCAAATACAAAATGGTACACAAGTAAAATCATGATAAACAAGAGCTAAAAAAATTGTTCCAAAATTAGAATTGGGCCAAAATCACAACATGGACAAAAGCACCCAACACAGACAGGAGCGGTGGGCACTAGTGTCCCACTTGGGTGGTTTTGTCTGGGGTAAAAACATGAACATTATAGATCAACAGGTTTCAATGATAGTTTTTTAATTTCCAAGCAACACATACTCAGTTTTAAGTTACTATGGTTCTAGAACAATGGGAAAAAATCAATGACAAGTTATATACTTTGGGCAAGGAAACTAATTACTCTACTTTCTTAAGGATGATCATATGACTTCTATTGGGTTTATGACCATCTATAGTGGTACTTATATATGGGAAGAGTTAACGGTTGGAGGGAAAACTTCCTGGCTCTCCCAATACTCTTCCTTGGCAATAGGACACTCAAAACCTCAATTTAGTGGCGACATGACACCTAAATCCTTAGTTTAGTGACAAAATGCTCAAATCCTCAAGGTTTAGCGAAGACGCTCAAAGATAGGACACCTAAATCCTCAGTACTATTCCAACCATCTCCAAGGCAAAAACATACATGAATAATTTTATCTCTTCTCTCACGACATACAAGTGTATTCTATCCTTGATTCACTTTTTTCAATAACATTTCTATTTTCACATTTACTAAGTTAAAGTTCAATTTCATTTATCATGAGCATTGACTACACTTATCTTCTTTTGTAGGTTCGACCTTACTCTAAAAAAAGGACAACACACAAATGGAACAAGGAACAATCTCAAGCACAAGATGCTCTGGTAAAGGAAATATTCAATAAAAAATGCAAGCATCATTTCTACTGCACAAACAAGGTCACCCCTAGGATCCTTATCCTCTTCTATATTCCATGATACACATTATATAATCTCCATTCAACACGGTATCAAAGTACAATCCTCATTCGACATGCTATTAGTTATAACTCCCTTTGAATCTCCACAAGGTACACTCTTCTTATCTACTTTATACTACCAAATATTCATTCACCAACATAAAGTGGGGGAAATGTAGTCATAAAATCACACTTTCTATTACATCATGCCTCTAAGTATGTCATTATATGCATGATTCCTAAGCAAGAAAACTAGACATTAACAACACTTATTTTGATTTTACATTGTTTTATCCCTTTTGATACTCTTGACATTTAATTTTCTGAAATGGTCACTTTACTTTTGGACATTGACAACACATGACCTAACTCTGTATTTTTGTTCATATCCTCCAAACATCTTAAACACTACCACCCATTCGGGACAAGAACACCAGTGCTATTGTCCCCTTTGGGAACTTTTATCCTTTTCCCTCTCTTTTTCAAATTTAAATTTCTACATCATTTGGTACATTTTCTAAAGTTTCTTTTATCACTTTGGGTTGGCCTTTTTTGGTTATTAATGATGGAATTAAAATAAGGGAATCATATATATTCATGAATTACTTACTAATTGTTAGGGTTGGGAAACTTTGGGTTAACACTTTCTATCTACTACTGGGTGGGAAAAGAGAAACATTCAAAGAATGCATTTGGGGCATTATTCACTGAATAGAGGGGTTATTTTTGGATTCCATATTACACATTCATCTTGGGAGAAAATTAGTTGTAACATGTTATCTTAGTGTGATTGGCATAAGGAAACCTAGTTTTAGGGAACACAATTCAATCACACACACACACAAACTACATAAAATCTAAACTGTAATGTTTTGCTTAGTGACAATCACATTGGGGTGACCATCGAGGTCAATCCCACTCAAGCATATCCATTATTTATTCCATCTAATGTTTGATTGAGATTTATATAGGTATCTATGGTTTTTTTGTAAGTTTGGGTTTAATAAAAAAATCCTACATCAAATTGGATGTGATCAAAGAGTGAAATGAAGAAGCTAAGTCAATACCACGAAAAATATTAGAAGCATAGCACTTGCCAGGACACTAGCACCCAGTTCGAAACCAACACCCAAGTGGTATTTTCCACATACATGCACTCCCGTCTCGAAGAGGTTCCAGATCCCATTTTCTTAGATAGATCTTGCACATTCAGATCTAACCTTCTCTAGCCTATTTTCCAATCCATTCTATTGATACAATCTAAGTCACTCTTATCTCCTATCTTGCACACTTGCTTGTACTTTGCATGCTAGATCTTGTTTATTATTGTTATATTCATTTGATCTCAGTCCTTTAATAAAGATTTAAATTTCTTTAAATCTTATATGCCTTTACACATCCCCTACTAAAAAGGTTTAGTACAACAGAGTGGAGGATATGAAGAAAATCAAATCCAAAAAAACTTTTCATGATTAAGCCTAAAGTACAAAATAACATTATTTTCTCCTTGAATCGCTAATTGAAAATCCTATCCTAGAAAAGCAAAAGACAACCCATGAAAACATGGTGATCCATAGAATCAAAATATAGGTTCCCCCTTTTTCTCACCATAATAATTATCAACAAGTTACTCCATGATTATATGGTAAACTTTAAACCCCTGACTAATGTAACATCAACAAAAATTTGTCAAAATAGGCTTAACTCCCATGAAATCTCGACATGATTATGGTCAAATTGTATTAAATTTAGGTCAAGGCGGTTGGTGATTTGTTAAATGTTCATATGCGTTAGCATATGAACCTATATAATCCATTAATTCATAGCCATATAAATTATTGACATCTCATGTTCCTATAAAATGTTACTTAGTAAAGATTGGTCTATAGCATTAAATAGGTATACCGCTATTGAATTTCATATATGTGGTTGTGTTGTAGAGGATTTATTGATCGATTAGGGTAGTGAGAGATCCTAAAATGAAATATATGATCACTAAATATAATATAATGAAATATATATTCCTCTTATAATATTATCATTTACACTCTCATTACCAAACTTGCAGTGGAGAATAACTTGATAATCCCTCAAGGTCGGGTCTATGGACCTTGCATTTTTATGGTCCTCAAGTATAAACATGGTCCCATATAAATATTTAAATCAGTTGACCCTTAAGGAAGCAATACCTTGTATAGTATATGTATGCACCAACAACTTGGTAGAATATGAATCCTTGTTCCAAGGTATTCAATTTTCTTTGAAACTCAATGTCAAGGAACTATAATAATTTAGGGATTCGAATTGGTTTCCAACCAAACTAGAAGAAATTTCTAATGTAATACTACATACCTTAAGTAAAAAACACAGAGCTTGGGATTTGATCACATCTTTTACTACATTCAATATTACTACCATTCCCAAATAGCGGAACTAAATTGTAGATGTTCTAGCCACATCCATTGTTAATTTGACCCTTAGGGAAGAAATAAATTGTAGGCATTTTCATTTGAGTTAATCCCTTTCTCCTCATTCCAAGATAATATGATTAACTTTAAATTTTTCAATGACGATCAATAAATTGTTGAATTTATTAATAATTATGGTGTTTTTGATATGTAGGTTTTTAATGAGTTGGATAAAGATGTTTTCACATAGGATAATGAGTTTAGTAAGGAAATTTTGAATTTGGAGGAGAAGACTTCCCAAATGTATGATTTATTTTGAAATATTATTTAATGTTTACACACCTACATTGAATTCTAGGACATTTAAAGTTATGAAATATAACTCTACCCTCCTAAATTTAGGGTCACTTAAAGATACACAGTCCATAAGCATTGACCATGATTACACTCATCCAAAAAAAGGAAAAACTAAAATAGTTACTCATCTACTATCAATATGTGATTATCGAGTTCTATGAGGACTTGAAATTATTTGATTTCACTATCATGACCTACATGATTCCATTGAATAAATACCAAAGGAATTTTATGTAGAGGTAAATACTAGTTAACCTCATGTTTGAGCCCTTCATTCATAAAGAAGTCTAGAAAATGCTTACAACTAGGATTAATTTTCTAGTTTTTCATTGAAACTTTTACCCCGATCTATAAGAAAAATGAAGAAATTAGACTCTATGTAAATTTTGAAAACTAAATAAATCCTCAAACAAAGACAACTATCATTTTCCATCCCTTGAGGTGGTCTAAATTATTTATAGATCATATGTGATCTTCTTTTTGGATGGATTCTATGGCTACAATTAGGTGTTAGTTACAAAGAAGATAGAATCAAGACCGCCTTCACCACTAAGTGGGTCACATTTTCCTATAAGAGGATTCCATTTTGCCTCATCAATGCTAGAGCCACATTCTAATACGTTAGGGATTTTTATTTTTAGGATTAATAGGGAATTACATAATTATATATATATATATATGGATTATTTAACTATTATTATAAAAATAAAATGGATCTTGTTAATCATTTACAAAAAAATTGAAAGATGCGGGAATTATAACACATCTCTCGGTCCCAAAAAAAAATATTTTTATTATATAAAGTAAGCTTATAGGTCACGTTGTCACAAAAGAAGGTATATCCATTGACTCTAATAACAAGAAAAATCTAGTTCAATTTTTAAAATATAATTTCCTAATAACAAGAAAGAATTAAAGTATTTATTTGGTGAAATCAATTTTGTGTGCAAATTTATCTCCAACTTTGTTGAAATAGTAAGACTTTTAAATATCATATTGAGTAATGGAATTACTTGTATAAATCTGATTATTAGCATAGCAATATAATAACCAATGAACACAATATTTAGATAAATGATCTCAATGTGCAAGTAGAATAGCTTAGCCACTTGAACTTGGGGGGGGAAACCTCCAAACCAAACAATAAGACTCAAATGCAATGAATATGATGATCAAACTACTACCTGAACTAACCCTATATATATATATATTATTCCTATGTTATGGCCAACACCAAGGCCGACCCACTAATGATAATATAACATATATGAAAGAGATACATAATGATAAGAAGTTATGATAGCCACAAGTCGGCTATATACATCCAATATAAGATATATGATTAAGGTGTAGCATGCCCCTCCCCTTCAAAGCAACATTGTCCCCAATGTTGAGAAGATCTGGATGTTTCTTGCAGGAAGTTTGCATCCTCCCAAGTTGCGTCTTCATTGTCTAGATTTTTCCACTTGATCAAATACTCAGTGATGACCCTTGTCCTCAATCACTTAGTGCGTGTCTGAAGGATGCATTATGGTTCAGGATGATTCTTCCCTCTTCATCAAGCTCGGGTAACACTTTCTGGGTTGATATTATCTATTTGTCAATTACCTTCTTTAGGAAAGATACATGGAAGACTGGATGAATTTGAGTAGCCGGAGGAAGTTCTAGTTTGTATGCTACATTGCCAATCTTTTGTAACACTTGATAAGGGCCATAATACTTAGGTGAAAGCTTGTTATCCTTTTTTTGTTGTTTTAAGGACATTTTCTTATATGGTTGTAAACACACAAAAACCCAATCACCGACTTCAAAATGTCTTTCACTACGATGTTGGTTTTCTTTTGCTTCATGCGGTTTTGTGACATGGCCAAATTCTCCTGAGACTAGAAAGCACCTCTTGTTGGTGTTGAATATGTTCTTCAACTACTCGAACCCTTGGTTGGACTCTCAAAGATGAAGTGATAGATGGTGGATGGTACCCATATAATGCCAAGAAAGGAGACATTTTAGATGAAGTATGAAAGGAGGTGTTATACCACCATTCTGCCAGTGGTAACCATTGGACCCATCTCGCTTGCTTATCTGATGTAAAACAATGAAGATATCCCTCCAAGAACTTGTTTACCACCTCTTGTTTTCCCATCAGACTAGGGATGATAAGAGGAACTATGAGCTAGTTGTGTGCCCAAGCATGAGAACAAGTCAGTCCAAAAATTACTAGTAAAGATAGGGTCTCGATCACTTACTATAATCTTTGGTGTCCCATGTAGCTTCTGAATTGTATCCCTAAAGGTTGTTTTTCTATTGTACTCACAACAAATGGATGTGATAAAGCACAAAAATGGGCATATTTGGTGAGTTTGTCCACCACCACCATGATTACATTTTTACCTTTTGATTTAGGCAATCTGTGATGAAGTCCATGGACACCTCTTCCCACCTCTGGCTAGGAATAGATAGAGGTTGTAAAAGACCTAGGGACTTAATTGTTTTGCCCTTATTTTCTTTGACAAACCATGCATTCTGCCACAAAATTTTGGACATCCCCTTTTAGCCCTTCTAGAAAAAATCATGCTTGATTGATGATAAGTCTTCAAGAAGCCAGAATGCCCCCTTATTGGAGAAGCATGGAGCTCAGATAGAACCCTATTTTTAAGGATTGAATTCTTACATAGATATAATCTATCTTTATACCATAAAGCATCTCCTTTCCATACAAATTTTTTGACATGCTTGGATCTTGTTGGAGATTCTGAATGAGATTTTGTGTACCTGGGTCATTTTTCCATTCAGACCTTGCATCCTCTATCCAATCCTCTGTAATATAGATATGGCACACAACAATGCCTCGGTTGATTCATCCTTCGAGATAAAGCATCAACAACTACATTCTCTTTCCCTTTCTTGTATATTATCTCAAAATCATACCCCAACATTTTTGAGACCCATTTTATGTTGTTCTTTTGATGATAAATGTTCTCTAAGAAGTATTTCAAACTATCATGATTTGTCTTTACTTTGAAATGTCTTCCCATTAGATATGGTCTCCATTGCTTCACTGCATGAAGTATTGCTAACATTTCTTTCTCATAAATTGGTTTAGATATATTCTTACCTTTGAATTGGATGGCTCTCGAAGGAAATGGGTGACCTTCTTGCATGAGTACTTACCCCCATACCATACCTGAAGCATCACATTCAACAATGAATGTTTTGGAAAAATATGGGGTGGCTAGAACTGGAGTGGTGCACATGGCCTCCTTCAACTTCTCAAATTTCGTAGTAGCTTGCTCATTCCAATGGAAAGAGTCCTTCTTCAATAAAGTTGTGAGTGGTGTTGTGATGTTGCCATAATTCCTTACAAATCTATGATAATAACCTGTAAGCCCCAAAAATCCTCGAGAGATTTTTAGGGTTTTGGGAACCTTCCATTCAAGCATGGATTTTATCTTGTTAGGATCCACTTTAACACCTTCATAAGAGACAATATGACCCAAATATTCAACCTCCTTGACACCAAAAGAACACTTAGAAGGCTTTGCATAAAGTTGATGTTGTTCAAGAGTTTCCAACACCTTATTTACATGATGCAGGTGTTCCTCCCATGTTTTACTATAGATTAATATATCATCAAAGAACACTAAAACAAAACTTTTGAAGAAATGGCTTAAAGATGGAATTCATCAAGCTTTGAAATGTAGAGGGTGCATTTGTTAGTCCAAAAGGCATTACCAAGAACTCATAGTGTCCTTCATGTGTGTCTGAAGGTTGTTTTATGAATATCTTCATCCTGATTCTAATATGATGATATCAGAATGAAGATCAAGTTTTGTAAAGTAAACAACACCATGTAACTCATCTAGCAAATCATCAATTACAGGAATAGGAAACTTATCTTTAACTGTGTACTTATTGAGTTCCTGTAATCTGGACACATGCGCCAATTGTCATCTTTTTCCATACCATCACTACAAGGAGAAGAGTAAGCACTCTAACTATGATGAATAAGTCCTTCTTCTAACATCTCTTGAACTATCTTCTCAATCTCACTCTTTTGCATATAGGGGTACCTATAAGGTCTGATGTTGGGTGGTTGACTCCTGGTACTAGTTGGATGGCATGGTCATGGTCTCTTTTTGGAGGTAAACCCTTGGGCATTTCTCCAAACACCATTGAGTGCTCATCTATAACTGCTTGCATATATGCGGGTATAAATGTATTGGAATGATGTGCTTCCAATGAAAATAGTTGTGCCACAAACCCCTCTGCACCTTTTCTAAGAAATTTTTGCATCTGATGAGAACTTACCATCTGTGGGGACTTTTCTCTTAGTCCTTTTAGTTTAAAATTCCTCCCTTCTGACTAAAATTGCATGAACAACTCTTGGAAATTCATTTCAATGGTTCCCAAGGTGGTAAGCCATTGAACTCCTAACACAATGTCTACTCCTCCCATGGAAATGGCATACATATTGCTAGTTAGCAAGTAATCTCCCATGGTGAGATTAATGTTATGGCATTTTCCTGAACAACTAATAGTTTTCCCATCAGTGATCATGACTTGACATTCTGGAGTTGGATAAACAAAGTAGTTCAAGTGTACTACCAACTTATGATTGATGAAGTTGTGAGTACTTCCTAAATCAATCAACATTGTTACCCTCTTTTTTTTAAGAATCCAACTACTTTGAGAGTTTGGGGAGTGCTAATACCTGAAATTGCATGGCATGATATTGTTGGTTGGGGATCTCCTAATTCCTCCTCTGGCTCTACCTCTTCATCTTCTTCATTTTCTTCTTCTTCATTAGGCCCCTCAATGTAGAACAACTTCTTTTCAAGCACACTTATGTCCTGGTCCAAATTTGTTGTCACAATTAAAACATAACCCTTTGGCTCTCTTTTCTTCAATTTGTTGAGGTGTCAGTCTAACTGGCGAGGGAATGATGGTGGAAAGGTGCTACGATCTCTGATATTACTGACAGTTTGTTTCCTACTGGAAAGAAATTTTTCCTCTACCCTACGTGCCATGATCATAGAATCTGAAACCTTATGAGGATTAAACATACACACCTTAGTCTCAATGTGTTCTTTAAGACCCCCAAGAAATAAGTCATTCAGATTCTCTTCAAGAATATTTTCCACCCGTAAGGAAAGGTTTTGGAATTGATGGATGTAATCTTTGATTGTTCTGTTTGTCTTAGCTTTGCTAATTGACTGAAATAATTCTCTAACACACTAGAACTATAGTGCAATTGCAACTCTTTGGTGAATATTGTCCATGTAACATTGAGGCCACTCTTTTTCCTTTGAGCACATAACCATCGATACCAAATGAATTGGTCAGGTTCGAGATACAAATGATGCCATGGTAACCTTTTGTCCCGATGGAATCTGATGAAGATCAAATAAATTATCCATCTGGTTAATCCAATTGAGTGGATCCTTTCCATCAAACTTACGCATTTCCACTTTTGGAATCATGTTACGAGCTTGCAGAGTGTTTGTATTTGGATTGGTCATGTTTGCAGATCCACCCTAGCTAGTTTGTCTATTACTTTGACCTAAAGATCCACCTTGGTTAATATGAGTATGATTGAGTTGTGGCTGATTAGGAAGGATATGATGACCCATGATATTGTAACTAAATTGGTGAATGAAATCCTCCAATCATTGTCCAATCTTTTCTACATCTTCTTTGTTGGCCACTCTACCCTCGAGGTTTCACAACTCTAACTCAAGATAGTTGACCTTATGGTCCGTTGAAGTAAACCCTAACCCTGAGGACTCTGTAGATACCCCTTCTAACTCTAACTCCTCAACTATTATCTCATCCTTATCAGGGGTTTTACCAGAGTGATGGGATTCTTTTTGCCTCTTGTCGAAGGCCCAACCATGATGCCCCAAAATGGTAGGATTTAGGGATCAAGGTCAAAATTTAGGGTTTGGGATTTCAATAGGAATTTGGCAAATTTTAAAAAACTCAAAGAACAAACTCAAACTAATTTTAATCCTCTTTTTGGAAATGTAAATAACTTTGAAAAATTCCACAAATTGCACCCTAGGTAGCTGAATTATGAAAAAACATAAAACCACTATAAATTTTTCAAACCAAGTCAAAAATTCTTAAAATTTGGGAGGAGCTTACTTGACTGATTTTTTCCACACAAAAAAATTTTTAGAAAAATTCGCTACCGATTTTGAGATATGGATGAACCTTCACAATTAGGGTTTGACACAGTGTTGGTGAGTTCAAGCTCTGATACCACTTGTAATGGAATTACTTGTATAAATCTGATTATTAGCAGAAATATAACACCAATGAACACAATATTTCAGATAAATGATCTCAATGTGCAAGTAGAATAGCTTAGCCACTTTGAGGGGGCAACCTCCAAACCAAACAATAAGACTCAAATGCTGAATATGATGATCAACTACTACCTACTAACCCCTATATATATTATTCCTATGCTATGGCCAACACCAAGGCCGACCCACTAATGATAATATAACATATATGAAAGAGATACATAATGATAAGAAGTTGCCATTAGTTTAAGCATCACACAATAATACTCCACTAAACTTGTGACAAAGTGCTTGTATGGAGTATAAGGGAGGAATTTTTTGTGAGGAGAGGTAAAGGGGAGTTAGAGAAATAAGGATAGAGGGTTAATGTTGTGAGTAGGCTTATATAATTCACATACATCAACCAGATTAGGTCCACATTCAATTAGAAGAACATAACAATGCAAGAAATCAACAAAACTAACAAACTAGAAACACACAGTTATGTAGGTTCACAATCAAGGACACAAAGTTCCTTCTTAGTTATGCAAGATCACCATTCTCACAAAGTTAGAAAGTAGAGAGAAAGGGTAGAGGAACATAAGAATAGAAATAGAAGAAATGTAACTTTTAATACTTGGTGTGGTAGTGGTAAATCTCAACAACATATAATCAATCAAAAATTTCCAACCCTTTGGAATGGAGAAGCCATTCCAATTTATAGCATTACAAATTTTCCTTTCATCTCCCCCACATGACTTTTCACCTTTCCTCATCACTTGTGACCTTCCATATTCCTAGGAAATAAAAATGAGTCTTTTTCTTATTGATGAAAAATGACTCTTACAATGTTAAATTGAAGGTCACTTAAGTGAATAAGACAAAATAGGGAAAAAGTGCATTCTTAATGAAGAATTAGAATATGGAGAGAGAAGAAGGAAGAGAGTGAGAAGGGTTGACTAATTTTATGAATATGAAGCTTTTGTTGATGGATAAGTTGCTGACTTGAAGCACTGTGATCAAAATATCCTTCTTCTATGAGATATGGGAACATTCCAGAGCATCATGGAAGTCTTTAGAGACATTGTTATGAGATATGCATTATGATGGGAATATGATGATCTCTTCTCTTGATGCTTGTCTATTTCTTATTGAAATGAGTCTTCATCATGCAAATGGAAGGATTTCTCTCTGAATAAAATCGTGTCCTATGACCATGATCCAAAATCATAATCAATTTGCAAAACACTCACCAAAATTTTCTTTAAAAGATGATTTTATGGATTAAATTCAACATTATGACTTTTCCCAATTTTTAATTAATTTTAAAAATCTACAAGCTCTGTGTAAATCAAAGATAACCCATACTTAAAATAGATGAAATTGAGCCACGCAATTAATAACAAAGTTTGACATTAAATCCTATGTATCCGGGTCCATATAAATGCAACCAATCTATTAAAATAATCCTTAATACACTTACAAATGAATTATAAGGCAAAATTAGATCTTCTCTAATTGCCACAATAATCTCCCTGTAAAATAAAGCCTAGTCTCTTTTGGAATTTTCCTCCAATTTTTCTCCTAGCTCTCACAATAAGCTCTTGAGTATACACAAACTTCGAGATTCACAACTCAAATAGCACTTAGCCCCTTTTATAACATTCCACAATCGCAGGCACAATGGTGGGGCACTTATCCTTTTACCACTTGGTCATGGGTTTGAGCCTTGCCATGCGCTACCCACTTGCTATGTTGAGGACTTAGTCCCACATGCATGGGGGAAAGATTAGGCTAGTTGTTTGAATGTGTTTGGTGGCATTGTTACATTGTCTTGACAGCCACTTTTTTTGTTTGTGGTGTTTAGTCATTAAATATATGTGTTATGTTTGGCATGATGTTGGTTTGTGTCGAGTTGGAGGATGTGGTGAGCTATGTTGGGAGCAGATGACTTGGGCGGTCGGGTGAGCGACTTGGGAGGTGAGGTGGTAAGGTCATGTGGTAGAGCGAGATGGTGAATAAGGTAAGGTGGGTTATTAAGCATGGTGAGATGGCTAGTAGGAAGCTTGGCTCGGTTGGCTGAGTTGGGAAACTCAACTCATCGAGTTGAGTTGTCCTCTAAGGCAACCAAATTACAATTCAAAGCAATAAAATTTTAATACACTTTGCGATGAACTATCCCACATTCATTGTGTTAACAAAAGCATGAGAAAATATATATAGAGCTCAATCATAGTGATATGAATATTAGAGGCAAAGGCACCCCTCCATAAAAAGAGTGAGTCGACCCGGTTGAGATCCCCAACCAGAAATTAGTGGGGCCCACTCATGCTCGTAAACGAGTCTTTGAAGATTGGTGTCGCAAAACAAAAAATTTCTTCATACAACTTGTGTCACTTGTCGTAATTTCATTAGTCCACTTGGTGGATGTGCACGCATCCATGTCACCTACATACAGATCCATTATTTTTTCCAGTTGGCCAAAAAATCAGTGGGCTATATCTTTTGCATATGGCTCTATTTTTCAATGTACAAGATATCATCGAAAGGTCTCACAGTGCACCTAATTGCGACAGATTCAGAAGATCATAGATCAATGTTTCTCAATGAGGATCCTTTGGATCACTCCTCCCCACTAATAAAATTTTGGACCTCCAAAAGTTATTTTAATTAGTAAATAGGTGAGGTTATTTCTCCCTCACCTTTCCAATTTCCATCCATTTCACCTTATTTGGATGCATGCCCTTCAAACCCACATGAATATATTCAACATCACCCCTTTGCAAGGTTTTCACCTTCCTATCCAGAATGACATCTTCCTGTAACTCATCCAAATACTCAGGAGAAAAATCATCAACAGAAGGTACATAAACATTAGCATCATGATCAATAATCATAGGCGGTTCATACAACTTCATATTTTCAACATTTGCAACTAAATAAATCTGCATGTAAGGAAGTAAACCCAACCACAAATCATTATTACCAAATTTCTCTAAGATTTGGAATATACCATACCAAATTGGTTTTAGTTTTTACCTTCATCATCGGTCTTTCCTTGCTAATGTGAAGCCAAACTAAATCACCCACTTGGAATTTGTGATCAATTCTATGTTTATCATGCCTAGCTTTATATTTTGCTTGAATTTTCTCCAACTATTCTCAAACAAAATGGTGGACTTGTTGTTTCTCTCTGCATAATTTTTTTGGAATTATCAAGTATCACTAAGTCCACTAACAACAGTTTCTTGTTGAAAAGAGAAATCAATGGAGATTTAGGAAGATAACCAAAACATGTCTCATAAAGGTAAGGTTATAAGCATGTTACACATAATACAAATTTTCATCCCATAACTTAGGATGTTTTCCACAATAACCCCTGAGCAGATGTACCACTGTGTGGTTCACAACCTCTATTTGACCATTAGTCTATGGATGAAAAGTAGTGATTTTCTTTAGTTTGGTGTCCATCAATTCCCACAAAGTTGACCAAAATTCCCAAGAAACCTGGAATCTTGATAAAAAATATAATTGGGCAAATCAAAATGAGCCCATACAAATTGAAAGAATAAATTTGTAGTCCCTTCACCAGTTATTTGTTTAGTACAAGGAATCAACACACACATTTTGCTAAATCTATCCACAACCACATATAAATAGTCATGTTTCCTTCATGACATGGGCAAACCTCCTACAAAATCCATGGAAATACTTTCCCATGGATGTGTAGGGATAGGAAGAGGAGTGTAAAGTCCTAACTTCTTATTTCTAGGCTTTCTCATGGCACAAAGTACACATCCTTTTATATACTTGGTTACATGTTCCTGCATTTGAGGCCAATAACAATACATCTATAAATGTGCAATTGTTTTACCAACACCAAAATGACCAGATATAAGAGAAGTGTGAGCTTCCCTAATCATATGCACTCTTTCATCCTACGGAATACAAAGTTTACTAGAATGATACAAGAGTCCATCATGCACATGATAATCCAATTCTCCTACTTGTTTTCCACTCATTAAATCTTCATACACTTCTTTAAAATCAGCATCATAAACATACTATTCTATATAAATATCATTAGCAAAATAATTATGTTGTAAAAGAATAGATGCAACATCAACTGGAGGTATGAATAGCATTTCAACAACCTTATTTTGTATACCTTTCTTATACCTGATCACAAGGTGGAACTGCTGCAAAGAATCCCATCCAACAAAAGTGTTTAGACTGTTGTAGCTTGGTCTGTGTTTGAAGGTACTAGAGGGGATGATGATCTGTATGAATTACTATTTCCTTTCCCATCAAGTAATGTTTCCATTTCTTTACACTCTGAACCAATGCATACAAATATTTATCATAGGTTGGATAGTTTCTTACCACACTCGTGAAGGTCTTAGAATGGTAACAAACATGCTTTTTGTTTTACATCAAGACTACCCCATTGCATATTCACTAGCATCTATCTCGATCTCAAATGACTGTTGTAAATATGGAAGTGATAAGATAGGAGTAGTACTAATTTTCTCTTTCATTGTGTCAAAATATCTCTCTAATGTTTTCCTCATCATTGAAAGACATGTTTAGTGTTAGTCAAATAATGTAAAGGAGATGCAATAAATGTGAAGTTAGCAATAAATTTTCTCCAAGTATTGAACTACACTAAGAAAGCTTCTAACTTTTGTTACATTATTGGGTTTAGGCCTAGTTAATAATGACCTCAAATTTTGTAGGATCAATTTTCAATTCACCATGTCCCACAACATAACCCAAATAAACCAAAGATGTTTTCCCAAATTCACATTTATACATATTTAGAAATAATTTCTCCTTTCTTAAAGCATCTAAGACTTTCTAAATATGAATGACATGATCATCCCATGATTTACTGAAAACCAAAATATCATCTAAGTAGACTATGAAAAAATCATCAATGAATGGCCTAAAAACATCATTCATCACACGCATGAATGTAGTCGGTGCATTGCACAATCCAAAAGGCATAACAAGCCATTCAAATAAACCCTATTTTTTTTAAAAGTAGTTTTCCAAACATCACCTTCACTTATTCTAACCTGATGATAACCACTTCTTAAGTATAACTTAGTGAAATAAATAGCATTTTTAACTGATCCAGTAAATCATCTATACAAAGAAGAGGATAACAATTTTTCATCATGATTTTGATTAAGGCATGAAAATCAACACACGTCCACCATGTGCCATCTTTCTTTGGCACCAAGTTTCTTGGTGAAACACAAGGAGATGAACTTGGATGGATAATTCCTTTTGCCAAAAGTTCCATCACTTGTTTCTTGATTTCCTCATTTTCAACCATGGATAATTTATACATACCAATGTTAGGAAGAGGTACATCCTGCAACAATTGTATCTCATGTTGAACCCCTTTTTTAGGAGGTAGACCTTATGGATCCTGAAAAACTTCAGCATAGTTACAAAAACATTTAACCAATTCAGTACGATGTTTAGGATCATAATCCTCAAAATCCTTTTCATGATCTTTCTATTTGGCTTTGATCACCATGAGTACAAAATTATTTCTTGAATTTACAAGCCTTTTCATCTACCCTGTAATAACCAAAGAAATAATTGTTTTCACACGATGAGCTCTAACAATATATTCAATCCCATCTTTAATAAGACAAGTATTTATTTTATTCCCTGTAGAAGATTGCTTTATGATCATAAAGATAAGGACTTCCCAAAACCACGCCAAAAATATCTAAAGGAATAACATCTAAATCAACCTCATCAATAAACTTGTCTGTAATGGAAAATATGAATCTATAAGTTTTCGTTACTACAATTTTGCATCATCACAAACCCAACCCAAAGGATAAGGCTTAGGATGTGGCTTGGTTTTGAGTCCCAATTTCTTCACAACCTCCTATGAAATCATATTAGCTTGAGATCCACTATCAAATAGAGTGTTTATTTTTGTATGTTTAGAAACAAATCTAAGGTGGAAAAGCTCATTTCTTTTCTTTTCATCATGCATAGATTGTTGTTTAGAAGAAGATGCAACATTAGATGAACTAGTGTTAGAAGAAGAGGAAGAATTATAACCTTGAAAACTCATGGCCATGATCTTGGTTTCATCTCCTAAATCAGACCCAAGATCATGTACCACAGTATTCATTTTCTTCTCTTTTCCTTCTTATTATTAAACCATTTAGGCTTCATTTCCAGATGTAACTTCCAACACTTAGATTCATCATGATTATTTTTACAATGATTACAAAATGGTTTTTCATCTTCTTTCTTAACAATAGAATTAGTCTTTTTCTTACCCTTTCCTTTACCTTGTTCTTTCGAACCTTTTTCCTTGCCTTTGAATTTCGTACTTGTGTTTTGAGGAGGAAGACTCCTTATTCATTTTCCCTCTTGCTTCCAAATGAGTAGCTTATACACACACTGCATCAAGATTAGTAGGATTAAGAACGAGAATCATATGTCTCAAATAACTATGTAATCCACTAATATATTTTAGCAAAGTGTTTCTTGTGTATGGAGAGAAATACCAAGAATAAGAGACTTTTCATAAAATCTTATGTATAATCCTGAACACTTTGTCCCTTAGTTTGTCTCAAACTTTTCCAATCCATCATGGCTTGTTGCATATATCCTAGAGGATAAAATTGTTGTCTTAGATTAGAAACAATTTCAGACCATGAAGAGATTACTTTCTCTTTTTCTCATCTACTTTCTGAAGCTTACTCTCCAACCATATGAGTGTTGTGCCACCGATTCAAAGAGTTTCCAAATGGATTTTTTCTTCAGCATCAACAATTTTTTTGAACCCTACAATATATCTGAGTTTACGTGATCCAGTTATCCAACTTTTCTACATTAAGCTCCCGATTATACATTGGTAATTCAAACTTAATATCAGATTTAATGAAGGAATAAAATCATATTTTTGTGCTTCACCTTTAGGAAAATCATATTTTTGTTTCTCACCTTTAGGAGAATCAAAATCAGATGAAGAAGACCCATCTTTCTTTTTACCTTTCTTAGCTTCTTTTTCCATATGTCTTCTCCTATCTCAGTACAATTCCTCCACCATCTCTTTCATTTGAAGGAATGATTGATGAAACTCTTCTTCACGTTCCTTAGCCATTTTGGGCTTCATGATCTTCTTGAACAAATTTCCAAATCAAAACCTGTTAGGTATCCTACACCCTTTCTAGAATGGAACCTTGTCAACATTCAACACACAAACTTATAATCCAATAATTGTTAAATTGATCATAGACCAGATCTAATACAAAAATATGATGCAAAATCATAAGAAAATTGTAAAACATTCACCAAAAGTTGCTTTAAAAGATGATTTTGTGGATTAAATTCAACATTACAAATTTTCCCAATTTTTAATTAATTTGTAAAATCTGCAAGATATGTGTAAATTAGAGAAAAACTAGACTAAAAATAGAGAAAATTGAGCCACACAATTGATAACGGAGTTTGGCATTAAAGCCTACATCTAAGGGTCCATAAAAATGTGACCGATATATTAAAATAATCCTTAATACACTTAAAAATGAATTATAAGGCAGGATTAGATCTTCTCCAGTTGCCATAATAATCTCCTTACAAAATAAAGCCTAGTCTCTTTTGGAAATTTTCTCCAATTTTGCTCCTAGCTCTCACAATAAGATCTTGAGTAGATAAAAACTTCTGAGATTGAAAGCTCAAATAGAACTTAGCCCCTTTTATAACATTCCACAACTGTGGGCGCAATGATGGTGCATTTATCCTTTTACCACTTGGTCTGGGTTTGAGCCTTGCCATTCACTACCCACTTGTTATATTGAGGACTTAATCCCACATACACAAGGGAAGATTAGGATAGTTGTTTAAATGTGTTTCAATGGCAGCAATGTTGCATTGGCTTGATGTGACCACTTTTATTAGCCATTTTGTTTTTCCAATGGGTATATGTGTTATGTTTGGCATGACGTTGGTTTGTCTTTGAGTTAGAGGATATGATGAGCTATGTTGGGAGCGAGATGACTTGTGCGATTGCCGAGCGAGTTAGGAGGTGAGGTGGCGAGAATCACATGGTAGAGAGAGCTAGTAGATAAGGTGACATGTGGGTTGTTAAGCATGGTGAGTTGGTTTTGGGTAGCTCGACGGCAAGTCGAGCTGCCCACCAAAGCAACCAAATTACAATGTAAAGCAATTACATTTCAATACACTACAATGAATTATCCCACATTCATCTTGTTAACACAAACATGAGAAAATATATATAGAAACTCAATCATTGTGATATGAAGATCGGAGGAAAAGGCACCCCTCCGCAAAAAGAGTGTGTCAACCTGGTTGAGGGCCCCCAACCAACAAATAGTGGGGCCCACCCATCGTAAATGAGTGTCGAAGACCGATGTTACAAAACCAAAGTTTTCTACATACCACTTGTGCCACTTGTCGTAATTTCATTGGTCCACTTGGCGGATGTGCACGCGTCCATGTCACTGTATGCAGTCCATTAATTTTTCTAGTTGGCCAAAAATTTAGTGGGTTGTTATCTTATGCATATGGGCTTTGTTTTCATTATACAAGATGTCTTTGAAAAACTCTCAATCTACTCTACATAGTGCACCCGATTCACGACATATTCTGAAATATTGTAGATTGGAGTTTCTCAATGAGGATCCTTTGGATTATACCTCCCATTAGACTAAAATGAGTTGATTGCAATGTTCCTTCTCCTTGAGGTTTGATCACACTACCAAGTGATGAATGAGTGTTTAGGAACACTACTATGTGAATTGCAATAGGTGAAACAGAGATGGTTCCTCATTCTTATAAACATGGTACTCCAAATGAAGATTATCCTTTTTCCCTTCTTTTCTCCACAATACTTTTTGAATGGAATCATGGAAATAGATGACTTCTTGATAAAGAAATATGACCCTTATGCACCTTTGTGAGAAGCCTCCGCTTGAGTGATCATCCATTGTACTCCATCAAGTGCTTCAAGAGGAGAGATGAGAGACAATTGATCAATAGATTTTGGAAACAATGAAACATTTCTTTCCCCACCTAAACAAACCTTCTTATCCTAGAAACACGGAGATTCCTTCTAGGCCCTCTTGTATATGATAAGAACTTGAAATGATTACCCACATAAACATGATACATGATTTTATCTCCTTGAGAACATTGATGACCAATGAGATGTGAGACAAAATCCTTCTAACATAGAGGTGGAGGAAGGAGAGATATATATTTAATAAAATTTCATTCACCTTATAATCAAACATCCTATTTGAGATGAAGTGAAATGTCCTCCAGGACCAAAATATATTCGAGACCAAAATTGGGAACCAAGGGGCTTCCCTTCTACCTGAGTCACAATTCAATCGTCAACCATTTACAAGCATGAGGTTTTCCATATCACTCATATGAGGAAAATTCCTTAAATATGATCACCCCATAGTGATAGGTGGAGAGTTACAGATACTTCTAAATTTTGCGTGTTCACTTTAAGACACCTTGCGCTTACCTTGTCTAGAAGTACGAGAATTTACTTGCAAAGTGAAGATTTGATCTCCATGAAGATTTAAACCAATGAGGCATGAAGAGGAGGAACATATGTCACCATTTTGGGATCATTCCCAAGATTTTATATTTTAATAAAGTCATATATGGGTGTCCATTTCTTAGCAATTTTGTCATTTTTGAGTGTTTTGCACTTGGGAGAATGAACTCAAGTGTTAGAAACCAAATGTTTCTTAGACTTAATATTTTTAGTAATGTAACATGGTATAGGCTTAATAAAAATATAAATTAGTCTTCGGGTATCAGATCGGAATGAAAATGGTTGCATAAGTTTCTATTTTTCACCGAGATGCTTTGCTCCAATTTTCAGGCAATTTGGCTCACTTCGAATTTATGTAAATCTAAAAAATGTCATTTATGGATGGAAAATTCATAGGGATATAAAAAATGGCTGAGTTCATCAATGGAGGAAAGTAAACACTCTTCTCAAATTCATTTTCATGAGGAAGCTATAATCAAAATATTGTGGCAATCAAAGTTGGGGTTCAAATTATAAGTAAAATAATATTTTGATGGCTAGGGCATAAAAGGGATTTTTGGTGTTTAAACGTGGTGAAACAGATTTTAAAATATTTTTAATGGATTCTAAGGAGTACTTTACATTTTTAATTTCATTTTTATGATTTTTAGTTATGGTGAGTGAGAGTGTGTGAATTTATATTCATTAACTCACTGTGAATCGCACTACTCAACCAGGGGTCAAAATAGAGTTAGACAGAGTTTAAAAATGGTGCAATGGGGACATGGGAGACACTAGGGACAAAAATGGGTAGTCGGAGCAAGATGATGACAAGTGGTAGAATGTGGTGTGAGGTGAATTTGATGTGGGGAAGTGAGAATGAAGTATAGGGGCTAGGAAATGACACCGATGGGGCTAGAAAATGGGGTCGAAGGGATGCATGCATGCCTTAGGTCACACTTTTATTCCTCCATATATTTTTGGTAAAAATGGGAAAACGAGACAACAAATGGTTACTTGGATCAGGTGGTGTCATGTGGCATCTTGAGAAATGAGGTTCGGGGGCCTAAATGGGATCATGTGGAGCCAAAAACAGCTAATGATGTGACCAGAGGCTACATGTATGCCTTATGTCACACTGTCGTGTCCCCTTGTACCTTTTGGGACAAAGGGGATAGAGGTGGCAACAAAGTGCAACTTGTCCCATTTAGAAAGTTAGTTTTTGCCTTAGATGTCCATTTTTAGACACCAAACTTGAAAATTTCACCTCGGGAGCTTAGGAAAATGTTTTGGGGTCAAATATTATATGATTTTGTCTTAAAATCACATTTCAAGACCAAAATAAGTTTCCAAAATCCAATTCTTTCTTAAACTCAAAATTTAGGCCCTTTTCTTCTTGAACTAAGAGGGGTGATTACGAAGTTTGAGATATCTCAGAAACCCTTAAGCCTTAGATCAAATATGATGCTTCCACATTATATAGGATTCCCATATATTTCCAATTCCTATTTTTTTCCCTCATAACTCATTCAAGAACTCCCATAATCATCTGGATAAGTCAGGTTTCACCGAGGAGCCTTCATTTCCCACACCTTAAAAACCCGATGTTGAACAAATTGTACATGAATCTATCTTTTTCTTAAAATTTCCTAAATTGCTTAAACACTTTCAATGCTCATCAACATCACCTCTAGATGTTTTATATTTTCTCTAAATTTTCTCAAAGGATGTATATTGGCTTCAAAATGACCAAAATTGGCCTTTTTAGGCCTCCAGGAAGACTTGTCTTTCATCAAACTTCACTGAATTCAATCATCAACTTGTGTAACCATCCCTAATCACTGAAACAAAATGAATTATCTTGTTAACACTTTCCTCTAAGTCTAGATGAGGTTAAATTGAAGAAAGATTAGCCATAGGAAGTATGCATAGTGTTTAGGAAACCTAAATTTCAATTAGGGGCTTCATTTTCATGCTTCAAAATTTTCAATTTTCAAGTTATTTATTTTGCATGAAAACAATTACGTAAAATTGAATTTTGACTAGCTAAAGTATTGAGAATAGTTATTTTTCTAATTAATTGATAATATATTGAGGAACATTATTTTATAACAGACAAGGAAACTTACGTGACAATTTTGAAACCAATGTTTCAAACTTATTCAATGTAAGTCCATATTTAGGGTGATCCCAATACTACAATTGGGATGAGGACCAATATTTGGTTTTATATATATATGTTAGTTCTTGGAAGTATTATTTAGCAAGGAAGTCATACGATTAAATTAAGACTAAAAACAAATCCACACTAATATGTCTAATAGAGCAAGAGGAACCGCTAGATTAATCTTAGTTGGTTTATAATTAGTCTCAAGAGAAAGCGCTCAAATTCAACCCATCATCTTTTTTTAATGTGTTTATTTTTATTTTCTTTTTATTATAGAGATATATCCATGGGAAATAGCCATGTAGTGGTCAACACATGGAGACATTACTTAATTTGGGAATTTATGATGCATCTTAATACCTTTTTATCAATATAGGGATTTACATGTGGTTAGATTTGGGGATGTTCCCCATAATATACATTTAATCACTATACTTTGTGAGAGGTAGAATGCAAATACTTGTAACCTCTATCTCCTTACATGGGAAATGACTATGACATTGGAGGATGCATATAATATACTTAGGTTTTCTATAGTGTAAAATAGTTATCATAATAGGCTTTTCATACCATATGAAGAGAGAAAGGATATTTTGGTTAGCCAAGGTGAACAGGGGAGTGGAAGGTTCATCGGTTTGAATTAGCAACATTTTGATCAAAAATATTTTATTTGTACGAAAATTTATTATTATTTTATTAGAATCTTGTATAGAAATGGATGGTATAAGTTTGTCTATTTCATATTGACTATATGAGGTGGCTCAATTTATAGAGGAGTAAGGAGATGATGAACTCACCCTTTAAATTTGCATACCTTCATCATATAATAGCATACAAAAGTAATTCATACACTCATGTCATCCAAAACTCATTACAAGCCATCACAATTTGTTAATTCATCCAAGAACAATAAGTTATTACTTTGATTTAGTAGGAAAAATGGCTCAAACCTTGTATTTTCTAACAAAGTTCACTAAAATGGCCTCCATATCTAACTATTCTTTGCATACCAAGATTATTTCCTATTATCAACTCTTAATCCATTATTACTTCACTTATTTAATAGTTCATCCTTCATCAAAGGCGACTTGTACTCATTTACATTCACTTTTCCTTACTTGTGTTTTCCTAGTCTCTAGATTAATCCATCTTATTATCCTCTTCTAATCCTTTGATCCGTTACCACTAATCCACATACATTCACATCACTATAAAATCAAAGGTACAATGTATTCAAGGAATTCAAATTATTGTAATTCACTCCTTTGTCCAAACTAGCTACTAAACCCTTAAGACAAGGTTCCTTGGTTCAATCATGCTCAGAATAATCTAGGAATTCCCACAAACTAGTTTCCAATTCCTTATGTCCCTCTCAACATACCAAATGTGTATATAAAATCTTAGCTTCTAACTCCTTTGTTTACTCTTACTATCTCACTTCTTCACTTTTTCTCTCAAGAAAACAACAAACCTTGGGATAGTTTTGCAACTCAAATAACTCCTAATGCACATACTTTCAAGACACAAAATCAGTCTTCTTAGGCAACTATTATTTATTTCTTCAACCATGCAAAATATCAAGTCCTAACTCCAAGAGAAAAGACAACTCCCTTAGTAATCCACTCCTCTAAATGAGCCTTGTGATTGTGTTTTTCAACTTATGACCAAAATATCATGAATATGAGGAATTACAACCATTGGTTCATCAAAAATTATTTAATCTCCTTCTAGACCCTTTGAATATGATATTTTGAGAAAATTAGAGCAAAATACTTCAGTTTGTGTCTTCAATAGATAAACCCTAGCTCATACTGACTGTAGGTTTCTCCAAAGACCCAAGAAGGGTGAATTAGTTATAAATTTTCCTCTATATCAATTCAAAAGCCAAAAAAATTTAAATGTTTGTCTCGAGGTGACTCCACTATAGATTTTACCAATAGTTTGAATAGAAGAGTGTAAAGGCTTCTAATCAAGAATTTGTTGACTAAGACAACGTAGTGAAAACAATATATAAACCCTTAAAGCAATGATAAGGTTCAGAATTTTCTTAAGTAAAATTTTGGCTCTTCTCTTGTATTTTGCAACTATTATAGACTCTCCATAATGTTTCATCCCCTACAACTCATTACTTGTACAATTACAATGTATGGAAATTCAATCACATGATTATACACAGTCTTTGACTCTTAACATGCATGGATGTTTCACTGAAGTTCTACTCCTTTAGATCATATTCACACATTTTACCATCATTTATTGACACTCAGAACATAGTTAAGAACTAACAAGACACTAAATAAAGCTTACCAGGGTTCCCACAGTTAGGTTCTTGGTTCATTCAACTTATAATGTAGACTCACATTTCAATTTGAAGATGCATTTATCAATGGTCCAAGCTACTCCTACAATAACATGAATCTATATTTTCTTTATCAATAGTATGATGTAATAAATCTCAACTTTCTCTCTCCAATGCTTCTAAGAGATTCCATAGTACTCTTGATTTTCATGTACAGGCTGGGTCATAACATTCAATAAATTACGAGTTCAAGGATCTTAAACTCAACCCATTTTTAAACTAATCACCTTAAGACTCCAAATCTCTCAAGCTTGAAAAAAAACACTCCCATGCATCTCTAAAAATTTCATATCACACTAAAAATATCCTTCTCCTCAAGAAAGAATTGGAAACCTCATACACTATTCATATACACATAGTTTCAGTGTGGATTAGACGTCAAAACAAAGGACTCACTTCTCAATGTTCATGGAATGATGATGCCAGTTAAACAACTATATATGTAAATCCATCAAATAAGCATATAATTCTGATCACAACATCAAGATAAACCATTAATGTACAAAAGTTCAGCAAAATATAGGATACCCGAGTTTTTATTGATGGTTCTAGTCTTTTATTTACAAAATCCATCCTTCTTTTGCTTCCAAATTCCTCCTCCATGAGGATTCTCCTTTTCCTCACCTCCTCGGGAGGTTAACTGACCCTCTTCTCTCGAATACATCATCTTCTTACTTATCAAAAGGTGAGGAGTAACTAACTTCAACCCTAACTCAAGATGACAACTAACCAACTCATGACTTGACTTAGAAATGATTTATCAACAATATTACTTATACTAAAGCACTTTTAGTCCTTTACAACCTTACATATCCTTCCTATGTCTCATTACACCTTTGAACTTAACTCTAAATTTAAAATTTTCAAATTCTTTCATTTAAAGGGAAATTTCATAATTTAAATTTACATTGGAAAAAGAAGTCTTCAAGGACTCAAAACACACCTAAACACCTAAATGACCTCCTATAGCCTATGAAAAGTCAAAACCTAGTTTATTTACCGTATCATTGATGCACCTGCATTAGGAGAAAAGAATTATTGGTATCATTGTATTTTATCCCATTTGTACATATATTTATAGAGATTTATTTGGAAGACTCATGGTGGTAGGGTAGTAGTAGTGACCTTAACGATGGGTGGAAGACCCTATAAGAAGGTTAATATTTGGGTTGAAGTGTAATCTATGCACATCCTATATCGGCACTACTTCGAAGAGGCCTCAAACTATGTGTATTTTTCCACTTAACATGTAACATATATATGAATTCATCTAGTTATCAACTTGAACCACTTTGAACATGTTTGATAGGATTGTGCTCTTTATAAGACATTGAAGTAGAGAACTTGGTGTGATTGGAAATGACATAAGGTAGACTCCTTGAATTACTTGAGTGCTTCGTGAATGCATTAGTGGATACCCTAATGGATGTGAAACATCTTTAGGAAGATTTAGGGAGTCATATGTTCCTTTTACATGTATTTTTAATGGTGGTGCCAATAGAGTGCTAGGTTAATAAATGAGGTGATGTTAACTTGCTTATATAGGACTTCTAAGGTAAATAATCATGATAATGTTGACCCATAAAGATGAAAAGACAAAACAAATGAAATTTCATTGAAATTAGAGTTAGAAAATGTGTTGATACAGGACCATTTAGGTTGGCTAGGACTTGATTATACAACCTAACCAATTTATATGATTTTGAACAAAGATGTAGTGAATATAATCTAGAAGTTGCATAATGAAAAAAAAAAGTTTAAACATAAGTATCAAGTATTTATATTTAGAATTTGTCAACACATTAGTATGTGGGAATAAGAAAATTATAAAAAATATATAAAAATGTATTGAAAAGGGATAGGATGTGGGTGTTTGTCTTATCCAAGAAGCACATTTACAATTAGCGAGTGTCAAAAGGTAAATTGCTAAATTTGAGAGTCAACACTAGTAATAGTAATAACATAAATAACAATGATAAATTACCATTACAAAAACACATGTTTAGGTCCATTGATCCAGTATATAGCAATAAACACTATTTATGTAAATAAGCGTGATGAGGAAGGTGTAAAGTAATATGTAACGAGACAAAAACACTTGCAAAGTGTGAAGGGATTCCCAATAGAGTAATATATGGAACCAAGTTGTATCATATCATCATGTAATAATATGTGAGTGTTCTACATCAAGCTCAAGATACCTCGTGAATGCATGTATGTAAAGAATATATATGGTATGTATCAAATCAATGTAGCTAATATGATGTATAACATAATAGGCTAGCAAAACCAACTAGAAAAGGACCTGATTTTGTACTTTTTCTCACATTTGAATGTTTTTGTAATGTTTTGGAAATAGTTATGTACAAGAAAATGGGAGAGCACAAAATCTATATGTTAATGTCATCATGAAGAGGCATATCATGTGTGGTAGGGAGAGTGGGTGTGGGCCCCTCAAGTAACAAAATAAATAAATGATGTTCATGTATGATTAGTGTAGGAATCATAGTATGTGTTGTAAAAGAGCTATCATAAGGAGTCTCATAATGAGGAGTAAGTGACCAATTCAAAGACCTAGACAAATATTTCTTGTTGAAATTAACATGTGGCTTAGATGATTGATGAATAAGGGTGTAAGGGGAGAACCCTATAGAGACAAAATCCTTATCCACGTATGGATTTAAGTATAATTGTATTAGTAGGAGGTGTATGTAAGAAATATGTAAGAAACTCTATGCCTTGAGGGTTTCCTATATCAACCTCGAAAATAGGGAGAGACACAAGTCTAACCACAAGAAAAAGAGAAGATATAAAATCATGGGGAGAAATAGAAACATATCAATGTGTACACAAAGTAACAAATGTAATATTGGCATGATGACATCATACATACAAGATGTAACCAGCCTGGAATAGATAAGAGCATTAGTTGTAGTAGAAGAAAGATCAACATAAATGATTATATCCTTTTTGTAGCATAAGAGGATGACTTAAGCATGTGAAAAGCAATATGTGTAAAATCCATAACCATTGTAACATTGTGAGGGGGTGTGGATTCCCCTAAAGAGAGAGGTATTATAGATGTAGCCATAATGGGTATAGTCACGGGAGAAATATTTTCATTAAGTGTAAGCAATGTCTTTGTTATGATGTAAAGAGAGGTGTCACAAAGAGATATATCATGACTAGGTTTATATTTCATTTTAACACTATGTATAGCAAAATTATGTTTGAGTGTATCATTATTTATGTCTATTGACACCAAAATCTACACAAAATAATTATTACATCATGTTTTTATTACACTTGCATATGCATGAGTTCTGAACCTTGAACCTAGATCTTAGTGACATAACACCTTCTTCTTCCATCCTCTATTTTTGGTTTGACTATTCTTGTGTCAATGTTTTACTCTTCTATCATGATTTTATGTCAAGTTATAGGGATCCCTAGTCATGTACTTTTTATTTGTCCCATATGTGTGGGTATGAAACCATACGGTTGGGTCAAGATCATACATATGGTCCTACCCTAATTTTGCGATCCCAAACCCCGTGGTTTCTCTCTAATTTTTATCTTTTGAGCCAATTCATTACTATTTTTTTGTGCCTTTTTTATGTTCTAGGTTGGAATTTTCTACCACCAATGTTCAAAATTTAAGCTAATAAATATTATATATACATGTCTAATGTAAGCATGTATTATCTAGAAATCACATAACTATCTACCATCTATTGAGATAAGGAAAAAAGAGATACATCTACATATTTTGTACATATCATAAAAGGCATAAATATGATTTTTCATCTGCACACAAGGGTTTCTATTGGGATGAAGTAGTGTATCCCACTATTAGTGTTGAGACACAAGGGCCAAATTAGGTCAAGGGTTAGTTGCATGCACATCAACACAAAGCACTAGGAGAACTACATTGAGTCTAAAATGTAGTGCAATGATTGGTGACTCATAAACGAGGTGACCGCCGAGGTCGGTCCTAACTCAAGCATATTGCATCTTTATTTTAAATATAATGATTGCTAGAGTGTGATGCAGAATAACTAGGGTTTATTTTACTGATTTCAGTGTGGCCTCTAAGGTTTTGTGTGAAGTTGAAAATACAAAAGAGCAACAAATAGTGACACAAAATGATCACTACCAATTGTAGATATTTTTTTCCTATAGGTTAAAAACCATGTAATTTGGTTTATATTGTACCATCTGGTCCTACCCCTTTTATGACTGAGTCCTACATAAGGAGTTCCAAATCCACAACAAGTGATTTGACCAGCTCTAAAACAATTCATGTTCTATATTGCTCATTAACATACTCGACAACTTCTTGAACCAACCAAGTGCCTTTTTCTATCATGTTTACAATTTGTATTGCATGTATTTGTTAGTTATTGTGATTGTCATGTTGTATAATTCTTCTATCTAATATTTAGCATAAATATGAGTGTATTTATAAGCTTGGTTATTGTAGTGTCATTTCATAAGCCTAATTAAAATTAATTAGGTTTGATATAATATCCATTTCATCATAAAATAAAGAAGTTTCATCATGTGTAACATCATTAAAATCATTATTATAAACATAATCACAAGTGTAACTAGTAATAACATGTACATGAACCGTAGAACTAAAAATGTCTTGAGAACAAAGGCTACATATGCAAGAGGATGTCTTAGGGTGAATTCATGCATTTTGAAAGACTTTATGTCCGATAACCTCACATGCGAGTTAAGTCAAATGTACTCAATGAAATACACAATGGACTCCTTGGAAGCAATGTTAGTAACAATTAAAAACAAATCTATATTTTCATCAAATAAATTCAATTTATTGAGGATGAAAGCTACAACATCAAGGGGTATAGCAAAATGGATTTGTGTATTTATAAATATGTCATAGATAATATTGTTACATGCTAGATGGAGTTGAATGAACTCAAGGAATGAAATAGTTGGTTCATCAAAACAATCCATAATTACCCCAAGGATAGTTTACCCTAGAATCAATAGGATACACTTGATAATAAATAGGAGGCCAACAATAAAGAGACCTAAAAGTGATGTTTAGCAAAAAGTAATCATCGTCAAATTAGTAAAATGACCATTTGTGAAAATCAATATTGAATGTAGCAAAAAGAAGAAGTATTTTGCAATCAAATTATAATAAATAAAAACCTCTAAGGGATTCTCACAAAAGTACATAATTTTCGATCATGCCACGATTACTAAAAATAGTAATTTTGAATTTTTAAAAATTATACTAATAATTAGAGAAAAAAATTATTAAAAATATTAAAATTAATAAAAACCTCAAAGGAAATTGAAAATGGAGTTTTTATCTTTAGAATATACAATGAAAGGTGATTCAACTATTAGCAGAACTAGAAACAGACCCAAAGGGTGGGACTGACCATGAGACCCTAGGTAAATTTGTGCAAATTAGATTTAGGGTAGGTGATAGATGAAAATAAGGTTTGGATCTAAATATATAATGTAAGTATGGGCGTACGTCGGAAAAGCGACAAGCGAGCGTGAGAATCTACAAGTGACTCTTCCGCATACCCGACCTCCCGAGGTCGTGCCGAGACAGCCGGTGGGGATGGAATACAGGTAGTATACGGATAGACTAGTTAGGCAATCTAATATCTTCGACACGCACTAATGGAATCTGCGAATCTAAGGCAAAGAAGGCCCTTCTAACCTGGATCGGTGTGATAGATCGATCAGCAAGGATGACTGCTCGAAGGCTCCAATCAATATCGAGCTCTGGCGTGATTCGATCTATGGGTTGTGGAATGCGTGGGAAATGACCGGGATTGTTTCGTGTATATCTCCTGATAAGGTCATATATATTTCCTGGGCTCTCTAGGTCCCGTGATTGTCATACGAAACAAAATGTAATCTAACTGTAATGAAATAAATTCTAACTACGTGAAATAAATCTAACATATATAACCTTTATCTTTCTAAGAAATATTCTAACAATTCTAAGAAAAACAAACTATTTTAAACGTATCTAGAAATAATAACTAAAACAAGATTTAACAATGCACAAGATAACCGAGTGTGGTTATTTGCTGCGATTTGTAGAATTATTCTAAATAAATAAAATAGCCTGTCTAATCTACTGCAAGATTCTCGATCCTACCTCGAAGTGAGGAGTGAATCATAGCCTCTCGTAAACTATCAATCCCACATGACTTCCCGGCAATATCGAGAATATAATGAAATGAAATAAAGTAATTTAACTACTCTATTTAATATGAATCTGACTAGAACTTTGAAATTTAAAACCTGGACTCCGCAGAACAGTGGCGAATCCGATGGTGTGCATGTGATCTCGTCCCCTCAGTATGGTCTCTTCGTTCTTTCGTGTTCACGTGGATCCAGAAAAGTGTGTGATGCCAAAGACCGATAAGAGTAGATTTTGGGATAAGGACGGCTCTGTAACGCAGCACCGAGAATGCGAGTAGTAGAGAGGGATAGCGCAAGAGTACGAGCTTGGCTTATGCGATTCCTAGCGGGATTTTACTGCAAGTCATGCAACATGAAGCGACCAGAACCTTTGACTATCCTATACGAAGAGCAAAACCTGCAACTTTAATGGCTTCCTAAGCTATTTCGTTCCAAAATAAAGACACTGCTTGCACAAGTTGGATATGTGGCTTACCAACAGTTGAATAAAGCTAACTGTATACAATGAATGAACTAAGAACTCTAAGTCACAAGTAAAACAAATTTACAAAGAAAAGGAATTCAGAGGAAATCTTCTAACCGGATTGGATGGAACAACAAAGATCGCCGCACAAGATGGGTCTATGGCTTACCAACGGTGAGCAATACTAAACCAAGTATGAAGTAAACTATGCTATGAATCCTAAGCAAGCTAACCAAAATACTAAAACCGAAGACTCTAACAAGGAAAAATGGTGATCAAAACTCCAGCTCAAATTCTTCACACAAACTCAGCCAAAATTCAGACCAAAATCAGACCATTTGCATGTACACAAACCATGCATTTATAGGAATTCAAACACCCAAGAACCAAAACCAAATTGAACTCCTAAACAATAAACAAAGGAAAAACATTGTTCCAGGGGACCAAAAACATTAATGCATGCTCAAGTCGGCAAAGAAAAGCTGGTGAAACGTGATATTTCACGCGGGTCGCGCCAAAAGGGTGTTCTGGAAAACGCACCCAGACCGCCGCCCGCCCAGGCAGGAACGGCAGACCGCCGCCTCGGGTGGCGGCGGCGGCGGCCGCCATCAAGATCAAAAGGGGCAAGAAAAGAGGGAAAAAGGGAAAAAAAGGACACGGGGGCTAAGTGGGGTATGTGGGATGTTAACGCATATCCGAAGAGCTCTTTCTGGATCCCGAACACCTTGCGAGGAGACCTGTATCATCATTGGGGCATTTATTACACGTCCGCAAAGATAAAGACCTTACAATTTTGGGTACGTACATATTGCCCCCTCGGAGAAGCGTTTTAGCCATGAAAGGGCATAAAACGGTGGGTCCGAGTATGGCAGTCCCGAAATGGGGGGTTTAGAAGTTATACCTTACACGTCCGTGTGTCGAAATGGCGCCATCCGAAATTCCCGCTACCTGCAAAATGAAAAGAGATCTTAGTGCAATAATTTGAAAAATAAAGCTAAAATAACAGGGAAAGAGGACGTACCATTTGTGCGGGGATAGGAACTTACCTCCGTCAGCGCTCCGAACCTGCGAAAAAGTCATTTTAAGACGAAATAGAACAATATATATATGAAAGTGGGCCCATTTTCCTATTCATTTGCGCGAGTTGATTTGATCGATTTTGAGCTCTGGGACCCACGGTGACGGTTTCTCGCATGAGTATAGTCGAAACGTCCACAGTGAGATCGTGATCATGCCTCCACGTGCGAACGCCACCCCGCGAGATCACAAAGTTGGTTTTCTTCAATTTTGCATTTTTCCCCTTCAAATTTGAAATGGCAAATTATTTGTAATGGGGGGGTTATTTTTGAAAATGTTTGGTTCAAAAGGTCCATCTAGGGGGGGCGCCTACTGGGTAGGCTCTTTTTTTAGCTAAAATGGTCTATTTTTGTGTTTTTTGGACTTTTTAGGGTTAAAAACCCGCGCGGGATTTTCGGATCGCGACCACCGCCCGGCCAGGTGGCGGTTACAACCGCCCGATCAGTGGCGTGGACAGACCGCCGCCTTTAAGGTGGCGGTTACAAAACCGCCCCCCTGCTCAGGGCGGCGGTTTTGCATCAGAATGCAAAAGAGCTTGTTTTGGAGACTTATACTTATATTTTCTTGCATTTCGTACGTTTTTATGATTCTCTTGATATCGTTTAGATACTAACTTGCCTGCTTTTGTGTGTTTTTGGGTTTATGCGGCGAGGAGTAGTACATTAGATGGAGCCGGAGAGAGAGTGTGATTGGTTGCCGGGGTATGGATGCCCTTTCGCGCACGAGGAGGACACGTTGCAGAGGGGCATATTGCATATATCGCGTGTGCCCCATGTTACACCATCGAGTCACATCCTTTGTGACTTATTTTCTTATTGGGATGCAGATCGGAACACTTTTCGACTGCCAGGTGTCCGCGGTGAGTGGACTATTACTCTGGAGGATGTCTACCGTATCTTGGGGGTCCCGATCATCGGGAGGAGACTCACACTGGAGACAGCTAGGTCCAGAGCACAGATTGCACAGTGGGCAGGTTATATGGGGGATGCAGCTATTTCCACGGGGCCGAAGAAGGGAGTGAGAGTTAGATCCATTCCTTCTTTTCCCATCCCCGTATTTCGACAGGCCATCATGGGGATCCTTGCCTCGAGACTGATCGGGGACAAGGGAGGGGATACATTGTTATACTGCTGGGCCCCCATCATTGCACAGATAGAGGGGCATGGCCGGATATACGCCTGGGGTGCAGACATTTTGGGGACCACCTATCACGACTTATATAGGGTGGTCCGTTTACAGGGACAGTCATTGAGCCACCCAACTCTAGTCATGAGTTGGGTGTATGAGCATTTTATTCCTTATGGCAGAGGCGTGGAGGTGGCAGATCCTGGGGCTGTGAGGGCAGCCAGGTGGTCAGATATGTCGGTGCTTAGAGCACCTCACCAGCCAGTAGCTTCCCTCACCACAGCAGATATGGAGGCCACACCGTACCAGCTCATGGCCGGCATTTGGGGAGAGGAGACTCTCACATTGATTTCTTGCTCCACCACAGGGCAGCTTATTGACCGTGTGGGACGGGTGGAGGTACATCCTTTCAGCAGGGTTCCTCAGCAGTTCGGCCTCCCATATGTGGGCATGCTTCCTCCAAAGAAAGCACCGGTTTTATAGATCATCCCGGGAGGCTAGAGGGGGCCCAGAGGCCATGGTTGGACAGTGGTCACCCCTGGTATTCCTATTGCAGCCAGGGGGATAGTTCGGGCCAGAGGGAGAGCTGGTGCGCCTCGGGCACCTTTACTTCGGATTACTGCGGGTCCTGCTCATAGTAGCGATGACCCTATAGATATTGACTCCGATTCTGAGGAGTCCACAGAGGGAGGGTCAGAGGAGCAGACGGATGAGAGTGATCCTGAGTGGCATGACACTCAGGATATCATGCAGGCGGAGAGGGCGGAGCAGAGCACAGAGAGAGAGACTTTGGTTTCCGAGGAGCCACTCTCCCGAGGCCATGGTGGAGATGATGAGTCCGTTGCGGGGCGTCATGTTGCCCCTACTACAGGAGCAGCTCCTCAATCGGCAGCGGCATCTACAGTGGGTGCTGGCCCTAGTGACCCATCTTGGAGGCCCGGTGATCCGAGTAAGTTATCCTCCTCCCTTTCAGCGTTAGTTTGATTTAGGACTTGTTTTAACTGCTATCTCTCCTTATATTTGTATATTTTAGCCTCTTGCCTAGTTTCTAATTCGTTTTTCTTCTTTGTTTGCAGAGACTGTTGACGAGTGGCGGGATCTCATCCGTAGGGTATGTACTGATTCTCTGATGATCCCTATGGATAAGACCCGTGCGGAGCTATCTGTAGATGCCGGGGAGCCCTCAGCAGCCGGCAGGCACACCGACGTCTTCGCTCCCGTTTGGCATGTGGCCAAGATGGTGTCGACTCTTCGTACAGAGTTGGCAGGCTATAGGACAGCCGAGCGTCTTATGAGGAGCCACTCTCATGGCGAGACCACGGCTGCTCCTCGGGACCCCGAGCCCTCCGTCCATTCAGAGCGCCAGCGTAGCCGGAGTCCTAGGCGAGGGCGCGCACCTTCGGCGGGATCGCGCAGGGGTTGAGAGGCCACTTGGCTCCTATGTATTTTTTTGTATTATAGATTCTTTTGTGTATCACGGGCTCTTTGAGCATTTTGACCATGCCTAGTGCATGATGGCATTGTATACAAATATTGATTATTTATATATATGCGTCGATTTTTGGATCAAAACTTGTCACTCGTGTGTGTCCTTTCTATTTCCAACTGCTTTGTGTATACTACGATGTATGTTTATATGCTTTCTAGAATGTATGCAATGGAAAACAGATGATGCAAATGTTTGCTTTCTTTTTGTGTTTCATGATGCTGATACATGATATTGTAGATATACTGTGATCTTGAATCTTAACTTTTGTTAGCAATTTGGATAACTTGTATTTGTTTTGGCAAAATGATGAAAATAACCAGTATGATGAACAGATTAACTTGCCCCGCTCCTAACTCCACGCAACCAGTAAGATGCGAGGGCTCATCACCAAGAGCCAAGAAGGGCGCAAGTTTATGAAGAATGGTGAAATGATAGTGATGAAAGACAGACGAAGCTTTGGTGGAACCAAATTGAAAGCTACAAGCTTACTCTACCTGAATGACTTCATAGTTTTGGGTGCAACTTGCTTTGCGGTTTATCCAGACTTAGACCCGTAGATGGCCACATAGTAGACAAAATCTGGGTTTTAGGATTTTTAACTCTCTTGGAATTTTGAACATCTGATTCATTCGTTTTTGACTCAAAGTTTGAATAGTTTGTTTATGACCTTTTAACGTTTTGCATTGTCTAGAGGACCCCCTACACTTTGCCCCATGCTACTAGTAAGAAGCGTGGGTTTATCACCGTGGGCAAAGCATAGGCAAGTAAGGGCATTTCCATCCTTTCCCAACCCTACGTCACTAGTAAGAGACGCAAGCTCATCACCGAAGGTCAGGCAAGGAAATGTGTAAAATAAAATTTTTTGTTTAATCACTTTTGACTTGTCTTTTTGAGTAAAATGTCAGTATATGCTTGTTTCCAAAGAGATGTGTATATGGGATAGATGTGACACCATGAAGCTTCTAGAACAGACCATAGGCAAAACACCAATCCTAAGAAGAAATCAAAGCGAGAACAAACTTGCAAATCTTGGTATGGTTACCATAGGACTTCGTCATGTTTGATTTTATTTGATAAAAGATTCCAAGATGACTTGATGATACGAAGATGGAGAGGTATGATTAAAGAACTTTATGCCAGAAACATCATGAGTTTGTAATAAATTGCTTTGAGAATAGATTCCTTGATCACAATTTGTGTAAGAACAAGTGGACAAAATGATCCTAATCTATATGGAAATGCAATGTAGATAGTTATATAGGCAAGTAGCGCTTGCTGCTTATGCATAGAAACGTTTGAGGTGGAGGGAATTGATTGTTTCGCCAAATTCCTCACCTTCTAAAGTGCATAAGAGGTATGCACCATTTCCGTAGTCCTTCTTGAGTAAATTGTTGATTTGATGATCACCTTCATATATGGCGTTCAAGCTTAGGTCCGGGATAAATCTCGGATCTGCTAGGCTTTCTAGTTGGGAAAGACGTGCTTTTCCGAGAAATGATATGATTCGCGAATATAAGATTCACTCGAAGGTGGGACCATTGACAAGAAGAAACGCTTAACTCCAAAAGGACAATCAATGTATAAGTCTTTCTTAAGTAAATTAATTTTGGTTGGATCAACATCGATCCCTCGTGACGATATGATGTAACCTAGGAGCTTTCCTCCTGTTACACCAAAGACGCATTTCTCTGGATTTAGCGTAACTCCGTATTCTATTAGGCGTGAAAGAATGATGCGGAGTACTTCGGGATGGTCACAACACTTTTTGGCCTTAGCCAATAAGTCATCTACGTAAGATTCCATGATTTTATGAATTAGATCATGAAATATGTATGTCATGGCCCGCTGGTACGTAGCACCGGCGTTCTTGAGACCGAATGGCATAACAGCGTAGCAATAGGTTCCCCAAGGAGTTATAAAGGTGGTTTTAGCTTGATCTTGCTCGGATATTCTGATTTGATTGTATCCCGAGAATCCATCCATGAGAGACAAGAGTTCAAAACCAGCTGTTGCATCAACAATAACGTCTATGGATGGTAATGGGAAATCGTCTTTAGGACACGCTTTGTTGATGTCTCGAAAATCTATGCAGATGCGTATCTTTCCATTCTTTTTGAGAACGGGAACGATATTAGATACCCATTGGGAGTAGTCAACTGGCTTGATAAATCCTACCTGAAGGAGTTTTATTACCTCCTCTTTTACCATGAGGGCTACCTTGGGCTTCATAGGTCTTGATTTTTGCTTAATTGGCTTTGCAGATCGATCTAGTGACGAGGTTGTGCACCGCAATGTGGGGTGCGACTCCTGTCATCTCTTTGTAATTAAATGCAAATGCCTTTTGATGTTCTTTGAGAACCTGAGTATGTATTTCTACTTCTTCTGGGGTTAATGAAGAACCTAGTTTCAATATCTTTGGTTCATCTTCCGCCCGATGTTGACATCGATCGTTTCTTCGATTAAAGAGGCGTTACCCTCTTCGAACTCAGGTGGTGCTGGAGGTAAATCTATATCATCCCCATTTTCTATTGCGTATATGCTAGGTTCCCTTTGTGAGGGAAGACCCGTTACGGGATTTCCGAAGTAGGAAGATGAATGCGGAATCAGAGATAAATCTAGCATGTGATAGAGAGATGTAATGCTGCATAGGCATTTAAATAATCCAAAGTAGCCGCATCATTTCCAACATGGTCTAGGACGGTAGATTCACTCCACTAAAAAGAGGATTTGTCATTGTTTTTATTAATGGTTCGTCACGAATGGATACTGTGAAGTGAGTATCTTCTAGCTCATTGCTTGGAGTGAAGCGTGATGCTGAGGTTGCTATTGAATCGGCGAGAAGATTTTTTTCTCGTGGGATTGCTTCAATGGATATGAAGTTAAACGCCTTGCTTAAATCTAATACAGCGTTTTTGTAGAGTTGTAAATGTTCGGCTTTAGTTTCATATATTTCAGAAACTTGGTTTGTTACTAATTGCGAGTCTCCCAAGACTCTGATGTTATCAATACCAATTCTTTTGGCTAAGGTGAGGCCAAGAAGGAGGGCTTCGTACTCAGCGCCGTTGTTTGTGCATTCAAAGTTTAACTTAAAAGAGAATGGGAGGACCTTCTCCTCGGGCGAGGTAAGAATTATACCTGCCCCCGCTCCATAACGGCATTTAGCTCCATCGAAATGGAGAGTCCAATACTTAGCCGGGAGTATAGATGTTGGGGCATCTGCTGCATTTGCACACTCTACTTCTACCATACAGAGATCCTCTGCTGGCAAGGAACCAACACCTAGGGAAAATCCCATGCCTACTGAATCGAATGGTAAGAACATTGGTGAATCTTGTTCTATCAACTCAACGATTTTTGTAGTAGTCCCTAATGATACTGTTTCTTTAGTTTTACCTTTAGGGGTTGGAATTGTTTTGGCTATGCTTTGATAGTTTCAGATCCGTTGTAGGTATCAACTTTCCTCCGGCTTTGGGTCAGAGGGTTTATTAAGTTGGTTTGTTGGCAGTTCAAATTCTGAGTGCACCCCTGGTCTTTTCTTTAAATCAGCTAGGTGCAAATCGAAAGGTTTTGGGTCGCCTTTGGCTACAAATACCTTTCCCAGATGCAAGAATCTTACTTCCTGAAATAGCGTGGAAGGGATTGCCTTCATTCGATGTATCCAAGGTCGGCCGAGGATCATATTATAGTTAGTTTCCCGATCTATAATATAAAATTCAGTCAAGATGGTTTTGGGCCCTAAGGTGACCGGCAGTATTATAGTTCCTATCGAAGTGGCTTTAAGGCTATCATAGCCTCTCAAGGTATTTCGTGTAGTGGAACAGTTCGTTTCTCCATATCCAAGTTTTTGGAGGAAAGAGAAAGGGACTATGTTAACTGCGGCCCCGTCGTCAACCATTGCCCGTTTTACATAGTTATTATAAACCCACACTTGCAAGTGTAAGGCTGGGTCACCTCGGCGTGCGATCTCAGCATCTGTGGGCATTTTACTTATTTCGAAGATGAATTCGACATCCTTGTCCGGCTGCCCTGAGGATGAACATCAAAGTCTATATGATTTACCTGTGTTTCAGGTGGTGGAGTGATATTAATTAAATGACCTAAGCCTAATGCCTCTAAAAGAGCGGCCCTGTGAGGGGGAGAGTTCTTTAGCAAGTCAAGGAACGAAATATGTGAGAAGGTTTTCGTTAGATCATTAATTAAATCGTAAGCACCCATGGGTTTTTTGTTAATTATTTGGATGTTATCCGTGTCTGGCAAGTGGCTTGGACTTGGTTGAGAAAAATATTCTCGTGTCCTTGTTACAGCTTCAATAGGTAGAGTCTAATTCTACCAATCCAACCACCTTAGGTCGTGGTTGACTCCCTAGTTGGGGCGCAACTAATGGATTTAGTGAAGTCGAGGCTTCATGGTCATTGTTTCCTATTATTGCACCCTTGTTTATTCCCGTTGAATTTAGTCGATTATTATCGTGATTTGGGAGTGGATCGTTAAAGATCTTGAGAGGAGCATTCTGAGGGGAAACTGCCCCTGCGAACGTATTAGGTGGCGATGGCACAGGATCTGCCAGAAACAAATCTGTGAAGAATTGTCTTTGTTCTTCCGTAAACGTTGCATGAACTTGTTGTAGTCACGACACGTTCTAGTGTCATGACCCTGAATTTTATGGAAACCACAATAAGAATTGGGATTGTAATTCATGTTTTGTTGGTTTGGTGTGTATTGTGGCCTAAAATTCGATCAAATCTGTCCGCCTATTAGGACTAAAGTTTTGTTGTTTTCGGTTTTGACTTTGGTTTTGATAACCAAATGAGTTTCGCTTGGTCCTCGTACGGGATTTTCGTTGTTGTTGTTGTTGTTGTGGATGATTAAAATCCACTGTATTGACCGTTGGGGTAAAATTGTTGTTTCGCTGATTGTTTGTTTGTGACGGAGTATTAACAACATTTACCCTCTTGGGCTGGTCGGTTACCCCATCCGTTGTTACCCCACGATTTTTGTTAAGGATTTTGGGTCCTGATTGACGCGTTTGTGGTAGTTGTAGTATTTTGAGTGGAGGTGATTAACCTCCCATTTGCTCCTTATGCCTTACGACCACTATCTATTGCTGCCTGGTCTATTCGTAGAGCGCTCTCAAGTACTTCATCATAAGTCCTTAGTGGGAACTTCTGGACTTCTTCCTTCACTTCTCTGCTGAGAGAATGAAGGAATAAATCGCATAGTTCCATCTGATCCATGTTTGGAGCGCTTGCCGAGGAATAAAGGACTGTGCGCCACCTTTGGATGAAATGGGCGACAGATTCGTTATGTTCTTGCTTGATGTGTAAGAACTCCCTGATTCCTGTCCTTAATAGTTTGTTCATGTCGAAGGCTTTGATGAACTCAGACACGAGTTGTTTGAATGAATGTATGGAAGCCTCGGGTATTCTGTAATACCAATCGAGGGCAATGCCTTCCAGCGTTTTGGGGAATATTTTAGCAACAACCCCATCCCATGGGAGTAATTCTCGAATGGCTGTAGCGTAAGCTTTGATATGCGCATTCGGATCTCCCTCTCCTTTGTATTTGGGCAAATCGGGAAGAGGCCTTGGAAGCATGACGCTTCGTATGGTGAAATCTAAGGGTTCCTTTAGATATTCTGAATATGTCCCTATCGCATATGTTTCAACCATTGATGGTGTCTGTTGAGGAGGCGGTGGCGGAATGGGTTGTTGATATGGCGTAACGTACGCGTTGGCAGGGGCATAAGGCAACCCCTGTATTTGGGCAAACATGCCGGGAGAGGAGAACATATCCCCTTGTGGCGATTTAGAGTACATGTTTAAGTACGAAGGGGTACTATCCAGGAATGGATTGCTCAACACTTGGACCGGGAGGAATAAAGTGCTAGTGATAGTGGGTCTAGTTGGCACTTGTTGTGAAATACCGAGGAGTCATACCTAATGTGCCTCGCTCCCGTGAGGAGATCTACTTGGCTGGATGGTGCGGAGGATTGGAACTCCCTGTTTGTATGAATCTTGAATTTTGACTTGCTTGGGCAAGTTCTAATCCTCTAACCTTCTCTATTAGAGTTGAAATGACTTCGTTTGGTGAAGTCACGATATCGTGCCTTGGTGGCGTTTGTTGTATGCTATGGTTTTGCGGAGGTATGTGATATCCTGCTATGAACTGATCATTATCTTGCCAAGCATCTCTGAGAGTATTTTCTATACGTGATGGCATAGAGGTATTTTCTTGAGGAGAGAACTCGGGCTGTATTTGCAAACCTCCTACAGGTGGGTACATGCCTTGAGAGCGTTGTTCACTCCTAGGATAACGTATTGAGTACTCGTCATCTAGAACCGAGTATGGGTCTGATTGTCTACTAATATGTGGTCTAAGTAGCATCTGAGGAGATGAAACAGATTCTCCAGTAAATGTCATATTGTTTGAGCCTGAAGGCTCTGTTTGTGTTTGAGCGAGTTGTTCCAACCCCTCTGTTTGGAAGGACGAGTTATATCTAGTCCTTGGAGTTTGTGTTGACAACTGACTAGTTGAATAGTTGTCGCCCCACATTGAGAGTGAGGGTGATGACTGTCTATTCTGTTGGGCATAATATGCCTCAAGACCCTGTGGAGGGGTCTCGCCATATATGCATATCGAATCCCGACATATGGGAAAGAGGGGTATATGAATACCCAAAGAGAAGAATAATGGGAAGGAGCGAAGGTGATTTGGATAAGATGAAACTTCTCAGAGAGAAGGTGAAGCAATTGTAAGTTTCACGTCGGGTTCACCAATTTTGTACGTCGGAAAAGTGACAGGCGAGCGTGAGAATCAACAAGTGACTCTTCCGCATACCCGACCTCCCGAGGTCGTGCCGAGACAGCCGGTGGGGATGGAATACGGGTAGTATACGGATAGACTAGTTAGGCAATCTAATATCTTCGACACGCACTAATGGAATCTGCGAATCTAAGGCAAAGAAGAAGGCCCTTCTAACTGGATCGGTGTGATAGATCGATCGCGAGGATGACTGCTCAAGGCTCCAATCAATATCGAGCTCGGCGTGATTCGATCTATGGGTTGTGGAATGCGTGGGAAATGACCCGGATTGTTTATGTGTATATCTCCGATAAGGTCATATATATTTCTTGGGCTCTCTAGGTCCCGTGATTGTCATACGAAACAAAATGTAATCTAACCGTAATGAAATAAATTCTAACTACGTGAAATAAATCTAACATATATAACCTTTATCTTTCTAAGAAATATTCTAACAATTTAAGAAAAACAAACTATTTTAAACGTATCTAGAAATAATAACTAAACAAGATTTAAAAATGCACAAGATAACCGAGTGTGGTTATTTGCCATGTGCAATTTGTAGAATTATTCTAAATAAATAAAATAGCCTGTCTAATCTACCTGCAAGATTCTCGATCCTACCTCAGAAGTGAGGAGTGAATCATAGCCTCTCAGAAACTATCAATCCCCACAGCTTCCCTGGCAATATCGAGAATATAATGAAATGAAATAAAGTAATTTAACTACTCTATTTAATATGAATCTGACTAGAACTTTGAAATTTAAAACCTGGACTCCGCAGAACAGTGGCGAATCCGATGGTGTGCATGTGATCTCGTTCCTCAAGCATGGTCTCTTCGTTCTTTCGTGTTCACGTGGATCCGTAAAAGTGTGTGATGCCAAAGACCGATAAGAGTAGATTTTGGGATAAGGACATTTGAAATGCACCGAGAATGCGAGTAGGAGAGGGATAGCGCAAGAGTACAGAGCTTGGCTTATGCGATTCCTAGCGGGATTTTACTGCAAGTCATGCAACATGAAGCGACCAGAACCTTTGACTATCCTATACGAAGAGCAAAACCTGCAACTTTAATGGCTTCCTAAGCTATTTCGTTTCCAAAATAAAGACACTGCTTGCACAAGTTGGATATGTGGCTTACCAACAGCTGAATAAAGCTAACCAGGTATACAATGAATTGAACTAAGAACTCTAAGTCACAGTAAAACAAATTTACAGCAAAAGGAATTCAGAGGAAATCTTCTAACCGGATTGGATGGAACAACAAAGATCGCCCGCACAAGATGGGTCTATGGCTTACCAACAATTTGAGCAATACTAAACCAAGTATGAAGTAAACTATGCTTTGTGAATCCTAAGCAAGCTAACCAAAATACTAAAACCGAAGACTCTAACAAGGAAAAATGGTGATCAAAACTCCATCTCAAATTCTTCACACAAACTCAGCCAAAATTCAGACCAAAATCAGACCATTTGCATGTACATAAACCATGCATTTATAGGAATTCAAACACCCAAGAACCAAAACCAAATTGAACACCTAAACAATAAACAAAGGAAAAACACTGCTCGTGGGACCAAAAACATTAATGCATGCTCAAGTCGGCAAAGAAAAGTGGTGAAACGTGATATTTCACGCGGGTCGCGCAAAAGGGCGTTGCTCGAAAACACGCCGGGGACCGACCGCCACTGAGCGCAGGCGGCGGCGCCGCCATCGAAGATCAAAAGGGCCAAGAAAAGAGGGAAAAAGGGGAAAACAAAGGACACGGGGCTAAGTGGGGTATGCGGGATGTTAACGCATATCTCAAGAGCTCTTCTGGATCCCAAACACCTTGTGAGGAGACTTGTATCATCATTGGGGCATTTATTACACTGCGTTCCACAAGACAAGACCTTACAATTTTGGGTACGCATACATGAACCCTATGGTAACTAGGGTTTAAAAGAAGTTTGAAGATTTGATCTCGAGTTGGGTTCACTAAATGTTTGCACCCTAATTAGATTTCCTAATAAAAATGATGCAAGGATATGTAACGTGTATACTATTATGATCTATATAACTTTCAACATCAATTATGCATGACTAGAATAATGCATTCCAACTTTAAATGAGTTAAGTAATTGATATGTGATAAGTAACTTATTCAAAGTACAAAAGGAGATATAGACTTAGATTGTTTACGAAGGTTCTAGAATGATATGGGTGTGCCAAGTAAATGGAACAAGAGAATCTAAACTCGGGTCTATATAAAATATTTTAGAACTATAAAAATTGCAAGTTCATGACTTTGCATGATATGTGTGGTCTAGGTTGGAGTTCTATAGTCCAGAAAAGGATTATACAGTCTTAGACTAGAAGATAATTAAGCTATAAAATTTTCTATGTACTTCACTTGTCTATAAATTGTGCTCATTAGGTGTCACTCTTATTTGCATAACATTGGGATGATCTATAATGATCTATAATAAAGTAAAAATCCTAATTTCTGTTATAACCCTTCATTAAAATAACACTAAACTAAAGGAGAAAAACATGTGTGTGTTAAGGTTGAACCACCCCGGGCAATCGGAATCCCAACTTTTAAACCAATCCTAGTGGTGTATTACATATCCTTGATGCAAAATTAAGACTCATGTGGTTCTTTTAGATGCTTGTGCAAGTGTGTGAAGTTAACCAACCCTAGGGGTGCCCTTGTGTCTCTTGACACATAAATAGTGGGCTAACTGCATAGTATAGAATGTACCCGTATGGTAGTAATGAGAAGTGGTATGACTCAACTATGTGACCTAACCCTTGTGTAATGATTTGGATGATTTTCTCTTGCTTAGGACATGGCTCTATGATCTTTGCATGCTTGTAGATGGGTGAAGCTAGACTCTTTAACCTAGTTGAGTGCTTCAAACTTGTAGTAGGGACTACCCTAAATGATGTGCAACTGATTTGAGTAGATTTAGGAACCCTTTGAGTTATTTTAGAATGATGTTTGCAATAGGATCTTGTAAGAATGTTAGGTGAGTTATAATGTGATAATGAATTTCTTATATAGTCTTTCTTAGGCAATATATCATGATAAAGTCAAACCTAGGAAGATGAAGTGGCCTAAATAATGATTTTAGTATCAAATAAAAGTTGGTGATCGAGAAGGGAAAGACTATATAGGTTGGAAAATACCAAACCCCACATCCCGACCCTTCTATATAGTTTTGGATAGGAGAGAGAAATCCTAAAGTTTAATTTATGCAATGAATACCAGACATATTAAGCCTTTTTTATTGAATAATATTTCTAGAATTGTCGACAGAGCATGATGTAAAGATAAGAAATTTGTAGGATGGGAGAGAGATGATGGATTAGATTTTGGATGTGAGAATTTGTTTTGACAAGGATACAACATTAGCCTTAGCATTGCACAAGGACAAGCTACCATATTTTAGTGTCTACAAATATGACTAACATATGTAACATTAATTTTTGTACTTGTATTATGTTATGTTTGTATACTTGTCTAATTTTATGTTTATATGTTTGTATGTTTGTTTACCATTTCTTCTTGTCGTGGTTTCGACCATGCACTCTTTGTAGGAATGAGATCTCCATGATGGACACCTATAATAGCCTTCAATGTGATCCAATGTTGACTTTATGCTACATCTGACATGAAAGCACATTATGTATTTTAAATAAGGTGATATATTATATATCTCACTCACCTAAAAGGGGGAATTTAACGAGGTTATCACATGGATATCGATGCAGTTTAGGTACATAGATAGAATAAAAAATTAGAATATAATTATAAAAAGTGCATATACATAGAACATGGATAGATATAGACCAAGATTGTAATTCATATAGAGACAAAACCATCCAACAAGGGACATAATTATCATATGTTACTATTTGGGATGGATGATTTCATCCAGAAGTTTTTTGGCAACAAATCTAGAATTTTCTAGAACATAGATATTATTACAAGTTTTTAATACAAATTTAAGGAATATGGGATGGTCTAGGGTAAATTTTACTATATTTTAGTACATAATGTGGGGAAAAGGTACTTCATTTCCTTATAATCTTCACATCTTGAGTACCTTTACAATACATGGTATGGGGACATGAACCTCCTTCTATATCTAGTATTACATACTTGATAAAATTGGACATCTCGCATTGGGTGCATGAGTATATTTCATTTCCTTTCAGCTTTGTGCTAATTTATACGTTTAAGCCTAGATCCATTTGTAATGGTGTGGTTAATGGGTAGAAGATTTTTGGGGTGATTATAAATCCCTAGAATACTCTTCTTCTCGCTATTTTTGGGAGTTTTTTGGGATAGTTAAACATTATGTGACACCCTTCCTCTTTTTATAAGATTCTTTGGGGCAATTAGAAATATATGTGACACATTTATTTAGTATTGGTTCAAATGACACCAAATTCCCTTTATGATCTGGCTTCTCCATCAAAAAAATAGGGATTGATCACCCCTAATCATTTTTTGTCTCAATTATAATCCATTTATCCGAACACTTCATCAGGTTGCTTCTTCTTTGGTAAGACAAATAGGTGTACTCCTTCCTTCATTTGTTCACTTTTTAAATTTACAAGTTTAAATTTCAAATTTCAAGTTTTAATTACATTTTCAAAATTGAGTTAACGTTCACTTATTTTTATGAACATTGACTACACTAGGTATTACAATTTTCATTATGAAAATCATGTCGACACTCAATAAAATCAAGCACCTCAAGTGAAGACAAAGTGTGTCTATGCACTTAAGTATATTTTCCTCTAAGTAAATTTCATTTCCTAGCTTAAAGGAGGGCAAATGTAGACATCTAAATTTAGTTATTTATCACTTAATAATGTTACTATTGGCTTAATCCTTAAATAATGACTTGTGGACATATTTTGAGATCAAGTGCCTATCTTTAGCCCTAATGTATGAATTTCTATCCTCGTTTGCACTACTTAGTCACTCACAAAATTTCTTACATCAGTCAATGATAGTATATCACTTTTAAGTGTTGTGCTTAGAGATTTTTATAACACCACTCTCTCGCCCATAGGATACCTCCAAATAAGGATCAAACTATCCAATAATTTGTTCTAAAATTGGTGGTTTCATCCCAATCCACACAATGGTCATTTTCTCAATTTCATATCTTTTATTAGTTAGTAATTTTCCTCTAAGTTAGCCTTAATGAGAATTAATACCTATAAAACCCTATATAAGAAAGATAATTGCAATCATTTACTTTCCTAACACTTATAAGCACCCAATTAAATATCATTCGAAAATCACTTGAATCCCTCCTAAATTACCCTAAAATAGAAAAGAATTATGGAGAAGCCCCTACACATATATGAACACTTTTAACTAGATTTGAGAGTCTAGCTTCCTAAGCCAAGTCGAGCACAAGTACACCAAGCTTCTACAAAACATTATCAAATGTGCATTATAAAACATAGTTACACACACACACACACACACACACACACACACACACACACACACACACACACACACACACACACACACACACACACACACACACACACACACACACACACACACACATATATATATATATATATCACATCTAGACGTAGAGAACTATGTGTAGTTTGAGGATTCTTCTGAGTAGTATGAATTATACTTCAACCCATAACCACCGATATTTTTGTGGGTTCTCCTATATTTGGTTAAGGTCAAAGGTATTTTGGGTCATAAAAAAATTTCGCACATGTTTAACACCAAGGTTTTCATAACAAATCATATTTTAGTTGATCGCATAAGAAAAAAAAGTTACAAAATGTCAAGAACTTGTCGATGCGGAACCACCAAATGGTTACATACACACCATACGATTTCATCCTTGTTCAATCAACACTTTGAAATATAAAAATAAAGAAATTATTGATCATTTATAACTATTTCATTCATATTCTAATACTCTATCAAGTAATTCCCAATCATCTAGTAAAATAAGTACATATCCCTTCTTATTTCTTGTTTCATTTAGCACTTGTTTGGATTGCTTTATATTTAAAATGTCTAAATAGGTATATTACAATATACAAATTGATATTAAATTAATTAATTTGAATATACATCCTATTTCTAACCCTACTCTAAAGTGTAATAAGTAACCTCGACACTTATGTCATTTTCAGGTTAAAAACCCATATAGTTTTCCACCTATTAGAAGCGCAATTGTGTTCTTTTCATTTACATGTACGCAACTAGAATATGGATATTTGATACTTAACATTGCTTGTTTTAAATTAGGTTTTATTTATTTAGGCTTGGTGATGTTTCCTCTTATCATATTTTAGAGTTCTTTAGGTTTACATAGGTGTTTCTCCTTGTGTATAACCTTACAATAGGAAAGTATAGTACTTGTTTGGTACTTGATAGGAATTTTCTCAATGACATATTAATAAGTTATAAGTGATTAAATGAGTGGGTTTAATTCATAGTTATAATGATCCAAGGGTAATGTTTCAAATTAATAAAAATCTAGAAGGGAAATAATTACTCATAGAAAGATATTCATTTACAAACATAATTATTATAAGGGTAAGGAAAGAATCACTCAGAAGAGGACAAGATAAAAATTTGATCCTATCCCTACTTGAAGATTTTGTCTTGTAGGGTTGAGTGTTGAAACTATGATCTACAAATTTTTTTACAAGAGGTATAAGGTTTTGGTGATAGGAGTGTTTTTGTAGGTAACTAAGTAGAAAAATGAGGGATTATGACCCATCAGTAATCCTTAGGAAAGGATATTATAGTGAGTTTGAGATAATTTTGTGTGCACAAGTAATGTATAAGGGATGTAAGACAAAACCAACATTATCAAATGATAAATAACCAATTTTGGGTGTCAACGCATAGAAAATAGGGACGGTAATGTCATACAAACATAGGATATTGCATAAGAAATGGAGGAGATGTTAGGTGAGTTCACGAATATCATGTCAAATGATATTCTATATGGTTTACCTCCTACACACATTATAAATCATTAGATAAACTTAATACTAAGGTATATTTTATCAAAAAAATCATGTATGGGTTGATTCCTATGGAGAATGAGGAGATCAAAAAGCAAGTGCAAGAGATGTTTGATATTGTGTTTATTAGAGAATCTCTAAAATCATGTGAAGTACCTACGTAATTGGAACCAAAGAAAGGAGTAGAGTTGAAAATATGTATTGATTCGATTGTCATCAATAAGATTACTATCAAGTATGGACTTCCATTCTTGTGTTGGATCATGAATATTCATATGAATAGTAGATACCCCAAATCATAAAAAGAGAATAACATGCATGGAAGATTTCTTTTAAAACATAAGATGGATTATATGAGTGGTTAGTCGTTACATTTGGGCTAACCAATACATTTAGCATATTCGAGTGGTTGATGAAGGAAGCGTTAAAGCCTTTCTTAGGTAATTTTTTCATTATTTATCAAAAAAATGTTTTGGTTTTCATAAAAACATGGGAAGAGCACTTGGTCCATTTATGGAAAATGATAGATAATTTTTGAGAGGAGAGTGAACGTGAAGAAATGTAATTTCATGTGGAAAGAGTTGGTATACTTGGGATTTATGATATCTAAATAGGGTTTTAATATGGATATTGAGAAGATGCAAGATATATTGGATTGGCCATCACCTAAGAATGTCGAGTGGCATAAATCTTCCATGGATTAGTGAGATTATATATGAATTTCATTATATTATTTAGTGATATTTACACACCAATCATAGAAGTGATGAAAAGAGATAAGGAGTTTACATGGACCACATATATAAAGTAAGACTTTTGGAAGTTGAAGAAGAAGGTCGTAAATCTACTAGTGTTGGATTTTCCTAATTTCTATAAGGTATTTTAGGTTTATTGTGATGTGAATGGAGTAAAAATTGGAGTTATGATGATTCAATAAGAAATACACATTGCATATTTTATCCAAATATTGAATGAGTTAATGAGAATATATTCAATTTATGTTTAAGTGTTTTACACCATAGTGAAATCTCAAAAGAAGTGGACGCACTACTTGTTTCCCAAGAAGTCCGTGTTGTATATAGACCACCAAGAATTATAATTCATAAATAACTAAGGGAAGTTGAACCAAATACACATGAAATGGGATAAATTCTTCCAAAGTTATTTTTTTATTAAAGTAAAAAAATGGAAAATTAAACTAAGTTACATTTGTCTTGAGTTCAAGATGTGTATTAGTGAGTGAGATGCAAGTGTGAATAGTAAGGTTCTAGGAAATGAAGGAACCATATGTGGAAGATGAATATTTTATAGAAGCATGGAGAGCATGCACAAGACCGGTGATTTTCAACCACACTCCATAGTTAGACTACTTCCTACATGAATATTTTTAATTCGAAGGCACGTAATTTTTTTGTGTCGTGAGGGTCAATGAGGGAAATTTTCATCTAAGATAAGAATTTCAAAGGATTATATGGTCACTTTGGGATGGATAAGACCTTGAAATATTTAAGTGAGAGATATTCTTAGTTTTAAATGGCCACCGATGTGTGCATATATGTTTAAAGATGTATAATATAGCAGTTAGTGAAAGGAAAGTGTCAACACATAGGGTTATATCAACCACTATTAGTACTTCTAAGAAATCATAAAAACATTTGAGTATGGACTTTATTTTGGTTTTTCCTAGAACACGGAGGGGTCATTATTAAATCAAGTGTTTTTGTTGATACATTATAAATAAGTAGCCCATTTTATGTATATAGCTTACTTGTTTTCCAAGGAAGTTGTGATACTTGAATTGATTTCCATATAACATTATATTTTGACAAATATACTAATATTTTTGGCCACTTTTGGAAAAAATATGAAATTTTTGAACATAAAGATATATTTTAGTTCTCGCATATCACTCAAAGATAGATAGTTAAACAACAATTGTCAATAGAAGCCTTGGAAATGTGTTCAGTAAAGTTTAGTAGAAGAGAAAGCATGAAAATGGGATTTTGTTGTTACATATGTAGAGTTTACTTATAAAAACTTGGTAAATACGAGCATTACGACGTTTCCTTTCCATATTATATATGGAATAAGTCCATGATATGTTATTGAGATACAAGATTTTTGTGAGAGGAAAGAATAAGTGAAAAATTAGATGAATTAACTTAGTACATGAAGTAAGTGCACAAGAAAGTAAGAAAACAACTAAAGCAAAGTAATGTGTAATACAAGGAGCAAACAAATTTGAGGATAATATGTTTGGAGTTTGAGGTTATAGATTTAGTTCTTCTACACTGCACAAAGGAGTTTCCCACAAGGAACATATGATAAACTCTAGTGGAACAATATTGGACCTTGTAGATTCGTAAATAAATTTTTAAAGAACACATATGAGATAAAGTTGTTGAAAGGGATAAACATCTCACATATATTCAAAGTAGTGAATCTATACCCATATTTTGAAGGGTTGATAAGTGGAGAACTAACTCATGCAGAAGTAGATAGAAGACACTAATATCTAGAGTAGAGGACTAAATAAATTCTAGATGACGACATAGTTAAGACAACACATAAAAGGGATAAAAAAGAGCATTTGGTAAAATTGAGAGGTAGATAAGTTAAGGATGCATCTTGGATTGGTGAAGAAGAGATCACTAGACTTGGTCCTTCCACTAAATACCTTCAAATGCACACTCAATTAGGGTGTCAATTTTTTTACATGATATGTGTGATGGGGAATTTAGGTTCACAAGAAATTGTGCATCACCCAAAAACATTTAGAATTAGTTGAATAAATATCGTGTAATTCCATGCCACTCTTGAGCATATCGTGCATGACTTGGAACCTTGATTATTTTCTATGGAAGCCAAGTGTTCCTATCTAATATGAAAACTATTAACCTTTATTGATATGCCTATTGACACCAATCTAACCTAATCACCATTTCCCCAATACCACAAAGCTCTAGTCTCGCATGTAAAATCCATAAAGCCTTTTTATACCGCTTCTTCATTTTTGATGTCACAAAGCATTCTAGATGGCACCAAACACTACTGATGTTTTGAAGCCTTTTATTTCTATGGGACAACTTCTTTGTTCCACCATGATTGGATATTCATTTAAAATAATATCGTATCAACATTGATTCATCAAAGGGAGGCACATGTGCACCTTCATCCATTTTTCATGCCCATAGATAAATTGGATGATTTGATAGAGTTTTATCAAATAGAGGAGACTTTGTATGGAGATCAATTACAATATGAGGAATTTTAAATTTTTTTGCAATGTATCTTTAGTTACAAAGGAATATTTATTACCTTACGTGTCATTGTAAATTTATAGATAGAAGAGAGCTAAAAGCATCTAAGGCATCTATTTAGATCAAGATTTTTTCTTTGTTAGGAATTTACCAAGTTGAGTTGGAAAAGGTTTTGTATAAGCTTTCCAATTTTTGCAAGCTTAGGATAAGTCATAGGATTGGAATTCTTAGATTTTTATAGATTCTTATCATAATAATGTCATTATATTGTAATGTCATTGTGTTTGAGTATATAATATTTTCCTCATGCCAATAGAAGAAGCTTTTATTAGTTTTTATCGTAGTTGTTATTGAGGTCTTGTTTTGACAAGACATAACTTTAAAATTATGGTTTGTGTGGTCTAAGGCATCCTTTCATTAGGACCCATACACACAAATACATTACCTTACAGCCTATGCGAACATAGATTGCACTAACGGTCTCAATTGTTATGAGATTTGTGAGACAAGTAGCATCTTTAAGAGAATTGATCCTTCTCTTATTAATTTGTTTTAACATTTCTCCTACTTTTTTATCAGTATCCTCTTCAAATAACTCCACTTGGACTAACTCTTAATATTTCCTTATATTTGAATCAAATGTATGGAATTTGGGCATTCGAAGATAAAACACTTATCTATTTCACTTATGGTTATATTGCAAAAAGCACAAAATTTTCCCTCCCACTCTTCCTGGGTCTCATCCATCCGCCTTATATCTTGCATCTAAGCATATATGAGTTGAAATTAATTGATATATGATCATATTTTCCTCCATTTTATGTTACCACATATGCATGCCTTTTCTAAATTCTTGTAAGATGGGTTGAACTTTGTAGTATAATGTTATCATTTTTGCTTGTTTTATTCCTCCACATGACTATTGTAAACCATTCATTCATATAGTTTTTTTGGTTTTTCACTAACGGTTGGAAATTTATTTAGGCTAATATTATATCTACTCATCCATTTGTAGTTTTATTTTATACATGTGCTCTTCCTTATTTTTATCTCTTCTTCTCTTTTCGCCCTAGGCCATCTATTGCATTTCATGTTTTAAATTTTTTTCAAGTACCTAGGTCATAGTGGTTACCTCTAAATGGAAAATTCTTGTTTATACAAGGATTGTTTTCTAGGGAAGTGGAACCTTAATTTTGAACTTGTTCATGATTATTTTTTAGATCCTTTATATTTATCTCCATTTCAAATTTGGTGTGATAATAGGCCATAGTTCACACCCATATAACACCACTAGTGTGGCTAAAATCAAAAATAGGACATTGGTAGTTGATACACCATATTTTTTATACTTGTTAATCATTTATTTTGTGAGGGGTTTTTGATGAAATCTCCTCCTAAACGTGTGCCTTAAGGGGCATGTCAGATTGGAGTGTGATCATACTTGATCATGTGGGCTAGACCATAAAATTTGAGAGATTTATCTATTAGCCTTAGTCACCCTACCCTTGTTTCATTTCTTCCCTTTGTTTACACATTACACTTATTATGTCTACTTGTCCCATTATGTTTACTTGTTTCTTCCTATTACATGTGATCATCCTCACTTTTGGTCACTCAGCACCTTCATCATTCACCTTCATTTACTTATTGGCCTCCATTCCCCATGTTTGAGCTTAGCATTCCCCCAAGGCTCACATTATCACCCATGGGTGATGGTGTCTATTTTGGTTTTTCCATGGTTGACACCATCGCCCATAGGCAAGTGCATCAAGTATTGATTTAATATAAATGTAATTAAACCTTTATTTTAGAAGAACTATTGTAATGTATGATATTCAATTGTTTAAGTACATTAAGACAAGTAAATAAGCATGTAATAATGTAAAACTCTAAGTGGGAGAGGAAAGATGACTTAGCTAATTTTGCATAATTCGGGAGCGATCGAGATTTAATAACTACTAGAATAGACTGGAAATAGTATCATCAAGGCTCGTTGATGGTTCTATAACTCATAATGGTGCAGATGAAGCATCTAAAGGAGGATAGGAGCATCTAGACATTAGTGACTCGATATGGGTGCTAGTGACTATGCAAATGTTCAAGATCTGGTCTTTTCTAGGTTGGAAGAGCTTTGTTGCTAGTCTCTCTTTGTAGCTCTAATTTTGCTTTGATGTTGTCTGGTCATACTGTAACTCCGTAAAATAGATCACTAGGCTATAAATTCCAACAAACCACATCAAAACTAATAAAAACATGTAGAATGTGGAGTCATACTGACCCCAAGTGGTCACCGAAAGAGTGAACTTATGACAAGCATTGCACTACATCTCGATTCCATGTAGTTCGATGTATGTATGTGTGTAATGATGCCCTAGGTTTCCCTCGTGCAAGTTGTACTTTGATAGCGGGTTGGATCTAGATTGCTCCAAGTATGTGGGATGTGTTTGATGGATATTTTGTAATGCTCTTGTTCCTTTTATGTTATGTATGCAAATCAATACAACCCCATGTCCCTTGTATGAATGTGTTAGATGAATATTTTGTAATGCTCTTGTGCCTTTTTACAAGCTTAGGTGGTGATAGATAATGCTTATAATGTTTGGCCTTTGATTTAGAAGAAGTAACTAAGTATATATATGATTCCCTTGTTTGAATTTCGTAATTGACAATTGAAAGGCTGACCTAAAGTACTAAAAGGTGACCAAGAAGTAAATGATACCCAAAAGAGAAAGAAGAAGAAAGAGAGGGTCGTGAGCACCTAGGAGGGACATGAGTACTTGGGCGCTTCGTCCTAACTAGGTGCAAGTGTCTGAGGCCATAAAAGATAAACCAAACCAAGTTCGACAAAACTATAAGATGTGTAAGGCCAATAAAAGTGCACGAGATAAAGCAAAATTTTCAAAAGGAGTTTTCAACCACTAGTTTCTTGCTTAGGAATCATGTATACTTTAGTATGCTTTAAGACCTATAAATGTACCCAAGTGCATAGATTTTATGTCAACATTTTCCCTACTTTATGTTGTTGAGTGAATACTCGATAGCATAAAGTAGATATAAGATGTGTACCTTGTAAACCGAAGAGAAGTGTATTTGATAGTGTGTTGAGTGGAAAAGTAGCATGAAGTGATTGTAATATGAAGCATGGTAACTAGGAAAGGGAGGTATACCCTATGGGTGAAGTGTATGTGTAATATCTTGTTGTTAGAACTTGTGCTTGTTGATTTTAGTTGCTTCTTATAAGGATAGACTTGTAAAAGAAGAGAAAACGAGTAGTCAAATTCTTGTATATGAAAAATCGTAGTAATGTGTGTATACGTATGTAAAGAGATAAGGAAAGAGTGCACCTAATGTATGAGAGAGTAAAGGATAAAAAGTTGTCTTGTTTTGCTTTGAAGATGTTGTTAGATTTGAGTGTTTTGTTTTCGAAGGGTGATGTTTTTAGTGATCTCACACCAAGAGTGATTTTTTGGGTGATCTCACACTAATGATGAGTGTTTTTGGTGATCTCACACTAAGAGCGAGTTTTTTGGGTGATCTCACGCCAAGATAAGAGTGTTGGGGAGATAGGTATGTTTTTCTCTCCTTCCATGACAATTATTAGATAAGCACCACTACGATGGAACGTCCCGATTTGTAGCCGATTGTTACCTTATGTAATCAAATTATAACTATTCAAGTGCGAAATCACAAAGACCCCAAATGAGTTCTACAGGTCTGCTTTTCTAAGGTAGAGTCATTTGGTGTGATTGCATAACATTGAACTTTTCCCAAGGTGTGGGACCTTGCAAAAATAGAAAAGCTCTCCAGATCAAAGGTTGGTTCCTTATCCCTCTATTTAGGTGCATACGTAAGGATTCACAGAGGATTTATCTCTATACCTAATCTAAAACTTGCCAATGAGATAGGGATAAAAGAGTATAAGAAATAATAAATGACTAAACTACCAAGTGATGCACCAAAGGAATGATGAACACTTATTTTTCTAATAGACACAAACCAACAAAATGCATACAATAAACAAGCACATATAGCCAAATATATAATGGGAGACCAGATGAAAGCAAAAGAGACAAGAAAGGATCTAAAATCGATCACAGACGTGTTTTATTGCTATGTAGATTGATACATTCCATTACAAAGTAGGCAAGAGGCAAAAACATAATGCATTTTTTGATGGAAGGCTTGAATCCCACAAATCCCTTTGCTAAGAGGAGAAGGGAGCTTGCAAAACAAATAATTTCCAACCCTTTACAATGAATCCTACCCCTGTATTTATAGATTCGAGCAGACTGAAGGAAGAGAGAGAGAATAAAAAAAGTAGGTTGAAGTTTAACCACTGCTGTTAATGATTTAGATAAAATCTAGCCCCAAATCCACCTTTACTGCATCAATCCTTGGTTCGATGCCTTGAAGGAAGAGGAAACGGAAAAACAGATCAAATCTGATCTGGTTGTTGAGGAAAGAAGATCCTATATTGAAATCCCAAAGACATTTCCTCCATTTTTCTTCACCTAACCTCCTCAAAATTAAAGTTTCAAACCTCCATGACATGGGTGAGGCCGAGATCTTTCCAATGGCATCAGATTTGCAATATTTCGAGCCCTAAGTCGAAAGATATGCCCCTTCAAAGTTTGTATCGGGTTTGTATAGGAGGGCGGGAAAACAACTTGAAAAATGGGTCCCCTTTTGATATGGGACACGTGGCAGCCAGATTGGAACAAAAATTGGGCCTATGGGTCTACAATTTATCTTTTTCCCTTTCCTCCGATTCCCCACTTTGGCTTTGACTCGGGCCCAAATGTTGACTTTTCCTTGGGCGGAGTTACGGGCCATTTTACAACTTTTACCCCTTTTGAGATAACAAGGGGCAAAGAACCAACTTTTTCCCCGACGGTCCACTTTCCCCTGGGACATGCGACAGTCTAGCACTCATTTAGAAACCTTTTCTCTATTCACCCCTTGAATCAGCGCCATACTAACACTTGGAATTCTCCACTTATACCTTTATACTTAGCCAATTTTGAATCCTTTTCTATCTCGCCTTTTGACTTTGTTTCCTCTTATGTGGGATCGTGGTCGATCCAATATTTGGCACGAGGGAGAAATATGGATAACAATTTGGTGACTCACAGGGGTATCTACTTGCTAGATGAAAATACCAATTGCCTTGTCATATCCATTGGGCATGGAGTTGAGAAAGACATTCGGTATTGATTTTGCCTCGATTCACGAGCCCGATTGCTTGCACTCTCAATTTTCATAAGAAATCTCGAAATGAAGGTTTATGAGAGTAGAAAATTGTTTTAACCCGGGGTTTCATCTGTCTTTCTCGAATGGACTACACAAGAGCCACAAAACAACACCACACTATATAAAAATTTGAAATCATACATGCTCCAAATGGAACATGCAGAGCGTGCAAAGCACTTAGGAGAAAAGCAATCTACACTACAACAAGACAATGTGCATAAGCACTTAGAGGAAAGAGAAAACTAAACTAATATGTACATGGTGAGAACTCCCCTTTTAGTAGCAATGTTTAAGATAGATCCCATTTACTGGAATTTGTAACTCTTCACCCTCCAATGTAGACAATTGGAAAGCATTGCTACTTTTGCATCTTGTGATCATATAGGGGCCACTCCAAATGGCATCAAATTTGGAATGCCTTCCTGGTTTTGCTCAATCTGCATCCCATTTCAAAACCATGTCTCCTTCCTGGAAGGTCCTTGCTTTTGTCTTCTTATCAAAGCATTTCTTGATTGAAGCCTAATTCTTCTCTATTACTTAGAGAGCATGCTCTCTGGTTTCTTCTAATTCTATCAACTCCGTATACCTGGCCTCCATTGGTCCAAATTCAGACATCTCTAGTTTCTTCACGAGCTCTAATGTTGGCAACTCAAGTGATATAGGCAACACTGCCTCTTTCCCATAGACAAGCTTGAATGGAGAGCTACCTGTAGATCTCTTGGGTGTTATTCTATCAGCCCATAAGGCCGTTTTGAGCTTTGTGTGCCAGGTCCTCTGATTCTCATCAAGAGTTCTTCTGATGATCTTTAGCAAGTTTTTGTTTGTGGACTCAGCCTGGCCATTACCTTGAGGGTAATAGTTTGATGAAGTACTCAAATAAGTCCCATTCTTAACAGCCCATCCTATGATTTTGGAACCTATGAATGCTAATGCATTTTCTAATATGATGGTGGCTGGCACTCCAAATCTGGTCACTATCCCTTCATAGAAATCCAGGATACTAGACTCATTTGCTTCCTTGAGTGCCACTACCTTGGTCCATTTGGTAAAATAATATGTCGCTATCAGGATCCATTTGTGACCTTGGCTTGAGTTTGGATTGATGACTCCAATGAAGTCCAATCCCCATTGCATGAAAGGTTGGTCGATTGAGATTGGGTGCAATGGAAGTGCTGCTAGCCTTTCCTTTCCTTTGAAGAATGCACAATTCTTGCACCTTTTGATCCATGTGTAGCAGTCACTAAACACTCTGGGCCAATAATATCTTGCTTTCATGATTTTGAGTGTTGTCACTCTTGGAGCAAAATGGCCTCCAACTGCTTCAACATGGAATTCTTGTAGCACTCTCTCCACTTGATCTGTCTCAATGCATCTCAGCAGAATGCCATTGATGTCTCTTTTGAATAAGACACCATCAATAAGAACATATGGGATGGCCTATAACCTAAAATGTCTCCTTTTGTTTTACCCATCCCATGAGGACACAAGCCTATTCGAAGGAAGTGCACCATGTCTTGGGTCCAACAAGGAGCAGGTACATCATCTCTCCCTTCTTCTTGATCATCTTGTAGAACAAGAATAGCCTCCTTTTCACTGTCTATTTCATCTTGTTGACCTGAGGCTAGTTGTTCACATAACCCCTTCCCATGGACCAGCTTGGTGACCTTGATCTCAATGTCATATTCCATGACACGGGTGATCCATCTTGCATGCTTTTCATTCAAGTCCTTGCTGAGAAGGAATTATTTAACTCCTACATGGGAGACCAATAGTTGGATTTTGTTGTTTGAAACCAAATGCTTAAACTTCTTCAATCCTCTAATTACCGCCAGGACCTGCTTCTCAATAAAGGAGTACCTCACCTCATAATCTTCTAGACTGCTGAAGAAAGCAATTGGTTGTTTTGTACTTTCTTTGTTCTGCTACACCAAGATTGCAGAAATTGTGTCGCTACCACCAAAGGCATATAGTATGAAGTCTTTGGAAAAATTTGGGTTCACAAGAGTTGGGGCTTGTGATATGGCTTCTTTGATAGCCTCAAAACTTTCTTTTCCTTCAACTGTCCACCTGAATGTTAATCTCTTCTTCAACATCAACGTTATTGGCTTAACAAGGGCAACAAAGTTTGGAACAAACCTGTGAACAAAATTGATTTTTCCCAAGAAGCTTTAAAGAGCCTTCTTGTGACTTGGCAATGGCAATGATCTTATTACTTGAACTCTTTCCAAGTCAATTTTCAATCCTTCCTTTGATACAATATGGCCTAGAAGCTTGCCTTCATGGGCCAAGAATATGCATTTTTTGGGGTTCAATGACACCCCAAAACTCCTGCATCGTTGGAACACCTGCCTTAGATGGGAAAGGTGGTCTGCTACATTCTTGGAAAACATCGTAATGTCATTCAGATAGATCAACACTATTTTTTTATCATCCCTTGAATGCTATATCCATTTCCCTTTGAAAAGTGGCTCATTGTTGGATAATCCAAATGGCATTTTCCTATATGCATAGGTGCCCAATTTAGTAGTGAATGTTGTTTTGAATTGATCATCTTATTTCACCATGATCTGGTTGTACCCTGAGTAGCCATCTAGGAGGGAGGACCTTTCGACCGGATACTATTTGCAAGATTACTCCATGAAGGGAGTGGGTAGTGGTCTTTGAGGGAGGCTCTGTTCAAATCCCTAAAGTCAACACATAACCTGATTTCTCCATTTTTATTCCTGACTGGGACCAAATTTTTAACCCAGCTTGAGTGTTTGATTGGAAATATGATGCTTGCCTCTATCATCTTGTTTAGATCCTTCTTCATCAGGGGCTCTATATGTGGGTTGACTGGTCTCTACTTCTACCTGATGGGCTGAGAGCTGGATCTAGTTTGATTGTGTGTTATGCTAGCTTTGGATTGAACCCTCTTAGGTCTTCATAACTCCAAGAAAACACATCAGAAATTCTTGGCAAAGTTGTATGAATTCATACCTTTCTTTCTCGGTGGCCACCTTGCCAATTTGAAGTGTTTTGTCTTCTCCAACTGGGATTGACTCTAAATATTCTCCTTTGATCTGCATGTTAGCCTTCTCCTTTCTGAACTAATCATTAGGATTGAAAATAGATTTCAAAGTGTCACTAAGCCTTTGGGAAGCTTGTTTGTATGTAGTTGTACTATCTGATTCCCATACTGTTGCTCTAGTCTGCTCTGGTTTATAGATGAGAATTCAACTTCTTCTTGTAGAAAGTTAATGATCTATTGATCATTCTAAAACACCGCCAAAGATGTATTATTATCTAGCACTATGGCCTCACAACCACATGGATATTTGGTTGTTCTTTGTCTCTTTTGATGCTGTCAACCACATCAAACATTACCCCGACTGCTGCAAGTCTGTCAACAGCTTCATTCTCCTTCCTAGGTATGGACACAATACTGAAGGCCTTGAAATCCTCCATGAGATATCATACCCTACTCTTGTAGTTCTTGAGTAGGTCATTTTTGATAGCATTTAGTCCTCTGACTTGATTGGCAACTAGCTCACTGTCACCGAATACTTGCAAGTTCTTGATTCCCAACTTCCTTGCCCAATGAAGACCTTAGACTAAAGCCTCATATTCAAGTATTATTTGAGCAAGAAAACAAGAATATTAAGGTTGAAAAATATCTCATACCTCTGGGGGACACAATCATGGCTCCTCCTCCAGCTCCTTGTCTACTCCTTGAGCCATCAAAGAATAATTTCCATACCTCATTGTCATCCTTGTATTCTGGCTTGATTAAGTCAGGAAGAGGTTGATTCTCTTCATGTAGGTAGTAGACACCTAGCTCGGATTCTTCCATCTCCCTATAGGGATCAAAAGCATGGATTTTTTTGCCCAATCATCAAGAGTCAAGTCTGGGATACATCCCACCTTGGTATTTGCTTCAGAAGTGCTTAGGAGGTCCTCTTAATCAAAAGCTAATGGCATTGATTGGGCTAGGCACATAGGATTCAATATGATAATCAGAAATAGGTTTAGATCGATTGTGGCCTTCACTCCATACCTTGTCCTAAAGAGCATATGTGACCAATCAATAGATAGGTAGCCCCCAATTTTGGCAGTGAAATCCCTAGATAGACACAAAGTAAAATGTGGTGGCAAATCTATGATTGACACGTTTTACAAAATAGTCACATTAGGGCAAGTGTGTAGGGTGAGACTTAGATCTTTGATGATTCCCATAGTAGTCATTATTGTCCCATCTAATTGGACTACTCCTCTAGAGATGACTTCATATTGGAGACCCAACTGATCAACTATTTGTTTGGGCATCATAGAACTACTAGCCCTAGAATCAATCATACAATTGTGCACCAATTTGTCTCTAATAATCAATGAGACATAGAAGGGAGGAGGTCTCAAGTTTTTACCTTGTTTTTCTCCATGGTTTCTCCCTGGTTGAACCGCATTAGCAAGCACTCTCTCTTGCTGGTTAGGGGGTGATTTGAACTTGACCATCCTGCATGGCATTCTGCAATGATCCCTCTACCCTGGAATGGCTAGTGACTCCCATAGTGAAATGTTCACACTTGTCCTTTTAATCTGCTCAATAATATTGAATGACCTATATTTTTTTGCCCCTTCCCAGACACATTTTTTTCTTATACATGGGTTGTTACAACCGGTTCCTAACTGGGTTTGGAAGGTGGTCTGGATTGGTTCAACATGTTAGGAGTTGTACTTGGAGTGCCAGGACCTTATGGAGTGATGGAAGGTTGAGGGTCACCTGAGTTCAACGGTTGGCCTTCTCCAATATTTCTCCTTTTGGACCGTGTGTTGGAAGCCACACCTTGAGGAGGGGAATGATTCATCCCACAGAAGTCTTCAACCTACCAATTGACAAGCATAGTCTTGTTTGGGGGGCCACCTTGTTGAGCTCCTTATTGCTTGACCTTCCTCTCACCAGTTCTTGTGGCACCATTTTGGTTTGCACCATCAAGGCATGATTTAGAGCACCATTAAAGCATGTTGATTGGTTATGTGGCTAATCACACGTAAAGCACCAATCATATTCTTATACCATATTGTTATGTCTTTGGGACCAAAGGTTTCTTGATGTTGAAGTTGTGTTAGGATCATACGGCTGAAAGGTCTAGTAGCTTGGGGTTGTCCTTGGCCCGGCTCCGATTCACAACCGAGGTGGTGGCCTATTGTGTTGATATTGGGGTCTAGCTTGATATTGAGCCGGGGCTGGTATGGCCTGGAACTCGAGTTTGTTGTCTTTTGATGGTCATTAGCTCATTCCCAAAGTTTTGAAGTTACTTCATCACTTCCGAATCTCTTTAGAGGTATTAATTGATGAAGTAGAAGCTTCAGCTGAACTTTGACTCATGGGGGTGGGTATAGGAGCTAATGTAGACGTTTGGCTAGTATCTGGGCTTCCTAACTCAGGGTACAAAGGCATGGATGGCCTAAGAGTGATTTTTCTAGCTTGAATCAAATGGTTCTCAGCCCCTGTGGAGAAGCTATAGGCTACAGGTAATGTAGTTCCCCCATTGACTGAATCATCAGAGAAATATCATAATTTAAAGCCCTAAGAAATTATAAGAAGGCACCTTCATTAGTGGGCTTTACTGCTGTTAGAATCCTATCACAGGTCCGTTGGAATATGAGGTTGAAGTTTGTCAATTGCTCATTCGGGGCTCTCTTGATTGTTGTTAGTTGCTCCAACAAAGATAAGTTATCACCTTTTTCCCCAAACTAATTATGAAGAGTCGTGCATAACTGGTTCTAGTTCTAGATAGATCCTGCTTCAAGACTCCTGAACCATTGTGAAGCTTTCCCTTTGAATGAAGAGGCGAGCAACTTGACTGCAATGTCCATCTCATGGATCTTGTGGATTGTACATTTGCAATATCTTGGACATGGTCACTAGGAGAAGTTTGATTTTCCCCAGTGAAATATGGGATGCTCTTTAATGTTGTAATCGGAATTGGGTTTTGTGCATTCAAGGCGAGTGGACTACTATCGGTGAAGTTGACATATGGATTTGGTTGTGCCATTCTGATTGGCCTAAGAATCCTTGCAGACTGAAAGAAAGGCCTTGCAGGTGGAGGTGTTGACAAGGTTCTGCTTGGTGGAGATGGAGACCTCTAAACTCTTCTTCCTCTCCTTTCTCTTCCTAGGGATAGATGCAAGTATTCAAATATACCTTCTTTCCTTGCTCTAGACTAGGTTTTTCTCATGAATCTCCCAAGCTTGGGCTGCTGAAACTAGTAGATTTGTTTCTTTTGGAGTCACTAGATGTACAATTTTAAGGCTTCTTAAAATCCAAAATCACAAAGCAAGTGTACATCAATCCCTACTGTAATAAGATGGAGACTTCTTAGTCCCACCGGCATGCCAAAACTATTAGTGCAAAATCACAACACCCCCAAATGAGTTCTACAGGTCTACTTTTCTAAGGCAGAGTCATTTGGTGTGATTGCATAACATTGAACTTTTCCTAAGGCATGGGACCTTGCAAAAATGGAAAAGTTCTCCAGATCAAAGGTTGGTTCCTTATCCCTCTATTTAGGTGCATACGTAAGGATTCACAGAGGATCTATCTCTATACCTAATCTAAAAATTGCCAAGGAGATAGGGATAAAAGAGTATAAGAAATAAGAAATGACTAAACTACTAGGTGATGCACCAAAGGAATGATGAACACTTATTTTGCTAATAGACACAAACAAACAAAATGCATACAATAAACAAGCACAAATAGCCAAATATATAATGGGAGACTAGATGAAAGCAAAAGAGACAAGAAAGGATCTAAAATCGATCATGACGTGTTTTATTGCTCTGTAGATTGATACAGTCCATTAAAAAGTAGCCAAGAGGTAGAAACGTAATGAAATTTTTATGGAAGGCCTGAACCCCACAAATCCCTTTGCTAAGAGGAGAAGGGATCCTACAAAACAAAGAATGTCCAACCCTTTACAATGAATCATGCCCCGTATTTATAGATTCAAGTAGACAGAAGGAAGAGAGAGAGAAGCAAGAAAATCAGGTTGAAGTTCAACCACTGCTGTTAATGCTTCAGATAAAATCTTCCCCAAATCCATCTTTACTACATCAATCCTTGGTTTGGTGCCTTGAAGGAAGAGGAAATAGCAAAACAGATCAAATCTGATCTGGTTGTTGAGGCATGAATATCCTGCATTGAAATCCCGAAGACATTTCCTCCATTTTTCTTCACCTAACCTCCTCAAAATTAAAGTCTCATAACTCCATGGCATGGGTGAGGCTGAGATCTTTCCAACAACATCAAATTTGTAATATTTTGAGCCCTGAGTCGAAAGATATGCCCCTTCAAATTTTATATCGGGTTTCATACAAGAGGGCAGGAAAACAACTTGAAAAATGGGTCCCCTTTTGATATGGGACATGTGGCAGCCATTGGAACAAAAATCGGGCCTACGGGTCCACAATTTATCTTTTGCCCTTTCCTTCGATTCCCGCTTTGGCTTTGACTCGGGCCCAAATGCTGACTTTTTCCTTAGGCGGAGTTGTGGGCCATTTTGCAACTTTTACCCCTTTTGAGATAATAAGGGGCAAAGAACCAAATTTTTTCCCGATGGTCCACTTTCCCCGGGACACGCGGTAGTCTGGCGCTCATTTAGAAACCTTTTCTCTATTCACCCTTGAATCAGCGCCATATTGACACTTGGCATTCTCCGCTTATACCTTTATACTTAGCCAATTTTGAAGCCTTTTCTGTCCACCTTTTGACTCTGTTTCCTCTTATGTGGGATTGTGGTCGATCCAATATTTGGCACGGGGAAAATATGGATAACAATAACTTCTTGAATGAATATTGTAATTGGAGAGAAGTATCGATCATTGGAGATCTTTATCAAATCTGTTGGAAACTATACCGAGTGAGAAACTATTTGTTTTTGCCCTGGATAGATGTGCCCACGGGGATACAAGCACCCACCGCTATTGTCTGCCATTGGGTGCTAGTGTCTGCTCGTGTTTGTAATCCAAGTCGATTCTGGACCACTTTCAGAATCTGTGTGCATGTGTCAATTTTGTATTGTCTTGATCTATTATGAAGCTTTGAGCTATCAGTAAGGGTGATTTGTTCACCCAATAAATGCCCCCTCATTTGGGGTACATGGGATGATTATAGGCGAACGCAGCCTAAAAGAGATGACCTAATATTGATATGCATATCTGAGAGTGGATACATGTAGGGGGTAGGGGATGTGCATGGTAGAAACCAAGACACATGCAAATAATGTAGGCTAGAAACAAGTGTTAGTATAAAAAAGCTAGCATGCAATAGAAAATAATGTAGTAAGCAAATATGAAGACAAGTGGGGCCGTGAAAAGAAGGTTGCATCTATGGGACATCACTCACAATGTCACAAGACAATCAGGGCCGAATTGGCCTTAAGTAAATAATGATCAAACAAGACATAGGGCATAGCTAAGTAAACAATATCAAATAATAGTAAACAAGTAGTAACAAATAACCATGGTTATATAGAGTCCTGCAAGGAAAATGCTACACATGAAGCACTCATTAGCATGTTAGAAAGATAGGTAGTATGTCAAAGCATGTATATAATATCAAAGAGTAAAGTGATAGTAACAAGAAGTAGTAAATAATGTAACAATAGGACTGTGATGTGTGGAGTATGAGAGTAGTAAAGGTAGATTCCCCAATAGCCTCAACGGGAATAGTAAATAGTAATGTCGAGCATCATGCATCATGTAAAAATATATAAAGGTCTTGCATTCACCTCAAGATACCAAATGAACATGCATGTGTGTATAGAAAAATATAATTGCGTATTAAGTATCCAGTTTAAAGCATAGGAAACATTGTGCAACATGTAGATAATATAAGCTAATAAGAATAAATGGAACCAAGATGTGTAAATGTTGTGTGAATGTGATAGTGTGTTGTGATATGTAAGATGTGAAGATGACAGAGCATCATTTCCCCAGTGGTTGTGCATGAGATGAATTTCATTTAGAAACTCTCCCTCCATAGTCAAGTATGAATTGTAGAATAAGAGTGTGTCATCAAGTAGTGACGGTATAATGTGTGTACCAAAGATGTGAAAGTGCATAGAAATATTGATCACGAAGCATAGAGAAAAAGTATACGATGTGAGTTTCATTTAATAATTTATCCCTCAACAATCGAGTATGAATCGTGGAACTAGAGTGTGTCATTAGGTAGTGATGGTATAATGTGTGTACCAAAGATGTGAAAGTGCGTAGAAATGTTAATCATGAAGCACGTGAGCAAAATTAGATGATATGAGGTTCATTTAATAATTGCTCCATAAACATGTGAGAGTATGAACCATGGAACTAGAGTGCATCATCAGGTAGTGATGGTACAATGTGTGTACCAAAGATGTGTAAGTGCGTAGAAATGTTGATCGTGAAGCACGAGAAAAAGTAGATGATGTGAGGTTCATTTAAGAATTGCTCCCTCAATAGTCAAGTATGAACCGTGGAACTAAAGTGTTTCATCGGTAGTGATGGTATAATGTGTGTACCAAATAGGTGAAATTGCATAGAAATGTTGATCTTGAAGCACAAAGAAAAATTACATAATGTGAGGTTCATTTAAGAATTTCTCCCTTAACATTCAAGTATGAACTATGGAACTAGAGTGTGTCATCGGGTAGTGATGGTAAAATGTGTGTACCAAAGATGTGAAAGTGCATATAAATGTTGATCATGAAGCACAAAGAAAAATTAGATGATGTGAGGTTCATTTAATAATTGCTCCCTTAAAAGAGAGTATGAATTTTGGAAGTAGAGTGGGTCATTGGGTCATGAAAGTATAATGTGTGTACAAAATATGTGAAAGTGCGTAGAATTTTTATTGTGAACATAGAGTAAAACTAGATGATGTGAGGTTCATTTAAGAATTTCTCCCTCAACAATTGAGTACGAACTATGGAACTAGAGTGTGTCATCGGGTAATGACAGTACAATGTGTGTACCAAATATGTGAAAGTGCTTAGAAAGGTAGACATGAAGCGCAAAGTGTGAAGTGTAGTAAAGAATTGATAAGTAGACACTAGAGAAAACCGATAGTGATAAAGGGGGAGAAAGTGTGATGCCCCCAAGTGTGTGAGGGATAGAAGGCTATCTGAAGATAATGAAGAGCGGGCCTCCACCGATATCTAAGGGAAAAAATGCATGTGACCATGGTATAAGATTGATGGTGTAGGAGAGTAACTATATGCACATGAATGATACCGATGTGGTAAAGGAGGTGGAGAACACCTATAGGAATGGGCTGCTCGAGTAGGAGATTTAGGCCGACAAGGTTGACTAATGGGACGGTGAGGATGACAAGGTCGTGATGTAGACCATGGATGGATGAAATGGCTAGGTGTAGAGATAGCTTTGACCTGGAGAGGTGCATGAGGCCTAGATGTCGTGATTGGTGTTAAAATAGAGGAAAGAGTGGGCCGATGTAATGGTGTACGTGGTGGAATACCTTTGATGGTGATAACTTGCTTGTTATGGATGAACTTAAGACATAAGTGAAGTATGGAAGGGATAGCTTGGGTAGCTCACAGCCAATGAAGGCCTAGGACTATGTCACAACCTTTGATTTCAGATGTAATGAGGAATAGTGTTGGCATCGTAAGGGACCCAACTATAATGGGAAGAATGACACTACTATAAGAATTAGGGACTGGAAATGTGATTTGAGAGGTTATAAATTTGATAGCTAATAGAAGTGCCATAGAGAAAGCATTGGAAAGGGCCAATGGATGGACCAAATTATTTTTGATTGTATAAGTACCAATAAAATCATTAATATGCACCAAATCAAGTGGAAAATGTAGCATGGTAATCATGATCTAAGAATGTGATGACAAGCAAGTGGTATATCAATAGAAGTAATAAGAAAATCAAGTGGTCACGATGAAGGAGGCATAACATGATATGTATGATTCGTAGAAGAATCGCTAGTTGGCTTGTCACACTTTGGTAATGGGTCATTGAAGATTTTAAGATTTTGATTATCACTAACTAACTTGGAAGTAGATGGATTAGGGAGCTCAATTGCATTGTTATCAATAAGATCTTGAATGAGGTGTTTAAGCTTAAAGTAATGATAAGTAGAATGCCCATTGCATTGGTTATATTCATAGTGTGCATTTTCATCATATTTATGGCCGCGTGGGTAGAAGGATTGATATTGAGCAGTGGAGGAAGAGTAATGAGATTACTTTCAATAAGCTGTGGTAATAGGATCTCGAGGTGCATAAGGTAGCCTTGTGAAATTGCACCTCGTGGGTCAGTAATTGAAGTGTGGTGGGTGTAGAAAGAGCATTGACAATTGATTTAGATTTAATAGGCTTAGTAGATGGTTTAAAGGTGGATTTAGCTTGAAACTTGTTAGAGGATAAAGAAGTATCATAATACTTCAATTTTCCCATAGATAATAGTTTGCTTTCACGTAATTTGAGTGTGTGACACAATTGATCGAAAGAAGGAGAAGTCTCAAAAAGATACTCTCTTGGAGTGGAGGAAAAATACTTTAAATGAATAGATCTTGCAATTCTGAATTAGCTATAACATTGGTCATTTTGGCAAGATTGTTCTTATATCGCAAAACATAGTCTATTAGATGTTCGTTGGATCCTTGTTTGATTTTAGCAAGTTGTGCATAGGATATCTTAGTGTCGATATTCATAGAAAAATGAGCAAGGAAAGCATCAAATAATGATGTAAAAGAGGTTACCGAATGGATAGGTAGATCATAGAAACTTCGCATAACATGATCATGTAATCTTTGAGGGAACAATTTAGTTAATAGTGTAATATCATCAACATAATCAAGACATGAAACGTGAAAGGATCGAAGGTGATTCTGAGGTTCGTCATGGCCATTGAAGGTGGGAAGCTTTGGTGCAATGAAGTTAGGAGGTAGTGGATAAGAGGAGATGATGGGTGCAAAGGGATATGAAGGAGAAGTGAGGAATCTAGAGATGGAGAGAAAGATGAAGAGGCTTGTTGTAATTAGAAAATTTGGGATTATAAATCATGGTATAAGGAGGCTAGGTCATGGGTTTTGAAGAGGAGACATGTCATGTGTGAGAAGTAATAGGGAGGGTAAAGTGATTTGTAGGAGTAGGCATAGAAATGGGGACAATAGATGTAGGTGGAAGAGTGGTGGTGGAATTAGGAGGATGTGTCACAATAGGAAGATAAGTATTATGGATACTGGAGGGTTGAGCTCAGCTAAATTTGTGGCTTCCACACTAAGAACGAATAATAAGAGATCTAAGTCTTGTGGATGTTTAACAATATGAGGTTGGATATCATGAAGATATTCATTGGTAAAGGGTTCATAAGTCTTAGTTATGGAAGAAAATCATAAGAATTCCTGGAAGTAAGGTAGGGTTCAAGCGAGTGGGTTCACCAAATGATTTAATCTAAATGTAATTAAACCTTTATTTCATAGTAACTATTGTAATGTATGATATTCAGTTAAATAAGTATATTAAGACACGATTAAATAAGCATGCAATAATGTAAAACCCTAAGCAAGTGGGAGAGGAAAGATGACTTAGTTGATTTTTCATAATCTAAGAGTGATTAGGATTGAGTAACTACTAGAATATAATAGTAATAGTGTCGTCAAGGCTCACTAAGGGTTCGTAACTCATAAATGTGTAGGACGGAAGTGTCCATGGGAGGACAGGAGTGCCCAGGCACTAGTGACCGTGCAAATGTTCAGGGATATGGTCTTTTCGTGTTGGAAGAGATTCATTTTTAGTCTCTCTTTGTCACTCGATGTCTCTGGTCATACCAGTAAATCAGTAAAATAGATAACTAGTTGCACATACCCACAAATCACATTGAATCTAATAAAAATATGTAGAATGTGGAGTCAGAATGACCCCGGTGGTCACCCGAAGAGTGAACTTACAACCAAGCTTTGTACTACATCTTAGAATCCATGTAGTTCGCATGTATGTGTCTACAATGATGGCCTAGGTTTCCCTTGTGTAAATTACACTCTGATAGCGGGCTAGATCTAGATTACTCCAAGTATGCAAGATGTGTATGATGGAATAAAATGAACTTCCCCTCTTATGTTGTGTATGCAAATCAATGTAACCCCTTGTCCCTTGTATGAATATGCTAGATGAATGTTTTGCAATGCTCTTGTATCTTTGTGCAAGCTTAATTGGTGATAGATAATGCTTATAGTGTTTGGCCTTTAATTTAGAAGAAGTAACTAAGTATGTATATATATATATATATATATATATATATATATATATATATATATATATATATATATATATATATATATATATATATATGACTCCCTTGTTTAAATATTTTAATTGACAACCTGAAAGGCTAAACCAAAGTACTAAAAGGTGACCAAGAAGTAAAAGAGACCCAAAAGAGTAAGAAGAAGAAAGAGAGGATCAAAGCGCACCGGGAGGGACAGAGCGCTGGGCACTTCTGTCCTAACCTGGGCACTAGTTTCCAAGGACAAAAGATAAACTAGTCAAGTTTTGACAAAGTTGTAAGATATGTAAGGCCAATAAAAGTGCAAGAGATAAAGCAAAAGGCCCAAAAGGAGTTGTCAACCACTATTTTTCTTGTTTAGGAATCATGTATACATTAGTATGCTTTAGGACCTAGAAATGTACCTAAGTGCATAGATTTTGTGTCTACTATTATATAGACCCCCATGATTTATTATTATTATAACCACCTAAAACCAATAAAAATACTTTGCAATCACTTGTTTACACCTGCATTTATTCCTTCTCACACTATTTCACACTTAATGGCTAACTTTGGAGACTTAAAGCTTACCTCTTTTGGATTTAGGTCACCATAGTGAGTTAGGACCGGAGATCTTCTCATTGAGCTTTACCCTTCTCTAACCATAGCGATTATCTCTTAGTGTTTTTATCTTTAGGGAGGATTATACATCGGTGGTCATACATGTTATAGATAAGTATTTCTAACTCTCTTTAGTCTCTCATTTTGTATGTGTGTGTCAGTATGTTGGTCATTTATTGTTATAGACTAGAGTAGATGTATGTTTGCTTTATTTTATTATTTTGTTTTATTATTATTATGCCCCTTAGCTTTATTCATCCTTTTAGTTACTCTTATTTATGAATCCTAGTAGAATATATATATATATATATATATATATATATATATATATATATATATATATATATATCTTAATTGTAGGCCTTGGAAACCTATAACTATCATAGGGTTAGGATTACTATCCTCTAGATTTATAATATTAACACTCCCTTAACACCTTTGTATCCACATATGTGGCAGTCTTAGATTGGATCCCTATATTTCAGAGCCCAATTGGGAACCTTTCTTACTTGTTATACTTTCTAGTGAACTCCGACATGAATCTTACTCAATCTCCCTATTGAGTCATCTTCACATGTCATCTCTTATATTAACATTAGACCCTCTTGAATCAAATCTATCACTTTTCTCAAATCCTAGTTTCTCTAGCATTTTATATCTATCAATTTCAGGTTTGTATGCATATTTTCATCTATTGCAGGCCCTAAATTTGATTTTTACAATTTCCCCTAGGGTCTCAAGGCTCTCGGTCTTCCTCTTTAGGTCTCAAATCAGCTTTCATTGAATATATGACCATTAACAACTATATTTTAAAATCCCTTGGAGGTTTTTCTAATTTTTATTAATTTAATGAAAACATATTTCTTTGGTATAAATATTAACACAATTTTTAGAAATTCAAAATTACCATTTTTACTAATAAGAAAATAATTAGAAATATATTCAATTTAACACAAATTACGTGGAGGTTTTTATTCCACACATTAATGTGATAAAATACCTCTTTTTGTTTCGTTAATTTCACTTTCTATTTCCATAAATGGTTATTTTAGTAATTTGACGATAACCGTCTTGTATTAAAACATCACTATTTAGCCTACCTTTATTACTAATTTTGGTATTGATTTTATTCATTTCCAATTTATTTTTTTGGTTATATACTTAATAATCCCACAATCTATTGATTTTTGGCCTTTTCTTATTCAAAATTTACATCAATTATCCTATTTTGGTATTCAATTCTTATGTCATGACCCTTATATAAGCCCCCTTACATGGTCGATCCCGCTCGTACATCTAATCTTCTTAACCTTATGTCATCGACTCCTATGCACACATTTGCACAACCGATCCCATCAAGTTATTTCTCCGCCTGCATTCCCATATTTTTGACACTGCCGAGAATCCAATGCTTCTCATCCTAGGATCACTCCAATAGAATAAACATTACCACAACCATGAAAGTGCACAAAAATAAACTCAAAGCTTCATAATATAATGATGCAAGTGGTGTACATATAGGAGGAGGAAAGTGTAACTACCACCTAGATCAATGGTGAATAACTCTCACTAACTGATATTGGAAGTAGAGATAACTCCACACAACTAGTAAGTTAACTCAACACAATTGGTAAGCTAACTCAACACAACTGGTACACCTAAGAAAGCTAACACAAGTGTAAGAATTATCCTAATAAACAAATAAAAGGATAAATAATAACCTACACTAAAACCCCTCGTAAGCGTAGCTTAGGTGGGTAGAAAAGAAGGTGGGTCTTGACAACAAGGCTTAATAAGGTACCCATGTACAATAAGTGGGAAAAAGAGGCACTACAAGGTACCCAAAACGAGTAATAATAAAGTAGAGAGAGAGAAACCTGCTACAAGGCATCCAAATAATCTTGGCTCAAAACACTCGTACAATGTTGAAGAAGTTTGGTGTGCACTATGGTCTTAATCTACTACTTGATCACAAAACTCAAAAACAACTAATATTGGGATTCACTAGAATAGCTCCATACAATGGGATTATCAATGGAGTGATGTAAGAAGTGCTAAAAACACCAAACATAATTCAATCAACTACTACAAATAGGTGTGTCATGATCCAAGAACAATAACCAAGGAAACAAGGCAAGGGCACAAGATCCAAAGAAATAGGAGTGTCACGATCTAAGAATAACCAAGGAAATAAGGCAAGGACATAAGACCCAAAGAAGCGGGATCAACACCACACCCTCCCATGTTGATGAATGGGTGAAGTGACACTAAAATATGTATGAGTTATCAAAACAACTACTTGAACACCGAAAACTAACACCGGGCTTCACCGAATAACTCCCCCACAAGAAGACCTATCAACATGCCTAAGAGTTTTGAAAATAAAAATGTAAAATCTCTCAAAAAATAAGAGAGATACACTACACTCAAGCTAAAGAAAATATCTCAAAATAGGGAGCATTATAATGCATATGGTATAGAAAGTGGAGTAAGAGGCCGAATGGTGGAGGAGCCATGCCCGTACATTCCTCTTAATGAATTCCTATGTCGCTATCATGAGTGATCAGAAATCCACCCCAAATCAAAACAAATGGATGAAGAAGATGTTTGCATATGATTTGGTGTGAAATGAACAATGGGGTCATATAAAGAAACATCAGAATATGTGTCAAGTTGATCATGTTTGACAACTAAAATATCAGGTTTCTCAAGCGTGAGTGAAGGTGAAAAAATCATGTGTAGCTCATGATCCTTAGAAATATTCAAGCGAATAAAAATAGGAGTTTTGTCAATGTGTTATCCCAATGAATTACCTTCTCAAAAACCAATTCCATGGCGAGAATGCCGCTTAATAGGATGAATATGGGAAGCAATACCATGTGAATCTCTCACAATACCCCGTCGTGAAACCCATAGAACAGAGCATGCAAGAACCAAATGCAGTGGCATGTTTCTCAAAAGAGCCATGTAGGCGAGTAGAAGAGCTGATGTGGGATACATAGAGTGTGTAATTGCAATAGGAACATATGCAGAAGAACATGTAGTAACAAGCCTAATGGGCTTAAGAGCATCGTGGAGCAGGAGAAAAATTAGAAATTGACAGATCAAGGTCAGTGGGTATAGGAGAAATAGTTGCAAGTGGACTAGGAGAAGGGATATGATTGTCCATAATATGAGGTTGATGTTGTAGTCTAGCAAGTTTTTATTGTAAAGGAGTGTATGAAGTCATATTTTTTATGAATGAGGGCTTGTAGAAGAGAATTTTGCTTCTTGAGTGATCTATTTTCTTCCACAAATTTTACTAGGTCCTCCTAAATGGAATAAACTTCAGTGAAAAACATCTCATTCTTAGACTATAAAGCAAAGATGTCAAAGCATGAATCCATGATAAATGCAAAAACACACTAAAAAAATATAGGACATTGGGCTCTACCAAAAATTCATCCAAAAACATAGTGAAGTCCTTTATTTTTCTTATATCTTAGCTCCATATCAATATTATGCGAGTAAGAAAGAAGCAAAAAAATTCTTGTGAGGGGGTTTGACCACTTGTCAAACTAGGCCTCACCCTTCAGTCTTCGACACTTGAGAACAAAATAGAGCACTAGGAATATACTATGCAAAGTGGACAAGACAATGGGGGTATGAAGGCAACAACCTATAGTGGGGTCAAGGGGCAACACCCCTTATGTTCTCCCAATTGTGATACGGGGCAGGTCGAGGGCAATGTGCCCAAAGCCAAACAAAAATTACCCTTTTAAATGACTATTGAAATGGGCCAAAAATTAAATTTTCATTCCCAAAATGAACCCCCAAACTACTTATAATTACACAATGTTATTACAATATTTTCCCACTTTTGTGAAAAAATATTGCTCCCCACAATAAATTTTCCAATTACAAAAATGCTCATTTTCAAAAAAACCTTTACTCAAAAAGTTTACATCGACTAGCTTGGCCAACTAGGAAATGAATTGAAAGTAGCTCGATCAAGCTAAATTGTGAATTAGAGTAGGAGATGAGAGAGTCAAACCCATGACCTCCCTTATGAAAGTCAACAAGCTTAACCACTACGCCAAGTTAGCTCTACATACACCGATATGTAAAAGTGTATTTATATTTTTCTTTGAATGTCAAAACAAATAAAAATAAATAAAGGAGGTCAAATTAGGGTTATAATCCTAATCAGATGAGTCAACAAAGAAACTGGTTGAGTTATTAAGATGCGGCTAAGAAGGATTGTAATGGATGCAGAGCCGCAAATAGCCTAATCCCTCGTCAAGATAAGACGTGACTCCACATATCGTCAGGCAGAGGCCGAAATACATGTGGAAATGAAGCCAAACAAAATAAATCAAGCCAAGAGTCGGGATGAATGATGAGTCAAGTCGCCCATCCACAAGATTAGAAGTATATGGCTTTACCAAAGATTGTCAAACCGAGATGATGAGCCGTAACCACCAAATCGCCACCAAACTAAAGCCAAATAACCACTAGACTACCGCCAAAAAGGAGTGTGGAGAGGTTGATTTGACCGTTGAGCTAGGGTAGATTAATATATAGTGCGACTAAGGGAGTTCGTAAATCTGAGCTGAGTTCAGGAGTTCAAGTGGTCGACAGAGTTGCCAAGATGTGCATACTGAGGCAACAAATCAAACCAATAAACCCACTAGAGCTAGAAAAACCCACCATCGATCCATAGGGAAAATAATCGAACCACCGAAAAGAGGATGACTCGCTATGTTAGAAAGGGTCATGGGTTGCGTCAGCTGGGGCCGAGATGCCAAAATTGATCCAAGAAATATGTAGGAAAGCTACTTATTAGGTAGCCGAGCTAAGTGGAAATCTAGAAAGATCAAACCACCATATCTAATGTTGAAAATGAGCCACCATCAGATCAGACCAAAAATGACTTGTTTAACCTTTCGTGATAGAGGATTACGATAAATTTTGAGGTTATAAGTTGAGTAATGGCGGTATGAAGTCGCTCGATACCATGTTGGAGAAGTCGGTGCTTCTCATCCCAGGATCACTCCAACAGAATAAATATTACCACAATTATGAAAGTGCATAGAAAATAAACTCAAAGATGCATAATAGAATGATGCAAGTGGTGTACATATAGGAGGAGGAAAGCGCAACTACCAACTAGATCAATGGTGAATAACTCTCACTAATTGATACAGGAAATAGAGTTGACTCCACACAACTGATAAGCTAAATCAAAGCAACTAGTACACCGAAATAAGCTAACACAACAAGTGTAGAGCCAACACAAGTGTAAGAATTATCCTAAAAAATAAATAAAAGGATAAATAATAACCTACACTAACAACACCATCAGCCCCTATGCATCTTTGCATGGCCGATCCTGTTAGGAATATGGGGCAAGGTCTATCTTCTAAAACTATATCCAAATATTCATCATGTCTCCTCTCAGAATTTCCTTTCTAGTCTCAATCCACTTATGTTTCTTATGGGTTGATGTTTTACTCTTTCTTCTATGTTAGACAATATCATCGCACAACTAACATTACTTAAACCCATTCTCACTTCTATAAGGATTGACCCCCTTAATCATTATTTCCAAACATATTTATCTCCTTCTAACACTATCAAATTGCATAAAGCAAAGCATGAATGATGCCATATGATCCCATCCTATCACCTATTCATATTGATATAATCTACCACCTTATGCCTACAGAGACCATCCTATCTAAAATAACCCCTCCCCTCTCAATACCATCAACCACTTTACTTCAACATGGTTGATCCTCGAAGCCCTGGCCTTAAAATTGATTGCGATATGGTATAAATTCAATAAATCGATCCTAGAAAAACCATAAAAATATGAACAATAATGAATTCTACACACCTAACAAAGAAAGGGAACTAATCAAAATTTATCAATGCATAGGTCTTATAGAAGATACAATATTAAAACCCACTCAAAAATTATTAGTCATGACAAGCCTCCTACAAATGGAGTCCCCCCTTAAAAATCACCAAACACTACTTTACAAAATAGTAATACCAAGACTTCTTCCTCTAGTGGCCCAAATCCACCACCTGACCCTAATCTCGTGATTATCAAGTTGTTGGATCAAATGGCCACTATGAAATTTTCTACCACTTCTAACATGCTTCAAATACAAAATCAACTATTATAAATGGATTCCTAAACATCACAAGTCCTTATAGGTCATAATCAACCTACAATACCTCCTTTGCCTTTAGATGCTAATGGGAATCACATCCCTCCTCCTCCAATCTATAATAAGGTTCTTAAAACATTACAAAATGAACCCCTAACTCCTTACATAGATTATATGGATATAGGTGGAATGTCTCCTACCATTTCTTATGATGAGTCAATCAATCCAACCATCTATCTTAAGAATTTTGGAAGCATCTATGAGGAGTGGATACGGCACTCAACACCTATGCTACAACTAATCTCCTTGAAAAGAACTTTATAGGAGATGCTTTAGAATGGCATATTCAACTCCCTTCACATTCTATTATCGATCTAGAAACTTTAGTCTAATCCTTAGTGAAGGATTTCCAACATGTTCTCACTTTGAAAACATGTTTCAAAACTTCATTAACTTAAAACAATCTCGCGATGAATCAGCTCATGATTTCATTAAGCGATAAAATCTCTTATCTAATAAAGTCAACCACCTGTCTTGATAATCAAAATATTTTCCAAGTTCCTAATCTCGATATAAAATCCAATGCTTCTCTCCCACCACATTGAAAGAGGCTCTCTTATAAGCTAAACAACATGATTACCTTATGTGAGAATTCAAACAACCTCTTCAACCCTCAAACACCCTCAAGTCAATGTCTAATTCCATTAACCCTCGAGCCCTTTCTAAATACAAATCTATCACACATTCTTCTTCAAACAAAGATAATTAAAGTTTTTTTCTTGTAACCCATGCCACCCACCTTTATTGCATGTTGAACTACTATAATTTTCCCCCATGCTTTGCATTTTTCATCCTATAAAGCAATTGAATTCCTTTAATCCCGACCTCTTTTTTGTAGCATACCACTATTAGCCATTCCCATGAGGATTGTAGGGATATTAAAAAGGCTACTCTTGATTTCTTTCTTGGACCCCGATTTGATAACAAAGTTATTATCCAATAACATGATGATCAAAATCAATCTCTTCTCCAAGCTCACAAGAACCACCAATCTAGGACCAACTATGATAGAGAACCTATGAACTACCTTGTAGATACTATTAAAGGGTCTTATGATCACAATTACCCCAATTTACAATATGTTAATGCGACTAAATTTAACTACCCATGTAAGCACACACACAAAGATCCTATCTATAAACCCAAAAATCCTTCCTTTAATGATCAAAAGCTCATTGATACTTCTCACAAGAAACCTAATGATGAGCTTAATCCCTTACTCGAGCCTCGTCCCAAAAACACACTAAAAAGCATCTCTATGGAATCTATTCCACTATCCTCAAATAAGGTTGCTCAATCCTATAAGCCTCGTCTGGCTATAAATCCCTCCTCCACTTCTCATCCTCCAAATATCATTATGGAACTTACCCAAGCCGCACTGGAATTGCTTGGATGAATTTAATTCCGTGACTTGAAAAAATCCTTTGATGGAACTCATGTGTACTTCTCCACAACATTTAATATTCCTTGTGCAACAACTCTATCATTTTGAGGATACTTTTGATGAAGTGGAGGAACCTCCCTCTATCCCACCTTTCCCTAACCCCAAAATCCATAATATTAAAACTACCATTACCTTTAAAAATTCCAAATCCATAGCCATACAATTTCCTTAAGATGAAAAATAATGAAGTATTGTTCCATGTTCATGATCCTCCACTCTTTAATAGTGTCATCATTCATGATGCAAAAATAAGACGAGTCTTGGTGGATGAAGGATTTGTAATCAATGTCACCTTGTTCTCTCTCATCAAAAATCTTATATTTTTTTGCCGATGATATTATGCATACCGACTCGCTAATGTGAATTTAATAAAACTTGTCAGAGCCTCTCAATTTCATTTAGCTCCCCATCACCATGGGACCCAAGACTATTCACACCAAGTTCGTGTTACTCAACCATCCTCTTTCTTACAATATCTTGCTTGGTAGACCTTGGACACATCAATGTGAGTAGTTGCATAATATGGGTACTAATGCATTAAGTTCATTCATAATAATCAATTATATAGACACAATATTTACCCAAATCCTTGGAATATATCTATTCCATTTAATGATAAACACATTCACATTCCCACTATTGCTACAATGCCTAGTATCCCATGTATTGAGTTTTATGACCAAATCAAGCCACCTTAGTTGACTCAAATGATGATGAACCTAATGAGTTATAAAACATAGTCAATAAAAACATTTACCTAATGTATTTACACTATGGCTTCCTCTAGTTATACTACTACCTCGGGTCCGATTTCCTCATCTTTAGAATTTGAGGAACCTCCTTGTAATATTTCCTCCTCTAGTCATCATCATGATAACCCCCTTGAAAATAATGAGCTTAATATCACACACCACTTCGTGAACCCACCTATCATTAATGAAGACTATATTGTATCTCATTTTAAATTACACCATTTATATGCTCTTGATTACTAACACGTCTCAAAAATAAATACATACCTTTAAAAATGCTACCAACATGATTGAGATTTTTTAGGGCATCTCACGATGCCACTTCTTTCACCACACCATATTTTTGGGCACCTCACGATGTGCACCCTCCCTTAAAATAAAAATTCAAATCAAGGAATTCTTCAAATAATAAAACCTCTTTCGCAACATTCTTTAAATTAACTACTTCATCAACCTATTATTTTATTCTTGTTCATCCCACTTGGGTTTATCCTTCGTGCTTGGGTTTATATGATCATTTCTTCCTACCTTGGATATTTAGATAATTTATCTATCCATCTCTTCGACTTCTTGCTAAGCTTTTGATCGCTTTGGACTTTCATCATTCACCTTCATATACTCCTTGGCCTCCATTCCCCACATTTTACACACTTTGACCTAAATATTTCCCCAAGGTCAAGGCCATCACCCATGAGCGATGGTGTTTGTTTTGGTTTTTCCATGGTGATGCCATTGCCCACAGTGATGGCGTTAGGTATATATACCCTTATGCTTTCTTGTTATTATGACCATCTACAACCAATATAAATACTTTAAAATCACTTGGTTAGACTCATATTTTTTATTTTCACACTTAATTGGATAACTTTAGGGTCCTAAAGCTTATCTCTTTCTCATTTTCATCACCATAATGAGTTAGGACTGGAGATCTTCTTATTGAGCTTTCCTCTTCTCCACCCATAGCAATTATCTCTCAGTGTTGTTGTCTCTGGGAGGATTATGCATCAATGGTCACACACACACTACAAGTAAGTATTTCTAACCCTCTTTAGTCTCTTATTTTGTATGTGCATGTTGTATGTTGGTCATTCATTGTTGTAGACTAGATTATATGTTTGTTTTCTTAACTATATTGCTTTGTCTTATTATTATTATGCCCCTTGGATTTATCCATCCTCTTAGTTACTCTTATTTCTAAATCCTAGTATGGTACTTATCTTTATCTTAGTTGTAGGCCTTAGAAACCTATGGCTATCCTAGGGTTAGGGTACCTATCCTTTGGATTTATGACATTAGCACTCCCTGGGCACCTTTGTATTTGTGCAACGTGGCTAGTCATATAGTGGTTCACTATGTTTGAGAACCTCTCTTTTACCGGTCATATATGAGTCTCTTAATCCTAAAGCTTAGTACTCTCCCGGTCTTAAGTCTTACCATTCGTATATTGATTTTGGAGTGCATAAAGATCTCTCCATCCTCCTTGCATTATTTTTCATTCTACATGTGTCCTAATTGAGTTTATTATGGAACTATATATCATTATATTTGTATTCTAATAGCAATTTAGAGGTTCTTCTTTAAATTGAAAGTTGATATGTTTCTTTTTCCTTTTTTAGAGAGAATATTATAGCTTTGTTTTTCCAATGTTCACTTACCTTCCTAAATATTTACAAAAGAGTCCTACATCCCTTATATGTTCTCTTAAGCATGGGTTGTATTTCCATTAGAATTATATTATCAACATATAGCAAGATTTTCACCACATATTTTGCCAAGTGGACCCTCCAAATTTGTCTATCCATTCTTCTAAATTTCAATAATAAGTCAAGATAAGAGACAAAGGAAACCTTGTTTTAGGCTTATGTTACTCCCGAAACACTCAGTGCACAAACCCTACATACAAGTTGAATTTTGCATTGAATTTCTTATATGATTTATGGAATGTTTCTCTATAATGTAATCGGACCACTAATTCCTCCATTATGATGAGACAATTTTTGTTCTTGGTAATATGTCAAATGCCTTCTTGAAATCTATGAAACAATAATCAACATCACCTTTTTATCCAAAATCTTTTCAACACGGTGTCTTAACATGATAACATGATCTATAATTGAATGTTTGGGTATGAAACCTACTTATCCCTTTACTCATTTTCTTTTTTCTCACTCAAATATTATTTTATGCTCCGTCATGCTCCCGAAGAGCTTTACAAAAATAAAAGAAGTGAAATAAATTAATTTTAATAATGTCCATGAGATTAAGCATCCATGGAACTAAGAGCAATAACAAGAGAGTTCCATCTAAAATAATTGTTTGACACAATGTTTCCTAATTATTCTTGTGGAATGTCCATTCCTTTTATGATACTAGAAGTTCCATATAAAATTAATTGTTTGACACAATGTTTCCTAATTATTCTTGTGGAATGTCCATTCCTTTTATGATACTAGAAGTTCTACTACGAATCTAGATTAAAAATTCAATATTTTGTGTAGCATTGTCTCCTCAAATAAGGAAATCATGTTGTCAAAATTTAGATGCTTATGTACTAAAGTGGGTTCCCTTGCCTTATAATTGTTACAAAGAATATACGAGGACAAATTTCATTAGAGTAATGACTACCAAGGAAGGTAATTCAAGTTCATGGTAGAAAGTAGTTACATGTAAGAAGAATGTGGAGGGAGGTAGAATACTTTGTTGGTACCGTGGAATAGCTTTATGTTTCCTAACTTCAATAAGAGTGAGGTGTTTAACATGTGGTTGGAGGTGGTGCAAAATGAAAAGAGAATAATAATGAATGTTACCATCGTGTGCTTGAGGTATGTTTCTAATCACAAGTTTGGATCTTTCTTCAAGCATTAACTTGAAAAGAAAATTTTGATTTTCCCGTAATTACTTCTTTTTAACAATGTCCATTTTATGTGGCTTCGCATCCTCAACCTTTGAATATTATCCTTAAGACAATCATTTATCATGAAATTATAACTCTCCATATTTTATACCGTAAGGCAACGGTCCTATGGAGGGGGATGATCATCTTATTTTTATTGAGTGGGTAGTTCCATGAAAAAGTAAATTTAGGGAAACAATAAATTTTAAAGTCTTTTCTAAAAATAAAGAGCATTATGTTTTTAGGAGGAGGGCTTAAAGTTTCCCCACCCACTTCTATATTTTTGGAACATATTATATATTAAATTTTAATTTATAAATGAACAAATTTGTTTTAATTATTTATTACAAATTAAAATATAACATTATTAAATATCTCTCCTAAAAAATAGAGGGTACTCTCAATTTTTTAATACCATGAAACCACTTTTAATATAAATACTCCTAAAATTTGTGAACAAATTAACTAAGATAATTTAGGAGGCCCTCCCATAAAACCTCCTATTAAGAAGTGAAAGAAATTTAATTTTGAGACATCAAGTCGAAGAGAAAAAACGAATTGATCAAAGTAAGAGCAACAAGAGATGAATGTAAAAGAGCATGGATATATAATGGAAAAGAAGAAATTGTCAATTTCATGCCTCAAAACACATCAACAAAGAAAGGTAACAACAAAGTGAGGCCACAAGAACATATAACTACAAGGAATGCAACAAGACAAGTGTGGATTAAGAGACAAAGACTCATTATGAGTCTTCGACAAAAAAATAAATATAAAACATAGCTTCCCCCCTCGCCAAGAATGTTTAAAATTGGTATGTTGGAATTATAGAGGATATCCTTGGAGGAGAGAACCAGGATTAGGCCATGTTACAAAAGGAAGAGACGTGATATGCCTCACAAAAACTCATGAACATGATGGTTGCAAGACTCCTACTTTTGATGGTTATACGAAGTTCATGGTTTGGAACAATATAGTGGGTAAGGGAAAAGGATATGGTGGCATAATGGTGTTAATAAGAGAGGTAGAGGGTAGAAAGATCCAGTTGGAAAAAGAAGACACAAATAAGCAATATATATGGTTCAAAATATTAGAAAATGGGAGACACATTAGAATTGCAGCTTGTTATTTTGCACCACAGGGCTCAAAAATCTACAAAAAAATGGGTTAAATGGCAAGGATCCATATGCAACTCTAAAAAACGATATCTCTGTGTATTCTCAACTTGGATAAGTTCTTCTTTTGGGAGATTTCAATGTTAGGACAACAAATGAACAATCTAGCATTTTATGCAACATGGAGGACCACAATCCTATATGGCTCTCCGAAGAGGAAACTCATTCATGGAGTAGATGCTCAGATGATTACAAGGACACCAATCATTTTGGCGCAAAGAGCTAATCACTATTTGCGGCATGTTTGATCTAATTATTTGTAATTGTTTGAGTAGGGAAAATTTACATGCAAAACCTACAATGGTGCAAGTGTTGTTGACTATGTCATTTGTTCACAAAGTTCGATTGAAAAGATAAAAAATGTTTTGGTTGATGAGCCCATGCATGATTTGAAATCAGACCACAACTCAATTTGCATAGTGATATCTTGGGGATCACAAAATCAATATACAAAAAGGCATACTAGTCAACAATCTCCAACAAAGGGCAGAATTCTCATAACACAAGAAAATCATGTTGTCTTCAAGGAAACTTTAGAACGTCTAATGCAAAAAAAATAGTAGATTTACAAGACATCAAAAGTTATGAGATGACAAAAATTATTCAAGAAGCACTTGGGAGATGCAAGAGGTCCAAAAACAAGAGGAAAAAACCAAATTGTTTTCAACTAAATGAGTGGTTTGATGAGGAATGCAAAGCTGCAAGGAAAACTCTTAAAATTTCTGCGAAAGAGAAAACAAACATAAAGGTATACAAGCAGATTATTAAGAGAAAGAAAGATGAGTTCATGAGAAATAGGAGAGAAGAACTCATATATTTAGGGAAAAATATGCCGAAGTTATTTTGGAGAGAACTTCAAACAAAGAAATAAGCAAACAATAAATAACATTACGACTCAATACTTAGAATATGTAAAAAAATCATATGAACAAAAAAAGAGGTTAAGGCTCCACCTCTAGTACACACAAAAACAAATTTATTCACGTTATAAGAGGTTAAAGCAGGTATCAAAAATCTAGGTGTAAGTAAGGCCAAGGATTTAGATGATTTACAGGAAAAGTACCTAAAATGAAGCTTAGATTCCCTTACTCCTCACATTTTAAATATATTCAACAACATCATTCAGTGTGGTTTCCCAAATGATTGGACTACCAGTATGGCAGTATCTTTTTTTAAGAGTGAAGATGTTAACAACCCAACCAATTACATGACCACCATGATCAATCCCTTATTCGCAAAGTTAGTTGGTAGCATGGTCGAACACGTAATCGAAAATGAGAAGAGAGAAAAAGGGCAAGTTGGTTTTAGACCTAAACACTCCACTTTAGAGCATGGTATGTTTTTAGATGATTAAACACTTTTGATCAAGCTTAGAACTGGAGGGTTGGCGGGACCCCACCCATTACAATAGATATATGCTATTAAGATCCAAACACCATAACAAACATGAGAACAACCATCGACATTCCTTCAACTAAGACCGCCACACCCCTCACTCATTACGACCCGAGCGGGGCTCACCCACAACAAATACAAGCACGCCCCTCACACATTACCACCTCGAACGAGGATCATGTGTGAGGGCGGAAGAAGCAAAAAGTAGCCCGCGAGCCACCGATAGACCAAACAGGAGAAATAAAGACCCTCCACATCGGATGCAACCAAACTCACAAATCCCACTACAACAAAACATATCCAGCAAACAACCCCGACTCGACATTCAACAATGCCACTTGTAGGCCTAACACAACCGGAGGCAAACCACACCCACTCGTAACCACGAAGCTAAGAAACAATGACATCAACATCCAATAACCCACCACCACTTGGAAAACATGCTCAAACTGGTGAGGAAAGCAACCAAATCTCACCCTAGAGACCATTCCACACTATAACCACAAACACCCTCAAAATCCAAGACCCATCGAACCTTCAATCTCCCATTCACGAGCTATGGACACGTCAAGCTAGAAGGAAAACCACTAAGGATAAATATTTCTTCTTGATTCAATGCTTAGGGAACCAGACAACCATTCCCTAAACAAGAAGAAAAATGAAAGCAAAACAGTCCCCCATCTAGATAGAGAAACCAGATCTAGCCCGAAGTTTTTCAACCCAACCATCGTCATCGCCCTTTGAATAAATAAACCATCTAAGATCAATCCTTTAGACAGAGAGGTCAACCCCCACAACAACCGCTTTTTCATGGGAAGAAAAACACTAGCCATGTTTGACCCACTACCCAAAACAATGTAGAACTTCTCATGGGACCCCATTGAGTTTTGGATTTGAACAACTAGGGCATGAGGAAGATCTAGAGCCTAATGTTTCTCCAAGTCCACAACTGGAGCTTTCACCCCTAATAGAACCCCGAAACCTATAAAGTCCCTTCCAAAGAAGAGCACAACATCCAAACCTTCCGATGAACGATATAAACAGGAATAAGACTTTATGAAAGTTGACACTAAAACCTCGACCGTAAAAGGAGCAATCAAGACAAGTCCATAAGCGCTCCTAAGAGCCGCCAAGAAGGCCTTCACATCCTGACTAAGAAGGAACCCTACAATGACAAGCTTCCTCGAAAAGTACATTGGCTAAGCTCTCCTCGAGCGGCCGGAACAAATCACCAACCCTTCTACGCAACTCTCTACAAGACAAAAGCCGAGTAGATCCAACTTAACCACCTCGCTAGACTCCTTCACCCGCCCCCCCCTGACTCTCTTCTCCATTTCCACCGCAGCTCTTAAGGCTTGCTCGATCCAAAACCCTAGCGCCTTCATGGTTGTTTTGTCTTAATTTGAAATCAAAAGTGGTTTGGGATGACTCTTGTTTCGTAATGCCATGACATGCCTCGTCGCATTGAACAGGAGGATTCATGTTAGCCCTCGACCTCCATCGCATTGAATACCAAGCCGACTTGGCACCACGTCAAGAGACCACCTCCACCACCAAGCGGTGACACCTGACCGCCCAACACTACCTAACCGAGTAACGACAAGCTATAGAGGTGGCCATCCCGGGGATTTGACCTCAAGACCTCCCACTTATAGCACACATTCCCCACCGCTAGGGTAAACCGAATGGGATAAAAGTGGTTTAGGATAACTCTCATGTCATAATACCGGGACATGCCTCGTCACATTGAACAATGTCGAAACCTCCCACTTATAACACACATTCCCCACCGCTTAGGTAAATTGAATGAGCTAAAAGCGGTTTAGGATAACTCTCATGTCATAATGCCAAGACATGCCTCATGCATTGAACACAAAATTCATGTCTCCGCTTTCAACCTCTATCGCATTAAACACTAAGATGACTTGGCACCACGTCGAGAGACTACCTCCACCATCAAGCGGTTGACACTCGCCCAACACCGCATATCCGAGTAAGGACAAGCTATAGAGGTGTCCAGGCCATGGGATTTGACCCCGAGATCTCCCACATATAACACACATCCCCTTTCGCTAGGGTAAATGAATGAGATTTTAAAAGTGGTTTGGGATAACTCTCATCTCGTAATGTCGGGACATGCTTCGTCGTAGTTAACATAGGATTCATGCCTTCCCCCGACCTCTGTCACATTGAACACCAAGTTGACTTGGCACCATGTCGAGAGACCACCTCCGCCACCAAAGCGGTTAACTCCTTTCGACATTGCTTGACCGAGTAACGATGAGCTATAGAGGTGGCCACCAGGATTTGACCGAGACCTCCCACGTATAACACACATTTGCCATCACTAGGGTAAACCAAACGGGATAAAAGTGGTTTGGGATAACTCTCATGTCGTAATGCCAGGACATGACTTGTCACATTGAACATAAGATTCATATATGCCTCCAAACTCTATCGATTGAACACCAAGCACTTGGCACCACGTTGAGAGACCACCTCCGCCATCGAAGCGGTTGATTGACCCGCCCGACACCGCCTGGCCAAGTAACAACGAGCTATAGAGGTGGCCAATCCGGGGATTTGACCCCGAGACCTCTCACATATATCACACATTCCCCGAATGGGATAAAATTGTTGGGATAACTCTTGTGCCGTAATGTCAGGACATGCCTCGTCGCATTGAACACATGACTCATACATGCCCCCGATCTCCGTCGCATCAACACCAAGTCGACTGGCACCATGTTGAGAGACCACCTTTACCACCGAAGCAACCGACCTACTCGACATTGCCTAGCCGAGTAACGACAAGCTATAGAGGTGACCAGCCTAGGGATTTGACCCCGAGACCTCCCACATATAACACACATTCCCCACCGCTAGGTAAACCGAACAGGCTAAAAGTGGTTTGGGATAACTCTTGTCAGTAATGCCAAGACATGCCTCATCACATTAAACACATGATTCATGCCTACCCGACCTCCGTCGCATTGAACACCAAGCCACCTTGGCACCACATTAAGAGATCACCTCGCCACCAAAGCAACTAACTCACTCGACACCGCCTAACCAAGTAACGATGATCTATGAGGTGGACAACCCAGGACTTGACCCCGAGACCTCCCACATATAGAACACATTCCCCACCGCTAGGGTAAATTGAATGAGATTGAAAGTGGTTTGGGATAACTCTCGTGTCGTAATGCTAGGACATGCCTCGTCACATTGAACACATGATTCATGCCTGCCCCCAACCTCTATCGCATTGAACACCAAGCCGACTTGGCACCATGTTGAGAGACCACCTCCGCCACTAATGCCTAACCCGCTCGACACTGCCTAGCCAAGTAACGACGAGCTATAAAGGTGGTCAGCCCAGGGATTTGACCTCGAGACCTCCCACATATAACACACATTCCCCACCGCCAGGGTAAATCGAACGGGCTACTTTAGAGCATGGTATTACTCTAAGACACATCATTGAAAAAGTGTGGGAGGAAAAGAAAGAAGTCTTTTGTTGTTTTGTTGATTTTAGGAAAGATTTTGACATGGTCCTTGGGATAAGCTATGGTGCGAATGTAAGAGCTTGACATACCATAAGGAACCGAGAGCAACGATTCATAAACTCTATGAAAATGTGCGTATTAAAATCAGAACTCAAACATGCATTTCAGAGAGCTTTAGGAGCGACATTGGTGTTAAGTAGGGTTGTCTATTATCACCCACACTCTTTGGTTTATATATAGACCAACTTGAAGAATTGTTAAATATAGAGGGTGGCGATGGTATCTAGTTGGGCGAGTATGTTATAAGGCTTCTTCTATATGCCGATAACCGTAAATTGATTGCTACGTCTCGCTAAGGATCGCAAAACCATTTTCTCACACTTGATTTTTTTTTGCAAAAACTGGGTATGCAAGTTAATATCAACAAGACCAAGATTATAGTCTTTAGCAATAGAAGGAAAAAAAATCAACAACAATTTTCCTTTGAGGGTAGTATTCTAGAAGAAGTAGTGACTACAAATACTCGGGGATTGACTTCAACAACAAACTTACTTAGGAGACTTGCAGAAAAAAAAAGAACAATAGGAGGGTGGAGAGCTCTTTATGCTTTATAAAATAAATGCAGTGGAAAACTACTTAGACCTTTTTAAATTGTTAGTTTCTCTGGTTGTACTTTATGGGTGTGAAATATGGGCCAACAACATACCAATATTAAAATGAAAATAAATTGAGAGAATTCAAAAACACATGACCACAAGCAAGTTTAAGTGAAAGTTTTTTTCCCTAATGACATTATTTTAGTTAAGCTAAAGTGCAGCTCCAATGAAGCCGTTGTTATGATTTGACTTCTAAGACACCTCAACAAAATTGAACAGATGACAACAAACAAGTGGCCTGACATAGTCTTCAAAGAGCCATTATGTAGGAGAAAAAGTCATGGGTGAATCAAAACATTAAGTGGATGATCCATAGGGATCTAGAAAAACACACCACTTCATCAGTCCCATCAACACCAAGAAAGAGACTTGAACAAAATGAAGGAAATGAGGTAAATAGAGGTTCTGGACAGAACCGCCGCTTTGTGTAGGGCAACGGTCTTGAAACCGCCGCCCAGCCAAGGTGGCGGTCTTGCAGCCACCACCTAGCCAGGAGGCGATCCCTGGCGGCGGTTTGCTCAGGGCGGTGGTCATGACACTTTTGAATAGAAAAGAAGAATCGAGCACGAATGGATGCAAATTTGAAGCGCCCAAATGTGTCTCTTCCCTCCCTAACCTTTCCCATTCTCCAGTGCACGGGAGGACATGTGAGAAGGCTATAAATACAAGGAGGAGAAAGAGAATGTGGCATTCGAAGATCCAGAGAGATTGAGAAGCAAAGTATTAATATGAGAGCAAGTGAGTAGAGATTCTTTAGTGTTGGAGTGGAATTGTAGGAGCAAGGTGTAAGAAAACAGAGCAAACAAACAATTGGAGAGAGGGTTTACATTATTGCTTCTTTTCATACTTATTGTAATTTGTACAATTTGATTAATTGGCCAATACAAGTGGGAAGAAAGAGTAGTTTCCCTTCTCGATTGGTTTTCCCTCATTGGGGTTTCTAGGATAAAAATTCTTGTGTTGTGTATATAATTCTTGTAACATTTCTCTACAATTATGTCCCAAGCACTAGATAATTAGTCACTAAAGCTCTAATCTTTAATCAATCTGTCATTTTCTAAAATTGAAAGTAGAACAACATAATTGTGTGATTTCGTAGAGTTTCAAAATAGAAGTTTACATATCGGTGGATGAAAAGATGGAATATTGAATGGAATGCATGGCCCAGGACAATAAAGAAATAAAAGCTTTTGTAATGGAAACGTTCCACAAAGCTATGTGGGAAAAATGAGGAGAAAAAAGAGATACTACCTCAAAGAATTTAACTACATTTGTGATCATCAACAAAAGACCTATATAGGGGCCCTCATCCCTTGGAGAGTTAAGATTTTCATAGCTCAACTAAGGACTAACTCCCATTGGCTTAGATGCAAAATAGGTAGATGGAAAAGACGTAAAGAAAAATGGGAAGAGAGACTCGTGTCCTTTGCTCGAGACAGGCAAGTGGAATCGTAGAAAAACACTTTATTATAGAATGCAATGCTTATAATGACATTCGTTTGAGATATGCAATCAATTTCACAACATTGTCATTACATAATATGTTCAATGAGGAATTGATAGCTAAAATGAGGGACTTCATCATCAAAATCAACAAAATAAGATCAAAAAGATGAAAATAAAAAAAAATTGGTCCCATAAACTATTTTTAGCTTAAGTAGGAGAGTTGATATGGCAAAGAGTCTGAAAAGTGCTTAATGTATCGGTTTCATTTGGTCCCATAGACTCTTCAGTCTCGTGGATATCATTAAAATCTTTCATTTCATTTCATCCCTTCCGCCTCATTTAGTGCGGAGGGTCGGCTGGATTATGTGGAGATTACCGAAGAGAAGTAAAATCCCGCGAACCTGAGTGGTTATTCCCAATTACTTAGTTAAGTTCCGACGACGACGACCTTTCCAAGTTGAAACTAGAGCCAACGACACAGGCCAACAATGCCAAATACTGTTATTGTGTCTCGTGGATGTTTTTGAAGCCGAGTGCTGAATTAGTTAATGGCTTGGAAGAGCAGTCTTTGTACAGGGCTCTGCAGGGCATGGAGACCTCAACCCCTTCAGTGTCGTCCTTTCTCTACCGCTGCTCACGGGTTTGTCCTATTCTCCTTACGAGTTCATTCAATAATGACTAGACTTTATCAGTATATTATGCCCATCAATTGTGTTCCAGGCAAAAACATACTTGCACATAATGTCCCAGGAACATTTTTGGATCCCAAAATATAATTGTTTACTGCAGAAGTAATTCAACAACGCACGGACAATGTAAAACCTGATAACCCAAAAGAGTTTAAGATTGTTCTGAGTTGTTGAGGCAAGGGGTAATTTAACAGTAGTTATGTGCTCCCCGTAGGCCAAATGCACACCTATTTAATTGGACAACCCTATTCATACCATATAATGCACTTTACCTTCTTAAAAGAATGCATCCCTCCCCGTGCTTTGTGCTGTAGATTTTCTTCTTGTTTGGAAAGGAAGGAATTGCTACACGGTTAGCACATGGTCAAACACAAAAGCCTTTCTGTTAGGAAGTCACTTCTCTAAAATTCACCTGGTACTTGCACCCAGCCTCGTTTGGGCATGGTTTGTTCAGTCACAATGCCACATAATCTAAGGGGGTCTGAACCCAGGTCATCATTATGGCAATCGCTTCTGCATTACCAATAGACCATGGCCCACATCGCCTCCCGGTGCTCTAAGAACATAAATGAAGCCACTTCACATCCCCTCCGTACTCAGATTGCAGTTAGGCTCAATTGCATCTCTTGATTGTGAATGTGCAAAAGATATATGTATGTCTGGATATTTACGGAAAAAGGTTTTATCCTTTGTTTTTTTATCATATGAATGTTGGGTAGCTTGATCTGCTACTGAAGTTGCTTTATTTTTGCATCAAATGTTGATGAGCCATACATTAACGCTTGATCATTTGTAGAAATTTAATGTTGATGCACCAAAGAGGCTTCTGAATGACCATGATATAGGGTAGATATCTATGGAGATACTGCGAGTCTTTCATTTTGTGCTTGGTCTTCTATCAATGTCGATTTTTTTGCATTAAATATAGGAAGCTGTGACCTATTTCCCTTGGATCTAGCATCATGTCCAATTGAATGTACCATTAAGAGATACTATAAGGAGTACATGATGTAACTGGCATGCACCCTGTTCATTTGTTTGAACTTTGAGTCATTCGCTACAGATTACAAGAAATTGTTGCACAAAGGGAACATGTGTATGTTTGATGAGTTTCATCAATTGAAGGTTTTCAATTTTTGCTACTGTGCATGAGATGAGTGGCAAGATCCAATTCAAAGAGATATGTATGGGGTTTGGATCCAGTCAAAAGCATTAAATGCCCCTCATTTTATAAATAGCATCATACAAAGTGGTTCCAAAGGCAATTGGGGCCAACATGTTTGAGTGTTATACATATAAACCCAAGTTAGGATATTCATTTATTCTATCTGGCAAGAGCTGTAGCTAGGTATATAGGTATTCTATAATTAAAGTTTATTTGTGATTGAAATAATGAATTGAAATCAATATAATGTTTATTTTTATGCTCCCTTTTCAGAAGGAGCAAAAACTTTGTAACTTAAACCATTTTTGAGGATCACAACAAAAATTGTGAATTTTGTTTGTCCATATTTTTGAACTGGGAAACCGTTTAAAAAAAAAACAGCAAACTTCTATATTAGATGGAAATCAAATTTACATATTTGGCTATGCCAAGCCTGAAAACTATTAGTCCAAGCTCTAGCATTATACAAAAGTAAAGCAGTAGCAATCATCATAGCGAAGAATCAAGATTGAGAATATATCTGATGTCTTCTTGTAGCTGGTTGGACCACCATGTAGGAGGCAAGCCATAGCAAAGAAGATCCTTGTTATCCAGGGCCCAATTTGCCAATCCATCTGCAATTTTATTTCTTTCATGAGGAATGTGAATGAAGTGCACTTCTTGAAATTTCTCCTGCAATATTTTTATCTTCCAGACCTCTTTAGCAATTCACCAATTGGGAGAAGGATCAGCCCTGCTATCAGATAATATCTTCATAACGATTTGAGAGTCTGAGTGAATTTGAATTTTCTGCCATCCACTTTTAACAGCCTCTTGCATACCTTTATAGACCGCTTTCATCTCCGCAATATTATTGGTAGTAATGCCCAGATTCTCTGCAAAAAAGAACTGCACCTCACCCTCCTTGTTTCTACCAATGCCTCCCATAGCAACTTTCCCTGGATTGCCTCTGGAAGCTCCATCGGTATTCAGTTGTCCATAACCCAAAGGAGGGGCTTTGGATGGACTTTCTTTCACGTTTTTCTTATTAAAATTTAATATGAAAACGGGTAAAGTGGCATCACTTGGCTCAAGAGATAGTTGATTGCAGATATGCTTCCATTCCGTAGAAAGAGTATTGGGCAAAGGTATCTTATGTTTAAGAGTTTCAGCTATATTGATTTTAGTTTTCTCCCAAACATAAGAACCGTCTTTGCCACTTTGCTGGAAAATTCTATTATTTCTTTCTTTCCAAATATTCCAAAGAAGAAGAGATATCCCACTCCAAAGTACCTGAAGAAGATGTTGTCCTTTGGGAAGCAGTCTCTGCCATTCTTTGATAACCTGCTCAAGGGACTCAAAATTATTCCAACGCAAATTAAACAGGGTAGCAAGTTGTTCCCATATGTGAATAACCCAGGGGCAAAGGAAAAAAAGATGAGTAGAAGATTCATCATCCTGTAAGCACAGAGCACATCTAAAAGGGCCATAAAATCCTTTCTTGATAAGTTGGTCCCCTGTTAAGACCCGTCTTTGAATAAGAAGCCAAACAAAAAAACTAACTTTAGGCCACATACCCGGGTGCCATAAGTTCTTAAAGAGAAACTGAAGAGGATGAGGATTATCTATCACCAAAGAGGCATAACCTGTGGACACTGTATAATTGCCAGAAGGGTCTTGTCCCCATCCCAATTTGTCAGGAAATGGGGAAGAGGAAAGAGGGTGAGTCTTCAACACATTATGCAACAAAATCTGAGCTTCATGTTCTATCACAAGTGGCCATTCAGAAATCGGAATCCATTCTTTTTCACTTTCCCAAGTGCTGGTTGATGGTTTACCAACTGGGAAACCTAGTTTGACTTTCATGTTCTTTGTTACAATTTCCTGATAAGATATTTCAGTTATGTGTGGCATATACACATTTCTTGTGAATGCTGTCATTTTTCCATGACTAGTTTTTGTTGATATTGCAGATTTCATCAACACTTCGGTTTTTTCTGTATAATAATCTTAGTTTGGTCACCACAGTTGTTATCCGAGCTTAATTCAAGGGCTTGTGAAGGATTAGTTGATATTTGTATCTTGTTGTTAAATTTCAGTTTCATGGGATGAAGCTCAGTAAGCCTTTCTGCAAAGAGCAAGAAATTGAAATTCTTTAAGATTTTTGGTAAAAATATCCTTTTGTTGGATTGAAAACTTAAAAAGATGAAATTATTATAATGTTTCAAATACAGTTGACTGTTATGGTGCCTAAAGAAAACTAGCTCTAGGCCAAGTGTAGCACCCATACTGACCATGGATGTTACTTGGACTGAATTGGGGCTCATTCTTTCTCAGGTTAGTTGTTTTATGTATTGTTCTTACTAGGGTGTTATTTGGATGATGATAAAGTTTGGTCAGATTCTTTTTCAGATCTCAGTGTTGTTATTTTTGTTGTTCGAATGCTCTGGAGCTTGTTTTAGAAATTTCAGATTTCAGTTCTAGGGTTGGGATTGCAAAAATAAACTTTCAGTTCTAGGGTTGGAGTTGCAATAGTAGACTTTCAGTTCTGGATTCTATCAACTGTATTAGAGCTCATAAATCAGATTTTAGAAATTCAGGTTTCTATTTCCAGAAAATTAGATTTTAGCTTTTTAGAAAACTTATGTTCCAAAGTTTCTGTTTTCAATGCTTTTAGATTTCAGCTGACAGTTTTTAGTAATTAGAATTTTTGTATTTGGTTCATGACAGTAGGGTATTAAGGCCAATGCTTGGCTTCTGGTGGGATTTTTGCATCGGGTTCATTCTCATTTGTTCATGATGGGGAGAACTGGAAACTAGAAATGGCATTCGTTATCTGTGGGAAAAGCTATCAAATCTCCATTGGACAGGTTAACAAAGGCTATAAACCAAATGAACAAAGAACACAGTTACCAAGAAGATGATGATGAAGAGGGCCGTCATGCACATCACAACCAGTTAAGAGAGGTGGGAGTACGTGCTTAGTTTGAGAATCCATAAATAGGAGAGAGGAACTGAATGGAACTACCCTCCTACAAGGGGAACAATAAGGGAATCATATTAGTCAGTAACGGAGAGGATGTCCATTCCCAAGTTCAATGGGTGAGATGATAGTATTAAGCTTGGGACTTGGATTGGAAAGTTGGACTGTTTCTTTAGGCTAAACTATTGGAATACACGTGCTACAATGGCAGTGACAATGTGAAGGCTGTAAGGCAGAGCAAATCCAGAATTGTTGTCTCAGTTTGGATTTTTCTCCGCAACTCAAGAATATGGAGTTGGAATCGTTACTAATCGCAGATCAGCACACTGTGGTGAATATGTACCCAGTCCTTGTACACACCACCCATCACACCCTGGGAATTGCTTTTGCCCGAAGCATTGGACCAAGAGTTTCCCATCGGTTCAATCCTAATCTCTCTCCCAACAGCCTACCCTTATCAGAAAATTTGGCTCACCACATTACAGCAAGAGGGACTAGCATTTGGTTGAATGTGAGATAGTGGAAGATGAGGACAATTGCCCCCAAGACATAACCACCCAGGAAGACTTTATAACTGCCTTCATTCATGATTATGATGAAGCCTACACACAAGAAGACCATTTCTAGGCCCATCAAAATTTGAAGCAATAAGGCATGGTTATTAATCCAAAGAATTTTGTCAAGCAAATTTTTTGGCAGAGGAAACCTCTCTCTGTCATGTAGTTACTAAATATATTGGCAGGCCAAAGGGATTCAATTCTAGGGTACATCAAGGCTTTGTTGATGAGACATAGCCACACGGTCTACTGTTCTATTAAATATAGTCACATGGACTAGTATATTTTATTAAATATAGTCACATGGACTAGTATATTTTATTAAATATAGTCAAGTGGGCTCTTTGTATACTTTTATCTATTGCACATGTTTAGTTCTTATGTGCCTTCCTACCCTTCTTATGGCATTTCCACCATTTTGGTAGCCATTTGTGAGAGATTTAGAAATACCGTCATTTAATGTGGATTTTAAACTAGTAAACAAGGTCAATTGCCTAAAGCTCAAAATTGCTTGAAATGCTAGAGAAGCCAGGGGATATGAGTACTCAAGACGAAGCTAACAACTATTTTGACACATTCTCAACTTTATATGGACCTCACACAGAAGCAAGACTGACTTTTAGATTGAAATACAGTTTTCAAGCTTGTTCAAGGCATACACACTTACTCAAATCACCACAAAACTTCATGAACTGAATTTCATCCTCTTACTATATGATTTTCCGGCCACAAACACTTCACAACGGCCTACAACATGCTCAACAACTCTTTTCTTCAAATACAAAATTCAAAATATGCTTTCTGGCATTTTGTCAAACATTTACCTAGATTTTGAGAGCTCAAAATCTCACTACTAAGGAGAAATTGTCCCTGGATGTTTTTACTGTTTCCATGTATGCAGAAAACCCACCTCAAATGTGGATTTAGACTCTGGAATGGTAACACCATTTGCTCCAACCCTCCTATGGCCAAAACGGCCTCTTTTTTTCCCCTTTTTGGAGTGTAACCTATTTTTTTGCTGCTTTTGTCAAACCATCCCTTTTCTGTCTTTGCACTGTTAAGATCATCCCATACACTTCCCCAATCACTGAATATGAACAACCCACTTCAAAAATGTTTTTGGCCCTCTCTTGAGCATTTTGGGCTGATTTTATCTTGCTTGACACTCTCTATCCGCTCCTCTTTTCCAAACAGCTCTTGCTACAACATGTCCATAAAAACCCTCAAGATCTATATGGTTGGTTTTTATTGAGGTGACTCAAGGACTTCCAACCATTGCCATGCGTCTGCTAAGTGTCTGATGAAATGCTTACACGAAAAAACAAAACATGATTAAATACATCCAAACATTTGACATTGAAATAATAACTATTTCTTTTCTTTGGTTATGCAAGATTCGCATGTGGCGTGGGATGCTCCTGCATCAGACACCTTGGGTAAAGAACTTGTCCATGAGCCCCTGCTCATGAACCTTCTGTGAGCTCTTCAATGGTTTTTCCATACTTGGCAAATTCGAATGCACTGTGCTAAGTTGCATCTTCTGTTGCATGATTCTTCCAATTGTTTAGATAGTTCTTGTATTAGTTGCCATTTGTCTTCTTGCTGATTAGAGTATACAACATTGCTTCAGCTTCTTCCCTTGCCTTATCAAGCAACTGCCGTCTCCAATTTGTTCTTGAAAAATATGGATTCAATCCTTTATTACTGCCTGATCTCTCATAGTAAGGGTAGAAATCTGCTACATTGAGGATAAATGATATGTCTACCCATCTGATATATGCATTTGCTGAAAGTCTTCTCAGAATTCTACAAGGTCCAATCTTCTTTCATTTGAGCTTGTCGTATGTTCCTTTGGGGAACCTTTTCTTACGCAAATGCACCAATGCCAAGTCCCTAACTTGGAATTCCCATTCTCTCCTTGTATGATCAGCATGCTTTTTATACTTCGTGCTACTTCTTTCCAATCTTTTCCTCACTTCGCTATGCACATCATGCATACATGCTGCAAAATCCTTTGCTTCAGCACTTCTCCTACTCATATCCGCAGGGCTTCTCAGCTCGCAAACACCTCTAGGATTACAACTACGCACAATTTGGAAAGGGCTCATAGCCGTACTGTTTACTGAAATGTTGCAAGCAAACTCAGCTTGTGCCCATGTCATGTCCCACTTTTTGGGTTTTATCACCAACTAAACATTTGAGTTGATTACCAAGACTTATGTTCTCCACTTTTGTTTTCCCATCTATTTGAGGATGATAGGCTGTACTGAAATCCAACCTCGTGCCCAAACTTCCTCCACACGGTTCTTCAAAAGTATCTCACAAATCTCGTGTCCTTGTCTGACTCAATGCTCCTTGACAAGCCATGCAATCTTAACACTTGTTTGAAAAACAAGTCGGCAATGTTTCTGGCATCACTTGTCTTCTTGCATGCTACAAAGTATGCCATCTTAGAAAATCTACCTACAATCTCAAAGACAAAGTCATTCTCTCTTTGTTTTCTTGGCAGCCCAAGAATAAATTCCATGCTGATGTCTTCCATGGCTTCTCTGGGATTGGTAATTGCTGATACAATCCTGCATTCTGACTTTTGCTTTTGGCATGCTGCCACTTGCAAGCTCTATACTCCAAGCTCTATACTCCTGCACAAACTGCATGACATCTTTGCTCATTCTTGGTCGATAGTACATTTCTTTCAACTGTATCAATGTCTTATCAACACCAAACTGAGCTGCTAGGCCTCCACTATGCTTCTCCCATATCAAGTTTTCCCTCATTGATCCTTTGGGGTATGCTCAATTTTTATCCCTTGAACAACAAATCATCTTGTGAAAAGTTGGATTCATGCATGCTGCCCATGCATCTCTAAAATCCAAATCTTTCTCATACAGTTCCTTTATTGAGTCAAACCCAGTAACATCTACCCTCAGTTAATTTATCACAAGTGCACTTCTACTCAAAGCATCAACAACTTTGTTTGACTAAGCACTCCTATGTTTCAAAACAAATGAATAACTTCAAAGGAATTCAACCCATTTTTCTTATGCCTTTGGTTTAACTTACCTTGGCCATTGATAAATTGTAGTGCTTGATGATCAGTGTACAACACAAACTCTTTTGGCAACAAGTAGTGCCTCCACATTTCGAGGGCTTACACCATAGAATAAAATTCTTGGTCATAAACAAAATTCTTCTTCTTTGCTTCTTTCAGCTTCTCACTAAAATAAGTAACGGGCTTACCTTCTTGACTCAAGACTGTTCCTATGGCTGTCCCACTTGCAACACAATTTACTTGAAACTCTTCGTTGAAATGTGGCAATGTCAACAATGGCTATTCCATCACCTTCTTCTTCAAGTTTTGAAAAGTCTTCTCGACAACAACAATGTATCAAACTTCTTAACATCTTTCATTGTTTTTGTGATGGTCGAGATATACTACTGAAGTTTCCAATGATTTTTTTATTGAAACTTACCAAATTCGAAAACTCCTTGCTTCAAACATGATCCTAGCCTTCTAGGCGACGACCATTCAATTATAGCTCTCACTTTTTCTAAGTCTATTTTTAACCCATTCCTTGATACTACAAAGCCTATTGAATATATATAGTTGTTCTGTTCGGTTATGCAGTTTTACCTGCCTCTAACCGCTAACTAAATGTAACCACCTTCTCCTGAATAAATATACTCTACCCGTGTCCAATACCAGCAAAGTGCAGTTGTGCCTTCATTTCTCTTTCTTAGTTTTTCTTCTACCAACATTGGTATCAGAGCCCGAGGAAAGCCTTAAAGGGTACGAGAGAGTGCAACAGTTTGAGGAAGCCCTAATAGGGCACAAATTGAAGTCATGGGAACAAATTGTAGTCGTTTTCAATTTCCTCGCTGAAGAAGACTTGGAGGAAAATAAAACTTTGCTTGGTCAAAGTTTGTATTCGCGTTTTACAATCGTGTAAGGAAGAATGACTATTACAAAGCTGTTTGGTGTAGATATGTTTGGTTTATTTGCATTTTCGAGGCAAATACTATGAATACTTGTCCGCAGAAGACAAATATATACACACAGAGAGAGTTCACAACAGCTTTTCAAAGCGAAGTCATTGAAATCAAATATATATCAAGTCGCAAGTAGAAATGACAAGGGTAGTCACAAGTAGATACGACGAGGTCGAGGAGTGAGAATCGCAGGAAAATACTTTCCTCAATTTTTCTTTTGCTAACATTCCAATCGTGAATCCACTCACCTAGGGCACACAATCGTGGGTTACTCCAAATCGTGCCTTGGTATTGTTTATTTTTCCGTTTTTCTATTTTTTGGAATAATAAATGGCAAATATTTCAAACTTGATTATATCGGATTCACAAAAGTTAATGGGCACAAATTTCAATGTATGGAGCCATAAAATTCTGACGCTTGCAAAATTTCGAGATTGTGATAAAATAATCATAGAAACGAAGGTAGACTGTTGCGAAATTTGCTGATTATGGCTAGACGCCATAAGGAGGCTCTATTACTTCTCAAGTTGGTTTCAGATGATATGATACCGAAGTGCGGAATGTCACTGTGGCAAGCATGTTGTGGACAAGTCTGAAAGAAAAATATCAGACATTAGAGAAAGGATGGGTTTTATACCTAAAGAATACATTGTTTTCTTTGAAGTTACAAGGTGGATCGTTGTTTGAGCACCTACTTCGGATGAAAGACCTCCGAGACTAGTTATCTTCCATCAACAAAAAGGTGGACGATGATGATATGGTGGCTTTGGTTCGAACAACTTACCTTCTTCATATGAGTCATTTGTGGAGGCACTCCATTTAATGGTTGAGAGTCAAACTCTTATGTTTGACAAGGTGAGTTCCTACCTGTTGCAAAAGGAACGAAGACAGAGACACAGGCCCAAGAGTCCAGTTTTGGACAATTTGAGAGCACTTTTGTTGCTCAATCCAAAGGAAAGTGGAAACGACAAGTTGAGACATCTACTTCCTCTCCTAAATTTCAAGTGAAGTGTTATTATTGTCACAAACTTGGTCATGTGAAGAAGGATTGTCAGAAATGACTCAATGCTTTGAAGAAGCATAAGGTGTGCACGTGTGGCAATTGTTGAACAAGAGTTAGAAGATGAATATGCCCTCATGGCATCTTGCATGGATGATGGCAGCTCTACTCGGTGCTGGTTTTTTGATTCCGGAGCATCACGACACTTCACATGTCAAAGAGATTGGTATGCCAGTTTTCATTTATGTTCTTATGATTTAGTTATTTTAGGGGATGGGAGGTCACATGCTATAAAAGGGATTGGGGATGTCTGTATTGTGTTAAATAATATCACCAAATTGCTTGTGAAAAATGTTAGATATGTGCCTAACATGAATAAAAATTTGTTATCTATTAGTCAACTAACTGATAATCCTTATATCTTTGTAAACTTTTCCGTAAAAACAATGTATTGTGTCTGACATCAAGCAAAATAAGGTTGTTGCCCTGTGAATTGGGCACGATGGTTTATATAGGCTTGTTAATCTTGCCACGGTCAACTTGCATGCCTTAGTTGTGGAAGGCAATACTAGTGTTTTGTGGCATGAAAGATATGGTCATCTCAACCTTCAATATCTAGCCCGCCTTCATAAAGCCAACATGGTTGTTGGTTTGCCTCCTATCCAAGAAAAACAAGATATGTGTGCTGATTGTTTTGCAGGAAAGTAGAAGTAGAAGCCTTTTCCCACTGAAGGTGCTTGGCGTGTAAAGGGCTCTTAAATCTTGTGCATGCAGATTTGTGTGAGCCATCGTGGAAGACTCCCACGGTCCTTGGTGCACGTTATTTTTCTCTTGCTGATGGATGATCATTCCCGAAAAATGTGGGTCTTTTTTTTGAAAAAGAAGTTTGGTTGTTTTACTTCCTTTGTCAAGTTCAAGGCCTTGGTGGAGAACCAAACCAGCCGGTGGATCAAGACTTTGAGATCCGATAATGAGGGTGAGTTCACCTCTAAACAGTTTGCAGATTTCTGTGGTAAAGAAGGGATTCAATGCCAGTTGACAACCCCTTATACCCCACAACAAAATGGGGTGGTAGAAAGGCGGAACAAAACCATCATGGAGATGGCAAGGTGCATGATGCATAGTTGAGGAGTGCCATATAAGTATTAGGAGAAGATGTTAACACAACAATATATATTCTCGATCGAGTTTTGGTTCGACAGCATATACTTTGGTTCCCGACGTAAGAGGAGTAAGTTAGATTCCAAATGTTCTAGATATTTCTTTTCCGGTTATAGTGACCATTTTAAAGCCTATAAATTGATACTTCCACTAATAAAATAATTGTTAGTCGGGATGTTGATGTAAAAGAAACAAAATCTTTGTTTGGTTGTAATCAAGAAGGGGACCAGCAAGGGGGCAACAATCAGCAAGGGGTAATAACGGAGATTGGTTCTCTTTCCTTGTCCAATGATGAGTCTGGTCATGCTCATACTCCTCCACAGACTCCAGATAGTTTACGCACTCTCCCACTGAGACTTTTGAGTCTCTAGACAATCTACTTGCGTTGGTTTTGCCTTCGGAAGCACCACAACATGATTCCACATCCTCAATTCAGAGGCAACCTAAGTGGTTCTATTCCACTATTCAAGATCTGAGGAAGGAAGAATTGTCTCCTCTCTTAGACGGCCGGTTTAGACGAACTGGTAAGCAAACTGGTTATTCCGAACAAGCTCAGTTTGCTCTTTCTTCTGATCTTCTTCAAATTCATGTGCCACAAAAATAGAGTATGATGCCTTGGTTAAAAATAATACTTGGCATTGGTACCGTTGCTCCGTGGTAACACCCCATTGGTTGTATAAAATTAAGTGTAAAGCAGATGGTACTTTGGATAAGTACAAGGCTCGGCTTGTTGCGAAAGGCTTCTCACAACAGGAGGGGATAAATTATGAGGAGACTTTTGCTCCTACTACAAAGATGGTCACTTTTGGTTACTTCTTTCCTTTGTAGCTCAATTTGGTTGGAAAGTATATCAGATGGATGTCAAAAGTGCTTTCCTGAATGGCGATTTGGAGGAAGAGGTGTATATGACATAGTACATCGAGGTTTTTGGGCATGTGATCGTGAGCATCCGGTATACAAAGTTGATTAAGTCCTTGTATGGACTTAAGCAGCTCCTTGAGCCTCGGTATATTAAAATAGATAAACATCTCGGAGATTTGGGCTTTAAATGGAGTCATTCGAACCGAGTCTCTATGTCAAAAGTGATGGTGATGACATTGTGAATTTTATTGTTTATGTTGATGACCTTGCCATCACAAGCAGTGGAGATGCTGCGATTCATAAGGTAACATTAGATTTATGTGCTACTTTTGACATGACTGATTTAGGCCTCCTTCACTATTGTCTTGGTGTAGAATTTTGGCAATGTACTCACTTGATTTTCATTTCTCAAGTTAAGTATGCCACAAACCTCTTACAGAGATTTCAGATGAATGATTGTAACTCTACTTCTACACCTATGGAGGTCGGGTTGAAACTCTTAGCTCGTGGATGATGATGCACCGGTCGATGAATCATGATGAGACAATTGTTTGCTTCGATCTATTTCACAACTACACAATCGGATCTATGTTTTGATGTTAGCTATCTTTCTCGGTTCTTGTCTAAACCAAAACTCTTTCATTGGGAACAACAAACAAAAACTCTTGACTTCGGCATTTTGTATCATAGAGTTGCAGATTTCGAGATTGATTGGCTATACCGACTCGATTGGGTAGGATCGGTGGATACTTGGCTATCCACCACCTGGATATATCTTCTTTTTTGGTTCAGTAGTTGTTTCTTGGCAGAGTAAGCTTGAGCCCACTGTAGCCATCTCTTCCACTGAAGTAGAATACAAGGCTGTTATTAGTGCCAGTTGCGAAGCAGTATGGCTTTGTCGGATTCTGATTGATTTTCAGTTTCTCCAAGCTACTGCTACACCTCTTTCACTCTTATGTGATAATCAAGGTGTTCTAAAGATGGTGAAGAATCTCATCTATCATGCCCGCACTAAACATATTGAGATTCATCATCACTATATTCGACAGTTGGTTGACTCGGGTGATATCTCTCATCATTTCTGTCCTTCGGAGCAGCCTGTTGATGTAATGACTAAACCTCTTGGTCCTTTGTTGTTTGTCAAGTTTAGAGATAAACTTGGTGTTATTTTCGGGTTAGTCATTAAGAGGGGGTGTTGAATAAATATGGTATGCGTTTTACCTACCTCTAACTACTAATTGATTTAATTTAATTTGAATTAATTAAATCTAATATTGTAGAGTCACATATGATAATAAATGCTAAAATACAAATTTGACACAAGCAATCTAAGATGCAATATTTGAAACCCTAAGCAAAGAGGAAGGAGAGAGGACTTAGCTGATTTGCGTTTGATCATGAAGTGTTATGAACTGGGAAAATTGTTGAACAGAGGTGAATTGTGTCGTCAATGCTCAGGATAAATTCTGGAGCTCACAGATGATGTCGGACATGGGCACCACACCGGTTGATTTGGATCAAGGCGTCGGAGATTGCTAGTGGGTGCTCGTGGATCTGCAAATGGTCAGAATCTGATTTTTGTTGTGTCGCACAAGTGTCATAAATATTCTCTATTGATCGCTTGTATGTCGCTCCTTGTTCGCCGATGGTACCTATAACCTGCAAAATAGATATCGCTGTGAAACCCACAATACCACATCAAATCCAAAAAGAAAGATGCAATATGGGGAGTCGGATTGACCTTGGCGGTCACCCGACAAAGTGAACTTACGAGCGAGCGTTGCACTACATCTCAGACTCCATGTAGTTCTAGTGAGTGTGTGTAAGAATCGTGCCCTAAGATGCCCTTGTGCAAGTGCACTTGATAGCGGGTTAGATCTAGAATGTAACAATGTATAGCATGTGTGGATGGAATAAAAACTTCCCCTTCCTATGCAGTGTATGCAGAAAATGTAGTCCTTTGTCCCTTGATTGAATGCCAAATGGATGCTTTGAAGTGCTTTAGGTGCCTTTTGAGTGTAAGACTTAGGTGATATTAATAATGCTTAGAGCTTGGTCCTCGTTTTGAACCCATAACTATGTATTTATATGATTCCTTTGTTTGAATTTTGTAATTGACAATTGGAAGGCCGACCCATAAGTGGAAAAGATGCCCAAAAGATAAAAGAGACCCAAAAGAAGCGAGTAAGATAAGAAAGGGTTAGGGGCGCCTAAGCGCTTTTGTCTGTCTGGTTGGGCACCGTGTATGAAGCCATAAAAGATAAACAAGTAAAATACCGACTGGGCTGCGTAAGGTGTGTAAGACCAAAATAAACCCAAAAACATTAAAAGAGGCCAAAGACAGTTGTCAATTACTAGTTTTCTTGCTTAGGAATCATATGAATGCTAATATGTGTTTAAGACCTAGAAATGTACCTAAGTGCGTGATTTTGTGTCTACACTAACTAAATGTAACCACCTTCTCTTGAATAATACTCTGCATGCGTCCATTCCAGCAGTGCAGTTGTGCCTTCATTTCTCTTTCTTAGTTTTTTGTTCTACCAACAAAGCCCCAATATACTAGCTCTTCCTTCATGAAAGTGGTAGTTCTTCAAATTGACCAACAACTTCTCTTGCTTCAACCTTTGCAATACTAATCACGGATGCAACAAATGATCTTTTTTTGCTCTACCAAAAGTCACAATGTCATCAAGATATACAATGAAAACTTACCTAAGTAAGGTTCCAACACTTCACGAGTCTCATGAATGTGCTTGGAGCATTTAACAACCCATTCATAGAATCCATCCTTGGTCTTGAATGCAACATTCCATTCATCTCCCTCTAATCCTTATATGATGGTACCCACTCTTCAAATCTAGTTTAGTGAAGTACCTTGCTCTACCCAATAAATCCATCAAATTAACCATTTTTGGCAATCAAAATATGTACTTGAAGGTGATCTTATTTATTGCTTTGGAATTAGTTACAATCTCCTTTCTCCACCCTTCAATGGAGCCAATACGGCTGGAATTGCACATGGATGCAAAATCACTCTTATTAGACCCTTTTCAATCCAATTGTCCTTTGGCTTCTTCATTCTCAATAGGTGTTAACCGATATGCTACCTTATTTGGTTAGCTCGAACCGGGCACTAGATGTATATGATGGCTAATGCTTCTTATTGGTGAAAATTCATTTGGTAAATCATCAAAGATAATTTTAGCATATTCCTTGAGTAAACTATTCACCTCATGTGGAACTTCTTCCACTTTCTTTGCTGTCCCAACCTCCATGGGTGGGTTTGGGAATAAAAGCCAACTAGACTTCCCTCTTCTTCATTTTCTTCAAGAATTGTTTTCCGAAACAAAACAAACCTTTAGACTGCTTTCCACCTTTCCCCTTGTATCCTTTGGACTCAATGCAAATCTCTTGCCATCCTTCTCTAGTGTGTAAGTGTTTGCTCTTCCATCATGCACAACCTTTTTGTCAAACTGCCATGGTCTCCCCAACAAAACATGACATACATCCATAGGCATTATTTCACACAAGTACTTCATCCATATAAAATCGAATCTGAAAACTAACCGTACATTGTTCATTTACTATTACTTGGTGACTCTTAAGCAACAAAGCAACTTTGTGTGGAGTAGGATGCACTCTCCTTTTCAGCCCAAGCTTTTCTACCATTTTTATTGAGAGCAAATTGTCTCGCACTACCACTACCAACAAGAACTTTGTGACTCTTAAGCAACAAAGCAACTTTGTGTGGAGTACGATGCACTCTCCTTTTCAGCCCAAGCTTTTCTACCATTTCTATTGAGACCAAATTATTCGCACTACCGCTACAAACAAGAACTTTACAATGCTTACCTCCTACCTTGTAAATGTAACACCCACATTTTACACACACAAATACAACACACATAATAACAGGATAATTTTTTTTTTTGGCTTACATTGTTTGATACATAACATCACATAGGATCACTTAGGATAATGTATAACACATGAGACGTTGCGTAACCATGGACCCACATATATAACATGAAACACATGATGCACATCAAAGCCACATTTCAAAAATGACAAAGTACAACAATGACCCACTACAATATACACTTACTCACATGCACTTCCCACAACACATCATTGTTCATGGTGAAATATTTATTACAATCTTATTTTTATTAGTTGACTATAATTGTCTGAAGAACACATAACATGGGACCCTTCGCAAGCTGACAACTAGGTTGCATGTTTTTGGTTTAACATTTCACCTATAGCGGTTCCTTTAGAATTTGCTCGCTTTTTCTTGTGGAAATAACTTTATTTAGCATAATTGTGATTAAAAATGTATATACACACATGCATCTTCTAATATTTGACTTAAGGATTTGTTTGGGAGAGTCGTGTTTAGTTGGTTTGAAAAAAATACTCTCGTTACAAGGAGGAAAATTCACAGAAGAAGAAAAAAAGAAGGTTACTAGATCAATAGAAAACCTATCCCGAGTTCATTTCATAACATTGTTTAATATTAACAATACACTCTTTTAATCTTCAAGTTATTACAACCATGTAGGTTAACTAATTAAGTTGTATCATTCTTGATTCACAATCCGTTGCTCAATTAGGAATTCATATTTTCACAATCATATTGCGCATGGAAGGTACATTACACCCGTGTTCCCGTTATAGAGATTTTTCTTTGAATTTAAGTAACAAATTTCACATTTCAAACTACTTATGTTTCATCATCTTAAGGATTTACTCTCAAAAGCAACGGGTTAATTACATGTTTCGACCATAAATTCTACTTCCTGGGTAATACTAGGTTTAGTATATTCCTATCTATGTCAAGGGTTCTACTAACTTTTACAAGTCCAACTAGAGTGAAATTTCTTTAACTTACAAGACCTTGGTTTTTCGATTTGTTAGGTTGTTGTATTATTCGTGGAGCTCTACTCTATTACATTTATTTTATGATCACATTTGACATTTTAGTTGGTTTTGACATCATTCAATGGCATACCATTTTTGTAGCGGTCATTACTTAGTTTAATCTTATTTACCCTTTCACTAACTATATTTACGCAGTTACTTCAGCTTGTATTAACATCATTTTGGAACAAATGTAATTCCTATAACACTTACGTTTATTTGATGTTTAAATTTTACCTTTGCTAGACAAGGGAAACTATCACGAGATCAAAGAAGGAATTATTAGGATTTAAGGGTGATTTAGATTCAAGATATCTCTTCCCATAAAAATCCTTCCATCATAGTACCCTATTTTTCTGTTACACTTTGTTATAATTCAACAATTAGTTTAAGTAGATTTAACCTTTACATGTCATAAATTTATTTTTTTGTTATGTAAGAGTTTGTGTTGGCTCAAATGCTTGATTTCTCCAAGAACAATTCGTATTTATTATTAACATTTGTTTTTAAAAAAAACAAGAGAATGCCTAAATCAATTATGAAGACTTCAAGCATAACTTTATTCCTAAACAATATCTTATATTACTCTTGTTTCCCATTACTCTTACATGGTTAATTTGGACTCTTATGGGCGTTGTTTTAGAACAATTGTAAATCAAATAACACATAATTTACACTTAGGGATTTAAGACTACAAGGAGTATGACCTCGCACAAGACAACTCATTTCATTTCTCTTAGACACGCTAGTATTTAGTGTATATTGCAAGAGAGATATCCCAAATAATCTTATGCATTACAAAAGCCTCCTAAGGATCTATTTCAATTGTTGGGTAAATACGCAAGTAATTCGACACGTAGTCACCACTCACATAATTTAGATCTCACAAGAGATCAATCGTAGGTACAACCACCAACTATCTTGCAAGGCTTTGGCCACCCACTAGGGTATGAAGGGAAAATTACGCAGTAGGGGGTTAAACTTATTCATGATATGGTCATACCTACAACAAGACATGATCACCTCACTCATCCTAAAATGATAGGTTTCACAACGTAAAATCACCACCTCATTAAATATTCAGGTAAAAAGGTCCTTAATAAGACATCTTAGGTGCTAAACATGAAGAGGATTAATGAGATCAGAGTATTTTATTAACACAATCAATGTTTGATACCCTGGAAAAGACTCAAATGGGAGGAGGAAGTACAATAGGCATTATAACTCATTCTTTTATTTTCGTTAGTTTTGATGAGAGGAGATTCTACCTAGCATTGTGGGTGTTAAGGAAATAATCCAATAATTAAAATTGCAAAAGATTAGTTTAACATCTTTATAACATAGGTACAACATTTAGAACAAGCTTCACATCCATTTGACACTATAAAATATAGTCACATTGGTATTCCCTTTTCAAAATATACCAAGAACAATTCTTCGAACAACAATACATATCATTATTCTATGGTAATACATGTATTGCAAGATGAATACAACTTTACAATGACAACTCATTAATTACAACATATCACATCCAGAAAATTCCTCTTGTTTGGAGTACGTTGTGTCAGTCCTAGGACTGAGTATGGAAATCCCCTACACTCAAGCATAAATTCTACGCATCCATCATTTCAAACACTGAACAGACTCAAGAGAGAGATAGAGATAGGGAGAGAGAGACAGAGAGTAAGGGAAGGAGGAAGAAAATCTAGGATTCATTTTCTTTTCAAATCACCATAACATCCCATATCCACTTTTCATTTCATTTCAACTCATATACATTTTGACCCATTTGTATTTTCAAAACCCAATCAATATTTCCATAATTATCTCTAGAGAGAGAAAAGGGGAAAAGAGAGAGTATGGATTTCATTTTCTTTTCTATTCATCATATCATATTCACATACATTATCAAATTTTCATTTCATTTCCAATCCATGAACATTTATAACTCATTTACATTTCTAGAACCAGTCAAAATATCAAAGTTACTTCTAGAAAGAAAGAAAAAGAAAGAGAGAGAAACATCATAATTTCCCAAAAAGCATTCATATAATAATTTGATCAATTCATACTCTATAAAGTGTGGAAACGATATGTACAAGGTTCTATGGTTAGTTAGGAGTCAACAAAACCCTTAGAAGATGTGCTCAGCTAAGGTTGCAATTTTGGTGCAAGTTGGCCGAAACATCTAAAGTGCTCACAATTTGGGCCTTGAAAACACTTGGTTTTAAGGTTGAACACAAAATTTGATGATTCCTACGTCCTCTCCCATATACATAAAATTCATCGTTTCTAACGGAAGTTTATTACGAAGAGCGGAGCTCAAGTTACAAGAGCAATCGTGGGGCCATCGTAATTATGACAACTCTTGTCATGCAAAGTGATCGATGGGCACCATAACCCACTTGCAAAACTAGTCTCCGAAGGCGTTTTCATTAAAATGCATATGGGTTATGATTATCTTGTTGGCGGTCTAGGGATAGGTGGAAGTGGTTTTCATTTTCGCTCAAACTAAGTGGTAACCGAGAGGCCGAAACCGATTGCGTTTTACTAAAAAGAGCATGTCACTACAAGTGACTGGTAACCTAAGTGGGCTTAGAAATTCGACATGCAAGGGCGTTAATTAAGTTCAAACTACTTAGTTAAGTTTCCCCATAGTGTCCCACGTTACCAGGGGTCATGTAAGGAGTTTCAGGTTTGCGGTATATTTGGGTGTGGTGCTCCATGCGCATAACTTTTGGGGTCATAATTTTTTGATGTTTGATAGTTCCAAATGAAGTAATGTTTTATCATTGGTTGGAGTTACATTTCCTAATAATTAACATTTAATTTCCAAATGCAAGAAATGATGAAAGTGGAATTTAGTACAAGAGAAAAAAGGGAAAGTCCATACCGTTTATGCTAGACTCGCGATCACCGCATTTGACGAGACTGCATCAGCTTTAGGCATTCAGGAAATAATATGCGGGATTGTTCATACTTCCTCGCTTTAAATACAGAAAAACAACACATTTACAACTACAACATCTTGCAGATCACTCATTTTCTTTGTGCTATGCGGACTCCCATAATCTGTTCTATGGTGGCCATGTTTCATGAGGGTGCCCATGTCTTGCAAACTCCTCCCCATCTAACACAGGAAGGGAGGGTGTCAGTAATGCGTTGAAATATTTGGCTTTACATCTGCCAAAATCCTTGCATTAAAATTTCTATGGCTTTTCCAACAAACCCATTTTGTGTATATCCTGCAAACCTGGCATTCCATGACCCGTATTTCTTTGAGGCATTTTGTCAAACAGTTCATGTGCCATGTGTATGCTCCTACATTTGCATACATGTCAACCAGGTCACTTGCAATTGCAACGTCTGACAAAAAAACCCTTTCCATTATGTTGTAAGATTATCCACACCCTGTTCCAAAGCTATTGTTTATAAAACCCATTTTGTATAAAGTGAAAATCATGGCAGTCCATAAGAGGACGTCTGGCTGAGAGTGGTTGGGACCGAGAAAACAGAGGGCTTCACGAAGAGGAGAGGAAGAGACAGATCTCGCAGAGACATAAGTGGGATAGCAGGAAAGGAATGTTCAATGTCTTAGACAATACAACTAATACATGAAATAAAAGATACAGAGCAGGAGATATAAAACTGTAGCTGCAAAGGTCACGATGCACGTAGCACATGTTTCTAGAAGCAGAAGAATCCAAAACAGAATAGCTAGACGTTACGCCAAAATGAAGTGCCTCCTAGTCCTCAATCTTTTCCTTATTCTTCTGCATAAACCAAGCAAAACCAGCGGCCAGTAGTATTTCCCCTCTGTGAGACGTTTGAACCTGCTTCAGATACAGAGATCGATCCATATCAATCACTTGTACATAGTAACATGAGGAGATAATAGAGATAGATTTATCTCCATGCGCAGGCTATTTTTAACCCAAACTGAGACTGCTTGTTTTTTTTGGACGGCTAGAGCTTTGTTTTGCACGGTTCCCGTAATGTTCTATTTATTTAATTGTGAGAGTGCAGATATCTGAATTTTTACTAGCTGCAACCATCCAATATTGGCTAAACTCCCAATGTTAACTTGGGCTTCACGTGATTACGCCTCTGGATTCAAAATAAAGTGCTTGGATTATGCTGCAAGGAAAATGACAGGTCTGAAAAGGTGCTTAGGAGGTGTCGCTTCCATTCTCTGTCAACTGACAGGCATGCGGCTCAAGAATTGGACTGGAGGGGCACTACAGCAAACAATCCTGAAAGATTCCTTCTGTATGCCGGTTCCTTTTCCTGTTTGGCTGGCTTCAGCACCACTTCTTTCATCATATGAGTTTCTTCTCTCTGGTTCTTTTGTATGTGTTGGGGATGCGACACTTTGTTCATTTGCACGAGAAATATGGTCGCTCTCTTCATTTCTCCTACTGTGTAATGGATTTCCTTGGGGTATTTGTAATCTTTATGTGCAACATAATCTCCACATTCAAAACACTTTCCCATGATTCTGCTGCCTCTGTCTGTTACAAAATATCCTCTTCCTCTAGAAGAATATCCTCTCCCTCTTGGTGTCTGATTCTGATTTTGTAAAGTACTTGCTGCACCTTTATGAGTAGACTCTCCTCTACCACTGCTGGCTTGTCCTCTTCCTCTTGAGAACCTTCATTTACCTCTAGAGGTATTCCGCTGTCTACTTGACATCTTTTCTTTTAGTTTCAACAAATATTGATAGGCCTCTTCCACAAGATTCAACATAATCATGCTCAACTGTCTTGAATGGAGATACACAGTCCATTCACATACCTTGCTACATTTTCTAATCCCGAGCCCCTGCCCCCGATTCTAATCACCCACTTCTCTTGCAATGCCTTCTTGGGTACCCACCTCATTACAACTACCTTCATGTACATTTATTCCAGAAACTGACTGCCCACTCTGCTAGTCAAGCTGCCGTCTTCTTGCAGGTTTAAATACTCATGATCTTGTGCCGTCACCTTGTAGATGTTACTATTTCTTCTTCCACATCGATGCTTTCTACATAAAGGGGGTCCCATCAAATCATCCAAAGGGATTACTACCCTCTAACCATCATTCTCAAAACTCATCACTCTCTTCTTGAATTGCATATTAGCGTGGTTGTCATAGCACCGCAGGTGTCCAAGCAAGGCAGGCTAAGTAGTTATCGTTCTCTGCAATTTCAATGTCTCAAAATCTGCGATGAACTTTATTCCCATGATGTCCACCCTCACAAAAGTCCAATAGGCCTTGCTTTTGTCTTGTTGGCCATAATGAGCAAACTTGAAGTTGGTCCTAGCTTAGGACTCCCTAACTGTCTCCACGCATTTTTTGTCAAAATATTAACTGCTGTGCCTGTCTCTATCAGAATGTTCCGCATTTCCCAACCATTTATCTATGCCCCAATCAACAACTTTGTCGTATCCTATTTGATTGGCAATGCATAAGTCCTTCGAACTCCCAATCTCATCGTCTTGGCCAGCCTCCAAAGTCTGCTAGAGCCAGGTCTTCAACAAGAACAATACCCCATCTTGCTTCATCATTGCAAAATTTTCCTTAAACTCTGTGATTTCTCTAGATGTGGGAGTCTTTTGCTGCTGTTCTCTCATTTTTGCCTCCATTTCTTGTGCAACTTAAACCTCCCCTTGTATGTTTCGTATGATATCCTGAACTTTAGTCAACATAAACTTTTAGATAGATCTCACATCTACCTATGGTGTTCAAGCTGTTCCGTTTTGTGTGTTTACACCACTTTGTGTGGTGATCTGTATGTTAGCCTCTTCTCTAACATCTTATGGAGCGAACAACTTCTGACTCCAGCTCTTTTCTTGTACTAGTTTTGCGCTCCCGCAGCCCTAACACTTTCACTTTCCCGTATCTTCTCTACAAGGTCCGGACATTCCTCTTATCTTGTGCCCCCTCCACAATGTGCACAAGTAGGGAATTTGGGGCAATCTCATTGGTAGTGGTCAAGGTCTTTGCATTTAAAACATGAACCTTGATTCTGTCCACCTTGTTGTCCTCCGAATCGTCCCCCATATCCTTGGTTTTGTAGGGAATATGATGGAGAGCCCCCTTGTCATGACTCGGTTTTGAGCTTGGTGCATTTCTTCAATGAGCTTGCAATTAGCGAGTGTCATGCATCTCGTCCGCGAATCTTGCACCACATTATTCTATACTCATTTGCCATCCGAACCATTGGACAATCTTGAGTTTCGTGCTCTACTTTGCACACCTCATACACAAGTTTTGCGATGTGTATCCTCCTTCGTATACACCCGCCTCGAGTATGCCTTGACACATTGCAATCTATATAGTACATCTCCTATTTCTCTATTGCTTTACTTTTGGATGCCACGAGTTTCTTGGTGCAAGCTAGCCATTGTGGATTCGCATCTCCAAAATGGGCTTACACCGGTGTTGAAACCTCTCGCAACTTCCATCTTCAAAGCCGCGCCCAAGGCTTCATGAGGGTCCTTGAAGCTTATTACAGCCAACTATTTGTAGGAGGGTGCCAATAACCTACCCACAAACCACCGAGCATGTTGGAGTGGATGAATATCATAGGAAAATTTGGACAAGAAATTTTTGAACCGTGCGTCATAAGCCCACACAATCTTAGTTGGCTCTTGGCGAATTTCCTTGATGTATAAACGCTCTCTTGTTCAACCTCCGAATGTAAAACTCCTCAGAACGTAGTTTTCAGCTTGTCAAAGTCATCCTCAACTTGATTCGGATTATATTTCCTATACCAATTGTGAACCCTGTAATGGGACTTTTCCCGATTAAAAATCCTAATGTTTTACCATATAAAACCCTCCTATTGTATATTAAACAAAAGCAATAGTTAAAGGATTAAATACATATCTCTAGAGGGGTGGTGAGGACTATGTGTTGCTCAAGTAACTCCTAGGTGATACCCGAGATTCAACACCTCAAGCTATGGCCACATTATCAGGAGGAAATATTTAATAAATAATCTTCTTGCCCTGGCCAGAACCATCTTGGGTTATACTTCACGTACCCCAGTTAGGACACCCTCTAGAGTGCCCCTCTCCAATGCCCACCACTTGCCTTCACTCGGTATCAAATAAAAATTTACTTGAGCACACATTTTCCTATGGATATATTAAATCCCCACACCACAAAGTTTAAATAATTTTCACTGGGTAGGTTTTTCAACCAACCCACCGGTTCATAACAATACCTTATAAATTAATTACATCCACCCATAATGGGTCCATAATATTATTTTAATCCCTCCTTTTAAAAGGAGTTTGAGAAACCTTTCTTTTATTCCTCCCTATTTTAAAGGGATCTCTAAGTACATATCCCCCCACCCTATTTTAAAGGGGGTATTCAAATATATATTTCTTTCACTATTCAATCCTTTAATTATTTTCTTTCCAAATTAAATAACATTCAATCTTTGTAAAATAACTTTAGAATACATAATAATTACTTTATTTCATTTTGATTAATCACTAACTTTTAGAACTTCAATATTTTCTTAATGTGGGGAAATTTTCACATAACACACCCTTCCAAACAAGGTTGTCGCAAATTGACTTGCTTTTGCCTTAGAAGAGGTGACTCCTTTTGCATGCCATGTAATCTCACATCGATACATGGTTGGCCGCATCTTCCATACCATGGTATTTCGGTAACTTCCATAGTCGAGTCTAAATAAACCAGGAAAGCGCCGGTGATTGGGCTGTCACCCCTCTTGAATCCATTCCGTAGAAACAACTAGTGTCACGATTCCAAGTACTCATCCCACTAGAATTCATCGTCCTTTCCATGATTCCTCCAATTTGCGCTCAACTTCACACAACTATTCACTTCTTTCTTTGCAAATACACCCTTTCCAACGAAACTTTCACTTCACAAAAGTAACACACAAAGGCTTCAACATCCAGTTAGGTTGAGGTATGTTCTCATTTGGTCTTGCAGTCTTCCCCACGACAATCCCTTCACTTGCCTTTTCTCTTTAGTGTCTTAAAGAGTCCACTCAAATCAATCCACAGGAGCATTTTCCACCACAATGTGAGTCGGTCTTGCACCGCCCCTTCTCTCCTAGGGTTTCAACAACTTCCACAAGATTAGTCCCCTCTACTTTTTAGGAGTCTTGAACGACAACCCTCACAGCCCATTTTTCACAACTACGTGCAAAATCTCTCCACGACATAAGGCTCCATCGTCTCTAGCTATAAGAATCCTACACTACCCTCAACCCTTTCTTTGCCTCGGCCTTTGTGCGCTACAAATTTAGCTTGCCATTACATAGGTTTCTACACCATATTCTTGTCGCAAATTCACAATCACATCCGATCCTTCCGGCCACACTACGGCTAACATCCGCAACACCCCCCAACCAATACAATGAGGTCTCGCCAACGGAACCAAATGTTGGTGTCACCTAGCTCAGCGGGGTTTTGTGTTAGCAAGAATGGATTGATGATCTTCTTCATTGACATATTCATTAGGTTTGCACTTGAAAGTCTCCTCAAGCACAATCGGACTTGTCACAAGGACCTCATATAGGAGAGAATTGTGAAGTTAAGATGCTAGTTATGGATTTAGATTCACAAACATTTTCTTTTTTAATAGTAAAGAGGGGAACCTATAGGGGCCTCGACCCATGGAAGTGCATACAAAATACACACATATATATATATTTAAGCATATAAAATAGTAATCATATTGCATTACATTTTTGTTTTGATAAACTCTTCCGTGAAGATTAGAAGAGGGTGCAAAATTTTTTCTTTACAGCAACAAACTCCCTCCCGTCAGCTACATTGAAAACAAATTGGATATCTCCCACCATTTTGCGGGACATACCCAAAGCCATGAGGTCTTGAATACTAATCAAGGAACTGTTGAGGATTTTTACCGCTTTTGACTTCTCGGGAGTGACATAACCCAATCTAAAAGATCAACGCCCCCCTTGAGGAACGACTTCTTCCCAAGAGTGGCCTTGTGTTTTGGCATTGACATTGACCTTGAGCTGCTTGTTGCCATGCTCGTATGATACAACCTAAGTCACCAAGTTCGAGTTCGAGTTTAAGTTTAAGTTCGAGTTCGAGTTTAAGTTCGAGTTTGAGTTTAAGTTCGACAAGGATAAAATTCGGTTCAAGTTCGCCCAATGGATAAAGTTCGAAAAAAAATCGCCATTAAGTTCGATTCATAGAAAAACATAAAAACATTAAAATTAAATAACGAATAAAAATAAAAAATAAAAAATATTATAAAAACATTTAAAACATCATTGAATATATATATAAACTACTTCATATTAGATTTTAAAAATAAATATAATAAACAAATTAAATTATAAAAATTTAAAACCAATTTAAATATATGTATATATAACAAATTTTAAAAGGATTAAAACATTTGAAAGAAAATAAAGAAAAGTAATTATATGCAATAACTAAATATTAATGTTTAGTTATTACTTATTAACATTATATTAATAATATATTATTAACATTATTAACAATATATTATAATACATTATACATTAACGTATTATATGTATTATTCATATAGCATATTATTAACATTATACATATTATTAATACGTTATATATAATATATTATTAATACATTATTAACATAATATATTATGAATCATATTTTATGTGAATAAACCTAATATAATATGTTAATAACATATTATTAATTTATTAGTAGCATTATACATTATTAACATAATATATCATGTTAATAACATTATTAATATATTAAGTTAACAATATATTATGTTAACTAACACCTTATTAACATATAAACATTTAAATTAAAAAAACAATTAAAAAAATAAAGACTAGTTAATATTTCATACACCTAAAAACAAAACCTAAGTTACCTTTCACGACTATTCTCCCGTCCACTGTAGCGCGAACACTGTAGCGCAAATACTGTAGCAGCGAACACACTTGTTTTTCTGTATTTCCTTCTTTGCTATTGCATTTATGGCACGAACTCCACGAAATAAAATCACTCAAAATATGATGTATTTCACCCAGCAAAAGCAAAAATATTTTGTGTTTAACAGAGTACGAACTCCACGAATTTCCACGAACTTTTTAGGGCATCTTACAAGTTCGACGAATTTCAAATTTTTGGTTAAAAATTCGGCAAACCTGGTGACTTAGGATACAACGCGTTGTCTTTCGTAGGCAAGGCGAAGGCCTTTGCAACCGATTTCTCTAGGGCCATAACCCTCTGCTCCAACTTCTCCAATCGTTGTTTGGACCAGCTCCTTCATGCCACATTGCCGCCCACGAGCACAAACTCCGGAAGGTCGCTTAAAACACCTTTGAAGCGATGTAGGGCTCCAAAGTGGCCGGTGGTTCAACCTTGATAACAGGTTGGCAAGCCAACCAAAATTTCTTCAGGACATTAGGCTTAATATGGTCTTGCGGATAGAGAAGTCGATGAAGAATGACTTGGAAAATGACAAAAGAGGGCATCATCACGGCCAACTTGCGATGAATACCGACTTCATCACGTTATAAGTCAAATTCTCGATATGAAGCCCCCTGCCTATCCTAGATATCAAGCACCATTTTGACAAAATCCTCTTCAGGTCTAGAGAGATTGAAAATGGACTGTAATTCCTTAGAAGACAGCTCAACCAGATTTATTTTCACCTCTGCGGACGCCATTATTGTGCTCTATACTGCTCTGGAATACCTTATCGAGGCTCTGTTTTTGGCAAAAACATGTAACTCACGACATTGGGTCGGTGTTTATTTAAAACTCGTCACCAAAGTTAGCATGTGTGAGTTGTTTCATAAACTTATACCTGACACGCTTCACACCTCCCTTCAAATGCTTGGCAAGGGTGATGGAAAGGGCCAATAAGCTACATGTGTGCGACGTACTCCCAAGCCCGCCTTTCATTATAATTGATAGTCTTGAGGGTCACTTAAATTACCATAGGGACATGTAAACAAAGCCTTTTGCACTGGCGTAATTATCCTCGCATAATCAAAGAATTATGAAACATTTAAGAATTTTCCTATCCTATGGTTTTCGATCATCCTCTTATGTTCATTCATTTTGAATGATTTCATTCAAGCTAGGCCAATTATTAATGTGCTTACTCTCAATTTTAGAGAATATGGTAAGGTTAGTACTTGCATTAGCTAGAAAGTCCATTGCTTTGTTACCATCTCTTAGACAATGCTACATAAATAAATAAATAATCAACGGTGTGGAAGATTGGTGCTAATAAATAATTAGTCGCTAATTGCTTGTCCTGCCCTTCTTAACTACATTGATTACAAGGAGAGAGTCTCCTTCAATGATCAACGGTGGTAAATGTTCCAAAAGAAACATTCTTAGCCCTTCTCCCAATGCAATAATTTCAGCTTCGTTATTGGTTTCCTGGTTGATAATACCTGGAGTTGCCAAGATGAATTTACCATTTGAATCTCAGAGGATTGCTCCAAATCCCCCACCTCGGGGTTGCCTTTACAAGCCCCATCAAAGTTCAGTTTCAGCTTTCAGGTGGGGGTGGAAGCCAACAAATTGGGACTCTGTTTTTGGAGGATTGTTACCAATCCCCTTCTCACCCCAATTGATGCTTGGCCATTTCTTTTGAATTGGTTTATCTTCTCTTTCCTTTTGGATTTTCCCCTTTTTCAACAAATTATTCACCCATTCAGAGATTGCACCTTCAATTCTTATCATCAATCTCTGTAGTGGGAGTGAAGTATCCCTAAAAATTCTTCTGTTTCTTTCAAGCCATAGATGCCAGATAATGAAGGATGGAATGGTCTACCAGAGGGGGCTCATGATCGAATTTTGTGGGTATTGCCACTGCATAGTGGAACCCAGGCTAGATTCATTTTGTCAATGATACCATTCTAAATCTTCCAAGAGAAATCACAATGTAGAAGGTGATCAACTATTTCATCATGGTTTTTACAAAAAGGGCATCTTGCCCGACCATACCATCCACGATCCATGAAAATGCCGCTGCCTTGGGAGGTTCCAGGTGTGCCATATTCTTTTGTTTGGCCATTCTTTGTACTCAACCCTGTTTTCCTAAGAGACAAACAAATTATAACCCAACTTTACTTCATAGGTGTCGAAGGGTGACCCTGCCCAAATAAGTGTATCCTCATTGGTTGATAGATGAATCCTTTTGATCACCAATATTGTAGTGAGAAGGTCACTTTGGTGAGGGGGACCTTGTAGTTGATGGAAGTCTTTCCAATGGTAGCACTGGATTCCATCAATGATGCTCAGAGTGATATAATTTACAAGTTTGCAGCCCCACTACCCCTTTGCTATGTGTGCCAGATCTTGAACATTCAATTCTGCCATTAGAGGAGGAAATCCCAACCAAGAGTCTTCCCAGAAATTGATTTTCAGTCCATTGCCAGGGATCCAGGTTAACTTTTGTGTAATGATTTCTCTACAAGACACAATAAAATTCCATATTGGCGACCCTTTTGGTGGATTAAAAATGGTAAAGATTCTTTCGTTTGCCTCAAAGTCAAGGTATTTCGCGTTTAGAATTCTGACCCATAGTTTATCTGGATTTTGCATTATTCTCCAACTCAATTTTGCCGCCAGAGCACGGTTTTGTTTCTGCAAATCAATAATGCCTGCACCCTTCTCCTCTTTGGGTCGACATACTTTCTTCCAGCTTAGTAGATGATATTTCTGTCCTTCATTAAGTCTCAGTTATTATTACTCATCATTAATGAACACTCAACAAAACACCGGTTATCATTATATTCATATCCTTAACAATATTACAGACATTGTACGTATCTATGCGCTCCAGAAATTTACAAGATACCGCCTACACCTGCGAACTACCAATCCTCACAGAATTCCATGACCTTATAGGTCATCCCCATGTGTCTCTATCTCCTTGTACTTTTGTTTCCGTGTATCTTTATTCTGTAGTGTCCTCAAAAAGTCAGACATGGCCCTCTATTTATAGTATTCGGCCCCTTAGTATATTCTTGTAGGTATTCCCTCCCAGGTGGAGTCCAATTGTCATTGGATTGTCATCTAGTTAGCATGCATTATTCAAATATCGACGATCCTTGATCATCTGCAAATCCTTGTCTCTTACGTTGCCCTGCAGTTGTGTTTTCAGCAGGTCTAGTAGATTTGCGTCCGTGTCTCACCCATGTTTGCGGTCTCCTAGTCATTTGTGCTTGTTTGCCCCAAAACACCCGGTCAACAATACATGAAAGTATCAATAAGATATTTGAAAGCCCACGTTTGGTTTAAAAGATTGTTGCTTACTGCTTTGATGACTTTAGAAATTTTCTAGCATAACTCATAATGTGCCACCACCGTAGTTTCTTTGAATTTTTCGGAGCATTATGCTTTAGAGCAGAGTTCCATAGAGTCTTGAAAGGGGGCACATGGGGACGGGTTCTGGGCATGGGGGACCAAGGGCCTATATTTGGGGACAAAGGGGAGATGATGGTGCAAATATATTTAGTACTTGAAAAATTAGCTATAAAAATTGTATAAGAAATAAGAAATGAAATTTTGAATTACTAAACACATTGCAATGAGCAATATAAATATGAATATCAATACATTAATATTCTTATCATAATTTATATTCAAAATGACGATTACAATCAAAACTCAAACACAATTGGACAATGGCCCAATGCCTCTAATTTTGAGGGTTTCTAACTTGATAAATGTGTTGAAACTTGGAACGGTTGGTCAATGAAGATTGACACTTGCTCTTCCTCTTATTGTTGCTCTCCCTCTTGCTAATGCTCTCAGCCTCTCACTCTTGCCACTTTGCTTGCTTTGACTCGTGGACTTGTATCCTTGCTCAACGTATTCAAGCTTTGATAGTGATTTGGAGTGAGGTTCATTTATAGGTTTTTTTGAGTGCTTAAAGTGTGGCTGGGGCCCATAAACCATTAGGATCAGGGTTGGGGGCACAAACATCCAAAAATGATTGTTTTAAATTAAAAAAATTCACTATTTTGGAGTTTTTGGTGCAGGGACGACTGTGAGTTAATGGGACTGTCGAGGGACTTGGGCAAGTTTCTTTGAAGTTTTGGGGACGTCCCGAAGTCCCCGAAGGTCATCTCTTTGAGAGAAACATCCCCTCTTGAGTGAAATGTCCTGGGGATGTCCCCTGCCATGTGTTGGCTGTGGTGGTATTGCGGGGATGTTTCTTAGGCGTCCCCAAGTCTCCAAGACATCTATGTCCCCAGAAATGTCATATTTTAGGGGGATGTGTCCTCATGGAACATTGCTTTAGAGTGGCATAATGCCTTCTATCGAGAAAGTGGGCGGAGGTAACAAGGAGGCAAGTCCTTTGACTATGAATGAGGTGTGTGAGGAGCTTGTTCCTTTGTGTATCGAAGGTGTTATTGGTAGGATCTACACTCAGTCGTGAAGTATGTGAAAATTGCAAGTGACAATATCATTCCCCTTGCTTGGGGGCATGCGAGGAAGTTGATTGTGAGACATGAGCATTCGAGAGATGAAAAAGAGAAGTTGACTAAATTTGTTGTCTTTATTGTTGTTGATATGCTCGACAATCAACGATAAAATGTGTGGTGGTATTGTGAGACTTGCAAAATTATTATGGGGAGAAGCCGAACATGCTTATCTTTCTTCCTCAATGATGCAGTCTTGTGCATCTAGGTGTTCCACATGTCTTTGATATGATCTATGATTCTCAAAATGATGCCTGTAATTCTTATGCCATAGGCAATATAAGGAGTAACCGTAGGATGATGAATTTCGCTGTGAAGAAGCATGGTCTATGTTTTAACTATATTGTATACAATGTTATGAAATATTGTCAAAACATGGATAAATTTGGATCATACGAACAAGGGCATTAGATACAAAATTTTGAATTGTTAAAGTAGATGTTACGATTAATCGATCTAGAAATGACAAAATAGTAGGGAGATGGCTCACATAGCTGATTTTGGAAGTGACTGTGCCATAGGGGCTGGAAATACTTCGTTAGGTGCTCAGATCAAGGACAGGGGTTGAGAGGTGACTTGGACACTGCCAGTAGACTCGAGCTCTAGCTAGACATCGCTGTCTGTCGTTACTGACAATGTCTGGGAGATGTTTGGGGGTTGGTTACTTTTGGTAGACCTTCGGTTCTGTCTGTAACCTGCTTCTGGATATTTGGGAGATCTTTTGTTCTGTACATTGATGTATGTTTCTACTCTTCTCTGCCCAAACTCTAATTAAGCTTGAATGGTGACAAGGAACCCTTTAAAAGGGCTTTAGTATTTTGGGCTACACATCCTCACCTTATCCCTGATGACAAGATGAGCGTTGCCTACATACCAATGCTCCAAAGAGGGATCAAGATGCACATAGTTCTCCCTCGTATATGAATGTGTGCATAATCATGTGTAGAAACAATTGACCTTCATTCAGATTTTGACATTTGGCATCATGCAACTTTGACCTCTTTGAATTTAGATGTGGCTCTATGGACTGCTTCATGAAGATTTTAAATATGCTACTGCTCTTTGATAATGATCCTCAATGTAATGAGAGTGCTCAAAGAGACTATGGGGCGTGTATGAGGTGTAGAAAGTAATAACCTCATGAATGATATGTATATATAGGCAACTCTTTGTTAATTTCTTGCCATAGCCGATACATGTAACATGTCTGGGCTGACCTAATGGAGATTGGCTAATTTGAAACTAGCTGTTAAAGGCTCCTGGACACTGCCGGAAAAGGCAACTCTTGTGGTAACCGTCACCATGTGGATTTACCGGTACCATTCTAGGAGTACAAACATGGATTTGAGACATGATGAGTGTTCGTCTAGGATTTTGATGGTGTTTCTGTATAGACTAAGCTGATCCTAATTAGATATGTGACAGTTAGAGGTGGAAAAGACGATGAATGTGTAGATAGATATGGGAAGTGTGCTCAAGAGTCAAATATATGTGAATTGTCCATGTGTGTCAAAGTATGTCAAAATTTATGTTGCCAAAGTGCAAAAGACCAAATTTAGGCGTCTAGAGATGCCCCCTTTTTAATCTAGTATTGAAAATGCTAATTTAAAAGGAATAAAATAAATTGTCAGTTGTGATGAACGCATTGGGTGTTGACATATACAACTGAAATTTGTGATTTGCTCCACGTGGAATTTGCAAGAAAACATGTGTCTATTAATGTCCTCTCATGATAAGAAATTTGAATTTATTTAAACCACTAAAAAGAGTTGAAATTAAAAGAACTAAGGAACGACTACACCTGATGGCATGCGATCCAAGACGTCACTTGTTGAACTTGATTGGAGAGTGTCATGGGGTGAATATGCCCCAGGAGATGTAACAGCTGAAACGGTGAGCACACAAATGTAAATGCCCCATTGCTAAGGAGATAAGGCGGTGCTAGAAGTCGAATGATGTAGTAAACTCGACCATGCCCTGAGCATCTGAATAACCCCCTTCGAAAATGGAGAACTTTTGATCTAGTTTTATTCTCTTCTTGAACAAAAATAGAACAAGGGTGTTCCAATTGTAACCTCAATTCCCCATAACAGATCCATGAAAACTGGATCATCTGCTGCAGAAGGATATTGATCCAAAAGTGTTATGCAGTACCACTTACTCCTTGTAAACTAGAAAATACAAAACTGTGCATGGATTCAATCCATGCCTCAAGTGATCAAACCTGCTCCTCAAAACGATATAGAATGCCCCAATTATTTCTCAAAATCGTAGAGATGCATGATATAAATCATGGCAGTCTCAGTAGAAATAGATATCACACAATAGGATCGTGTGTGATAGAAATCACGACACCAAGGAAATAGTAACAATCAAGTAATTCCACACAAAATTATGTAAATACCCTTACACTAAACATCATATTGAATAATTCATACACACATGTCATGATCTAGAAGCACACAAGCATAAGACATGACATCGACTTGACACGACTCTGACCCAACATGGACATGACTTGCTAGGATGAGAGGATCCTCTAACACAATTGACTCATGACATGACACACATGCACACAACCAATGTAACTCGCAAAAGCATAGAGTACTAGTATAAAAAGCATTAGTCATCAAACAATGTTATCATCAACGTCACAATCATCAGTACCAAGCATATAGAAAACAATGTTAGTCTAAATAAGCAATCAATGTTATCATGTATTATAGACAAAATACAATACCCGTGGCACTCTAAGGTATGATCAAGAGTAAGTCATGTATAAACAGTCTAGGTAGCTCAATATAATCAATGGACTAGTATCCTGATAAGTGTGCCAATATGCACCTAGTATGTGCATGTCCTTGATGTAGAAAGGTTACCCATGGGTGTGGTAAATGTCACACATCTATATGTCCATATCTCATATATAACTTGTATGTCCTACATCCAACTTACGTATACCATGAAAAACATGTGTGGAGAATGGACATATAAATCAACGACATCATGTAATTATGTGTACTATCAAAGCAAATCGTGCAAGTCTTGATTTTATATTTTGATATATTTGAATATTTTGCTCTTTCTTGAAATATTATTGTAAGTATGCAATAGACAATCAAGTAAGGCCAAGGGGCAAGCTCCAAAATAGAAGAATAGGAGGGTTCTGAACAATCATTAGCATTTGTCAAAGTTTAGTGTGTGTGATGTGTAATAGCAAAGCAGTCGCAGGAGAGTGAGGGCAAGTGAGATGCCTCCAATGTATACACAAACATGAATGGTGAAGCCATATCTATAGAAGTATATGTGAAATACTCTTAGTAGGATTATGCTTCCGGTGGGCAATAATCAATGTATACACAAGTTTCATAAGATGTGTAGACAAAGGATATATGTGATCATGTAAGCTCAATGCATGCCATAACAAAAGTGAGCATAGATAGTCAGTAGGAGGGTTGGGCAAGTAGTATGCCTCAATCTATACACAAACAAGAATGGTGAAGCCATATCTCAAAGGAGTATATGTGAAATACTCTTAGTACGCTCAATGCATGCCCTAACAAAAGTGAGCATAGATAGTCAGTTGGAGGGGTGGGCAAGTAGTATGCCTCAATCTATACACAAACATGAATGGTGAAGCCATATCTTAAAGGAGTATATGTGAAATACTCTTAGTAGGATTATGCTCCCAGTGGGCAATAATCAGTGTATACGCAAGTTTCGTAAGACGTGTAGACAAAGGATAGATGTGATCATGTAAGCTCAATGCATGCCATAACAAAAGTAAGCATGGATAGTCAGCAAGAGGGGTGGGCAAGTAGAATGCTGCATCGAGGTGTAACATGCCTCAGTCTATGCACTAAGATCAGATTGCTGTAAAGGACGTGTACATGCATGTCATTGTTGGATAGGTAGTGTGAATGTGCAGAACAGGATAAGCAATCAAGATAGATAGAGCTGTTACATTATAGGAATGAAATCAAAGCCAAGGACTAGAAGAATGGTCAATGCAAAGGCACATGGACATGGTTATGTAAAAATAGAAGAATGGAGGAATCAATCAGTCCACTCGAGAGGGTGATCAAGTGGGAAAACAATAATTTAAGTTGTTTAGGAGCCTATGACCTCATCAAGGGGATGCTCCAATGTAGGCTTTGTATGGATTGCTGCAAGCGTTACATGTCGTGGGTGAGGAGAAGCACACATGTTACTATTTGAATCAAAGAATTGATTGCGAGCTTTAGAATACCTTGATTCATCCATATGGTTAGTATGATTGTATGTGTTGCGTATTTCTACTAGTCATAGTAATCTATGGACTCTATCGTATGGCAGGAGAATGCATCAGTGTTTTTGTGGAACACACTCTCAAGGTTGATGCAAGACTATCATAGGGGTGCCATACTAGGTAGTGTAGGGGAGACTCGAAAATTGATTGTTGTCCGATGAAATCGCTTTCGAGGTAAATGTAATAGGTGTGCTTGTGGTCGGAAATTATTTAGTTTGTGGTGATATTTTTAGAATTGGTTGTGAAGGTTGTGCTTTTGTGGGTTCTATATTGTTGACTGAATGCTGTACATATATTGGATACTCAACAACTATACATTGTACTATGTGTGTTGCTTCTTGTGGTCGAGTTGTGTTAGATTTAACGAAGTATTGCTTTAATGAAGTACATATTAAAAGAGATTCCTATCTTGAATGGATATTGCAACAATCATCTGAAGTTGTCTTTGTATTGTCTTTATAATGTGGATCGTGATAAATTTGATATAGAATGTGATGCGCCATAGGGTTCCTACTTTCTAGTTGCTTATCTTGCAAGACCGTCTTGGGAGATGCGTTTACCCCATTTGTATGCTTATGATTATTTGAATGGGTGATTTTCCTTTGTTGCCATCGATTGAGTTGAGTATGAAGAATATTTTGTATTTTATCGGTGCTTACCATGTTCAAATCGGCTTGATATTCTCGTGGTCCTACAGGGTAATCATAGACAAGACAAGTATTCATGAATCTTTTGAGGAATGCCATTGTTATCATCATCTCTATCTTCTAAATTCTGATCTTGAAATGAATCATGAATGTGAGATCTGGTGCTTCTTCCTTTTTATTTCCCTTGCATGTGTTGAGTTTGCTATTTTGTCTTGCTTATCTAATATGGTTGGTGGTGGCGGGGTTTATTTTCATTGTCGTTTCTAATTTCTCCTATTTCCTATGTGTGTATGTGTTCTACTAGACTAACTTGTAACAAAGGTATTATGGAAGATTGAGGAGTGTCCGATTGTGATATAAACCCCTTAGTTGGTTCTATAGCCCGCAATATTTGAAAGGCCGATTATCCATAGGATACGTATGCAAACACTCATCATGTACACATTTTAAGCATCAATTTAGAGTAGACAGGACAATGTCCATAGTGTAGATCCATGGTCTACCAAGTAGGACAACTGTAATTCAAATGGTTTAGGATTACATGACATGTAGTGGGTAATATTTTGGGCCCAACCCTTAAATCAAATGTTATTATTCCCAAATTTTGGAAAGGTACGTTGTAGAAATCCCGATGTTCATATCTTATTTTTAAGATAATTAGTATTGATATCGAGTGTTTGCAGAAATGTGATGTTGCAAATGTTTAATCGTAAGCCATTATCCACCATTACGCGCTTAACCCCTTTGTTTTATATTCATACTTAAATGTATAGTGGGAGGTTTTGATCTATAAATTGCCGAGTGGGTGAATCTTCTTTTTCGAAGGAAATGGTATCTTCACTTTATTTTAGTTGTTGACATTAGATGCAAAGTAAGTGGGTTTAATATCATTTGGTAGAGTAGTATTGCTAATGCTGCATAAAGAATATCCTTGTAATTTGTGAATTTTTGATGAATTCTATGATAGAGATTTTTGCATGATTATTCTTAAGTTAGTCTATGATATCATAATCTCTAGTTGGTCTATGATAGCATAATCTCTAGTTGATCGACCGGTGCTCTTGGTGGTGGAGGAAAATTAGGAGGGATGTTTTGTTTACCATTGTCTTTATCACATGATTTCAATTATGTGTCCTACCCCTTAAGTTGTGACAACAACTTCCGTATGTAATATAAGTCTAAGATGGATAATAGGTGGGGGTTGTTGGTTGCTCGTACCACTAGGTGTTGAGGAAGGAGTGAAAGGAATCATGCATGCTCTTTTCCTCCGAGTAGAATAAGAAGCTTTTTGGATTCGACATTCATGCAATGTGTGTTAAGGAGGCTAAGATTTCATCATGTATAATAGTACCTATATTTTTATTGCACTCAAGTTGTTGGTACTCATTCGAGACCCCGCTTAGAACCAAGTTGAGTTTTCCAAAATTTCCCCTTACCCTTAAAACTCGATTTACATATTATTCAGTAACACCAAAGGTTTTGATTATCCAAAATCATTCCTTCCCATAATTTTGAACAAATTGTAAAATGAACTTGACCTTTCCGTTCTAAGAAGTTTGCGGTGCGGCACACTAGTTCACGAAGAATGGAGGAATGCGGCTATATAGCAAAGTCATGCGGCACACTAGTTCAATATTCAATGTGTATATCAAAAGGTTGGTACTCCGTGGACTTCAAAAGCCACGGGACACCCAAGAATCCACCAAATGCCGTGGAACATGCAAGACAACTAAGAGACCCACGAGGAAAAGAGAAAAGCAAGGAAAAGCCGCAGAACGAGTAAATGGAGCATTTTCACCAAGAACTCTCGTTGCGGGTACACAAGTTGTGCAAAATTGATTAAAAGACAATTACTCTCTCTGTCCATGTTCATTCATGAAAAATAGTAGTTGAATTAACAAAGAAGATGAAAAGAGCATATGTATATACTAGGAACAAAAGGGGATTCTATAGGGACCCCAACCCTTGAAATTCACATGATTTTTGGTATACATAGACAAAATGGGATGTTTTTATAACTAAATACATTGTTAATTTATGATTACAAAATCTTCCACAAAGGTGGGGATCCGGTCTAACATATTTTTCATCCTAAATTCAAATTCTTTGCGGTCCTGAGCCCCATAATCATATTGGACATCTCCTGCTAAACTGTGAGACATACCCTTGTCCATAAGTTTCTTTATGCTTGCCTTTGGGCCTTCCAAAATCTTAATCAATTCCAACTTTTTCCTATAAGAAGAGACCCATTCAAGGAGATTAGACCCTCCTGTGAGCTAAGCCTTGGTACCTCGCCGAGTAACAGTTTTTGAGGTTGAAGATGGCCCGAGTACATTAGCTGGCACAACGGGAACAAGCTTAGGTACACTTGATTTGATCAATAGAGATTCATTTGGATGCACCTACTGGGTTAACCGAACCCCTTTTGTGTTTTTCAATGGAGGTAGCGGCACTTGAAGCCCTCTCGAAGTAGATTTCACTAAGGCTTTTTCAAGATTGGTGAGCCTTTGCTCTATTGCGGCTATTCTGTGGGAAATTGAGGATATGTCCTCTACAGGCTCGTCATCAGATATTACATGGACATCAACTGGGATTTATTTCTTCGCTAATTCTTCGGTGAAAAATGCAGGGGATATACGAATGGTGTTCTTGTTAATAGCTGGCCTATAGTGGAGCCAAAAGTTCTTTAATTGATCAGGAGCTACGTGGTCATCTGGGCAAAACAAAATTTGGAACACGGAGAAGAAGGGAGTCATCTTAACGAACTTCCTCATCAACGCAATTCGAATTGTGCAGGAAGTTAATGATCCTGCGGGCTCTGCCTGGTCTTCAATCGCGAATAACATCCTAACAAAAGCTTCATTTGGGCTAGAATGGTTGAATATTGCGTGCAAGGTTTTCAAGAAAGCTCCTTAAGACTATTTCCCAATTCCACATCCGCCATTGCTCGAGAAGGATTAACATGAGTTATTTCACAAGAAAATTCACTTACAACACTCAAAGGAAGTTGCAAATTCATGAGAAATGAACAAGAATTTATAGAAGAATGGATCTTGGAAAGGATTGTGAATTATCATATCAGGATTGAATGTGAGATTAGTTTTGGATACTCACAAGGATTTAAAAGGGAGAAGGTGGATTGCTATCTATAAAAGGGTGTTCTTTTGGCTTAAATTAAGGTTTTGCGCAAGGGATGCATTAAATTTAAGAGAATATCTATGATTATCCATTTCCCAAAAAAATCCCCAAAAGGCATGTTTCAAATCAGTTAGAATAACAACATGAAGGAACAAATGGTTTGTGATTGGATGCATGAGTGATTGTGATAGAGTAAGTAGGACAAAAGGAGATTAAGCAACAAAAGCAAAAATCTTGCACGCAACCATGTCAAAGCAACCAAAAACATAATCAAGTTAAGGAATAACAAAAGAATCTTTGTAGCTACAAGATATTTTCCGAAAATGGAGTTCATTTGCTGTGCCTTTTGGGATTGTTTGCTTATGTTTTTGGGGGAAATCAAGGAAAATTCGCAGCCAATTTTGTATAAATATGAGGGTTTTTCCTCATATAAAAGGGGTTTTTTTAGCTTTCTATTTTGAAAAGTTGAAAGGGAAGTTCTGTAACTCTGCATGTTTCCATTCTCTTATGGAATACATATGAACTTTGAGTTTTCAAAGCTTTTTGTGTCAAGGTGGTTGCATTGTACAACCATTGACAAACATTGAGGGCATTTAATTCATGTCCCCTTGTCAAAGAATTGAAATTTTGAATGACATATGCCTACTTATGATTCTAGCATTGTGTTTTGGATCTTGTATGTTGAAATCTGATTAATGAGTTATAATTTCTACTTGTAATTTTGTATTCATTGCTTCGTATGTAACACACTAGATCAGTCCTTGGTTGTTGCATTTTGGTTACTAAATCAATATTGTTTTGTGAGCACTTACTCTGCAATATTTGATATAATTCTAAAATCCTTATTGCAACCATCTTGTTGAGTGATTTTGTCAGCCTCTGAGTGTATCTTTGGCGTGTGAGAATAGGAGCAATGAATACTTCATTAGAATGCTTGCATGAGCTTTTGTGTTAGGTGTTTTAGAGATTGTGTTGAAAACATTTGCAATGTTGAGTATCAATGAATGCAAATCTTTTTGTGTAGGAATTTGTCACTACTTAATCATACGTTCTTTACTTTCTAGAATAACATGCTGTCATGGTAGTTGTTGTTGCTTTGTTATAGGAAATCAATCATCATTTACTCCCCTTCTTTTACAAAATCAAATCTACTATACCTTTCCCCACACCATCACACTTCTAAAAATCCATTCACTACCTAGGTTGTTCTATTTCCAAGCATCATTGAAGACACTTCTTCATACCCAGATTCCCATCAAAGAATGATGCAAGAACAACCAACTTTGCTATCTTTAGTAACTTGTGTCTGATGCACTAAATATATGTAATACTCTTGTGACAACTCTTACGAGTGAGTGTTACATTCATGGCCATATTTAGCTCAGTTGACCCACCATTTAGAAGGAATTAAGTGAAATCATCTCCCCTTTTATTCAAGTTACCCCATGGGTTCTCTCACCCTGGTCTAGGTAGGACCAAAAGCAGCAGGATCAGGCCATCCCCTTTGTACGTGCCTCTCAATCATCCCAAAACTTGGTTCCAAAAGAGGATGTTAGACATCTCCCCGGTTGCAAACGGCATAAAACTCACAGTCTGACATCTCCTTAAGCCCTCCTGCCCCTTACAAGTGTTGTCAGGCCCGAGGGGTGTAAAATTGGGAGCCAACACAAGTTCCTCACAATTCCTTACACTAGATATGAATTTTTGATATAATTTATGAAGAAAACACGTGGCTTTGGATACAATGGCTCCAAATGCCGATATATGCAATTTGTACTGGTACCCAATGGTAACACGACACACGATTTTGGATACAATAGCTCTAAATACTAGATATATGCAATTTGTACCCATGGTAAGAAGCGAATGAGAACACATATGATGTTCATGAGGCTCTAAGAATTCAAATATGATACTAAAATGCCAACCCTAAATGGCAAAAGTTGAAACCTAAGAAAAATATTGAAATCATTAAGGAGAAGCCTTAGGTTCATGCAATGTTTGGGTTCACCAAAATGTTTTTAACTATTTTGCATACAATAATATGAAATGCCGTCAAAACATAGCATTAATTTAGATTATAAGAATATGTCATTCGTGTACAATAATTTGTATTGTTAAAGCAAGTAGATGTTGCGATTACTCGATCTAGAAACGACAACAATAAAGAGATCTTAGCTGATTCTATATGTCTTGCACTCATAGAAGGTGTGCAGGATCTGAAAAAGATATGGAAATGCTTTTTCAGGTGCTCGGATCAAGAGCAGGGATTGATAGGTGGCCTGGACGTTGCTGATAGACTTCGACTCCGGTGATAGGGTGGCACTTTGTAGGGGCTTACCGATAGTGGCTCGGAGATGTTTGGGGGTCAACCACTTTTGGTAGACCTTCCCTTTGTCTGTAACTTGCTTTTGGATATGTGGGAGCTCTTCGAGCTTGTGTGATGATGTTTGTTTTGCTCTTTTCTGTCCAAACCATAGTTCAAAAACTCGTATTCGGCAGCCCAAAATTTTGACTCATACTTAGATCTGGGGAGTGTCTCAAGAATTACTTGGAAAACATATAAATTGATAAAATAAACTTAAATAACATGTAAAACACTATTAAATGACATGAGAAATGAATGTAGAGAATGCATAAGTATATTTTCTATTATTTTTTTGCCAAAAAAGTACAAATATAAACTACAATGCTCATAGAGTCATAGACTCTAGTGACACAATCATCAATGCACAAAAATATACTAATATGAATTATCAAGTCATCGCCAATGCCTGATTATTTCTGCTGCCCCTTGGAAGCAGACAGTAAAGATTCCTCTTTTCCAACAACATCATCTGCATCCTCACCAACCTATCTGTTGCCTGTGCTGCCTCTGTTGTTAGTGCTAATCAATGAAGAAGTAGATACTAGAAACATAGTCTTATAATTTATTGATAATCAAAGATAATCAGATTGCATACATTTTTACTGCAGATCATGGAATGAGTGACAAAGGTCAGTCTCACATTGTAGACTCTTAAAGTTTCATTTTCATTGGTAAACTAAAATCAAAACATACATTTTTACTGCAGATCATGGAATGAGTGACAAAGGTCAGTCTTACATTGTAGACTCTTAAGGTTTCATTTTTACATTGGTAAACTAAAATCAAAATTTATTGTTTTCCTACCTGTATGCTCTGATTTATAACTCACCCTTTTTTGCCGAGTACAGGTTGTATGTATTCCTTGATATTTTGAAAACCCTAGCTCCAATGGTGGACCACTATTAGTGTCAATCACATTCACTATATTTGCAGAGGAAAAATGCACATTGTCGCTCTATTTTTGGGATAAAATCAATTTATTTGACTTGAGCATTAAATTTTTCCACCGGTTTAGTCAACTTGAGCAACTTATGATTTTTCGTCAAATAATCCTAGAAATTAATCTGCAAAAATCACGAATTTCTTGGGTAAACCCGACTCTCAGATTTTGCAGAGTTTTCTTAACATATGTTGACTTGCGACGTCTTGCGAGTACTTGGTGAAAAATGACGAGTTTCAAATCATAGGTTCAAACTCTAATTGTGCTTAAATGGCCACCAGAAACCCTAAAAAATGGGTTAGTATATTGGGCTGGACAATCTCACCATACCTAGTCAATATGATTAGCATTTCCTATATACCAATACTCCAAAGAGGGATCAAGACACGTGGAGTTCTCCCTCTTGTGTGAATGTGATCAAAATCGTGTGCATAAACAATTGACCTCCATTTAGACTAACATTTGGCATCATGCGACTGTGATTTCTTTGAATTAGATTTGGCTTTATGGACTATTCAAGGGCTATTCAATGAATATTTTAGATATGCTACAAATATTTAATAGCAATCCTCAATGTAGTGAGAAGGTTCCAAGAGAGAGTGAGGTGTCTAAGAGGTGTAAAAGGTGTGTAATGACCGCATGAATGATCTATATATGTAGGTGCATCTTCATTAATTTCTTTCCATAATCGGCCCATGAAACGTGTCTAAGCCCACCTGTAATGGAGGTTGCCCAATTTGAAACTAAAAATCGAAAGCTTCTAGACTCTATGGGCAAAAGGTGACCCGTGCGGTAACTAGCATTGTCCAGATTTATTGGTAGTGTCCTGGGGGTGCAAACATGGATCTGAGGCATGGAAAATGTATGTCTTGGATTTAGGTGTTCCTCTATGACTAAGGTAATCATGAATAGATAAGACTGACAGATAGAGGTATATAAGACAATGGATGGGTAGACAAATAGGGGGAAAGTGTACTCAAGAGTCAAATATATGTGAATTGTCTAAGTGTGTCAAAGTATGTTGAAATTGATGTTGCCAAAGTGCCAAAGGCCAACTTTTGGTGTCTACAAGTTGATTTTTGAGTTGTTGGAAGCTAATCCCATATTGGGGTCTTGACTTATGGACCAAAGCAATGTTAGGATCGTTAGGTGTATCACTAGGAGTACTACAAATAGATGGTAGTCTTCATCAACATGAAAACCAGAAGAAAGATTTATCAAATTAATGCTTGTATGAAAGTTGGTTGGTTTTGGAGTGCTTGGATGGAGCACTGACATATTGGGGCCACACTTGTTGAAGCTAGATTGTTTTGTTTTAGACTGTACCTAAGGGGATGAAGTCAAAATGATAGAAGATTTGGCCTCAAACATGGCTGAATCTATTTTTAATTTTTTGCATAGGTGGATCACCAAGAGTGCTACAAATAGATATTAGATCGTTTACATTGACATAAAAGTAAGAAAGACTAATCAAATTAATGCTTTGTATTAAATTTGGTTTGTTGCTGGTTGGTTTCAAGGGAGTGCTTTGGGTGGAGCACTTATATAGAGACCCCACTTGTTGAATCTAGATTGCTCTGTTTTGGACTGTACTTAAGGGGATGAAGTCAGAATGATCTAAGAGTCGGCCTCAAAAAGGAAAAATCATCGGTCCTGCTGATAACAATGGAGAAGAATAAGCTGATCTTCCAATGTCATTAGCTTGGACATGATATCAATATCTGGAAAAATTTCTTATTTCATAGTTTTTAATGAGGTTTTAAAAGATGTTTTTTTTTTTTGATAGATAAACGCTTTTGACCGGAGCTATGAACCGGGTACAATAAACAAAGAGGGGCCATTAAACTGACCACAATGGCTAAACGAAACAAAACAAAGCGATACAGATACCAATTAACCATTCATTTCGAGCGAAGGATAGTAGTCTAGCAGATTTGCAAAGCGCCCTTTTTTGCCTTTTTTCTTTCTAACCTCTTGCCACGGACCCGGAGCAGAGGCCGTCACCAACATGAGATTATCTGAGCCCGACAGGACTCAAGACTACCCGAAGCTCCCTCCTGGTCCAAATCTGATTTGTCCGAATTATCTGAAACATGGCCCCTTTTCACACCTCCCACCCCTATCGGATGGCCCCGTTGTACGACCATGGTTGGTCTCTCAAAACTTTTCTCTTGGTCGATTGATGTGGCATCCTCTAATCTTCCTTTCAAATGGTTTCCCTTGTCTGAACCGGAGAAGGTTTTCCTATCCGCCACGAGTCGGCGCATTTTCTTTTGTGAGCTTTTCTTTTGACCTTGCGGGCACGAAGCCTGCAAGTGACCCGGATTCCTGCAAATATGACACCAGAAGGCCGTATTCTCATAATCTAATGCATATACATGACGTATGCTTCCTAGTTTGGTAGTATCTTGTCTGCGGTCCTTTACTCAAGTCGATCTCTGTGCAAAATCTGGCATATGTCCGTAGACCAGCCACTGCCCTGGTGTGATCCACCTTTATGAATTTACCCAAAGTGTTACCTATATCCTCAAGAGCATGCCAAAAATGTAGAGGAAGATTAGGTAACCGAACCCACACTGACATCTTAGAAACCGATAAAGAATTTGGATCGAACTCGGGGAACCATGGTGTGAGAAATAGGCCCGCGTTACCCCAAAACCACGGGCCATCGGATAAGCATTTCTGATAATCCTCTACCTTCTGGAAATGAACCACAAAAAAACCTTTGGAACAAAAGGATATTTCGTAGTCTTTGGCCTAGTTCACAGAAACCCATTGAGAAAGGGCAGAGGAAGCAGGCCACAAGCCATTAAATTTGCCAATCACCGCATGATGAGACAAGGTAAGCCTCAACCTCGGGGTTCTCCAGGCTTAAAGATGGCATCTCCTCTGCCAAATCTACTACATACGCATGCTGATTAAGGGGGCTAGGGTTTTTAGAGAGAGCGAGATCCTTAAAAGATGCGGGCTTAGAGCTGGCATCAAGGAAGCGCGCCCACCAGAGCCACACTTGCTGTGATCCATCTAACCTCCACCAATAATGATCCCCTGCTCGAGCCGCCATTCGAGCGAGGGGGCTTCTTAGTGTTCCAATCTTTGGGGTCGACCGTGGCTAGGCAAACCTAGCGCCGCTCTAGCCTGCAAGTCATTCATGAAAGCCTCCTAGGCTTCCTTATTCAAACCTTTAAAAGCTCGAATGGTGGCCGCATCCTTTCTGCTGGTGGGGATACCATTCCACACCCCTAATAAGCCTGCATCATGGCCATTCTGCGCCGCGCACTCGAATCCGAGGGAGAGCCGCTAGGGTTTAGCCCCTGTTTGTGCTGCCATCGCTCCTCTCCAAACCAAATCTCTAGTTTATGAAATCCTTAAAAGATGTCTTATGTTTAGGCTATGCCAGACAATTATGTAGGTCTTATTGTTGGCTATAGGAGAAGGTTGGGTGTTGTAACTTTGTGTGTGTGTGTATGTATAAACACACCTAAGTGGGTGTTTTCTTGGTGAATGGCTTCACATTTGTTCCACTGTTTGTTCTTTTGAAGCATTAAGGAACTCCCTGGTATCATCGTCTAGTCTAGCATTATGGTCAAAGTTAGCACTTGATGAGTAAATTTTCACGTGAATGACCGTGATTGGTATGGAATTAATAATGTTTTTCTCGTATCGTACCATTGGGTTGTTGGTTTTGTAGGATCAATCTCTTTAGGGTGAGGTCTAAATAGTCCTTTTATAAGTTCTTCAAGCTATCATTGAGGAGGCTCGTCACCGATCCTCTAAGGTCTTCTGTTGCTTCGTTGATTTTCGGAAAGCCTTTGATTCTGTGCCACAAGAAGCTCTTTTCCGTAGACTCAGAGACATCGGTATTTCCAAAACCCTTCTTGCTGCTTATTATGCTGTCTGCATAAGGATGTCTGGGCCGCCTTCACACTGCTGTTGGTTTTTTGATTTCATTAGGAGTACCATCGGGGTTAAGCAGGGCTGCCCCCTCTCACCTACTTTGTTTGGTATCTACATCGATGAGTTGGAGGACTTTCTCAGGGACCATATCCGGGAAGGGGATGGTTGTCTTCTTCACTAGGTATTGATTTGCATCCTCCTTTTTATGGATGACATAGTCCTCCTTGCCTCTTCCGCAGAGGGTCTGCAGAGACAGTTGGACACCTTAGCCCTCTATAGCGACCATAGACAACTGACAGTTAACCTTGGTAAAACCAAGGTCATGATCTTCAATGGGTTGAAGACTTCAGACTTCCATTTCTTCTACAGAGGGGAGGAGATTGAGATCACCAACTCCTATACTTATTTGGGAGTTTTATTTCTTTCGTGCCCCGCTTTAGTCTTCGGCTCGCTCTTGACCTCGTGTCAACAAGGGTTATGACTCTTTGGCAAGCTTTGAGAGGGTGCTTGCGCCACCACTTCCAGGACATCTTATCGAAGATGTCTCTTTCGGATTCTCTCGTGTGATCCACGGTTCTTTATGGTTTTGAGGTTTGAGGACCATCCTTGCTTGACTCTGATTGGGCTACAATTTGCGGGTCCAGATCCTCATGCTCAAACGCATCATCAGGTGGAGAGAGACTGTTCCCCATAATATCATCTTGGCCGAGTTCGGAGCTCATCCCTTTAGATTGGAGACTATATTTGGCTTGGTTTCGCTTTTGCATCGCATCGGGGGCTTTTAGACTCTTCCGCAGGAAGAGATAGGCATCTCTACCTCGCCCATCGTTCCTCTGAGGCTATTGCTCTTTCTGACCATGCTTGAACCGCGCTCGTTGCTAGTATGTCGGAGTCTCACGTCTTCTCGGCTCTCTCGGGATTCAGATGGACCGTCTCCCACCTTACAGATACTCCCTAGATGCACCTGCCCACCTCCTTTCGAGTAAGCGAGGATCTGCATGAATTGTCGACAAGGCATTTACAGGTTCATCCAAAGCATACTTGGATCAGCCCTCCGGATGGTCTTCGTCCTAAGATGGCTTTTTATGCTGCACATTTTCTTGAGATCACAGATGGGCTTATCAACCGGCCCACGTATATCTCTCGACACTGGTTACAGGCACTCCACATTTCCCTAGGCCAGTTCAGAGTGGGCTCTCATAGGCTTCGCATGGAGGATCATTAGCTAGACCGCTCTGAGAGGATTTGCTAGCTCTGTTCTCTCCAAGAGATCGAAACGGAAGATCACTTCATTTTCAGGTGTCCTATCTACTATGAGATCAGAGGGAGATTCCATTGTTTATTCCGGGAGCATCCGTCTTTTGCAGCTTTCTTCAAGTACTATGATTAGCGGTGTCTTGCTCTCTATCTATAGGAGGCTCTCAAGCTCCGGAATGAGACCCTTCAGTCTCCTCCTAGACAAAATGCTACTCTATACAGATTACTTCTTTCTTTACGTTGCTCCCCTCCGTGAGGGGCACCAAGCTTCACCTTGATACCAACCCATTTGTTAGGAATTAATAGAATCTAATGTGGAATAATTCCTCAGAATCGCAATAATAAGAAGTATGAATAGAAATTACAAAAATGAAATATGCAAAACACGAAGACAATATTTAACGTGGTTCACCCAATGTGGGCTACATCCACCAAGAACACTTGCTCAGATTTTATTACAAGCCAACAGTCTTCACAATTACAATAACCAGATCTTGTTTGGAGCTACGCTCAACAAACCCTCCCGAATTCGCAATTGAATTCACACACACTATTCACCTTCACAAAACACTCATATAAATCCTATTGTATGTCCATCTATTTGTAAGTACATCAAGGTAGTAGTCAAGAAGCGGTTTTACAAAACAATGGGTACCGAAAAACCATGGGCCCAAAACCAGCCCATAACGGTTACCCATTACCCATGGGTTAATAAACCACCCATGAAAATTTGCTTCGGGGGCTTCACCCCCCGAACCCCTTTGACTGCTCACCGGCGAGCGGGACTGCCGTAAAAATATCCAAGTGTAACACATGGAAGGTGTACCAAACTCTAACATGAAAATAGGCTCCACAAACATAACAAGATCCCCGGACCAAATCTGTCAGGATCTGTGGGGCTACCTCCCAGGCCAGAGGTACTCATGATTGCACTCGGTTGGGGGTCCTCTCTTAGAGGCCGCGTCCGTCCACGAGAATGCAGAGGGCTTGTTTTGTTCGCCCTTTGTCTCGGACACCGGCATTCCAGTCTTCCCACGACTTCAGCTACTAGACACAGGCATGTTGCCGGCTATTTTGATTGGCCTCGGATGCTAGGTGATAGTGTCAGTGGCGGGATTCTCTCGCCCTCTCTCTCTGCTCCATCCATTTGCACTCCTCTGGCCACGGTGGCATTTGCTTTTCTTTCCTCTCTCTCTTATTCTCTCTTCTTTTATTTCTTGGATGACCCCTTCGGGTCTCCTGCTAGCACCTCTTGCATTGTACTATACAGTCCCATTGACCTACTTTTGTGGTCACTTGTTGGACATTAATATAATTATCTTATCGATCTTCTAGTTGAATGTATGGTTAAAAAGGTTTCCTATAAGAGGTTGGGAAGGAGCCGCATTTTGAGGAGCATTGGGCATGATTGCATGGATTGTTCTTTAGATTCAAAGCTATGAGCATGAGCGTTAGAGACACCATTGTTAGTGGCATGCCATTTTTGCTAGGTCAAATGAGCATTTGAGTATTTTGTTTAGGTCGAAGAATTTCAAAATGGTACATGATATGCTCTTGTCTCTTAGCTTGGTCAAAGGCTAATTTCATTTCTTAAGAGAGAAATACCTAACTATGTATTGGAGTCTAGGTTCTAAGAAGGTTGTGAAGAGCTTGAAGAGGCTTTCTTTAATCATGCTATGATCAATTTTGTGGGCGAAAGACTGCATCTCTTGACGAAGTCTTGGGCCATCACATGTTCTAGTTGCTTTTGATTGATAAAGTTACCCAAGTTGTCTTTAGCTAGGTCATGGTATTGGAACTCTTGGACTAAAGGATTAACTAAGCCTTCTAATTCAATAAGAGTTAGGGTTGAGTTGATTATACCACTCTAACACATCACCTATGAGGTTTTTGGTAGTAGTTTGGTTGTCACATAAGTGTTGGTTTTAAGCCAATCTTTGTCAAGGTTGCCAAAGGCCTTAAGATGCAAGGTAGTGTGGTGGACCTGTCATAAGTGATGGTTGGTGTGATTCATTAATGTCCATGGCTGCTATATAAGGCATTAAGGGGTCATTGTAAGCCTAAAATAATCTCTAATATAAGATCTTCTAAAATACGAAAAGGTAGAAGACCATTCTAGATCCAATGCACAAAAATGCCGGTCCTCAAAGCTGTCTAGGGCTATTGACAAGGGCCATGAGAAAAAGAGGTTGCAGCAGGGAATCTACACACAATCTCCAAGGGTATATAAGGTTAAGGACCTTACTAGATTTGGGATGTCGATAAACGCTACGAAAGAGCTATGAGTAACTTAAATGCCATTAGGAAGTAAGCATGGGCTATCTAATCTAAAGGTTGTTAATGGTGCCACTAAGCGGTAAGCAAGAGCTATGAATAACCGGAATGTAAAAGATAGCAACAAGATAGCAAACATATATTTATCTATCCTATCTAATACACGAGGCATAAAAACCACCGACCATGGTACAAAAGAAAGAGTTTAGTGTTAGGGATATTTACCTTGGTTTGACTTGTTGGCACATTAATCTCCCCCTTGGCTTGTAGCACTTTGTGAGAGATTGTTATAGGTGAAGTCAAGATGGATAGGTGAAGACCTAAATAGATCAAAATTAAAGACTAAGGTAAACCTTGCTGTTATAGTTTCTATTCTTGATATCTTCAAGGCCTTTATGCTAACTTGTCTTTCTTGGTGTAAGCTCCTCTTAGCCCTAAGTCCTCTTTCCTACTTCCTATGTTGGATTTGTGAGTGCAGGTAGATATTAGAATGTATTCGATGTTCCATATTTGAGAAATGACAATCAGGAACCCTATACATACGGATCTAAACCCTAGAAGTCAAAATTTAGTTTTAGTTGATGTCAATGGTTGGGACGATGACATTGGCTAAAATAGGGGTTTGCAGGACATGTTGGCTGGGCTGATGATGTAAGCTATGTGCTTGCAAAGAGGAAAAAGAGGTTCAGAAGGGGAACGTGAAACTAGGAGGACAAGATAAGCTCATATCATGATAATCCAAAGGTGGTAGTAGGAAGGGTAATGCATGATGAATCTCAAGTGCTACAAGCCGGCTCAATCCCGATACTAGTGCACTCCTTAGGATGTACACGTAGGGAGATTAATGAGCTGCCAAGTCCTGCAAGAGAAAAGTGGCAGTAAGTGAAAATAAGATATATGGGTATTTTAGTTGGAATTGTGTGACAAGCTGCAAGGCCTGACAATCATTAAACTGACCCTCTTACCTTGACTGCATCATTTGCATAGTTTTAGCTTTAGTTTTAGGATACAAGTGTGGATGCAGTTTCCAACAATTTTCCTTATCGTACCAATCAATTACACATTCAACACAATGGTTTTTAGGGTCCTTGGTCGAACATGCTTTCCATTCTTAAATTTATAAATCTTCTTACCTTGCTTAGAAGGAGAGACTTGTTCTTTCTTTGGCTTGTGGCTCAGGGGATTCTCTTTCTTAACCGTTTCTAGAATTGTGGTCTTGAGTGTTACATCCTCAAATGTCTTTGGCTCAAACATGTATACTTGGTTGCAGATGTGTAAATGTGGCTATGCAAACCTCCCATGTATTTTTCATCCACCTGTTCATCCATTGTGCTACCGCTCATCATAGTAGCCATCTTGCAAAATTCAGTTGTGTACGACACTTTGCTCTTTTTGTTTCCGCAAGAAGTTCCTCTTGAGCCTTCCCTCTGTTTCATAATGGGTAGAATTGTATCTTTCTTAACCGTTTCTGGAATTGTGGTCTTGAGTGTTACATACTCAAATGTCTTTGGCTCAAACATGTATATACTTGGTTGCAGATGTGTAAATGTGGCTATGCAAACCTCCCATGTAGTTTTCCTTCACCTGTTCGTCCATTGTGCTACCGCTCATCATAATAGCCATCTTGCAAAATTCAGTTGTGTACTACACTTTGCTCTTTTTGTTTCTGCAAGAAGTTCCTCTTGAGCCTTCCCCCTGTTTCACAATTCAGTGGGTAGAATTGTATCTTTAGCAAGGCTTTGAACTCATTGCACTTGGTGACTAGAGACTCTACTAGACTTGAGAGATCCAAAATGGTTATGCCACGAAACAAGTGTATGACTAGCCATATTAATTCTTGCATAACTAATTCTTTGCTCATCATTAAACTTAGGTATGTTGAAAGACAAATCCAAATACTTGAGCCAATTTTTTGAAGGCTTGGAAGCATCTCACATTTATATGATTCAATGTCTACCTTAGCCTCAAACTTTAACGGTTTTTCCATAGTAGCTTCATCTTTTCCTTTTCCTTTATTCATCTCTTTGTTATTGCTGCTGATCTTTCCCCTTCTCCATCCTGCATGGAAGAGAGGTGGCTTTCCCTACATTATTGGTGGGGATCCTCTCATGGAGGTGGCTCAATTTCGCATTGAACTTGTGAAATTAGCTTTTGCTTCAAACAATCTAGATTGGGATTCCAATACTTGAGTGATGCTTTGCTCCATTCTAGCCATTTTCTCTTCCAAGTCAGATTCTATTCCTCCCTCTTCTCCCATTTCTAAATGTGAAGGCTTCCAAACCCTTGAACCAATCTTGCTGTGATGCTTCTCCCTAATTCATGGGCCTTGTGCCTTTCCTTTCTAGTGAGTTTCGTAAACACACCTTCACATTCCCACTACAAGGGACACCTACTCTGATATCAAAATGATCCATAATACTAGCCTTAAATGAAGTTAGTTTACATATGTTCCATTACACCTCTCAACCACTTTAGGATTATGCCATAAGTATTATAGAAATGCATGAAATTGTAAAGAAAAGCTTAAAACAATGAAGGAAATATTAACACCATAAGCAAACACACATTTAGACAGCAATATTTACCTTGAGAATCCCAATGGGGAAAACTAGAATGGAAGATTCGGCTTTATGGATTCAATTATGCACCAAGTGTGCTTGTACAAAGGAATTATTGCTGTCAATGGAGCAAGAACAAGGGGAATTCACTATGGAACACCTTCCTTATCCTTATTACCTTACCTGCAATTCTTTGTTCTATAGTTCCTCTCTGTCTTGAACTGCTGCAACTTGGAGTAAGGCTTCTTATATATAAATTAAGCATCAACTAGGAGAACAGGTGTCCATGACTCTTCATTCTCCACTTGGAAATCCGGATGGATAGAGAAATGATCAAAAGTGACACCAATGACTCCTCATTTGCCTCATATTTTGTCTTTTTTTGGTCCACTTAGATGTGTTATGAACATATTACAATGAAGACTGTACATTGTTACTATCTAGAACATATGTATGTAATATTTACATATATATTTACAAATCCTTCTGTATCAATCCCACACTTAGAATGATCCACATTTGTGTTGTTTTGGTCTACAAAGAAGTTCACTATGATTTTTGAAATGACAAGAACCATTGATTATGTCTGTTTCAAACTTCTCGATCAACCCCACACTTAGATTGTTCGACGTTTGTGTTATTCTGGCCTAGAAAGGGGTTGGCTCTGAATTTTGAAATGATAGGAACCATTGATTATGTTTGTAAGGGTTAGAAGACCTTACTTTGTTAAGGAATCATTGATTATCTATTCTGAGACTAAAATACCCATTCATCTTGATATACATGGGTTTTGGTTGGCCTAAAGGCACACTTTTAGCACCATGTTAGGGGAAACACATGTAACCTTATTACTGACATGTTAAACCCGTCTGATCAATTTAAACACAGGCATATCATGTGACGGGTCCCAAAAATGGGAAATTTTTGGCATGGTAAACAATAGAATGATAGTCTTTCCCAAATGCATATTTCATACCTGCAGTTGTTGCTTCTCCAAATAACTCAGCTTACTTGTGGCATGGATATGTTGTATAAAGAATGATTCCTTTTGCTAAACTCATGTGTTTAATCCAAACATAAGATATCATGTGAGGGATCCCAAAAATGGGGAGTTTTTGGCATGGTAAACAATGGAATGTTATTCTTTCCCAAATGCATATTTCATACTTGCAGTTGTTGCTTGTCGAAATAAATCAGCTTACTTGTGTATGGATATGATGGATAAAGAATGATTCCTTTTGTTCAAGACTCCAGCAAAAACTGAGTTTAAAGATTAGATTTTTGCTGTACCTACATGAGGATGATTTAGAGTCCCTCTTTTGACTTTCACCAGTTGTAGGAGAGACTTTATATATACATCAGACATCCTACTCAGACCTCAACAGATGTAGGAGAGATTTGCAGGAGAGAAATGAGTGACATATGGTTGGACACACGAAATATTTAGATGGGTCTTGATGAATTATTGGTATATCATTTTTGTATTATGTATATCATATTTTGTAGCCCATACATATTCATTGATGACAGATGTAAAAAAGCAGAATGACGGAAATAAATATGATTAGTGGTGTCCTAGTGTAGGGACTAATTATATGAATAATAAAGGGGTTCTTTAGTTGTTTCTTAGTGAGGCCCCTTGTTAAAGATTAATAAGTCAATTCCACTTATCTAAAGGTGATTAGTTGAGAGCTGGGTATAGGCGTAGTTGTGCAGGTTACTTGTATAAAAGAGATTAAGGATTCGTGAGTAGGGGACAGGACATACTTTCAACTCCTATTCAATTTCATTGTAGGTTTGGTTTCTGAAGTAATACAAAGGTGAAAGGGTTTCACCATTAAGTTTGCAATGTAAGAAGTGGTGAGTGGGGAACAGAACATAATTCCAATTCCTCTCCAATTTCATTCTACATCTGATTTCTGAAGTAATACGAAGGTGGATGGGTTTCAACATTAAGTTTGTAGTGTAAAGAGTGGTACTCTTCTCCTATAAGGAAAGCTTGTTTGGATTTCTGGAAGGGTGGGCCCCCTTGCCAGCATGGGTGGAGGAGGTACCACGGACATTTCTATTGCATGTATTTCTTTTCCAATACTTTATTTCGGAGAGAGTCCCTCTGCACTTCATTTGCATGTTGGCAGGTAGGAAAAACTTTTCTTGCAAATGGGTGTATACTACAATTTATTGGTGCAAATTTGAACAAATACCTGATTCATTATTAGTGACCTCAAATTTGAGCTTGTCACTTACTATGTTCTGCCCCCACTCAAGGCTCCTTTATCCCTTCTATACATGTGACCTACACAATTACTTCTGTACCTAACTTTCAACTAATCACCTTAGACATATTGTTATGTGGACTTAACTTATTAACCTCCAACAAGGGGCCTCAATAGGACACAACTTGAGAACCCCTTTACTACTTACATATTTAGTCTATACACAAAGTCACCTTTTATCCTATGTTCTGTGGGGATGTGTCCCCACCCCTCAGTCCTTGTCTCTAACCCTTCCCTGTCTCCATTATATTTTTCTTTTCAAATATCGTATCTAGGATTTTGGGGCTACTTCTAGGTGTCCCCTTTTTGTGTTCTCACGTTTCTCCACCCCTCCCAAAAGGGGACTTGGTGAAACATAGCACCTAACATATTTATTTGTATCACTCTAGTTTAAATTCATGAGTATGTATGGCCTGCAAAATGTGATATACATGATACAAGAATGATATTCCACAAATTCATCTCAAGATCCATTTGAATATTTTTGTGTGCAGCCACATATCACTTTGTGTCTCTCCTGGGAATCTCTCCTGCATCTGACAAGGTGCAGACAGTATGACTTCTGATGTATATATATAATCTTTCCTACATGTGGCAAAGTATAGGGGTGGTTTGAATCATCCTCATGTGCAGGTACAGCTAAAAGACACTCTTAAACTCTATTTTTTCTGGAATCTTTACTCAAAAGGAATCATTCTTTATCGATGCCCAAAATAAGCTGTCTTATAATCAAAGCATCAACCGCAAGTTTGGAAAGAGTGATCTTTTATTGTTCATCCTGCAAAAAACATACCATTATTGGGACTCATCATGTATTGTTAGGAATCTATTGAAATTTGAATTGTACTTTTCAATGGTATAATTCTCATGTTGTGATTATATCTGTAATTTCATCGACTTTGTTGGATTTTACAGTTGTTTAAAGGTCACACTGTGTCTTCATAGAGAGGTTGCTAGGTACAAATAGTAATTGAACTTGAACATTTCTCATTATATATCCTTAGAAAACTTGTTAAATTTACTGTAATACTTTATATTTCATATAATGCTTTGAGTTGTTCAGCCATAGGACCACTATATGTGCAACAGAACAATCTTGGAAGGTATATTTAAATTCATTTCTTTATAATTTGTAAACTATGCTGAATTACCTGCTTATATCAAATTTGTAATATGTCATTTGGTTTCTCTATTGTTTTGGAAAACATTATTTAATGTGGAAAGACAGTGCTTGTATGGGGACTTCACATGCTTAAGTGTTGAACTATTTCTATTGAAACTGGAAACTAAATTCTACAGTGGTCTGTAAAAATCATAGAAATTTTGTAATTAAAATTAGAACTTTCAAGTAGTTCTTTTATGAGTGAACATTCTGTGATTTCATTTTTCCTTTCAACTGAAATTTTGAATGTTTCAATTGTTGCTTCTTCCCATATTTCATTGCTATTTTTCAAAAACTAAAATGAGACTCTTACTATTGAATTTTAAATGGCAGGGTTTCATCTTCGGTTGAGCCAGTTGGTAAAAGAAGATTTGCAAGAAAAGCAATTTCCTTCATATTACTCAGTGTCACAGGAGGTTTTGTTTTAAGCGCTGTTGATGATTTTGCAGTCTACCATAAATGTAGCAGGTATATCGAGACACTGAAGATTTGCATTGATATTATATGAACTGATAATACATTTGGATTAACTAGGCAAAAAACGATGTCTATTTACTTGAGACAAAATACAACCAACAACAAGAATGTAATCATTCAAAGACAATTTCCTTGGGTTCCTATATCTTGATATCAATCATAGGATGCCCACAAAACCTAGCATTTTGTGCATCCATAATAGCCAAGGAGTGGACAGAGGGAAGGTGTTCTAGTGAGTATGATACGATCTATAATCTGTTTTCGAACATTAAACTTCTATTGTTGAATCCGATCACATTCGTTTTGTTCTTATATTTTTATTCATTTAATTCCACATTCAAACTTGATTACAATATCCTTAATGTGTCTTATTATAGGAGCCCATAACGCATTTTGTTCTTATACAAATATTGCTTTTCTTTCACATCTTCACATTAGATGGATTTCTTGCACATATGTTCCTTTAAGAAACTTTTCGGTATTGCAGTGGAGATTAAGAGAAAATTTTATAAAAAATCTTTGTTTAAGTCATACTCGGATCTAAACTAGGGAGATGCTTAAATTCTTAGGCATTTATTTTACCTTTCAGGCCTCCTTTTTGGACTCTAAGACCATGATACAAAGAATTGAAAAGAAAATCTCGTAGTGGGTAACCAAGCTTATAATTTAGTAGGCAGTTTAATATTTGTTTAAAATTTTTAGCTGCCAAACACATTTATTATACCTCTTGTTGGGTGCCTTCTAAAGTAGCTTATGAAAAGCTTGCTAAGCTGTTAGGATATCTTCTTTTGGTTATTGCTCGTGGCACCTGCAGTTTAAGCAGAGTGGCCTGGGATATTTTTGCCTTCGAAGAGACTAGGGATGAATGGCCATTATTAATGTCCATCGTCAGGGGACTGACCTTTGTGCTACTGTGCTGCGTGCATTGGTTGTGCTGTTGAAGGCCCAAAGCTTGGAAGATTCTCATTTGGCACTTTGTGGAGTCCAATTTTCCTTATGGTAATAAATGTAGCTAGGGTCGTAGGTTTCAACCATACACTTAACTCCTGCCTTTATTAAAGTTCAAGGTACTTTTGTCATGCAAAGCATCTGGAAAGCAGGGGAATCTGTCAAACCACACCTTAGATGAGGTAGTGACAAATTCAAAACATGGCTGTCTTTCAATTTCTACTTTTTATGGCGATCATCTATTAGTAATTTGTTACTCGTAATGGGATACCTTCAGTTAAAGTTCCATGGATTAGAGGTTGTTAGATATTATCTTAAGGAGCTTTAAAACCATTGGAGATTTTTCATGCATAGGGATTGATTCCCATGGCATGACCTTCAAAACCATAAACTGGCGGTCTTAGACTTCCCTGCAATGTAGGGTATTCAGGACAGATCTAAGAAATTTTGGAATTTCCCTGAAACCCTTATACAAAACATGACAATATGATTTTCATGCAAACCCATAAGACAGAAAATATGGCAATATGAAATCTTCCTTTATTTATCAAATAATTAGAATACAAAAATACCCGAGGCCCTGAAGCATCTAGAAATCCTCTTGGTACAAGTAGATGATGAAAAATAAATTTTCCAACCCTAAATTTATTTTTCCACCATAAAACAAGAAAAATACCTGCATAAGATTACAACAATTTTCTCACAAAAGATGCTCCAGATGACAAGAGGAGACCAAAAGGAGATGCTGCAAACTGAAACCAACCAATTTTGTCCGTTGTTGATGCCCTAAACGTTGATCTGAAATCCAAAGGGGTGTAGATAGCCCTAAAAATGGCTGCAAATCGTGCCCTAGCTGTCCCTGACTGAAGTTTGGTGGATTGTCTCTCCACTGGCTGAATTTCTTCACTTGAAACACAGATCTGAAGCGGAAAATAGAAAATGTGCCCTAGTTGAACTGCAAACTGACAAATTGAAAATAGACGTGCCCTAGCTCTGATGATATGAAATTACGCTCAAATGTGACCCTGAGTGAAGCCACCAAGAAGATATTGAGGGTTTTGTCCTCAAATCTGATCACAATGAGGGTTTCCGTCCTCAAGTGATGAATGCAATGGAGGGTTTTTGTCCTCAATGCACAAACAAGCAAAATGCTCAACGTTTCCCAAAAGGAGAGATAATAGACAAAAGATATCTCCCAAATGACCCCAACACTTCCTTTTATAACCTTTTTGTTGCTTCTCCCAAGTGGGGCGCCACATATGGGCCTTTAACTTTATTTAATAAAGGGACTTTCTATTTAATCATTGAGTTCACTTAAAATAGAAAAGTCACCTTTATTTAATAATAATAACATAAGTGTCTTTTATAAAGTCACTTTTCGACACTTAAGTTATATTATTAATTTTTAGACTTTATTTGAAAAGGGGACATGACAGTCCACCCTTCCCAAATATTGCTTGTCCTCAAGCAATGCTAGAACACTGGGATCCCAAATCCATCTTGGGATTTGCAATTCCCAACCCTTGAAGCTGTTGGCTTTTGTTGCACCTCACTGATCTGATTAGGAAGCCCTGAAATGTGTGTTCCCTTCAGCTGAATCCTTCTACCCACATCATCCATAAATAAAATCCTCTGAAACTTTGTGAACTTGCAGCTGTTCATGACTACTAACAGTAGTCCTAGGCTGAGAATCCCAAGTCTAGCAACATGTAACAACTACAAAACTGAAACTCCTCTTTGATTTGTAGACTAAGGGTGCACTCTTCCCAAAGCTTGAGGATATCCTCCATCTCTTCTAAGGCCAAAGGCTGCCCTATGATCTTACCACCATGCTTATGCTGCGCCACTCTGTTACAACTATAAATTGAAGAGTGGGGAGTTTCCCATTGAGCATCATGATAATTTCCTGGAATTTTGGCAACCCTTACAACTGCACTGCAGGCTGATGTCCCCATAAAATGGTGCAAATCAGATTGTACATAGGTTGGAATGAAGTTGCAACAGTCATAAATCATCTGAGACCATATCCACATCAGCAGTATAGGAGCTGGGCTAATCATTTTCATCAGATATAAAGACTGAAACCTGTCAAAAACATCACAATGCAAGAGAACCCTCTTAAAGTATGCAATCATGTAGCTGTAGATGACCGAAAACAGCAGTCCAAAGTCAGAAACCCTGGAGATCAGCAAAACAAATATGGTACAACAGTAGTAATACTGGAATTCCTCTTTAAAAATTAGCCTTGTCAGCAATTTGGAGGTTGGAAATAACCCAACAAAGACTAAAAATCCTTCAACAATCAGCAGCTCACTCATGAAACTCTCAAAAATCAGCAACTCTATGACTGGAAACACTTGTACAGCTGCAAATAGTGAATTATAGTGGCTGGACATGGTGATGACAGCAACACTAAAATTTAGTCTCATTGCTGTCCCAATGATAAGGTCTTCTTTTTCTTGCCAATCTCTTTCACTTGCTCTTGTGAGAGTCTTCTCTCCACCTCTAGCTGCTGCAATTGGATTTCCCCTTGCATGTCCTTTTGGGAACATCCTTGTTCAATCACTTTGCCACTCTCTCGTGTCTCCATGATGACTTGGAGGCAAGTCTCTTCTGCTGTTATATCCTTATCAATCATCTCTTCAACTGTTGTTGTCATACTATCATCTTGTTTCACTTCCTTACATTGCTTCTCATACATATGAGCATGCTGGACTGAACCATGCTTATGCCTTTTCTTTTCTATCTTCTCCATTCCTGGACCTGCACATAGGACAAACACATTAAGGAAACAAGAGCTTTCAACAACACTCCTTCCGATTCATCATGCCTTATAGACATGTTAATTAGCTCTCTTCTATTGCTTGCATTTTCCTCATAATTTCCGCTCATATGATGGACTCCCAAAGGTCCATTCATGCTGCCCCAAGCACGGCTGTAGCCTTGCATTTTCTTTCTCAAAATCAAAATGGTAGTGGCTGGAAGTAACCCAATACTGACTGGAAATACTTCAATAAACTGAAAATCACTCCATTCTATGACTGAAACCATTTGTGTGGCAGCAAACAAAATATTGGGCAAGCTGGAAATGTGGATAACAACAGTATAAACATTTGAGACAGTACTCTTCAAAAACCACAAGTCAAAGCTCTTATCTCTCATAATCATATCACCTTTGTCATGCTGAGTTATAAAGCTTTGGACAGCAAGATAACACCCATCTTGCCTACTTCCAATTGCTGAATTCATGAACTCAACATCTACTTTTATGGAAGGACTTATTCCAAGAGTATGCTTATCAGTTAGGAGCTGAAAATCTCTATGACATGACTGCTGTTCTGAAAATGAAAGTGTGGGATTTACCTTGTGTCCACCCCTTATACCTCCCCAAGCATTGAAGAGTTGTTGTGTCTCCATGGTGTAAGGAATGATGAAGCCCTTTTGTAGTGACTCATCCTTCATCATGTTGTTAGAATACACAACAAACTTTATGTGACTCTTCATAATTCTTCTTTCATGCCAAGTGCAAGAGATGGAGAACTCAATAGTGACATTTACCTTGATCCTCAAAAGATCATCCGGATCCCATACGCAAAAACAACCTTGGACTTGAATTGAAGAATCTACAGGCCTACAGCTGCAAATTGTGTTCTTGACCTCAACACCCTTCTTAGAATACCTCCTAGGTGCATGCTTATCAGCTGAATCAACAACACTATGAGAGAAGAATGTTGTTGTCCTATCTAGCATACCATGGATCTTGACTAGAGGGTAGTCATCTCCAAACACCAAAACATATGCAATCATAGCTTGGACATCAAATCTGGAACCAACAACCTTATTCTGAATTTGTTGACCTGAATTTGGAGTTGTTCCATTGCTGCTCACTTTGAGAACATTTTTGGATGTGAGGTGATATGTCTTTGGACCTTGCATTTGTCCCATGAGCTGCAACCACTGAGTTTTCATGATCCCGCTAGTGTTCACAACATATTTCTTATGTTCCTCCAAGGTGAAGTTTGATCTTCTTTTTATCCAACAACATGTAATGATGACATTATCAGCCATACTGATTCTGAAATCAGAAACTCTACCTTTTATGGTTCTCAACATAACACTGGGGTCCCACACTATTATGCTCAAAATATTTTGAATTTGAGCAAAAGGATCTATGTGCTCTTCACTAACCCCTTTGCCCTCCCTAGAATGATGGCAAAACTGGAATAGTTCATTGCTGTCACTATCATCACTTGAATTGAGATTATAAGAGTGCTTACCCTCTTGACAAAAATCTTGAAATGCCTTAGTATGGAACACCAAATATGGGGTATGACCCTCATACCTTGGGCTGTCATCACGATGCTTACCCCCTTTGCTTGAGGTTGAAGCTTTGGTTGTGTTGCATCAACACCACTATTCTTTCAAGTGTCTTCCCATTGCTGTCCTGAAAATCCACCTCATAGGGTAATGACTCAATCTTTGGAGGAGTGATAGGTGCTTCTAGGGCTTCCATGGGCTGCTCCTTCTCAATGTCCAGCAGCTCCGATTGTTCTTCCTTCCTCACCCTTCTTAGGTATTCACACAACCTTCTTTTGTTTGGATTCCTCATTTGAGTAACTTCAAGTAATCATCAAAGGGACTTTAACTTTAAGATGATCAGCCATCCCTTGATACTGGTCAAGGATTCTGAGGCCCTCAAGTTTGTACCAATCCTTGTCCTCTTGAGATGGTGATGTGTCTATTTTCTTTGGTAGTTCTTCCTCTTTCTTCAAGAGAACCTCCTTAGGCTTTGGATCCTTGGCACATTCTTGTGCCCTAGGGTTTGACCTTTCCATATTCTTCCTTTCTACTTGATATTTTTGCAACATGTTTGACAAGACTCCTTTAACGTCTTCATCTTCTTGTCACTGCCTTGTATGAAGAAGAAACCACAAAACCCTAACCCTGCAGCTGGCAAGGAAAATTGCTGTCTCTTACCCTACAGGCTGGCAAGATATGTGCTATGATACCATTGTAATGTCCTTATGGGACACTATAAGAAATTAGCAATTTCCCTAAAACCCTTATACAAAATATAACAACAATCTGATTTTTATGCAAACCCGTAAGACAAAATACAACAATATGAAATCTTTATTTTTATCAAATAATCACAATACAAAAATACCTAGAAGGCCCAAAGCATCTAGAAACCCTCTTGATACAAGTAGATGATGAAAAATAAATTTTCCAACCAAAGTCTGAATTTATTTTTATTTATTTTCACACCATAAAACAAGAAAAATACCCGCATAAGATTACAACAATTTTCTCACAAAAGACGCTCCAGATGACAAGAGGAGACCAAAAGGAGACGCTGCAAACTGAAACCAACCAATTTTGTCCGCTGTTGATGCCCTAAACGCTGATCTGAAATCCAAAGGGGTGTAGACAACCCTAGAAATGGCTGCAAATCGTGCCCTAGCTGTCCCTGACTGAAGTTTGGTGGATTGTCTCTCCATTGGCTGAATTTCTTTGCTTGAAACGCAGATCTGAAGCAGGAAAAGTAGAAAACGTGCCCTAGCTGAATTGCAAACTGACACAAATTGAAAATAGACGTGCCCTAGCTCTGATGATCTGAAATTATGCTCAAATGTGACCCCTGAGTGAAGCCACCAAGAAGATATTGAGGGTTTTCGTCCTCAAATCTGATCACAATGAGGGTTTTTGTCCTCAAGTGATGAATGCAATGGAGGGTTTTCATCCTCAATGCACAAACAAACAAAATGCTCAACGTTTCCCAAAAGGAGAGAGATAATAGACAAAAGATATCTCCCAAATGACCCCAACACTTCCTTTTATAACCTTTTTGTTGCTTCTCCCAAGTGGGGCGCCACATATGGGCCTTTAACTTTATTTAATAAAGGGACTTTCTATTTAATCATTGAATTCACTTAAACTAGAAAAATCACCTTTATTTAATAATAAGTCATAATAATCAAATATCTCAAATGTCATGTACTAATCAGAGTATGTTAAACATAGATTTATGGTTTTTTTCTCTGTTTTTATGTTGTTTTTGAATTGAAAAAGTAAAAAATAAATTAAAAGCTTGTTTTTTGTTGCGGGTAGCCCTTGGGTACCTTCGGGTACCTCATGGGCGTACGGGTACGCCTGGGTATGTCTGCAATGTACTGATCATAGTATGCTAAACATAGATTTATGGTTATTTTTTGTGTTTTTTTAAATTGAAAAAGTAAAAAATAATAATTAAGGACTCGTTTTTTGCTGTGGGTACCCCTTGAGTACATTCCAGGTACCTCCTAGGTGTACAAGATCGCCCGGGTATGACTGCAGACGCGTGCCGGGTATACTTGTATGCCCACGAGGTACCCAAGGGCTACTGTACCTGTACCACGTCTTGGGTACGTACCTGGGCTGGGTATGAGGTCTTTAGGGTAGGAACTGGTAACATAGTATATTATTATTTTTTTAGACTTTATTTGAAAAGGGGACATAGACACGTCAAGACTGAATTCAGGTAGTATTTACTTTAACATCCATTTATACACAATTTGCATGCTTAACAACATGATATAAGCTATTGGATTATCTCCAGAGTTTGTTTGTTTTATTCTTGGACTTCAGGACAATATAAATGGCCCTTGGGCTGGTTCAGTTATGGTCCACAAAGCTGAACTCATCTCATTTTATTCCAACTGAATCTCTCAAGCTCCCCAACCCCCAATTCTTCTTGGAAAACCAATTTAAAGGATTGGTTTTCTTTCTTTTAATTGTTTTTGGCTTAATGGTTTCAACAAACATTATGAGAGATCACGGCGTTCGTTCAATTCCTTCTCTTCATCCTGTAACTTCTGCATTTGGAGTTTCTGTGAATTCCTGCGTGAAGAATATGTTTTTCAGCCCATCATCTTTGGGTGAGTGTTTCCTGACTATCGCAGGCATTACTGCTTTGTGCAATAGTGAAGGCTTACAAGCATTATATGTGTAAATGGCCTGCGAGCCTGCTATTTTTCTGTTAATTAAGGCTGTGGCCTTAAATCTACTTTATATTAAGGCCGAGGCCTAGTATATATTTCATTGCCTTTTACTAAAGGCTTTCTTCGTAATCAACAGCCCACAGGCCATAATGCCATGCCATCTCCATTTGATGGCAACAAGGAGCCACTTGTGTTTCATCTGATTGTGCATGAATCCATAACGGCATTTGGTTACTATTCTAGAGGGCAGGGCGTACTTTTTTAACTCCGTGCTGTGTAACCCATCAAATCCATTATAGAAGGTCGTGGGGAGCTTTAGACTTTGTCAGTCTCTAGCCACTTGTCATTTATCTGATGGTGCGTAAATCTGTAACGGCATTCAGATACCGTTTTAGAGGGCAGGGCCTAAATTTTTACCCCGTTGTGTGTAACCCACCAAATCCGTCATAGAAGGTTGTGGGCTTATAATAATCATGAATAAACCATAGTGGAATCACTTTTTTCTCTGCTTCGATAATTTATGCAAGATCAACTGTCCACAAACCTTTTTGATCTTGTTAGGACTTCAGCTCAAGAGTCTCTGATCCTCATCCTTTTGTGTGTCGTGGCATCTGCAATGGATGGTGTGTGAAGCACTGCTGAGTATAGGTATTATTAAGCCCTTGGGATTCAATTTTTTTAGGGAAAATAAAGCTTACGAGCTCATTAGATCAGAGGTTGCCTAGAACTTAGTCATACGGCCATGGTCAGCATCTATCAGGCCTGCATGCTTCAAATTATCATCTAAGGCCATTCAAATATAGAAAATAAAGCATGTGGGCAATATTCGAAGGCGAGACTTTACCAAATGTAAAAATCTAAGCCCATGGGCTTCAAATACCATCCAAGGATGCTTTTACAATGGCCAAGGCGGTTTAAAACATGGATCCAAAGCCTGCGAGATTGAATAATCAAAGGAAAATCATTAAAATATTTAGGAATGTTAATGTAACCAAGCGTGCAAAGAAATGCCTTTGGGAAAGAATAAAAATAAAGGAAAACAATAAGAAGAAGTATTTTTGGTTGATGCAAGATTGCAATCAATCAAGGGACGCACCTGCATCAGACGCCTCTTTAAGAGAAAATGTGAGCTCTTGCTCACTGTCTTGGCTTGAAATACACCAAAAGTGGCTATAACAGCCATTTTCACTTGGATTCAACCAAGTTGAGTGTTTTGCTGTTCTGTTCTTCCCCTTGATCAAGTGTTGTAGCTCTTCTTTGCCTTTTGTTTGTTTGACTACTCTAGAATCAAGAATGGATTCTATTTCTTCACTCTGCTTATCGGGGATTTGTTGCCTCCAACCAGGAAGATGAGAATCTGATATATATGTGCCACTGACCGGTTCTCCTTTATGGAAGGTATATAGGTTTGCTACATTGAAGATGTAAGTATGAGAGAGAAATGAATAGAATGAAAGGCATATGTCACACTGACATACGTGTGTGTGCCCGTCTTTTACTAAGCATATTGAAGTTACATATTCAATGAATAACTAAAATAATTAACTAGTATTTAATATGTTTAGTGCCCCCTAATGACTAAACCATAAGTTACTTGAAGCTTGTACTGGGATTTTACAAATAAATGAGACTAGGAGATTTAGTCATTACATCTGTAGGCTGCCCCTTAGATATCAATCTGAACTCTGCAGTATGACTTTTTGTGCTGTCCAATATATGAGCTTCGGTTGAGGCAAAAACCGAGAAAGATCACTAACAACAAAACATAGATCCAGCTGTGTGGATGTAAGATATAGCAGGCAGCCCACCAATTGTATGTAGAGTGATTTATTGACCAGTTAAGTCATTACATCTCTAGGCTGCTCCTTAGATATCAATCTGAACTCTGCAGTCTGACTTTTGCTGCTGTCAATATATGACCTTCGGTCGAGGCAAAAACTGGGAGTGATCACTAACAACAAAACATAGATCCAGCCATGTGGACGTAACATATACTAGGCAGGCCACCAATTGTATGTAGAGTGATTTATTGATCGGTGTTGAATCATCATTGGTTGATAACTTCAGCTTGACCTCCATAGTTTTGAATCCAAAATCTTGGAGATTTTGATCAATCTTAATATACTAGGCTCGTGGAGCCTGCTTAATTTCATACATGGACTTACTCAATCTGCAAACTAGACGATTGCATTAGGCAATCGAAAACCTCCTCATCCTAATCTCTGTTTGGGAAGGTGCTCTTTACATCCATCTAAAACACCTTCCAATCAAACTGAGTTGCTATAGAGAGAAGCAACCGAAATGTGTTTATCTTTGCAGTAGTAGCAAAGGTCTTAGTTAATTTTCTCCTGTTGTGAAAATCCTTTCAGAACAAGACAAGTCTTATATTTCTCCAAAGTACCATTAGATTTACATTTGACTATGTACACCCATTTATATCCAATGGGTTGCTCACTTGGCGATAATTTCACTAACTCACATGGTGGTAATTCCATCAACTCCCAGGTGTGATTCTTCATCAAGGCATCATATTTAGCTTGCAAGGTAGTCTCCCCTTTAAGATTGCCTTTTGCTTTATAATATAGCTGTAATTCAGGTACCATAAAAAGATCAAATGGGAGAGCAATATGAACATTTCTCTTTGGTTTAACAACCTGATTTCTGGTCCTCCAAGCCAATGCCTTTGATTGAGGCATTTCATCCTTCTACACATCTTGGATAGTGGAGTCTCCCTCCACAATTAACTGTACATTTGATTTAGGTATTTCATTCTCTTGCACATCATATATATGAAGTTTCCCTCCACAACTAAATGTGTATTGGATTGAGGCATTTCAATCTCTCGCATGTGAGGCATTTCATCCTCCTGCATCTCTTGTATGGTGGAACATCCCTCCACAACTAATGCGTGTATGTTAATGGTGGTAGGGTCAATAAGCCTATAGAATCCGCCTTGCCCAAAGCCTAAGGCAACTGCCCTGTCCCATTTCACATTAGTCACGATACACTTTTACTTAGAGAAATTCACAATAATGTTGGGATTTTTGTTACTTGAGTAATAGACAATAGAATTTTATTCATGCTAGGAACATACCTAACATTTCTTACCATAAATTTTTAATCATTACTCAACACTGTGAATATCTTCTATCCCCTTTGTAGTAAGTGACTCTCCATTAACTAATAAAACTGAATTAGAAGTATTTATATTTATAGTAAATATTACATGTTAGGCCCTATGACACATAAAATGCTTGGATAATTTGGAATCAATGAACCAACGACATGTAGCACTATTGTTTTGTTGGTTGGATATTTTGTTAGAGACAAAATATGAGGTTCAACCACAACATGCGGGACAAAGTCCCTCCTCTATTAAGGGGAGGCGCTCTACTTATTACTATTTTACAAACACTAAAGAGTATTCACAATATTTACGCTATTTTAAATATTCCCAACCACTAATGGAGGAGGGAAATAGAAGGGAACCGAGTGAATATTTGTGCTTTTTATCTGGCAAACGCAGATCTGAAGATACTAACACGAGATAAAATAGTGATAAACTAAAAGCAAATCCAAAGAGCAATAAACTGTAATTTAAAGGAAAATATGATGCATAGAACGTAAGAACAATACATTAATCAAAGAGATACATTCAACACAAAGTTTGCAACTCAATCTCGTAACACAATCTCTTCTATTCCTTATATCAAAGGTTGAAAATATAAAGTTTTTCTTCTCTTTACAATTCCAGAAAATGTTTTCCCACCACCAAGTATGAAAAACCCTTGCTCCTTGAATAATCCCTCCTTTATAATGCCATCACAATTTCTATTTATAGAGAAAGAGGAAGAGAGAAAAGGGGAGTGGTTGGAAAACATTCAATGCTGTTGACTGATTCTTGCTTTCAATGACCAAGTCAACATGCTAACCCATATGAGGTAAAAACATCCAAAAGATTTACATGTTCGATTCAAAGATGGATAAACATGTGAGGACTTGGCCAAACTTCTTTTTCAGATCTAAACATTGAAAGATGAACCTGAAAACTTTTCTGAAAACTCCTTTGAATGCTCTGAAACAATAGTTGGAACTTCCACCTTGATTTGCACAATAGAAAGCGCAAGAAATCCTTTGTCGGGATTTCCTCCCTACTTGGCACCTCCGGAAATCCGACACACTGGTCGGAACTTGCTTGATGTTTTGCACCTTGAGAAACCCGACACATTGTCGAGGATTGAACTTGTTGAACATGCTAAAAGATCCGACACAAGCAAGTCAGGGAAATGCACTTGTTTGACAACCCCAAAAATCCGATACACAAAGGAGCACATTCTTTTTGGGAATCGGGGTTTGATCGACATAAAACATGTGTTTTTGAGCTAATATGTTCCGATGTCTCTCACCCCGAAAACCCGACACACGTAGTGTATCGGGTTTCGGGGTTTGGAAGACATGGAACATATGACATGCATTTGCCCTCACATGTCTCTCTATGCAACTAATCCCCAAAAGCCCGACACAAAGGGCTTGTCGGATTTCGGGGATCGGGGAACATGCGACATAGAGCATGCTAAGATGCAAGATGTTTCGATGTAAGAAAACCCGAAACCCGACACAAAAAGACTGTCGGGTTTCGGGGATCGAATGCACTTAACATGTAACATGCAAAGATATATGGTGAACCCGAAAAACATTGCAAATGGACCCTTAAGGCTAGAAACTTCAGATTCTTGGAAAGGTGGGAAAATTCCTAAGGCCCTAAAGATGAAAAATTTGGTGGGTTACCCAAATTTATCGTAAACTCAAAATTTGGGATAACAGCTGGCTCTGGTGGGGATTGCTTTTGGGTTATGAATAATGCAAAGGGAGAGAACCCCATATCCTACAAGTGCCTATCCATTGGGCCATAGATTCAAAGAGAAAAGGATCAAAGAGACAACGTGAACAAACAAAACAAACACACAAAACCAAAACAAGAGGAAAAGCAAACAAACAAAAACCCACACCAAAGCAAAAGGAAACTATGATACAAGCAAGGGACAACTTGCTTTACTGCTGTAGCACTGATTCTTACTAAATGTTTACCCACGCACAGGTATTACCAAATGTCTTTGTTTTGGAAATCTATTGATTGCCTCTATTTATATAGCTCATTGCCTTTATTGCTTTGATATCATATTTCCATCTGCTCATTTATTTGCAAATTTATTCCAATTACTGATTCTTTATCACTGCTACGAGAGTGAGTCTTGATCATATCAAACTTACCATTTTCACACCTTATGGTCTATGATAGACATTTGACCTTTATTAGTTACCTGCTTCATGACCATGATCTCTATGAGCTGGTTCTCGATAGATATTTTGAGATTTTGAACACTGTCACAAGTCTCTTGATGCTCCATGTCTCTCAATTTCTCTAAACAATTATTCTTCGCACAAATTTGCTCACATTTAATCTGCTTGTCACTATGATGTGGTGTGCACATTGCTTCATCGTCTTGAAAAGAAAATGAGCACAAGGTTGGGCATAAAATATGCAAATCATCATTTCTCCCATCTTGACCATTTTGAGCCTTGAAATCCATTTTTGTGATGAAAACATCCTTTCCTTGAGTAGAGTCAACTTTGAAAGATATCCTTTCCTTGAGTAGAGTCAACTTTGAAAGATTCAAGCATCTTCTTATTCATATATTCCTCATTGAGAAGGTTTTCATCTTCTCCCAATGGGAAAAAGAAGGTTTCAAATTCACAGTCACTTTCATACTCACCAAACAAGCCTTCATGACCTGCACCGCTCAACACCTTGGGATTGCTTTGTTGTAAGTCAATATTTTCATGATCTTCATCACTATCAAAAAGAGAACCTACATCCATACTCAGTGGGAAGAACACACTATCAAATTCCAGCTCCATCAAGTCATTATGTTGTTTTTCCACTGGCTCAATCAAACTTGGATACTCCATCAACATGGGCAGCTCAACATCTTCCTTCGAGGCTATAAAATATGTACCTAGACCAGAACCTTCGAACAGATTTGCACTTTAGGATCATCTGACTTAGTCACGAGGTACTTTTTCTGGGCTTCAGGTTCAAGCGTGCACATTACTCCGTTAACAAGTATCATGCTTCCGACCAATCCATGTGGATTTCTCCTCCCACATCCCTACAAAACCTCTTCCCAACAATATTCCGTAAGCAGTTGGAATGTCTGCAACTAGGATCGTCATCTTGACCCTCTTCTCAGGAAACACGACAAAAGCGAATTGAGCATCCTTGATCTGTCCTATCAGTGGGACTTGCTTGGTTTCCATTGAGTAGAAAAACTCTAAAAGGTTTAGTAAGCGTGATTCCCAAGGCATGAGCTACCTTAGCGGGCATGATGTTGTCAGAAGCTCCTGAATCTATGATACAATTACTAAGTTTGAAACCATTAATAAGCAAGGATAAATAGAATGGTTCAATTTTTCCCTGATGAGGAGGTTGAGGCCAAATTGTTTTGGGACAAGGGAGGCATGGGGTTGGGAAGGATTCCTTTGGAAGAAGTTGGTGAAGGTACATCAACTTTACTCTTAATAAACTGAGTCAATCTTTCAAATTGCTCAGGATTAGATTGAAGGTATTTTGCTTCCGACATCTGAATTTCAGTTTTCTTTGCATGATTGATGATGTCAAAGGCAGTGTAAGAGAGAATCAATGAAGGTGCAGACCCTTCATTACTTACTTGCATAGGAGTGGTATTGGCCTTAGGAGTGACAGAGGAAGAAGAATTGGAAGGAGTCACTTTTTTGACGGGAGGTTTCTCTTTTGGTTGTATGGGAAAAGGAGTACCTCTTTTCGCAATATTTGGAGTAGCCATCAGATCTACTTTTTCTTTGACCTTTCCTCTTGATTTCTTCACTTCCTTTGATTTTGTGAGCGAGTAAAAACAACAAAAGATTGGATTTTCATATCATTCACTGCATCGTCATAATCATCCTCTTCGTATTTCAGCTACCCGATACTAGAGTTGCCATCCGGTTCATCATAGTACTCTTTAGTGTAAGTGACTTCTTCATAAGAGTTTTCAGCTTCATCGCTTGTCTCTTCTCTTTTGTCAACCACCTCAACAATGGCATTGACAAGAGCAACTTCAATAACTAACCTTGGTTGAGCAATTTGGTAACTAGTTCGTGTCTCTGGTGGAGCATTATTGTTATTGAAATTTCTCCTTGGGATATCTCAGTAGGGAGCATTAGGTATGTTCTGAGACATTTGCTTCTTTAAAGCCAATAAATCATTGGCTAACCTTTGGATCATAGGATTAATAGTAGTCTGAGATGTACCTGGTTCTTAGGCTTAGAAGAGTCTCTTCTTATCTTACTAAGCCATGATAAGGTTGTCTTGATCTTTGTCGCCATTGCTTGCACGGTAGCTAGATCAAGAATAACCGATCTTCTCAACAAGGAACCAACCTCAGGTAGTTGAGCATTAACAAAGAAGCACATCTGATTCTCAGGGGTAGGAGTAGCACGTTAGGGATCTTGTGAATCAACTTGTTGAACTTGGCTACAAAGTCACATAGGCTCTTGTGGTTCTTTCTTCATTTGGGTGAGCCGAGCCAACAACCTTCTTTTGTGGGTTTGAATCTTTCCTCGAACCTTGTTCTCATGGTAGCCCAACTATCAATGGAATGCGGAGGTAAATGGTAGAACCATTCAATATGACTCCTTGTAGAGTCTCACAACAACAGACGAACAAATACGTCTTCATGGGCAACACCCATAACTCCACAGGCCACAAAAATACAACGATATGTTCATCAGGATGTTGCTTCCCATCACCGCTGAATTTTGGAAAATTCTTCCTCGAACCATAAGGTAGATCATGTAGGGGTTGAGCTAATGTGAGAGGAACAAATGGCTGGTCCCAAGGGATTGGTGGTGGAGGTGGCGCAACCATTCTTCGAAGATTGGTGTGCGTAGGAATCCAGGGCCCACTCAAAAGTAAAGCTCTACAAGTTGTAGATGAACTATCCTCTTGTGCAGCTTGGTTCCAGAGAACAGGTGATGACCTCTTAGAATGTCTGGAAGATTGTCCTCCGGGAGTGAGGTTGAAATTATGCAAGCTGTAATAAATCGAATGTAGGATCAAATCCACCTTGCGCTCTCGCCTACTACATGAGTAAACACCTTTCCTGTGAGCTTGAATTAGGAAAGAAATGATAAGACAAAGCAAATATGGAGTTGCCAAAAGGGGGAATAAAGCTTATCTCGTGTATCCGTAATCCTCTGCGGAGTGCCAAAAACTGTTGGTTGGATATTTTGTCAGAGACAAAATATGAGGTTCAACCACAACATGCGGGACAAAGTCCCTCCTCTATTAAGGGGAGGCGCCCTGTTTATTACTATTTTACAAACACCAAAGAGTATTCACAATATTTACACTATTTTAACCATTGGGGGTTGGGATCTCATCCCAGTAGATGGGTTTGCTTCAGAAGGGAAAGTAGATCTGGAATGGAATGGAGGAAGGGTTTAGAAGAGAAAATGGAAGGGAAATAGAAGGGAATCGAGTGAATACTTGTGCTTTTTCTCTGGAAAATGCAGATCCGAAGATACTAACATGAGAAACAATAGTGATAAACTGAAAGAAAATCCAAAGAGCAATAAACTGGAATTTAAAGGAAAATATGATGCATAGAACTTAAGAACAATACATTAATCAAAGAGATACATTCAACACAAAGTTTGTAACGCAATCTCTTCTATTCCTTATATCAAAGATTGAAAATACAAAGTTTTTCTTCTCTTTACAATTCCAGAAAATGGTTTTCCACCACCAAGTATGAAAGCCCTTGCTCCTTGAATAATCCCTCCTTTATAATGCCATAACAGTTTCTATTTATAGAGAAAGAGGAAGAGAGAGAAAAAGGGGAGTGGTTGGAAAACATTCAATGTTGTTAACTGATTCTTGCACAATGACCAAGTCAACATGCTAATCCATATGAGGTAAAAACATCCAAAATATTTACATGTTCGATTCAAAGATGGAGAAACATGTGAGGACTTAGCCAAACTTCTCTTTTTCTGATCCAAACATTGAAAGATGAACTTGAAAACTTTTTCTGAAAACTCCTTTGAATGCTCTGAAACAATAGTTGGAACTTCCACCTTGATTTGCACAATAGAAAGCCCAAAAATCCTTTGTCATGATTTCCTTCTTGCTTGGCACCTCTGGAAATCCGACACACTAGGCGAACTTGCTTGATGTTTTTCACCTTGAGAAACTCGACACACTATTGGAGGATTGAAGTTGAACAATTGAAAGATCCAACACAAACAAGTTGGGGAAATGCACCTGCTAAGCACCTTGAAAAGTCCAACACAAGCAAGTCGGGGAAATGCACTTGCTTGATAACCCCAGAAATCCGATACACAAAGGAGCACACGCTTTTCGGGAATCGGGGTTTGATTGACATAAAACATGTGTTTTTGAGCTAAGATGTTCGATGTCTCTCACCCCCGAAAACTCGACACACGTAGTGTATTGGGTTTTGGGGTTCAAAAGACATGGAACATATGACATGAATTTTCCCTCACATGTCCCGATGAAACTAACCCCCAAAAACCCAACACAAAGGGCTTTTTGGGTTTCGGGGATCGGGGAACATGCAACATAGAACATGCTAAGATGCAAGATGTTCTGATGCAAGGAAAACCCGAAACCCGACACAAAGAGATTGTTGGGTTTCGGGGATCGGAATGCACTTAACATGTAACATGCAAAGATGTATGGTGAACCCGAAAACTTGAAAAACATTGCAAATGGACCCTTAAGGCTAGAAACTTCAGATTCTTGGAAAGGTGGGAAAATTCCCATGGCCCCAAAGATGAAAAATATGGTGGGTTACCCAAATTTATCGTAAAGTCAAACTTTATGATAACATGTTTGAGTGTGACGCCACGACAACATACTCTTTCTTAGAATCCCATTCATCTTCAAGCTGTTGCCATTTTCTTGTGGGAATAATCATACCATGGTATGCATACTCGGCGAGTACTCGCCATTTTTTCCCTTGGCTGAAAATTTGCATGAGAAACTCGCCAAAACCTGCATAACCGAGTTTTTGGCGAATACTCGTAGTCTTTGGTGAATATTCGCGAATACTCTTGAGTTTTGGGCAAATATATTCACGAGTTTTTGGCGAATACTCGCGAGTCTTTGGCAAATATTCACGAATACTCTCGAGTTTTGGGCAAATATATTCACGAGTTTTTTGGCAAATATTCGCGAATGCACACAAGTTTTTGGCGAATATTCGCGAATACTCACGAGTTTTTGGCGATTATTTGCAAATACTCACGAGTTTTTGGACACTTTTTTTAATATTTTGTTTAAAATTTATGTTTTTAAAGAAATTTGCGTATTTTTTAAGTTGCAGTATTGCTGAATATTCGCGAGTCTTGCTGAGTTTTTGCTAAGTCAATTTTTTTGGGTCCGCTGAGTATTTGCCGAATACGAGTATGCAAACTAAGGATCATACTATCATTTTTGGCAATCCTTTTCATACGCCCGACCTTATGACTGTAATAGCATCACTTGGTGTTTGGAAGATGATTCAGTATGGATACCTTTCCACTTCTCCTTTGAACGAGCAACAAATGCACTCTCTGTTTGTCTAGAACTAGACTCACTAGTTTGTGTCTGTTTGCAAATAGGAACTAATTTGATCAAATGTGAGGGTCCGCTGAGTATTTGCCGAATACGAGTATGCGAACTAAGGATCATACTATCATTTTTGGCAATCCTTTTCATACGCCCGACCTTATGACTGTAATAGCATCACTTGGTGTTTGGAAGATGATTCAGTATGGATACCTTTCCACTTCTCCTTTGAACGAGCAACAAATGCACTCTCTGTTTGTCTAGAACTAGACTCACTAGTTTGTGTCTGTTTGCAAATAAGAACTAATTTGATCAAATGTCAGGGTGTGGCTTTTTGCCATCAAATGTAAAGCCTCCACAAATGTATCATGGGAGGATTATAAACTATTCAGAACAAGGGCAACCAGATTGTCATTATCCACCTTTTGTTGATGGGAGCGAGTTGGTCTTGGAGATCTTTCATCCAAAGGTGTTTTGACAGGGACCCACCCTCATTCATCTTTGCAGAAAACAACAGATCTTTCAGGTACAGGTCCAAACTTCTCTTTGAAGTCTGATACTTGTTTTGAAGACTCGACCAAATATCACTTGCCTCAGTGTCATACTGAACCTAAGGGATTAAATCATTTGAAATAGATAATTTCAACAACAAAAGAACCTTCTTGTGATGCTTGTCATAGTTAGCAAGATCTGTATCAAGTTACAATTCCTTTTTGAGAATTATTTTATCACATTCACAATATTCTGCAATTGTTAAAATCTTTTGACTTCAGACATTATAATTTTGACCTACTAATTTCTGTGCTTTTGGTAGAACAAAATTCTTAATATTGGTCATTTTCATAGTTGAAAAGCTAAAAAAATGCCTTGAAAACTCGTGAATGAAATGTTGCTGCAAACTTGTGAAGTGAGATTACCAATGTTATTGTAGACTCACATTTTGATCTGGTCTGAACTGCAAACCATTATGTCTGCATTTTTCTTTTCACGTCGTTTGACTCTTAACTCGTCTTCAACCCCTTGTATTACTGTCTTTTCAACTTAATGAAACTTTACTGGAAATTGTGACTGCAAAGTTGTGACTCGTCACTTTTGTTCTTCCTCTCGCATCCATCCTGGCAATGTACATCTGTGCTTTAATGTTGAGAATTTAGTTCTGCCACTGAAATTAGAATAATTCCCTAGCAAATCACTTTTATTTGCAACTCTTTCTAGTTTCCATGACCTCTAATCATGACCTTTTTGTCGATCTGGTCTTCAAATGCAGAGTTATGTTCTCTGCAGCAGTGCATGCCTGCAGATATCAGACACATCTTCCTCCTGCCATGATGACTGCAACTGCAACTTGCGTAATTGAAAAACATATTTTTAATATTCTGGTCTGGTCTACACGGATTCTCTTCTCGTGTCCCATCACCACGATCCCGTGTCTTCATGTTTTCGAATGGTGAATGTCCTGTTCCTAGTTTGTACCGATCATTTTGTGGTTGGTAAATCGTAAATGCTTTTGCCTTTTCCACTCTCATGCCCTAGCACGATGGTCTCTTGCTCATCCATGATGTATATATTTTTGTCCGTCCTTAGCTCGTGGCTTGTCCTCCTACAACTTGTATATAGTATTTCTGATCAGTGCCCTAACGCGATCTTCATTTAACTCACGATCTTTTGCCTCTGTCCTGTACACACAAATGAATGATGTGAATGCCTTTGTTTTGGAATACCTCATCTTCTTTATAGTTTGTACCTTGCTAGGGCTTCCATGAATTCCTCCTTTGTCACTGTTCATACCCTTTGCCTAGGGCTTCCCGAACTACTCCTTTGTCACTATTCATACCCTTCTCCTTAGGCTTCCTCAAACACTTGCTCTGATACCAATGTTAGTAAGCATGAGAGAGAGAATGGAAGGCATATGGCACGATGACATTTGTGTGTGTCCGTCTTTATTTAAGCATAAAGAAGTTGCATATTCAGGTGAGGTAGACATGAATAACATAAATATATTGTAGTTGATATATGTTAGTGTTTAATACCTTTAATAGAAGATTGGAGAGATATCCAACCCTTTAGGAAACTCAATCTCATAGGCATTCTCAAATTTTTCTCAGAATTGTACATGGTCCTATCTTCTTCCATTTAAACTTGTTATATGTGCCCCTTGGGGACCTTTTCTTCCTTAAATATGATAACAGCAAGTCCCCAACCTGAAATTATCTGCTTGTCTGATTGGCATGTTCTCTGTACCTTTCAGTACTTTGCCGCAGTTGTTTCTTTACCTGTTTATGTACCTCATCCATGTATTCTACAAAGCCCTCTGCTTCAAGACTCTCCATGTCTACAATTGCAATTGTTCTTAATTCTGTGACACCTCTGGGGATGTACCCACACAATATACAGAATAGTGTCTTCTCTGTACTTTTGTTCACTGAGTTGTATGCAAACTCAGGATGTGATGAGACCAAATCCCATTGGCGTGGCTTGTTCCCAACAAGACATCTCAATAAGTTCCCAAGGCATTTGTTCACCACTTTAATTTGCTCATCTGTTTGTGGTTGATGGGCTGATTTGAATTGCAAATTTAGTACCCAAATTTCTCCAGTGTTCTAAAAAAATGACCAATAAATATTGTATCCCTATTAGACACTATGGGTTTCGGTAATCCATGCTATCTTACTAATAAAAATAAGCTGGTTATCTTAGTGGCATCATTAATCTTTTACAATCAATAAAATGTGACATCTTTGAGAATATATTCACTACAACAAAAACAAAAGTATTACCTTTTTGGTTGCGAGACAATCCCATCGCAAAGTGCATGCTTATATGTTCCCAAGATCTTTCTGGTATTAGCCATGGATTGTACAATCCTGCATTTTGACTTGTACCTTAGGCATGTTGTTATTCTCTAAAACTCTGCAAAACTTCCTCACGTGTCCTCATTTTTGGCCAATAATACCTCACAGTGCAAAGCAAGTGTGCATTGGTAATCTGCCATGCCACACAAACATTGTCGCAACAACTCGAAAAATTACTGCAGCAATATGGATACATTTTCAGGATAATAGAACTGGAACATAAAGTTTTATTAATCTATGCATTTGGTGGAAAATAGGGAATGATATTGACGAACCTGTAATCCTGTATGAATCCACGCTGCTTCTTTCTTCGAAAATCAATCGTTTTCTCTGTCTTTACATTCCACTTATTGTGGGTTGTTTCTGAGCCGAGTTTTCATTCATTTTTTTCCCATATCTCTATCCTTAGGGATCGAGATAGGGTTTAGTTTGAAATCCGGATATTGCTTTGTTTGCTTTCGTGCTGTGCCTTTTGTGCCTTTCGGTGTTCTTGAGGTTACTCATTTTTCCCTTCGCGACCTCTGTAAATATTGTGGTATCTATATAAATCGTGGTCTTTGTAAAAACGTGATATCTTTATAAATCGTGGTATCCTCTTTAAAACCGTGGTCTCTATTAAATTCGTGGTCTCTATTTAGATCGTGGTCTTCTTTTGTAGCCTTTTCTTTCTGCTACTAAGGGTTATGTGATTTCTTCTTAAGTTTTTCTTGCTATGACCTCTATTTGCATTTTCATAGTTTGTGTTTGTTTTTCTTACGTGACTTCGACTTCCCCTTTTGGCCCTTGTGGTCATTGGTTCCATTTTCTTCTGAATGGAGCCCTCTAAAACTCGCATGTTTGAAAGAGGGGAATCCTCTCGTATGTCATTTAGGGATGCTATCTGTGGATCCCGGGATCAGCCTTTCTCCTCCAACATTGGTTTGAATCGCCCATTCCGTCTAATCAAAGAAGATCCTAGGAAGACTCCTACAGGCTGCATGAAAGTTGCGGATGGTACTCCGGTTATCAAAATTGCAGCGTCGGATATTCAAGCCAATATTCGCGAACTGGAAGACAGGGCTCTCATTGTACGCTTTCTGGGGTTTAAGCCCTCACTTGCTTGCATTCAAAGAATGGGCCCAAAAACATGGAACACCCCGGTGAGTACACGGTTTCTATATATCCGAATAGTTACTTTTTGGTTGTGTTTGCAAATAGAGATGAAAAGGAATACATATTCCAAGGGGGCCCATGGTTTTATGGGAGAGCAGGTTTGTTCATGAAGCCATGGCAACCATTATTCAAAGTTGAAGAACTTCCATCTGTAGTTCCAGTGTGGATCCGTTTGTTTGGCTTACCTGCGGAATTTTGGAATCCAGTGGTTCTCCAGGACATAGGTAACTCTATTGGCAAATTTGTAAGGGCAGCGGATTCTACAATGAGGATGGAACAAATGGTCTATGCACGGATGTGTGTGTACATGGATATGAATCAACCGTTGCCTGCAAAAATTCTTCTGGAAATAGGGGAGGAAAGATGGGAGCAACAAATTGACTATGAGAATATACCTTTCAGATGCCGCCTTTGCCATGAATATGGCCATCTTGTTAAAGATTGTCCGCTGCGGATTAAGGACCCAATCAAGGAGACACTTAATCGATGAATTTGTGACACCGCCAAAAAGAAAGATAACAAAAGAGAAAAATACAGGCAAGGTTCAGAATAATAATACCAACAGATTTGCAGCCCTCCAAACGGAAGAAGCAGAGGAAGATATGGACGTAGTACAAGAAACCCAAGTCCCGGAAACTCAAATGGGTTAGACCCACCAACAGGTCAGGACAATAATCAGATGAACTCAAAATCTAAAGCATTGGTGGTGCACCAAGGAAATACGAGAGAAATAAAAAGTTATCAGAGGAAACATAAGTTGGTAGAAGAGCAACGGAAGGATGAAGGGGGAAATGCCCAGAGTAATATTTTATTATTACCACCTCCCCCACACAACACCCCCTCTTGATAATAATCCTCAGGAATCCAACAAGAGCAAAAGAAACTACGGATGGATTCTACTTTAAGAGTAGGAAGGAAAACTAATCAAACCCGTATTCAGAAAGAAGGGCAGCAACTAACGGGAAATGGTAAAGTTGGGGATTTGGCCTCAATCTTTGAACAAACCCCACAATGAAGCTGATTACTTGGAATATTCAGGGGCTTAAGGGCAACCCTTCTAAAGTAAATGAGATTAAGCGTATTGTGCAACAACATCACCCTCATATGTTATTTCTTCAGGAAACTAAAGCTTCTATAGAATTCATGGCAACGGTGATCCCAAATATTCACAAAAAACTCCAAGTTGTCTCTTTAAGTTCACAAGGAGCATCTGAAGGTTTGGCATGCATATGGGACCCCCAGCAAGTTCACTTTCTTGATAGCGGAGGAAACCAGGGTGTTCTCTATATGGTAGTTTGATATGTTCCTCAAAATCAGATTATTTTGATAATGAACATATATAATCAAATTATTTTGATAATGAACATATATGCCTCTCTCTAGACGGAGGCAAAAAAAGCCCAGTTGACGTTTATTCAAAATATGGTAGCAACACATTCGGCATACCAATCATTATAGGGGGAGACTTCAACACAGTCCTTTTCTCTCATGAGAAACAAGGGGGAAACATTATTCTGGATGCTTCTATTGCTTAATATGTTGGACTCTATACAAAGGATGCACTTGGTTGATATTCAAACCCAAAATGGATTAATGACATGGTCCAATAGAAGAATAGGGGAAAGTTGTATAATGGAAAGATTGGATAGATTTCTGATATCTGAAGATTGGTTTGATTGTAACATCATACCCACGGCTAATGTTCTTGACAACTCTGGATCTGATCATTGGCCGGTGTTATTGGAATTGGGCAAATCACTACCGTTCAGAGCCCCTTTCAGATTCCAATTGATGTGGCTGCGAGATGAACATCTTCCTCCTTTAATTGAGAAATGGTGGAGGGAAGGCCAGCCTCACCATGGTACTAAAATGTTTTGCTTCGTCAAAAAATGCAGTACCTCACGAATCAACTCAAGAAATGGAATATTTCAGACTTTGGAAATGTTCATGTGAAAAAACGAGAGGTCTTGGAAGCCTTACAAGAGGTGTCTCAACAAATAAGGCTACAAGGATACTCAAAGGAACTGCAAAACAAGGAAATCCTACTTAAGCAAACATTAACTGAATGGGAATTAAGGGAGGAAATATTCTGGAAACAGAAAGCCAGAATTAAGTGGCTGAAAGAGGGAGATAAAAATACCTCCTTTTTTCATAAATCTCTTCTAGCTCACCGTTCCAACAATCACATTGCTTACCTAGATAAAGAGGATGGAAGCCGGGCAAATACACATGAAGAAATCCAACACGTTGCCATACAGTACTTTTCAGAGTTGTTTAAGGCAACTAATCTGGACAGGAATGCCCAACAACAATTGCTTAACATTATTCCTTCTCTGGTTAGTGAGGCAGACAATATGTCACTTTTGCAACCGGTGTCTGAAAAGGAACTTCAAACTGTTGTGTGGGCCATGAAAAAAGGGAAAACTCCAGGACCTGATGGATTTCCAATTGAATTTTATCAGGAGTTTTGGGATATTATTAAAAAGATCTGCTAGAAGTAGTGGAAGAATGCAAAAAAAAAAACTGTTCTTAGGGCCATCAACTTCACCTATATTGCTTTAATCCCTAAGAAACAAGAGGCTTCTACCATTACAGAGTATCGTCCCATCGCTCTATGTAATGTGTTGTACAAAATAATCACTAAAGTAATAGTTGAGCGATTGAAAGCCATAATTGACAAAGTAATATCTCCCGAGCAAGGTGGATTTGTTCCCCATAGACAAATCTATGATGACATTGTGCTGGCTCAGGAAGCTCTTCACTCTATGGACATTCAAAAGAAGCCCGCTATGTTTGTAAGGCTTGATTTTCTAAAGCCTATGACAGGGTAAGTTGGGCCTTCCTTTCTGACATCCTTCTTTGTTTTGGGTTCTCTCCTCTATGGGTGCAAGTGGATACAAGCCTGTATTTCATCAGTTTCTTATTCAATTATAGTTAATGGCAATCCTACAACGTGATTTTCTGCATCGAGAGGTATAAGGTAGGGAGATCCTTTATCTCCGTTCTTGTTCATCATAGTTGCAGAATCATTTGGTAGACTATTTGCCAGGACAAGAGTCCAATGAAAGTTGTAAGGTATAAAATTGGCCACACAGGTGGACCCACTATCTCACTTACAATTTGTTGATGATTCGTCTATAATGGGGGCAACGTCTATGAAAGAAGCTACTCAGATCCATAAAAATTTGGAACTTTTTTCAAAGGCCACTGGTCAGGATATTAATAGACATAAGTCAAAAATAATTTTCTTCCATTGCTCACCAATGCTGGAACAAGACATACTAACGAAACTTGGATTTCAGAAGACCACAGTACCTTCAAAATACTTGGGTATTCCATTGAGCTCTAAAAGAATCTCTAATTGGGGTTGGCTCCTGCTAAGGTCCAACAAAAAATTAGTAATTGGACTAATAGATGGTTATCATTAGGGGGAAGAATAACCTTAATCAAAGTTGTGTTGCAAGCTATTCCTATATATTTTGCTTCTCTCCTAAATATTCCAGCAACAATCGTGCACCATTTAGATTTTATTAGTCAAAAATTCCGTGGTCGGACATCCAATAGGTTTAGAAATGGCATCTTGTGAAGTGGACAACCTTATGTTTGCCAAAGAAAGAGGGAGGATTGGGATTCAGAACTAGCGTCCCGAATAACAAAGCCCTGGCAGCAAAATTATATTGGAGACTTCTGCAAAATCTGGACTAGTTATGGAGTATTAATATAAGAGCAAAATATACACATGGAATGAGACCCCATGGCATAGTCCGATACTCGTTACCTTCCCGAAGATCTCCCATTCTTTGAGTTCTCAAAGCTGGAGAAGGAATTATCAAGCAACAATTGTTCGGAAAATTAGAAAGCGATGACCAGGCGAACTTCTAGACGGATTCATGGGATGGCCATCCTCCTTTGATCAAACAGTATCCACATCTTAGTAATATTATGGAGATCCTCCATGGACAAGGAAAAACAAAGGTAAGGCACTATATGCAGCCTGCATACCCTGGGAGTGAATGGATTCCTCCATCTTTTTGGCAGATTAACTTGACTCAGGCACAAGTCCAATTCTTCCAAACTCTTTTGCAAAACAAGATCCTTTGTATGACTTCGACATCAGATACATTGGGATGGGGAACTGGGCAGGATGGAAAGTCTTCAGTAGCTGAGGGCTATAGAGTATTGGTGGCCCCTCATCCACATTCTTGGAAAGATATCTTTGGGGACCTTTGGCAACCTGCGCTATGGCCTAAGGTGAGATTCTTTGTTTCGCTTCTCATCTATCATAGACTTCTTACAGGTGATAATTTGATGAAAAGGGGTATGGTTGGACCCTTTTGGTGCCCTTTATGCAGAAATGCAGAAGAGACCCTAACTCATCTCTTCTTTTAATGCCCCTTCACTTTGGCACTATGGTGTACACTAGCTGGTTGTCTTTTTGTGCGATCCCTGTGAATATAGTGGACACTATTAGAGGGTGGAAAATTCAGCTAGGGATACTCAAGACTTTGCCAAAGGAATCTGGTTGGTTGTTTCTCATATGTTGTGGAATGTATGGAAGGAAAGAAACAAACGTATCTTCAAGTTAGAAAGAAGAGACAAGTGGTATATTATGGACTTGACTAGAAGTAATATTGCAGAAACTATCATACACAATCTGAAACTACCTTCCCCATTGCTTGAGAGGTGGAAAGGTCTCTTACAAAAACTAAATCTGGGCAACATGCAATTGCAGATAAAACAAGCTACCAAACAGAGGCTACCTTCTGCTCTTCGAATATGGAAGCCTCCTCCATTTGGATTTGTCAAATTAAACATTGATGGGGCAGCTAGAGGTAATCCAGGTCCAGCCAGTATGGGAGGGATAACTCATGACTCCTTGGGAACTCCTCTCTTCTTCTTTGCATATCAATTGGGACACTACACTAACAATGTGGCTGAAATTATGGCTGTCCAGCGTGCTCTCCTGGAGGCAACTAAACTGGGATGTCCTAGTATCATAGTAGAATTAGACTCCAAGATTATTATTAACCTTCTACAAGCCCTTGAGCAACATCCTCTAATAATTGGCTTATTGCCAGAATTCAGGATCAGATAAAACTCGTTGCCATCCAGTTCCAAACAATCATATACTCTCATGTCCCTAGGGAGCAGAACATGATAGTTGATGGCTTGGCTAATTGGGCTTTAGATCATTCTAATCTGATAAACTTTGGGCCTATACCCCTCCGGCACCAAGAGAAGCGAGAAGCAGATAGAGTAGATCCTCTCTTTGAAATCACATGATGGATAAATCTCAGATATGCTATCTCCTCTTTTATTTGTACGTGGAAATCAAAATATATATCATCTAGTATGAGTTTAAATGCTTGGCATTGTAATTTGTACTTTATAATTTTATTAATATAAATACAATGGTTTTTGTTTAAAAAAATGGATAGATCTTCATAGCTTATGAGGTAGTGCCACTAGGAGTGTGTGACATTTTTCTTGGAAGGCTGTATTTGAATGACTGAGATGCAACATATCACACAAAATGCAAGAGTAGACCATTTACACAAGAGATTGCTTCTTCAATCTTATGGAGTCACCTCTAATGGCTAAACTCATTTTGGTCTCTACCCAACAATATTGCAAGCTTATCTTACATAGGCATAAGTTTGTGTTACTCATGGTTTGTCCATAGGAAGCTGTACAACTGAGAAAGCATGCATTGGCAATGCGCCATGCCACCCAAACATCATCACAACTTCACAAGTTATTGCTGCAGTATAGATACGTCTTCCCAGAACCAAAACGCCTCCTTACACATTTCGTGGTAAGAAACCAAATCAATTTGGTTATTGGATGCCCCTTCCAAATAATCCACTATACCTTAAGTTCATTAAGTTTGGTGCCAACTACAAGATCTTCTTGATCAAGGCAAGATTAGGCCAAGCTCCTCCCCTTGTGGCAGCTCGATAGTCCTCGTGCCAAAGAAAAATGGCACATGGCACATGTGCATTGACTATCACATGCTCAACTAGATAACGGTGAAGAACCGCTATCCACTCTCGCGCATTGGCAACCTCTTGGATCAGCTCTAAAATACTTAGCCAAAGATCGACCAAAGTTAGGTTAGTGTTAGGTACCAATCCATCTCAAAGACAAGATCTAAATCTAAGATACCGGTACGGCAGGGCAAAGGGGCAGGGTACTGGTACGAAATGTATCCGGTACGGATACGACACGGAAGCGTGCCCGAGAGCGGCGGTAGTGCGGCCGGAACCCCCCGGGTACATCTGGGTACGTTTGTAGACGTACCTAGAGGGTCTCAGCCATACCCCGATCACTCTCGGGCACGTTTCCGTGCGAAACTGAGTTTTTTTTTCAGCAGTGGATCCAAAACTGTACTCCAAGCAATTTTAGGATTTTGCAAAATTTCCATTGTATGATATCATTGATTGCAATCTATGGAGAATACTAGAATCAAGTTTCCTTGATAGAGGAACACATAATTATGAAGATGGATTTGAAGCACAAGTTTCTTGTTCGTATTTCACGCATCCCATGGCATATAGCTTTCTTGGTTTATCCAAAGCAAAGGGAAACTACAGGTTTCAGATCTGTGTAGTTGAAAAGAAATGATTGATTGTCTATTTTTCTGCAGTTGCAAAGCATGGGATACTGGTATGTTTCCAGTACATGATAAAGAACAAATCGCTGAAGGCTACTTTTAGGAGCTATACAAACAAAATTACATTTCCAAGCCAATTAGTATTCATTATTGATCACGAGCATGTTTTGAATTCGTAAAAACAAGGAAGAGAGAATGAATCTAGTGGGGAAGATTATCAGACGTATATTCAAGAAATTGAGCCATAATGAGAATCCAAAGCAAGCTTAAAGCTAGAAAGTCTATAAAGTGCAAATTCCCCATATAGTGTCTTGGTTTAACTTTTAAGCTTTTAAGTTTCTAAGTTTTAACAAATTATGACTTGTCTGTTGTGGTTATTTACTTATTTAGCTTATAACTTATAAGTTATCTACTTATCTTGTCTTTCATATGCACAATATGTGGTTAATAACTTAATTCCTATTTAGTAGGCTGAAATTTATATATTTTTTTAATTTTTATATATTTTTGTACTGTCGTATCCTATGCCGTATCCGGGGCTATTTTTTTTTTGCCGTATTTGCGTATCGGATACTCCGTACCCATACTTGTATCCAAATCGTATTGGCTACTTAGATCTAAATCCAAGGATTATACATGTAATTGGTTATGCCTTTCGACTTTACCAATGCACTAACAAAATTCATGCGCTTGGATGACATACTTTGTCTTTTCACCAACTCCTTTCTCATCGTCTACTTGGATGATATCCTCATCTATAACAAGACATGGGCGGAGCATATCCTAGACACTTTTTGCAAACACAAATTGCAAGCCAACTTAGCCAAGTGTACATTTGGCGGTGCATATAATGTTCTTGGATTACTTCATGACCGTGCATGAATGCATGTAGATCCAAAGAAGATCAAGGTAATCCAAGATTTTCCAACTTTGTGCAAGCTCATTGAATTGAGGAGTTTTCTTGGACTTGCTAACTTCTACCACAAATTTTTCATCGATTTATGCACATATCATGGCCTCTACACCAAATCATGTGCACCAAAGTAACCTTCCATTGGACACCCGTGCATCAACATGCCTTTAAGGAGCTCAAACAATGCCTCCTTCGCAACATCTATTCTAGAATGCCCAACATTGTTGAACACTTTGAGATTCAAATTGATGCGTTTGACTATGCACTTGACGCGATACTCACGCAACATGGACATTCGATCACATACCACTCGAGACATTGAACAACATGGTTAATCGCTACTCCCCTATGAAAATGGGTTGTATGCCATCATACAAGTAGCTAAGCAATGACATCAATACATCTTGGGTTGGGAGACAATCATCCATTTGGATCATAAGTTGCTTGATTCTTCCATACATAGAGCAAGATAGAAGAAGCACCACATGAAGTGGATGACCTACTCACAAGCGAGTTCCATCTAGTGACCAAACACAAGAAGCATAAAAACAATAAGGCATCATATTGCCTTGGCCATTCTCAAATGCAAGCACTCATCACAATGCTCGACATGTGCGGCCACAACTCTAATTGGGTAAATCTCTACTCAATAGACAATGACTTCATAGAAACATACATCGCCCTTTACGCAAGGTAAACATGTTCGTGAATTCCATATATTTGGCAAGCTTCACTACAAGCTTGGACATCTTTGTGTTCTTGATGGCACCTAGTCAAAATCGCATCTTGGAGGCACACTATGCCAAGATAGAAAAAGACTCCAACATTACCAAGACATCGGTAGTGATGCACCCCTCTATTGTACTTGTATGTGCATAGACATTGGGTGCCAAAAATGTCTTGCATTCCCCATTGCATTGCAAGCCCAAAAAAGGAGCATTGCCAAGCCCACAAAAAGGAATTGGGGACTTTACATACCTTTGTTGCTTCCATCTAGGCCATGGGAACCTACCAATATGGATTGCATGAGTGGACTTCCTATGACAAAGCACCAAAATGACTTCGTGTCCGATGTAGTAGATAGGTGTTCAAAGATGGCCATCATAGTTGCTTGCGAAGAAGTGCATCAACACGAAGGAAATCACATGCTCCCAAAAGTTTACGCAAAATAAGTAGATACTCTATTATCGATAGCATAAGTATAAAGAACGCCTTGACACGCATCTCACACCTCACGAGTTCAAGGCATGCGATAAAGTTTGGTTGCATTTTTAGAAGGAACTCTTTAAGGGTCCACATCGAAAGATCAAACCTCCGCACCATGGTCCTTACTCTATATTGCACACATCATGAGAGAACGTATTCGTCCTTGACTTACCACTATACCCGAGTCTACAACCAATATTCGACGTGGAACTTCGTAAGCCATACTCTCCACCTTTGCACGAGTTAGCAACAACTCAACATCCTTCAGATTTGAGTCCCGACCACCAAAGGATCAGATCATTGAGGTGATAACAATGTGCACTCGCCAAGGCACACATCAATCGTTCCAATTGGTCAAGGCAAGGCAATACAATGATCAGGCTAAGTGGTACAACCTTCAACAACTTTAGGCTCAATTCCCACAGCTAATCAAAGACGCAATGGGGACCAATGCTCCTCACGAAAGGGTTACTGATTTGTATGCAACCACACACTCTTCCTTAGGACATTGAGCTCCTCAGCTTCGCAGCGTCTTGTGCCGCATATAGAGAGTCGTGGTGCCCTTGTGCATTGCCTTCGCAACTACTTGTGTAGCTTCCTAGTGCCGAGTAACATTTCCTAAATTTTGTGGTCTGTGCATAGTCTTGCGGCTTACTTGAATTTTGGTGGCATGCTTCTCAACATAGTGCACATCATCATAGTTTTTACAGAACCTCTAAACTCAGTGTCCTTGTGTAAACTTCCTATTGTCTTGCAACATTCTCCACGTGCATGCCATGTTAAGGTATATGTCAACATATCGTGCATCAGAATTTCAACTACCACACTTGCAAGAAGCTCAACCATCATTGGGGAAGAAGACAGATTGTTCTTGTAACTGTCCTCTTCAATAACTATTGTCTATTGCAAACACCTTTTAGTACTGATGTAACATCCCACCTAAATTTAATCCCTCTTCTTTTAATTCAAGTGTGAAACGGTCTTTGGCGTGCTAATGGGATTCAAAATATCTTCTTAATTGTAGTCTTGGTCCTTTGCTGACTCACCTTGTCAGCATGGTGAGTATCGTTGGCGGTGGCATTGCTTTGCAATTTCCCTATCCTTACCATGTTCCTAGCATGGTTAGGTGGTCGTGTTTCATTTTGGTTTCCTCTTCCTCACGACTCTTTTTTTTCTTCCTTGCATCCTTGTTTGGAGTTGCTTTTAGTGAAGTATTGATTTGCTATGAACTGATTTGTGACCCAAAACTTTCCCTAAATGGATAATTCGAAATTGGAAATGACCCTAATTTTAAATGTTATAAAACCCTTATTTCTCATCTTTTTGGTGCTCCTTAGTGGCTAGTAGCCCTTAATAGGGTAGGGCAGGCGAGCATTAGAGGCCAAAGTGCCTAATTTATGTGGTTGGTAGGAGGGATGTGTAAGTTGGTTACTTGTGCAAGTAAATCCATGTGGATGTATAGGGAGATTAAATGAGAGAGTTGTTTAGAAAGGTAAGGTTGAGTGCAAGAAAAGTCAAGGCCCACGTGCTTTGTATGTGGAGGAAATGAAAAGGGTAGAGTTTGTGGGTGTGTAAGAGAGAGAATAGGCTTGTCCCGAGTTTGTAAGAAATATTGAATGCTTTTGCAAGAATAGGACTGTGTAAAACAAGGCTATATAACTGAAATTTATTGTGTAAGAAAACCCATGTGGGTTGTAATAGGTTGTTTGTCATGGGGACTGGGGTTGCCATGTGACAAGCCCCCATTGGATGAAAATGTGTGAGCTCTCCCTATTTAGAGTATAAGCTCATTTTGAGAAAAGGATGGGGAACTTGGAGTTGGGGAATCTGTGATTGCACCTATTTTTAAAGAAATATAGATGGTTTGGATATGGTTGGGATTCCTCAATCACGTTGAAGGATTAGAGGAATGCGATCTATTTAGAAACATAGGTGGCATGGAATCAGTTTTGGATTGTCAAGAAATTTTGAATGAGGACAATGCTATGTACCTTAGGGTATGATATTATAATGTATATGGGTTGGTGGAAATGCTGACATGTGGCATGCATCTCCCTTAGTGTAGCGACCCGTCCTCTAGTTCCCGAAAATACGTCTGATTTTTTTTTGAACCCTACCGGAAGACAAGTGCTACTTATCCTTTCATACTCACAATTTATTCCGTACAAACCACGTGCAATTGGGCTAGATATCCTTTTTACACTACACAAGTACTAATTCATTTTATTCGTTCTTTTCATTTATTTCTCCAGCTAGTTCCAAATCAAGTCTTGTATAATGATATTTATGCTTCAGTTCTTCTACAAAAGTTATACCATTCATCCACATATTAGGTGTCAACAACATTACAGTTTACAAGTTCTTCTATTAAGGGAAAAACCCTACTAATATCCTTAATCATGATATTACAATTTACAAGGTGATACCCAATTACAATTAAAATAATAACTACGTCAAATTGATTTATTGCTCATTTTATTTCCGGCATTATAAGAATGCTTATTGGAATTGTCTTAATTCTTAACTTGAATCGTTGTTCTATTTACAAAAATATGAGAACGTTCTTTAATACCTGCTACCAAGCTCATGACTCATTAGTATCTTCCGCAACCGAAGATTGAAGAATTTATCATTCCAATGAGTCATGCAGATCTTTTCTTTATATTCAAAACAAGAAACTCCATTCAACTCCTATTGCTGAAGATAAATCTTGCCACTCAGATCATAACGATTACTCAACTGATACCAAAAGTAGTATTCATGTGATTAGACTTAACCATTATCAGTCTTTCCTTCATAAAGATGAATCCATTTATATCTAAGGCTATCATTATGCAACAATGCATAACCAATATCATAACAACTTGTTTTCATTCGTTTCTTGAACTCAAGTCCATAAGGAGTTATATTAGCCATAACTACTTATATTCCCATTTGTCTCATAATTAACTTTTGGAATATAAATTCGAGGAGATCACCAAATACTGCAAGAAAAGTCTTTTCCTCGATTGACTGTTTTACTTAATTAATTCCCTCAACTTCAGATCTATTGTCAAGGAAGGAACAACCTTAGCTGCTGTAGAAACAAGATGCAATCTTCATTAATATGATTATCATTTCATTAAACGTTCCTTCATGAATACGCTAGGGAGGCTTAATCTTACATTTCTCGTTCCTAACAGTTCCATGGTCTTTCCTTGCAAGTACTTGACCAATTAATCTTCCTTATAAAATTATTACAACCTCTTTTGAACTTGTAATCAGTAATTCATTTCATCATTCCTTTTGAGTTATAACGATGGGAACAACATTGTTCCATCTAATGAGTTCTCAACTTAACATCATGTCGTAAATTGCTATAATTGCACTTAACCATTTCATTTAAGATTCACAACCAGGACTATCATTTAGCTAAGCAATGACCTAGTATTGGAGTTCCCAACCTATCAGCAATGTCTTACTGCTGTTCAAGGGTTAGTCCAACTCCATTAAATTAATACCTTCACGATATGAACAATCAAAATATTATAACCGTTCCATCTCATTAGTATCTATTAAAAGTATTTTGCTTATTGAATTCAAGTTGCTTAATCAAATATATATAGTTTCTCATACTTGTCCCAATTATATAAAGGTTAACATACTATCCCGAACATAACTGTATCAACTAGTAGATAACTATTGTTAATCATTCTTATTGCTACGAAACACAACAATCATATGGTTTTACTTTTCATCACGGAGGCTTAAGTAATTCCTTACAAGACTTGCCTTACGGTTTTAATAGTCTTTTACATTTTACACATACCTGAAGTCAAACAATAGAAACAACTTCCAGGATATAATTCCACATTCCAAAGTTCAAGCATCTATTTCATGCTAAAGGAAGGTTCTATTATGCTTCCCTAAGGAGACCTTTGTCCCATAGTGGTTGTTTGTAGGCCAAACAAAAGTCTGTCTTACTTACCCAATTAAGTATATAGACTCATAGGTAAAATCAACATTATCTATAATAACACAATATAAACTTGGCAAGATTATAGTGTACTAACATTATTTTCAGGGAATAATTCAATGTACTAACATCAGGTCCATAATGAAGTGTCAAGATATCAACTAATGACTCCAAACTGGTTTAATGAATTTAAAGGTTTAAACCATGATAGCTTTTACTTGTAATTATTAGTTCCAATCATAGCATAGAACAGATAATGGTTGATCCAACAATAGGTATCTATTAATAACAAGGCAATGCTATAGTTTTCTAGCCAACCCATAATGGGAGAAAATCCTTCATACAATGAGCTCGGGGTATATAAGAAGCCCCTAATACAACACCTTATATACATGCAAGCATCCCAGAACTATGTTTTTCAACCGTTTCCCAAATGGATCATCCACAAGACATTTCAAAATTGTTTTAAAGAATCTCTAACAAGTTACAACAACACACATTTTTCAACAAGTAATACCTGATTCTTTTTCTAAAAAGTACATTCATATTGAGTAAGAGGAATTCCTTTTTAGGATCATAATTTTCCCTTTATCCTTCTTTCACTGCAACAAAGAGATATTCTTCTTTTCAAATAACAAGCAGAATGCTTCAATTTCAAACAACATTCATCATATCTTAACATGTACCTGCAGAAGATGGTGGGTCAGTTCAAAGAACTGACATGATTTCCATTACCATAAACATGCATAATCTCTTATATGCAAAGCATCCAACAAAATCAAGGAGAGAGAGTGCATCTTTTCATATTCACTTCATTTCATTCCAATGCCGTCATGGCCAAATAGATACAAGAAGCAGAGAGTATCTTTTTCATATTTATTTCATTTCATTCCAATGCCTTCATGGCCAACAAATTTATGGAGAGAGAGAGAGCATATTTTCATATTCACTTCATTTCATTTCAATCCAATGCCTTCATGGCCAACATGAATTAAATGCATTCAAGACAACAGGGAGTGTCTTTTCCATCCAATTTATTTCATACAAATGAAACCAGAAAACAATCATTCATGGATAGATAGAAATGCATACGTATAGGCGTGTATGTGTATATACATCTATTTTCTATCAAGTAAGAATATAAGTGTATATATACATAAACCTGTATAAAACCCTCATATAAAAACAGAGGCGGGGAAAAACACATTTTACCCACATGGGTATTCTATTGCATGAGTTTGAATCCCACGTTTTACTTCATAAAGAGAGTGAAGGAAAAGAAATCAAGCAACCATACAATTATGATGAGATACTTTTGCCCACGGAGGATATGCAGGTTTAGAGCAAGCAAACCATGCCTGAATTAACCACAACAACGGATGTGCCCTAGACGAGCTGAGTTCTTTCCCTCACCCTCCTTTCTTGCCATGTCCTAGCAGCTACAACCTTTTCTCTTTGCCAACAAAAATTGCGCCATCAAAGAGGATTTTGCCCAATCAAAACGTTGTTCACAACTTTACCCTGCCTAGGGCATTTATAATTTCTAAACTCTCCATTATTTTTACTAAAAATAACCTGCATGCTACCCAACTAAGCCGTGCATAAATGTGAAGTTTCTGAATTGCCAACGCCGCCATGCAAGCACCCCATATACTTAAGTTTACTAGCTAGGGTTTCCATATTATCCCATGAGTTCGCTCGTGGAATAAGAATGATTGCTCCCAAAGTTCAAAAGCCTCTTTTAAAACGGATTTCAATTGATTTATAAACTTCATTCCATCTGCCGGTCGGGTCCGTGACCCATGTATTTCTATTGTAGTTGTTTAAATCCAAAAACACAATCATTCATTAATCCAAGTCCATCATTAACCATAACAATAATCATACATAATTCCTTTCTATTTCCACGTTGATCACCATTGGAATCGTATTAATAGCCAAAACCATATATTCATAATATTTAGCAATGATTAAAATGACCAAATTCAACAAACATTATACTCCCCTATTATTCTATGGTCGGGTCCGTGACCCTCCACCCTTAATAATATACCATGATTCATATAACAAAAGCAACCAACATAATTATTTCATTAAACGTTCCTTCATGGATACGCTAGGGAGGCTTAATACTATATTTCTTGTTCCTAACAGTCCCATGGTCTTTCCTTGCGAGTACTTGACTAATTAATCTTCCTTATAAAATTATTGCATCCTCTTTTGAACTTGTAATCAGTAATTCATTTCATCTTTCCTTTTGAGTTATAACGATGGGAACAACATTGTTCTGTCCAATGAGTTCTCAACTTAACATCATGTCGTAAATTGCTATAATTGCACTTAACCATTTCATTTAAGATTCAGAACCAGGACTATCATTTAGCTAAGCAATGACCTAGTATTGGAGTTCCCAACCTATCAGCAATGTCTTACTCCTGTTCAAGGGTTAATCCAACTCCATTAAATTAATATCTCCACGATATGAACAATTCATATATTCATAACCGTTCCATCTCATTAGTATCTACAGAAAGTATCTTGCTTATTGAATTCAAGTTGCTTAATCAAATATATATAGTTTCTCATACTTGTCCCAATTATATAAAGGTTAACATACTATCCCGAACATAACTGTATCAACTAGTAGATAACTATTGTGAATCATTCTTATTGCTACGAAACACAACAGTCATATGGTTTCACTTTTCATCATGGAGGCTTAAGTAATTCCTCACAAGACTTGCCTTACGGTCTTAATAGTCTTTTACATTTTACACATACCTGAAGTCAAACAATACAAACAACTTCCAGGTATAATTCCACATTCCAAAGTTCAAGCATCTATTTCATACTAAAGGAAGGTTCTATTATGCTTCCTAAGGAGACCTTTGTCCCATAGTGGTTGTTTGTAGGCCAAACAAAAGTCTGTCTTACTTACCCAATTAAGTATATAGACTCATAGGTAAAATCAACATTATCTATAATAACACAATATAAACTTGGCAAGATTATAGTGTACTAACATTATTTTCAGGGAATAATTCAATGTACTAACATTAGGTCCATAACGAAGTGCCAAGACATCAAATAATGACTCCAAACTGATTTAATGAATTTAAAGGTTTAAACCATGATAGCATTTACTTGTAATTATTAGTTCCAATCATAGCATAGAACAGATAATGGTTGATCCAACAATAGGTATCTATTAATAACAAGGCAATGCTATAGTTTTCTAGCCAACCCATAATGGGAGAAAAGCCTCCATACAATGAGCTTGGGGTATATAATAAGCCTCTAATACAACTCCTTATGTACATGCAGGCATCCCATAACTATTTTTTTCAACCGTTTCCCAAATGGATTATCCATAGGACATTTCAAAATTGTTTTAAAGAATCTCTAACAAGTTTCAACAACACACATTTTTCAACAAGCAATACCTGATTCTTTTTCTAAAAGTACATTCATATTGAGTAAGAGGAATTCCTTTTTAGGATCATAATTTTTCCCTTTATCCTTCTTTCACTGCAACAAGGAGATATTCTTCTTTTCAAACAGCAAGCAGAATGCTTCAATTTCAAACAACATTCATCATATCTTAACATGTACCTGCAGAAGATGGTGGGTCAGTTCAAAGAACTGGCATGATTTCCATTACCATAAACATGCATAATCTCTTATATGTAAAGCATCCAACAGAATCAAGGAGAGAGAGTGCATCTTTTCATATTCACTTCATTTCATTCCAATGCCGTCAAGGCCAAATAGATACAAGAAGAAGAGAGTATCTTTTTCATATTTATTTCATTTCATTCCATTGCCATCGTGGCCAACAAATTTATGGAGAGAGAGAGAGCATATTTTCATATTCACTTCATTTCATTTCAATCCAATGCCTTCATGGCCAACGAATTAAATGCATTAAAGACAACAATGAGTGTCTTTTCCATCCAATTTATTTCATACAAATGAAACCAGAAAAAATCATTCATGGATAGATAGAAATGCATACGTATAGGCGTGTATGTGTATATACATGTATTTTCTATCAAGTAAGAATATACGTGTATATATACATAAACCTGTATAAAACCCTCATATAAAAACAAAGGCAGGGAAAAACACGTTTTACCCACATGGGTATTCTATTGCATGAGTTTGAATCCCACGTTTTACTTCTTAAAGAGGGAAGGAAAAGAAATCAAGCAACCATACAATTATGACAGATACTTTTGCCCACCAGAGGATATGCAGGTTTAGAGCAAGAAAACCATGCCTAAATTAACCACAACAACAGCTGTGCCCTAGACGAGCTGAGTTCTTTCCCTCACCCTCCTTTCTTGCCATGTCCTAGCAGCTACAACCTTTTCTCTTTGCCAACAAAAATTGCGCCATCAAAGAGGATTTTGCCCAATCAAAACGTTGTTCACAACTTTACCCTGCCTAGGGCATTTATAATTTCTAAACTCTCCATTATTTTTACTAAAAATAACCTGCATGCTACCCAACTAAGCCCGTGCATAAATGTGAAGTTTCTGAATTGCCAACGCCGCCATGCAAGCACCCCATATACTTAAGTTTACTAGCTAGGGTTTCCATATTATCCCATGAGTTCGCTCGTGGAATAAGAATGATTGCTCCCAAAGTTCAAAAGCCTCTTTTAAAGCGGATTTCAATTGATTTATAAACTTCATTCCATCTGCGGTCGGGTCCGTGACCCATGTATTTCTATTGTAGTTGTTTAAATCCAAAAACACAATCATTCATTAATCCAAGTCCATCATTAACCATAACAATAATCATACATAATTCCTTTCTATTTCCACGTTGATCACCATTGGAATCGTATTAATAGCCAAAACCATATATTCATAATATTTAACAATGATTAAAATGACCAAAGTCAACAAACATTATACTCCCCTATTATTCTATGGTCGGGTCCGTGACCCTCCACCCTTAATAATATACCATGATTCATATAACAAAATCAACCAACATAATTATTACTTAAACAATTATTTATATATGCCAATGCTTCCATAGTATGATTCATTCTAATGATTTCCGCATAATCCCACACAAGGGTCCACTCAGTTTATGACTTCACCCACAACTCACGCAATCGGTGTGTTTAGGAGAAATTATAATGCATAGACCAAGTCAACAATATACAACTATGCCATCATTCATATATTCAAATAGGTGATGCCGGTGTGAGTTAAGACTCCCGACGGTTAACCAAACTTATTAACGCAAAGCTTACGCCAATTAAAGATTGGTGTAACTCTATGTTTTTACCGTCACACGATCCATTACGGCCTATTGGCGGCCTTCGACGTTCTATGAAGACATCAATTTTTGGGGTCAAATAATGGGATGTGACACTTAGTTATATGTTTATAATATATGGGGTCACATAGGAATTAGTTATATTGGGTAATGAGTCGGCCTATATTGGGATTAGGCGTTACCTATCCATTAATAGTAATGTATGTCTATATAAAGGATATGAGTATCATTATGAGCTATGAAATGGATGTATGAATTGAATCTTCTACTTGATAGAGGTATATTGGAGGTGCCCCCTCTAAGTGGATTCCCATCTTGGGAGATTGTGGATGCATGGTATGAGCAATTTGCACACAATAATCTGTATTTTATTCAATACACAACATAAATAAATAGAGTGTTTCTTATAAAATAGGAAATCTCTCATAACAACTCACCCCTATATTTGTAAGTGGTTTTAACCACCACTTACATACGTAAATCTAATATGAGTTGTATAATAACAACTCTATAACAATATTACTAACTTACCAACTAGTAACAACTAATTACCATATGGTAACTAACAATAATGGAGCACTAACATATAATTTCCTAACATTCCCCCCCTTAGTGCGAACATGGGGAATACTTGCCTTTGTACTTGCACCTACTCATGATCTGGTGATTTTCACAGGATGATCACAAACCTCAAGGATGGTTTTGCAAACGGTTGACCACAAACCGAGAATGGTGGTTTTACATTTGGAGTACCACAAACCACAAGGTGATGGTTTTGCGAATGGTTTACCAACAACCAAGAATGGTGGTTTTGCAATTGGTTTACCACAAACCACAAATGAAGGTTTTCAAGTGGTTTACCTACAACCACATCATGATGTGCCAAGTATTATTATTAATCCTCATCACTATCTCACTATAGGGAATAACATAGGAAATTGTTGAACTTTGCTGCTCATACACACATAAAAATGCTGACATAATGGAAATGGAACATTGGATCATGTTCCCCCCCTCAATGTGAAATTTCCACTTATTCACACCACACAAGAACAATAAGATCACTGAAATATGAAGCACACTAAAACTGGAACTCTAAAAACACAACAGAAAGCACATTGCAAAAACGAAAGCAAATTGCAAACACACATGTCACCAAACCTTGATGTGGTCCATGTCGGCGATGGCGGCATTTGCGAGTGGTCGGTTATTGACCTCCAACCTTCGTTTTCCTCCGTCCTCCGATTGATATTTGTTAACTCCGCCGGATTTGGATATGAAGCTCATATTTACATACCTCGGTCGGATGTCGGATGCCATCGACAATGTGTCCACAAGGCAATTTTTTTAATTTTTTGATGAATAAGATCTTATATTATATTAACAAGTAAAATGATACAAGATAATTCAACAAAAAGCGGGCAGTATGAGAGCACGCCCCAAAGCCACGAACTAGGCCAAGCCTAGGACAAAACAACTAAGACAAAGTCATTGCGGAAATGAAACTAAGCCGCTGCTGCAAAAAGTTGACCAGCAGCGGGCGGATCATGGTCATCAGGCCAGCCAAATCCAGGAAGGTCTTGGCAGATCGGGCACCTCCCTACCAGAGCTAGCATGACCCTCTTCTTCGTTGTCTTTAGTAGTGCCGTGAGTGGGTGAGATGGCTAAGACCATGTGAGGAAATTTATCCGGCGGGGCGAAAGGCGCACCCATCATGAATGCGTGCTCGGGGGAGCCGGTGAGCCCAACCAAGTTGGCGACGAGCGGTGGGGGATCCCAACCACGGTGACGAGCAAGTGGTGGGGGAGAGAAACTCCACCTGCAGTTTCTTGCATGGGGATTGGCGAGCCCGACTAAAAGAGCGGCGCTGAGAGTGGCTCTGACTACCACCTTGGGGACGACCGCCGTGGGGTGGAGAGCACCGAGAAGGAGAGGGTGGCTCCCAAGCCACATTCTTAGGAGCGTTACCCCGAGAGAGCCCTGGAGGTGCTCCACTTCGAGGGCCACCTTATTCACTTGCACTTGTATCTGCAGTAACACATTGGAGATAACCATCGACTTATTATAAATAGAAAATTGTTGATCAACTTCAGCATGAGCAAATAAACAAGAGTTCCTTTCTTTCCAAAGCCAAAAAGAATTTCCCCTCTGAAAGCATGCCAAATTTGGCCAAACATGTGAGGCATCCTGGGATTATCGCCTAACATAATATGCAGGTGAAACATTCTAGTCTGAAGGGGAGAAAGAAAGAATGAATCCAATTCCAAGCCTTTTGGGATTTACTACAAACCAGAAAAGGTGGGATAGGGTTTCCAAGTGCCCACAAAAGGGACATTTGGGAACCGAACACCGATATGACCAGATTGGCACTAATTGGTAGGTCTTGATGGAGAATACACCACAAAAAGTGAGCAATTTTGGGTTCCACACAAGCAGACCAAACAATGTCGAATCTCCTTCTCCAAATGGAAGGGGAAGAATGAAGCCCCCATCGATTGTTGAGTTTATCAACCATGGGCAAGATGGGGAGATAGCCAAGAATAGCCTTTGCTAGCAAAGTAGTTCTGAAGGGAGTATCCATGAACCATTTCCAATCTATCCACCATGGACGGGGAGATCACAACAATTTTGTGGCTCATATGATCGGAACAAGGGCAATAATGTCAGTAATGCGGCCCAATCTCGTGAGGCAAGGTTGAACTTGACTTTGAGTTCATTCCAAGGACACCAAGCTTGAATACGCTTACAAAAGAGGTCTTGGATGGTACGAATTCTGCGCTTGAAAATCTTGATGCGGGGATCCGGGGACTTCGCAAGACACCGATCTTGGAATTGGATGACAAAGTGACCACCACAAGGAGTGATGGTTAACAAATAGGCCATTATGAAAGTCGTCACCCTTCCATTGAAGCCATGGTTTGATCTATTCCCATGCTTTCCAGATACTTTTGAGAACAAAGGTGCCGACCACTTTGATAGGCACATGGGCAATGAGAAGATTGACGAAACCTAAACCCTTCCAAGATGGCCGGCCATAAGGGGAACCCTCCTCTATGTCATGGCGTAGAAATACTTTCCAAGCTTTTTGACCTTCAATGCTGTGAATTATCCATTTGGCTCAAAGCGCCCTCCCTTGATGCAAGATATCAATGAAGCCCATTCCTTTAGATTCTTTGAGATTCTTTTGGAAGGCAGCAGAGTCTCCCATGCAACTCTGTGAAATCCTTTGCAAAAACAACATTGGACTAGAGAAAATCTTTGAGAAGCCTTTCCAACTTTTGCACAAATTTTTGGATGGGACCCAACAGGAGGAGTAATAAACATGAGTAGCTTTAAGCACTTTGGAGCAAATATGGAATTTACCGCTAAAGACAACGGTTTGGTTATCTAATACTCCAATTTTTTAGCAACCCATTGAACAACATATTGCCAAAGATCTGTAGGGACGCTTGAAAGGCAAAGGGGATGCCAAGAAATTTGAACATCTCACCATGGTCAATCATCTTCCAATCATACGAAGCCATCCAAGGGGCGCGGGAAGGAAAGATTGCCTATAACATTGTGTTTTCCGCCACTGAATGGATGAACCAAAAGCTAAGCAGAAAATATTGAGGCATTCTGCATGGCATTGCGAATGTTATTTTCATCCTCAATTAGCGTAAGAAAAGAATCATCAGCAAAGTGGCCATTGAAGCAGTTGGGCATTATCGGAAGAAGGCAAGGCAATCCCCTAACCAACCCTTGAGTTTTGGCTTTGCAAGTAGGTAGCCAAACCCTTCTGCCGTAAGAACATAAAGAGCCGGCGCCAAAGGGCAACCCTGATGTATGGAATGGAAGAGGCCAAATGGAGCCGAGTTGTGCCCATTAATGGTTGCTATGTACCTTGGGATATAATATTATAATGTATATGGGTTGATGGAGATGCCGACATGTGGCACACGTCCCCTTATCTTATTATATCATTCATTTATGATTTATTATGCTTGGGAGGTCGGCCTCAGTATTGGCCATAGGTTAGAATGGTATATATAGGGGTTAGAAGGTTGTATTTAATGATCATATTGAGTATTGGAGTGTTATTGTATGGTTTGGAGGTTACCCCCTCGAAGTGGTATTGGAGGTTGCCCCCTCGAAGTGGCAAAGCTATTATATGAGCATATTGTCATCATTTATCTATATTTTGGTGTTCTCTAATGTTATTCTGCAGTATATGTTCTGATTTATACAAGTAATATCCTTACAAGTGGTATCAGAGCAGCGATTTCGGCCAAAATTAGGGCAAAAACCCTAATTTTTTGTTTCGCGTATATCTTGAAGAGGGTATCGAATTTTTTCCCAATTTTTTCATCATAATTTGGAAACACTCTAAGTCAGAATATTTGAAAAATTCAGCTCCATTGGATCTGTTTTGCGGATGTTATTGGTGTTTTAGGTTTTTTCATAAATTTGCTTTTCAGGAAGAAAATTGTGGTATTTTTTAGCAAAATTTATATTTTTGGAAAGCTCTTGAAATTTCAGTTAGGGTTTGTTCTTTGTGTTTTTATCCATCGCATGTAATATTTTCGTAATTCGAAAACCCTAGTTTTGTGGATCATGGGGATGGTAGCTTTTTTTAGAGATGGCAGGATTGATGCTAGAGAATGGTGGAACAAATTCAGGGATAAATTCTCTAAACCATCAGATATTTGGTTATTCAAGTTGTGGATTAGTGGCCCTACATGATTTTCTTTTCTAAGTTAGAAAAGGAAAAGTCTAATTGGTCTTTGCAGGAACTGGAACAAGTTTTCATGGACAGATGGGCAACAAAAGAAGAAGAAGACGAAGCGAAGAAGAAGAAGATGTTGATGATGAAGCTGCTACACAGGATAGGATTTCATATGGTGGTTGGATGATCGAGCTTGGCGACAAGTGTGCAATAATTTAAAGCACACTCATTATATGGCTTCTTCTTATGTTTCGGGGACGAAACATGTCAAAGAGGGAGGCAATGCTATGTACCTTGGGATATAATATTATAATGTATATGGGTTGATGGAGATGCCGACATGTGGCACACATCCCCTTATCTTATTATATCATTCATTTATGATTTATTATGCTTAGGAGGTCGGCCTCAGTATTGGCCATAGGTTAGAATGGTATATATAGGGGTTAGAAGGTTGTATTTAATGATCATATTGAGTATTGGAGTGTTATTGTATGGTTTGGAGGTTACCCCCTCAAAGTGGTATTGGAGGTTGCCCCCTCGAAGTGGCAAAGCTATTATATGAGCATATTGTCATCATTTATCTATATTTTGGTGTTCTCTAATGTTATTCTGCAGTATATGTTCTGATTTATACAAGTAATATCCTTACAATGGTGATTTGAGCCGAGGTGTCCGCGAAGAGCATCTTGACAGATTGAAGGTATATAGGACCAAAGCCCAACGCCTGGAGCATGGCCAAGATAAAAGGCCATTCTATCTGTCGTAGGCCTTCTCAAAATCGATTTTAATGAATAGGGCTGGCTGACTGGACTTGCAGGCCCATTCCATACCTTCCCAAACAACTATAATATTGTCCGAATGTCCGCCCTGGATAAAGGGTTTGCTCGATTGAATAATGGCCGCAGGATGTGCCGTAGTTGAATGGTAAGGGCTTTGGCAATAATCTTGTAGGAAACATTGAGCAAGGTGATAGGACGCCAATTGGTGATCAACTCGGGGTCCCCAGGCTTGGGTATGAACTTGATATTCCCTTGTTAATGTGAGCGCCAAACGATTGATTCTGGAAACCTTCAAGATAAACTTGAAAGAGGTCCAGGCCAACAAGATCATGCAAGCGACTTATAGAATTCGTAGGGAAAGCCATCGTGATTGGGAGCCTTGTCATAAGCCATTTGCATGACCGCTTCATGAAGGTCATCAATGGTGAGCGTGCGATCGCAGGCGTTTTTGTGCAGGAAAGCTTGCAGAGGCACCGTAGCTAAACATTCTTCCAAAAAGTAGCACGTCACTCATCCGAAGGAGATTGAGCCTGAAAAACCGGTTTGTAATGGTGACAAAGGCCTGCAACACTCATCGGGATCTGTGAGCCGAGTACCGCCATCATTGATGGACCGTATTTGCTAAAAGGAATGCTTGGCTTTGAGGGAAAGAAAAAATTCCTTCAAAACATGATCCCCCACTTTAAGCCAATGTAGACGGGCACAGATTTGAGCGCCCGAGCATTAAAATTATCCGCGATTTGAATCTTTGGCAGAGCTCGCCACCGGAGTGTAGAATTTCAGAAAAGCGGTTCCCTTTAAGTGCCACCATGACGTGGCTAAGAGCGGAGGAGGTGGTAGAGTATGATCTACTCGAATTTTGGTGTTGTCTGCCAACCGTACATTCGAGGAATCTGGTTGTCCTAGTCATCGCATTCTCCCATTAATTGGTCTAGCTGGAATTAAGAGGTGGATGATAATGTTGCAAGTGACTAGGTCAAGGCGTTAAATTCCACACATGCTTGATATGATTAAGTGTGGGCCCGTGTTCCATTAAGGTAATATTGAGAAAAAACTGACCTTTATGACAAAAGGTCGCCTATCTTCTTTGAGTGATGCAAAATCGGATAGGGAAATGGTCTGAAAGGACGAAATCTGGCATCACTTCCACATGCAAGGAAAAGGTGTTGTCAAATTCAAAAAAATATTGAGTTGACAACATGGCTCTGTCGAGCCGTTTGAGAACCCAATCCGATTTGCCTCGAAGATTGGACCAAGTAAACCAAGCTTCAGAGGTGGGTGTGCGAGAGGTATTGGGGTCATTAAACCACACTTTCCTTTCGCCAGCTGTCCATCGCAAAGGTAGGTGCCCGTACTTATCAGAGGGCAACTCTACCATATTAAAGTCGCTGCAGACGACCCAATAAGCATCAGAATTTCATTAGCTATCCACCGCCAAAGATCGGCTCTTTCAACCGCATCATTAGAGGCATAAATATTGATGAAGCCAAAAGGGCGACTTTCAATATTAAATAAGGCCCTAGATGGCACGATTGGTGGGGTTGACACCGTGGTCCATAAAGAAGGGCCGCCATTTGGGTGCAAAAGGGAGATCAAACCCCCATGCCCATTCTCATGATTATTGGTAAATGCGGGTTGTCAAGCCAGATGGATTTGCAAACCACCTCCAGCTGAAAATCTGTAACTTTCACTTCTTGCAGACATAACATATCTAAATTGGAGCGATGTTGGCTAGCGGATTGTTCCTTAACAGCTAGCTCGGACGAGCCAATGTTCCCAATTGGCTTGCTTTGAGCTGATTTACTCTTATTTTTTCGCCCTCCAATGGTTTTCCACCCTTCCTCCCGGGGGGTTTGACAAATCAGAGGCCTTGGGTGTTGGGTGATTGCGTGGGAACGTATGAGAGGACAGTCCTTGATCTTATGATAAGAGGCTGACAATGAAAACAAGTGTTAGGTAGGTTAATGTATAAAACACGCTGGGAATAGCGAGTATCTCCCATTTGAATTTCCACGAACTCCTTCAACTCTTGGGAGAGGTCGACTTCAACACAGACGCGTTTTGAGGCTGAGCATTGTAAAAGCGTTGGGGTTCCATGCATACCACTTGCCCTATGGAGGAGGTGATTTGCGCAGGAAATGAACACAAGTTAGAGGCAAACCAGGTTACTCCACCCAAATAAGAACTTTTAAGGGCAGCATACTCAGAAACCACAAAATATTTGGTCCAAGGAGAAAGGACCAGAAGTGAGTTACGCACATACCAAGTGGCTGAGCGGTTCAAAATGGCCGGGCATGCGATGGGTCAAAAAAGCGGAAAAGGAAAAACCCTTTGGTCATGTTCTGTACGCTCTCGAGCCGGATGCCGTGAGCAGCCCAGGCCGAGTTAACCCAAGACTTTAGCATGCTTTCAGAGGGGATGCGAACCCACAAAATACCCAATAAGACAAAACTGTTCTAACCATTGGCATGCAACATTAAATTCAAGAATAGGAATAGGTAAAATAACATTAGGAGGAGAGTCATTACCTCGTGAAAGACCTTCGGAACAAACTTCTAGGGCGTTTCTGCGGCGGCACCATTGTTAGAATCTCCACAAGCTCCAGCCATGACACCAATAGCTGAGCTTGAGGTGGAAGGAGACATTATATAGGGGCGCCCAAAGGGCAAAAAACCCTAGAGCTTACCGAGAAAGGTACAATCCCGCAACGCCCAAAGAGGCCATGGTATGACATTAAAGAAACCTGATGCAGGAGCATCAAGAATCAAATGTCATAAGGTCATATGAGACCATCTAGATATGTTTGGTTAGGTGTATGTGAGTGATTCCACTTGAGTAAGTGAATGTCAAATTGAATGTGTTGTAAAAAGTAAACTAGGTGTGTGTAGAGAGCAAGTTAGTTGTCTTTAAAGCCTAATAAGGCATAATTGTTGTATCATAGAGCTATAATAGGGATATGAACGAAGAATAGAGTGAAAGTAAGGTGGTTGTGATAGAATGCTAAGTATAGTTATGTTGTTGAGCTCATCTAGGAGCTGAGAATAAGACATTTAGTTAGGCTAGTGAAGAAATAGAGGAGTGATTCGAGTAATTGGTCATGAAAAGACCCTGAAAACATGTAACCAAGATAGATAAGGGATAATAAAGATGTTGAAGGGTGTTGCAGGTTGAAAATTTGTATGAAATTTGCTTGAATTATGGTTTTGTATAGACTGTACATTGTGCACCCTGCTCAGGCTGAGACCTTGAGAATAGACAGTCCACCAAAGGAGAGTTTTGAGATCTGTGAAAGCATGACTAGCTAAGGTAAGGTGAGGGAAGCACCATCAATTTTTATAGCTTTTGAAAATGTATGATTTGTTCTGTAACTCAAGTTTCGCCTAGCTAAAATTCTGACCATCAAAAATGGATGAAATTTTCGGAACATCTCTGTCTGGATGAGGACTAAAAGTTGGTAAAGTCTCAGGTCTCAATTCACATGTGTGAGCAAGTAATAAGAGGTTTTGCAGGTCAGACTGTACAGGTACAGTGAAGAGGGAGAATTGAAGTGCATAGATGGTCAAATGAAAGAGTCAAGCTACCAAACTTGGTAGACACCCTCTCCATATCATTCCTAAGGTGGATCTAGTGATACTCAGGTGAGATTATGGCCACAAGTGTGTACTGTCATGTTTAGGGGTCAAAATAGACCTAATTTGCACCCTACATTACAAAGGAAGTACAATTTTGTACAAAGTAACAACAGGTGAAATTTAGGCATGAGTGAGCTTGATAAAGGGTCTTAGAATCATCAATTAGCATGTGGGGTTGTTTCATGAGAAAGTGAGATAGGAGGGCATTTGTGTGTTGAGAAGGCTACAAGGCTATTAGGCCTTAGAAAGAGAGTTAGGGTGTACAACATGAATCCAATCTAGTGAATGATAAAAACACCTTGTCTTAGGTTAGTTTAAGTGGTCTAAGGGTGACCGTAGTGGTCCAAGACCCTACATTGGAGATTTGGGAATTTTGACCTTTGGAAGCCAAAATAGCATAGCTAGTGCTACAAGAGCATGGTGTAGAACAAGTCAATTAGATTGTGAGTGTGATTGTTGATTCAAGCAGGAAGTTTTATGCTGATGATGAAGGATAAACAGGGACAGAGTGATTATGACCATGGCAAGGTACATCTAGGTTAGTATTGCTTTCATGTGAATGCTAATCTTGGTACAAGTGTATGTGTAGCAGCAACAAGGTCTAACAAAGGAAGTTGAAGTATGTAAATTGTATTATGGAGAGTGTCTTGGAGATCCTCAGGTGTAGGGGAGGCATGAGTCAGTTCAAGCAAGCTTAGGACTCTCTTTCAAAAGGACAGGTATCTAGGAGGCAAGTGTTCAAACAAGAAGTATATAGAGAATTTGCATATAACCCCTGCACCAAAACCCTAGCAGAGCGTTTTTCCTAGCAGAGCAAGGTGCTATCTCTGACTTGCCATAAAGTAATCTTTTAATATAACAAATATTGACTTGACGAATTTTAACTCTTTTGACGACAATGATAACTTTCAATGACCTTAACAACACAACAAATACATAACTTTGACTGACTATGACACTATGAAAATTACCTTAACACTGAATTTTGACTGTTTTACAATAACATGATGCAAAATAAGGGTACAAACATTAATAATATGATATGACTACTTCAAGTTTGAAGACCCTCTAACAAACACACAAGACAATCATACTCGACTACTAAAAGATGACAATTTTGACTATTAACGTCTATATAGCTTTAAGCTATGATAGACTCTATTGATCAAAACACAACTAGATACGATGACAAGTTGAAGGACTCAAATTATTAAATGAATACATAATAAAACTTGAACACTACATACCATGGACTACGCAATGGTGGGTAGCACCAAATCCCAAGGCCGATAAAAAATTCGAGGGACAAAGGACAAAGTACAAGATACGAACACACCCCAATGTAATGTGTCTCATAGGAATCCGGTCGAGATTAGATGAATACGTGGAGATATGTGAATGAAGCTTACGTGGACTGAATACTGTTGTGTGTAGGAGACACGATTGGGAGGTGAGAATGGAACACCGTGAACTGTGTAGAGAAAGATAAAAAGCATCGACATCAAGCTTGTCCCATGAAGATGAAGTATTACAGCTTACAAGGTTGAACAAGTCGCTAGGCCATCTATCATCATTGAGACTAATGTCATAGGCTGTAGTGGATCCTCGACTGTAGAGATCAATGGTAACTGTAAGCCGCTCGGTATCAGATGAAAATTTTGCCAAAGACGCCTTCTTGTGCACCACCATGAATGGGATCTCCGCTGAGGAAGCCACACATAGCAGGCTCAATAAAACAACCACAACCATGGAACTTGATCAATACAAAATCTGGAAACATCCAATACAAATCCTTTACGTGCAGTCCAAGAATGTTGGATATAAAAAGCAGCTGGTAGGCGAGGAAGGAGCCACAGAGGTGTGGATCGAATCACTGACAGCGCTGTAAAGAGAAAGGTGGAAGCTGAGATAGATTCACTTCATACGGGCTCAATCTCAATGCATTGAATACTGTAAATATCAAATTTTATATCTTTCATGAGAGGGGCGACCATGAATGGAAATGGATCTACCCCACACAAAGCTCAGTACTCCATATGATTTTAGAAATTTGATCAGTTCGCTCTGATACTAGATGACAGGTATGGGCAATTTGCACACAATAATCTGTATCTTATTCAATACACAACATACAAATAAATAGAGGAGTGTTTCCTATAAAATAGGAAACCTCCGATAACAACTCACCCCTATATTTGTGAGTGGTTTTAACCACCACTTACATATGTAAATCTAATATGAGTTGTATAATAACAACTCTATAACAATATTACTAACTAACCAGTAACAACTAATTACCATACGGTAAATAACAATAATGGAGCACTAACATATAATTTCCTAACATGGAGTTACTCCTTCCTTATGGTGTTTCCTACCTTAAGGGTATTATTCTACATATATTGAATATTGAGCATCTTGGCCCCACAAATATCTCATTTGTGTTATTTTTTGTATATTATTCAACTTGCTCATTTTTTATATGCAAAGATCTTATCAAGTGTTATTAGAGCATTGATCCGGTCAATTTGTGGGATGAAACCCTAATGTTGCTGATTCGCCTATATGTTGAGATCGACTTTGAATTTCAAAGATTTTTGTGTGAAGTGGAGAAATCATTCAAAGAATATTCCCTCCAAATTTCAGATTTTTGGAGCTATTTTTGCGAAAGATATGTCAGTTTTAGGGTTGAAACCCTAATTTTCATGTTTCGTCTATATCTTCCGAATTTTGGCGAATTATTTATTGAATTTTTTTGGGTTGAGGTGAATATATTTCAAGGTGAAACCCTAAAAATTTCATAAAGTTTGGATCTGTTTTCAGCGAGTTATTTCAGTTTTATGTTTTTTCACAAATTCACCGTGCATAGGCCGAAATATTAGGAAATTTTTAGAATTTTTACATTTTCGGAAAGCTCTCAAAAATATAATTGGGGTTTGTGTTCTATATTTTTGATTTTTGGCCGACCTCTAGCCGAAAGGGGTAGGGCAAGTTTTTATCAAAAGGGTCTATTCTTAAAACCCTAGTTTTTGTGGATCATGGTGATGGAAGAATTTTGTGGAGATGGTGTGATTGATGCTAGAGAATGGTGGAACAAATTTAAGGAGAGATGTTTTCCATCATTAGATATTTGGAGGTTCAAATTTTGGATTGGTGGCCCTACACGGATTTGGTTTTCTAAGTTAGGAAGGGAAAGGTCTAATTGGTCTTGGGAGGAACTGGAACAAGTTTTCAAAAAGATGTAAAAGAAAAAGATGTTGTAGATGAGGATGAAAAAGAAGATTATGATGAAGAAGATGAAGAGGACAAATTTTATCAAGAAGAAGCTATGCGTGATTCAAAAGGAGATGCGACATATCAAGATAGGAGTTCAGATAGTGTATCTCCATGGAAGGAAGCTTCAATATTTCAGTTTGAAGGGTGCATTTAAAGGAAAAAGGTAATTGTTTCCATAAACCCTAGCAACAAATATAACTTCATCAATATGGATGTAGCTCAACATCTACATGTTCAAGCAAAGAATATCAAGGAATCTCAAGTGGATGGTAAGCAAATTCAAGTTTTTGAAGATTTAAAGCTCTCTATGGATAAATGTGTTGCATTCATATTTTTATGCTTTATATATGGATATTGTTCTTGGATATCCTTGGTTAGATACCTTGGGAACAATTAATATTAATATGCAAAAGAAATTTATGAAATTATGGTACAAGAAAAGAAAATTATAGTGTAGGATATCACACTTAGTAAGGAAAAAGTAATGTAAAGATGGAGCATGAAGATGACTTTGAAGATGGTGAAGAATGGAATAAGGATGATTTAGAAGGAGAGGATGAAGAACATGATGAAAAAGACAAAAATAATTCATCTACTCAAGAGAAAAAAGAAATAACAAGGTGGAAGAGGAAAAGAAAGTTGAGGAAAAGGTTGAGGATACTAAGGTTGTACCATATAGACACCCACATCATCATGAGAGGAAACAATCATAGAGACATGTTAGGACACATGAGGGCAACAATCTATATGGATATACAGGGAATTAGAGGAGCAATCATTATGGCTATACATGGCATCAATGGAATAATTATTATGGATATGCATGGATGTCGAGGAGGAACAAATATGGACATGGATGGAATCGAGGAGTGCAATGGAATATGGAATCAGGTTTGGAGAAGCATCACCCACTAAGATTTCATATGGGTGGTTGGATGATCGAGCATGGCGACAAGTGTGCAATGATTTAAATTTTAAAGCACAGTCACTATATGGCCATTTCTTATGTTTTAGGGACAAAACATGTCAAGGAGGGAGGGAATGCTATGTACCTTAGGATATGATATTATAATGTATATGGGTTAATGGAGATGTTGACATGTGGCACACATCCCCTTAGTTAGTTATATGTTTATAATATATGGGGTCACATAAGAATTATTTATATTGGGTAATGAGTCGGCCTACATTGGGATTAGGTGTTACCCATCCATTAAGAGTAATGTATGTCTATATAAAGGATATGAGTATCATTATGAGTTATGTCATGGATGTATGAGTTGAGTCTTCTACTTGGTAGAGGTATATTGGAGGTGTCTCCTCAAGTGGATTCTCATCTTGGGAGATTGTGGAGTTACTCTTTCCTTAAAGAGCATTGTATGGTGTTACCCTACCTTAAGGGTATTGTTCTGCATATATTGAATATTTGGGCATATTGGCCCACCAATATCTCTTGTGTTGTGTTATCTTCTGCAGATTACTCATTTATTATATTCAAAGATCTTATCAAGTGGTATCAACGCATTGATCTAGGCAATTTATGGGATGAAACCCTAATGTTGGTGATTCTCATATATGTTGAGATCGACTTTGAATTTTTCATTGATTTTTTGTTTGAAGTGGAGAAATCATTCAAAGAATATTCCCTCCAAATTTTAGATTTTCTTGATCTCGGCCAAAACTACATCAAAACCCTAATTGCGAAGATTCGGATATATCTCCAAATCAATAGCGATTTTTTTACGCATTTTTTATGGTGTTGCAAAATCAGTCAAGTAAGATCCTCTCCAAATTTCAAGATTTTTGACTTGTTTTGCAAAATTTATATCAATTTTAGTGTTTTTCATAAATTCACTCTATAGGCTACAAATTGTGGAATTTTTCCAAGTTATTTACATTTTTGAAAAGAGGATAAAAAATTAGTTTGAGTATGTTCTTTGAGATTTTTCATATTTGGCGAATTATTCTCGAAATCCCAAACCCTAAAATTCGGTTTGATTCCTAAAATGGCGGGGCCTTCCATAAGAAACAAAAAGAATCTTGTCACTCCAGGTAAAACCCCAGATAAGGAGGTAGTAGTTGAGGATTGAGAGTCAAGAAGAGTAACTACAAGTATCCTTAGTACCAGGGTATACCATGGGGATCCTAGGGTAAGCCAACTTGAGTATGATCTGCGAAGCCTACATTCGAAATGGCCCGGAAAGAAGATGTGGAAAAGATCAATCAATGCTTGGATGAGATCATGCAAAAACTCAATGCAAATCTAAAGGTTCATCATCAGTCCGATCAACCAAGGTGGACAAACTAGCCAGGGTGGATCTACTAGCCAAACCAATCCAAATCCAAATACTTGCAGGCCTGGAACATGATGCCAAATTGTGATAGCAAATATACTAAAGGACATCAATGTGCTGAAAAGTTGTTCTACATGGAGGCCAAAGATGAAGAAAAAGAAGTCAAGGTTATGGATGAACTAGGGTTCAAAGATTCCCAACCTACTATTTATTGTCATGCATTATTAGGTGTTATCTCCCCACAAACCCTCAAGGTGAGGGGTCATTTAAAGGAACATCAAGTAACAATATTGATTGACTCGGGAAGAACACATAATTTTATCAATAATAAGTTGGTTGCACGTTTGAATTGTTTTATTTATCCAACCCCAAAATTTCAGGTCATGGTTGTAGATGGAGGTACAGTTAATTGTTCAGGGAAATGCCATAGTATCAAACTTGACATGGGAGACTACAAGCTAGATTCCCCTATGTTTTCTATTCCTATGGGTGGAGCAAATATTGTTTTGGGAGTCCAATGGCTCATAACCTTGGGTACAATTGAAATGAACTTCCAAGAATTATTCATGTGTTTTTGTTCACAAGGAAAGATGTTTGAGTTGATAGGGTTGCGTGGAAAGTCTCTGCTCAAAGGGTGAGCTCTCATCAAATGCAGCTCATCAAGGGGCCTAACTCACAATTGATTACAGTGAAAGATAAACAACATCTAGCCTACATACCACCATATTCTCATGAGAGGAGAAAAAAATATTCAATTATTGTTGAGAATATGCCATTAGTCCAGACACCTAAGCAAGACATTTTTTCCAAAATCTCTCCTCATTTCCAGCCACCACCCACCATATCAACCTTGAAGATCCACCCAAAGGTTCAAGCAAGTCAAAGAACATAGTGCACACTAGCAGAAGAAGGTAATCCATGAGTATCAAATCAAGGAGAAGATCCACAACAAGGCAACAAAAACTTGGGAGGAAGATTTCTTGTACCAACATCCAACTATCATCGACATTGAGGACTACACTTATGTGAAGCAACATCCAGAATTGACCAACATTGGGGACAATGTTGCTTTGAAGGGGAGGGGCATGCTACACCCTTAACCCTAGGTCATATATCGGGATATGGATAGCCGCCTATGGCTAACATAATCTCTTATCATGTCATATCATATTTATTTATGCTTTCATATGCTTAGGAGGTCGACCTTTAGGGCTCTGGGTAGTTTATTAGGGTATATATAGGAGTTAGAGAGTATGATGTGATCATGATATTGAGCATTTGGGTCTCATTGTATGGTTTGGAGGTTGCCCCTCGAAGTGGCTAAGTCATTCTACTTGCATATCATGATCATTTCTCTATATTTTGGTGTTCTTTGGTGTTCTATTGTTGTTGATATTCATATCTAAGTAATTTCATTACAAATGGTATCAGAGCTGCGATCTCAACAAAAATTAGGTCAAAAACCTAATTTTTGCTTCGCCATATCTTGGGAACAACTGCAAATTTTTCAACCAAACTTTTATAGAAGTTGTGAAACATATCAAGTAAGATTCTCAGAAAATTTCAAGATTTTTGATCTAATTTTCAAAAGTTATCGCCATTTTAGGGTTTTTCCTAAATTCGCTCCACAAGCCACAATTTTTGGAAATTTTCAAAGTTATTTACATTTTGGAAAGCTCTAGAAAAATAAAAGGGGGTTTATTCTTTGTACTTTTTGAATTAAGGCCAAAATAATTCATAAATTGGACACTTAAATCTTGATTAAAGGAGTTTATTCTAGAAACCCTAATTTTTGCATCATGGGGATGATTTTCTATGGAAAGGGTGAGGTGGATGCTAGAGAATGGTGGGTTGAATTTAAGAAGATTTATTTTTCATCTACATGGACATGGTTTTGGTTTTCATTTTGGCTTGATGGTCCAACAAAGAGGTGGGTCTCTCAATTGAATCAAGAGTGTTCAGATTGGTCTTGGGAGGAAATGGAACAAGTTTTCTTGGCTAGGTGGAATAAAGAAGAAGTAGGAGTAGAAGGAGAAGAAGGAGAAGGAGGAGGAGAGGAGGAAGAAGAAGAAGAAGAAGAAGAAGAAGAAGAAGGAGAGGAAGAGGATCAAGTTGAAAAAAAATAGAGGATAAAAGTTTATATAGTGTGGCTCTAAAGAGGGAAGCTTCAATATTTCCATTTGAAGAGTGCACCCATCGGAAAAATAATATAAAGCGGTTCAAGTGGATGGTAAGAAGATTAATTTTTTCAATTGAAGCTCTCTCATCTCAAAGAGAGTTTTCTACTTTCACATACTTGGCACATTTCTGGATTTTGGAATGTCATTGCACAAAATGTTTCAGCCTAGATAGAGTTACCTGTGTTGGATAAAGAAGGCCAAATTGGTTTGGAACATGAGGAAATTCTTCAACTACGAAGGTGAAGTGGAGAGTAATTATTGAGTATCTAATCAAGTGGAAGAATCGAGATAATGCAACGACAACATGGGAGGAGGAATATTTCTTATACCAACATCCAAAGATCATTGACATTGAGGACTACACTTGTGTGAAGAAGCCTCCAAAAATTGTCAACATTGGGGACAATGTTGCTTTGAAGGGGAGGGGCATGCTACGCCCTTAACCCTAGGTCATATATCGAATATGGATAGCCAACTTGTGGCTAACATAATCTCTTATCATGTCATATCATATTTATTTATGCTTTCATATGCTTAGTGGGTCGACCTTAGGGCTCTAGGTAGTATATTAGGGTATATATAGGAGTTAGAGAGTAGGATATGAACACCAAAACCTCGAGGCGTTATTGAAATCTGTTGATGAGGATCATATCATCCCACCACGCTCGTCAAGCCCGACCTTGGGTTGGCTCGCACGCACGAGCCTTCGCTTCACCAATGTTTAGGCACCCCACGGGCCCTCGCTACACTGGCGTAACCAATCGAATGGGATTCGAACATGGGTGGTCGCTACTGATACCAAATGTAACAAGAGTGTTACGCGGGGACGCACACCCCCTTTTCCTAAAGTCCCAGGGACGTCTTGGACGCCCCGGGGACTTGGGGATGAGACGTATCCTCGACGTCCCAAAAATTTAGAAAATGGGGGACGTCCCCAAAAACTTTAACGCACCCGAGATGTCCCGGGTGCAACGAACAAAGGGGGTCTTTGGGGACACCTTGACATCCCGGGACGTATGACAGATGTCCTGGGACGTTGCATGTGTCCCCACAGCCTTTTCCGCGCCACAAGCTTAAAACATAAGCTTTAAAGTTATTTTTATAATTTATTATTTTTTTCTTTCTTTAAAAAAGATGTATATACTTCGGAATAGATGGTTTTCGAGACTGCCACGTGACATATACTCATAAACCAGCAACCTGTGTTCATCCTCACAACAATAACCTATAAGTTTCACCAAGTGTGGGTGGCTTAACTGCCCAAGAAAGATGACCTCCGCCTAAAAGATACAAAATATAAGCATCAAATGAAGTCTGTTTCTATTTCAAACAACATCAATTATCATTTATCAACATCTTTGTCATAGGACCCGCATAATTTGACCAAACACACACTCATGCTTTTAGGTGTACTCTTCTCATGTTGATTATTGAAGAGTAAGACTTGTTTTTAATTTTCAACTTTAGTCTTTCATTGTCATGTTGAAGTTTTGAACATTGAATATATATATATATATAGCATTTTGGGCCTTGGCTTATGTGATGAATAATGGGATTAATCATTAATGGTTTCAATCTTCAAACTTTCAATTTTAAGTCTTAGTTTATTGAATTATTCATGTTATATTTGTAAAATTAATATATTATATATATTTTTATATATTTTTATTGGCCGTCCCTTTGCCGCCCCCGCGTCCCCAAATTTTCAAAAAAATTACTGTCCCGGGAAACCCTGTCCCTACGTCCCGATGTCCCGAAGTCTTAGGTAACTATGAAATGTAATGAATTGTTACACTGAAACCTCAAGCCATTAGTGAAATCCACACATGAGGATCATATCAAACAAAGAATTTAAATGCCATAGATAACTTTTCAAGAAATGAAATTGTTTCTTTTGGATTTTCAAATGGCATTGGAACTGTTGGCAAGTGCATCCTTATGGCGGATATCCTTCCAGAACATTTGTTGTGAGGAAGTTTTGAGGACTGAACTCCAATTATTTGAGGTAATTCTGTGCATTTACCTATTATTTGACTTTCCATGAATTTTTAGTTTGTTATCCCTTCACTTCCTTCCAGGAATGTTGAGCACAATGTTTCTTCTATTATTATTTTTCTAGTTACTACTAAACTGCTTATGAAGTTAATAGTAATGACGAAATCCTTTTCTTACATTTTAACATTCTTCATAGTCCTTAAAACATTTTTGGTTCATAAGTCTCGTGTAGAGCTGTGTATGATGGAAAGTAATCGCACACCATTGAATGTGGTTGAACTCTGTGATGTGTTCTGATTCCTTTAGTCTGTGCTATTACATATAGTGTAATAAGTCCTGAAGCAAGTGAGGTAAGGGGCTGGCTGTTCCTTTATATAAGAAAGAATGACTGAGCGCTGGCATTTTTAATTTAATACGGTAAATATGTTTAATGAATTAAGTTTTGTGCTTTTCGAAATGTCAATAAGGATACCCAGAATGATTTCATTTGAGTAATATGGAGTTCCATCTGCTGTAATTGTAGGAACACAGGTCATTCTTTGGAGACAGCAATTTCTAAAGAAACACTTTAAAACTATTATGTTAGTCACCTTAGTAAAACAAAACAGAGGCACATTTTGGCTAGCATATCGATGGCATCTCCCTAACAAGGAATCAAACAGGGAAACTAAAAATGTGTTTTGATATCTCTCTCAATTTACAAACAGCAGAAAACAAAAACCTGCTAAGAATTTGGGAGGGAAGCTGATTTTTGTTTTCACAGGTGCTGGTAGGGCAGATTTAAATTCCCTCTTATTAAGGTGGGAATCAAACAGTTTTTTTAAAAATCACAGGTCTGCTGTAGTTGTAGATAGGTAGAGGGGTTTTAGTGGGTGTGTGTAGTAAACTGAATGTATGGTGCCTCCTTCAAAGGTACCTCTTGACAAAAAATAAAGAGAAATGCTGAGATAAAATGCACAAAATTATAACTGCAGATGGATGAAATGAGCTACATGTCTAATCTGACATCTTGACACGCGGTATATATACATCTGCAGTTGGAAATGAACTTGTCAAAGTACTTATGAATTGATTCATCTGAAGGACCAATTGGTGAATATGCAGCATGATTATTATTGACAAATTTCAATTGTCTCTGACTTGGGCATTCAACACAGTCTCACTGCTGTGATACCATAAAATAACCATTTTGTCAGCCATCTGATGCTTTTACAAGACGGACCTTTTTCTGTGCCCTGCATATACCTGTTTTGACAGTCCATAAGTCACTCACATGGTGTTGCTAGAGTGGTATCTTGAAATGGGTTCTTTTGCATCTGAAGCACCACGCAATTTCACTGCATAGAGGTGTTGCTGCAGTGATGCCTTGAAATAATGGTCTTCCTTGGCAACTTGAGTACCACCTGAAACATTTTCCACAAGATGTCACCTATGCAATAGCTTAGACAATAGATTTGACTCCACCATTTGTTTCCCTAGGAAAATCACACAAAAAAGCGGCTTGATTTGGAGTCCGTATGAACAAGTTATGGTCATGGAAAGATATTGCTGCTGCAATATCACACTATTTTCTTCAACCAGATGTTGCCTAGGCAATACCTCACCCATTGTGAAATTCACTGGCAACTTTGATTTCCCCTTAGAAAATTGTATGCTTAAAAAATAACGGTGTTCAATTCCGAGTCTGCAAGTCTCATGTTCTTGTTTAAAAACCGATCTCCTTGACATCTCAAGCTGAGTTCAAACCTGTTATCTCTCTCAAAATCCAATAAAATGTTCAGATGAAACGATGTTGCCTTGGTGACAACTCAATATTCTCTTAAACATAGATGATCACTCTACTTCCCTGGGATGCTTCTGTAGGCTGTACCAACTAGCATACTTCAAAGAATATTTATTGTTAGAGAGATATTATGATGATATTTAATAAACATGTGATGTATTTATTTTAGTTAATTGACTGACTACTGCAGATCCCATTAGCGTCTTTTCCTTGGCAATAAAATCTACTTGTATGTCTAGCTGTGATATGATGTGACTAATGACCTTTTTCTTGGAATATGTGGCAATATTTTTAGCTAGATTGGACTCTGCTTAGAACACTTCTTTGAAACTCCAAGAGAGTGTTCATTTTCTTGATATTAAAATTGATTTTAATACAATTTTGATCATATTATAATATAATATTGTGCCCCAAAAACAATTGCTAGAATTCCCTATAACCTTGGATTATGCCATTGTTACGACACCATATTTGAGTTTCCTCTTAAGATTTTTGCAAGCTAAAGTTACAATAGAGTTATATTTCCTTGATAGCCACATTTTAACCTCAATATAACAAGGGTGCTGTACACAATATATTGTAAACTCAATTGACTGGATTTACTATTTGTTAACAAGGGATAACTAGGTTGGAAGACAATAATTTGCTTTAAGTATGTTACTTTACGAAAACTCTCGTAATTCCTCCTTAAGGTCCTTTATGCTCATTTATAGCGAGTTTAAGGATCAACCCAATGTATGCCAAAATAAAGTTTTTAAAATTATTGACAATCTTTGAAGTGAGATTTTATAAGAACAAAACTTAAATTGTGTTATTGATTTTGCCTTCTGGTACATTCTTGAGATGGTAAACCGGAACTATGATTCTTATATTACCAAAAGAAAATTTATTTATAGGGCAAATGACGATTGACGATAATCATCAATTAGAGAGGATGACGTGTGGGAAATGTAATGCAGGAAAATACTAGTTTAAGGAAACTAGTATTAAAGGAAATAACTACATTTGGCCCTGATTCTGCTTATGAAGCTCCCCATAAGCAGTTATGTAGGTAATTCAGATGAATGAGCTTGGGCCCTAGTAAACAAGATAATAGGGTTGATGTTAAATAAGTATCCCCCTTGAGATGGTAAACGGGTATTATGATTCTTATAGCACCAAAAGAAAATTTATTTATATGGTAAATGACAATTGACAATAATCAATGTAATTGAAGGAAAATACTAGTTTAAGGAAACTAGTATCAAAGGAAATAACTACGTTCAGCCCTGATTCTGCTTATGACAGTCCATGTAAGCAGATATGTAGGCCATTCAGATGAGAAAAAGGAGGGGCGCAATAGAAATGGGACACAATCTATGTGGTTCATTTGTGTGACTAGACTGCTTTGGATGCACGAATACGTGTACGATACGCTGATGATAAATTTGGTCCAGATTATTAGAAAAAATCTAACACAATATCATAAAAACACAAAATATAAAATTCATCCGAGACAATTTATTCATTGATAGAGAGTTACAAATATAGATCAATTAACACCTACAATAGTGGAGTCAAACATGATCTTCAATCCCTACAATCTCTCAAACTTATCCCTAAGATATCTCTAGCTAATCTCTAGGATATCTCTCACACTAAAATAGCTACGTGGGTTGTTCTCACAACTCACTCAAATAATTAAACTATTACAAGTATATTATTAATATGAGTTCTATAAACTCATTATTAATAATATTACAATTTATTTAATAATGTTACACAATATTTTGGTAACATTCACTCCCCTATTGTTAACATTATTAACTCCCAATATACACTCCCTTAATGTTGACATGGTAAAAAAACATTCACACACTTATCTGCAGTATGCTCACCCATGTGGCATGCCCAACTTGGCTCATGACCTTGATCAAAAGAAAGGCTCTCTCCTTCCATGGTTTTAAACAGGTTTACCACAAACCTTGACATGACAGGAACCATCAACTGTCCACCTCATGTGGTTTTCTGGATCTTCCACAAACCTTTTCAAGATCCACGAACTGACTTACATTGGTGTTTCTGATCTTCTGCAATGTTTTGACATCAAGAGAAAATATAGGAAATATCGCTCACGCAAGAGCTCACTTATTACAATAGTTGAACAGGTATGATTCATCTATTCTTATTTGCAGAAAGTAAACACACAACTGAAAATGAAATGCCACAACACCATTGTGCGGCCTGTCGCTTGCGGCTGACGAGAGGTCGCTGATTGACCTCCTTCCTCCGTTGCCTCCTTCCTCCATGTAGATGATACTTATTTAGTAAAGAAAATCTTCAGAATTATAACCGTTGTCATCATTCATTGGTTCTTCTTTATCATAATCTTTTTCTTCATCAGCAGCCATGGCATTCTCTTGTAGTTTCCCATCAAGTAGGTCTTGAGCTCTCAGTTTACAGTTTACAACCATATGACCAGGTTGTTTACAATAGTAGCAGATAAATCACTTTTTTGAATCCTTAGAAGTTGATCCTTGCTTGGAAGAATATTTAAATCTTCTTTTAACAAATGATTTGTCGTCTTTATTTTTTCCATACAACACACTTTCTTCTGGATCAATATTCTTATTTTCTTCATCTATCAATGAAGAAATTAGATCTTCTAGGCTAGGATTTATTTTGCTTAGTGTAAAAACCATGTTGGAATAATCTGGCAGGCATGCTATTTAGTAATACAACTTTTGCATCATCATCAGGCACATCTACTTTTATCCCTGCTAATTGATTTAAAATGGAGTGAAACTTACTTATGTGTTGCACCATGTTGTCACTTTCCTCCATCTTGAGTCCAAACAATTTCTGTTTGAGAGATATTGTTGTGCTTCCTGTTTGGGATCCAAAAATCTTGTTCAATGTAGTCCATATGACATTTGAACTTTTTGATAAGTCTATATGATGCAAGTAAGCATCAGATAATCCCAGGCCAATAATTGTTGTAGCTTTTCGATCCTTGCTTTCCCATTTGGTGGCTTCATCTTGCATCAGTTGGTTTTGGTATTTTACCATAGGCTATTTCCCACAATTCTTTGTTAATTAACAATAATTGGGTTTGAACTTGCTAGGTATGGAAATATTTACCTTCAAACTTTTCAATATGACTTAATTTTTCCATTATGGGTGTCGAACTCAGTCGAAAATGCACCCTTACAATAAACTAAAAAAATGAAAATAAAATTTTATGAAATTTTATTTTCGATTGACAATAGATAGCATATGATCAATGCAAAGAGCTCGAAAAAACACACATTTAAAAAAATAAAACATCATCTTAATCTGAGTTACCAATGAAATTTATGGCAACTACAAATTTTAAATCTAGCATCTTTCCAGACCCCTTTCCAAAAATGGAATTTTTTTTTCTATACTTATGTTTTTTTCACTAAATAAAAAAAAACGGATAACTCACGTTTTTCGTTCCTGCATACAGACAGCTTCACCGCTCAAGGAACTCGCTTTCCACGATTTGTCAAGGAACTCGCATCGCAGATCTGGGCACGTCCATGTGTAAATTCAGGTGTAAATGGGTGAAGTCTAGAACAGAAAACGTGGATGAATGGAAATGTACGAGATAACCTCCCAGTCATGCATGTAGTAACAAAGACTTGGATCCTTCACAAATACATATGGAATGCTTGACTCTCATTGCTGGTCACAAGAACCCTGGTGCTCTGATACCAAATAATAAATTTGGTCTAGATTATTAGAAATAATCTAACACAATATCATAAAAACACAGAATATAAAATTCATCCGGGACAATTTATTCATTGATAGAGAGTTACATATATAGATCAATTAACCCCTACAATGGTGGAGTCAAACATGATCTTCAATCCCTACAATCTCTCAAACTTATCCCTAAGATATCTCTAGCTAATCTCTAGGATATCTCTCACACTAAAATAGCTACGTGAGTTGTTCTCACAACTCACTCAAAGAATTAAACTCTTACAAGTATATTATTAATACGAGTTCTATAAACTCATTATTAATAATATTACAATTTATTTAATAATGTTACACAATATTTTGGTAACAGCTGAAACGGAAATTTAAAAAAACCTCTTTGTACGGTATAATGGATATGTTCATACAATATATTTTTAAAAATATAAAAATATAAATATATATAAAAATTTAAAGAAAACAACAAGCTTATAGTCTCAGCAACCTATAAAATATTAAAAGCCAACAACAAGCTTATTATGAATCAGAAGCCATCTAAAACAAGATTTCTTTGACTGAATACAAGAAGACCACAAAACATTAAATCTATGAGTCCATCTACTAATGGGCTCACAAACATTCCACTTATTGTTAAGGCCCAGGGAAAGGTTTGGGGAGAAGGCAATCTTTTCATAAAGTTGTTTGGAGGTAGCCTCTTGGAGAAGGGGCCCTTTGAGCCACCTCATAGTATCCCAAAAGTCATTCTAAATCTCCATAATTAGTCCAGTAGAGGGAGCTGTGAAAGCATTTCTGAGCATTGTATACATTCTGAACTGAGATTGAGGAAGCTTATAGAAAGCTTTAAGGTCTGTCCATTCCATCCACTTCCCAAATCTGTACAAGTCAGGAGGGCAGAGCAGCCTCTTGTCAAGGCAAGGATCTTGTCATTATATTTCAGATTCGACAAAATCAATTTGTAGGCTTGGCACCTAGTGTCAAAGAAAGAGAAGATAGGCTGCCCAACCACCAAGTGCTTCACTTGTTCCCATGCCTTCCAAATTGACTGAAGAATAAAGGACCCATGAGGAGCAACAAGAAAGCACCCAAATAGTAAGTCAACCAAATGAAGTCCTTTTCATCTCTCTTGACCCTTCGGAGCCTATTGGCAATATTGAATCTCACACGAACTTTCCAAGGTTCAATTCCAGTCAAAGCCCTCAAGTTTTATTTATTTTTTGCACTTTAAAAAAACCATGTGGGTATGCTGTGTACATACCCGAACTGTACCTGTACCCGGTACATAACAGGCCTGGGACGGGGGGGTACTTGACGTTTCCAGGCAGTCTAGTTGTGTGATAATAGCTTTAGCCTTTGGTTTTGGAATTTGAAAGGCAATTTTTTTCTAAATCAATTCAGAGAGGTCTATATCAATGAAATGGAAATTGAAAATCTGAAACATAAAGGTAAAATGTCTCATTCCGATTCATCCATGAGCATAAAATATATAGTGTATTATAAATAGAATTTTTACCCCTAAAGATAAAATGAGTTTAAATGTTTGTCCAATCATTGTAGGCTGTCTTTAATAAAGCAGGATTTGAGAGCACTTTATTTTTTTCAGAACAGTATCTTTTGATTTTGACATTTAAGAAATTTCCTCTTTTAAAAGCGGGAATGTGAAGATTTAATTTTCTTTCAAAGCTCTGCAAGTTGCTCCCTTTTGTCATTGTTCAAATGAGCAGTACCTATACTTTTGCACAGCATTGCTTCATAGCATGTTTCTTTACAAACATTAGCTGTCCCCAAACAAAGATCATCTGAAGATGCTATAAACAACATGTTCAAGCCTTGAGTTTGAAGTTTCTAACTTCCAACTGCAGATGCAAACTTGATCACTTTTATGTTTTATGATATAGATGTTGATAAATATCCTTAAGCATCTGTAATCTGTTCACGTGAATACAGTAATGAATACAGCTGCCCTAGTATTTTAGCTCCTGGTAATCAATTCTTTTTGAATTTTTAAATCTGTTGATCCCATAATTAAACGTATCATATCAGGGATGGGTCCATACTTTGGTTAACACCCCAGGGACAATTTGTACGTCTCTGTTCCTGAAACACAGGAAGCTCCAAAACAGCCCCGGCTGAACTCCGGTGAATCCTTCGTGTAACTCTGGCTAGAACATGATCAAATATTGTATAAAACTGATGGATTCAAATTTTAATTTTGGATTTGAAGAGAGAAACTCAATTGCATAGGTTGGTAAAAGTTGGAACATGCCATTGCCATTTTCATTCAAGTTCACAGTTAACTTATTTAATATGTTTGAAGGCCAATCTGGAGATCATTAACACTTTTTAATGTATCAGTAAGGCCATAGAGAAAGCGATTAATGATGAAAGCATTCGAGAGGCCTTAGGAGAGCCAATCACAAGGGGTGCGTGGTATAATGCATCTTTGGCAGTAGTTAATAAGAAAAGTTCTGCATCATGCACATTTCCTATTATTGGTCCACGTGGAAATGGAATTCTTCAGGTGAAGGCAGTCCATAAGAAATACAAAACCTGAAAAACAGTAGCCATGGAGGTAATGCTTCTTTAACTCATCCTAATGAGTTTTACATTTATGACTTCCATTACTCAGCCATTCCAAAAGAAAAATATTCTGTTATTCTTTATTATCTACGACACTAGGGAAGTAAATTAAGTGGGATGAAGGGAAACAAACTGTAAATGATGTTGTAAGAATAAAATCTCAGAACTTGATATGTACGTTTTTTCATGGACTTAGTTCTTTATTCGGATGCTTTGCTCATTCCAGTGACTGAGCTCAAAAATTCAATAGAAATGTTGCAATTTTAAAATGTTTTCTTCTTGGAAATTATATTTCATTTGTTTTTGCTTTTTAAATTTCTGATGTCTACTAGGTATTATATGAATGGCTAGCTGTATTGAACTCTTTTATAGATCAGAATATTGTACAAGCAAACATCATAAAAGCATTTTTTTCTTTCATTCTCGTGTAATTGGTGTTGCATAGACACATGTTTTACCCTTGCTCATTCCTAACCTAGTCTGACAAAGCTAATGCACTACGACCAACTGATTTCTGAGAATGTTGGACTTCAAAGCTACCTGACCAATATAAGTGGCAGAATGAAGAAGCCTTGGTTAAATATGGAAAAACATCTATGGAGGAGGAATGAAATAGAAAGATTGCTGTGGGAGGAAATAATTTTTGACCACGGGTTTCATAAAGAATACGTTAGTTTTCATGCACTGACAAACTGTTCCTTCAACTTTACCTTCAAAGATTGTAGAACATAATGGAAAGCCAACATATGGAAAACTGGGAGCACAATTCGCTAATTATGAATGGATGTACAATTCAGAAGCAATATGTTTTATAAACCTATATTCTGGGTTAATAGTTTCTAAGATACAGACTTTCTTAGCCTTAATGGTGGTTAAAAGAAGCAATTCTAACCAAGGGCTTTAGGTAGACAACTTTTAATATTAAGCTACAAACTCATCCAGCTGAGGGTAATTGTGAGAAGCTTGTGTAACTAAATATATATCCTTTTCGACAACCCCTAGTCCTCAAATGTTAGGATTGGTCCGGTTGTTAAAAGATGTTTGGATTGCAACGTAAACACATCTTCTGTCTGCAAGCTAGTGACAATCACAACATTAAAGAACTACAGTGCACAAGACTGAAATTGAAGTATGAACATAAATGTTATTATTATGGTCTGCAAATATGGTATGTGCATAAGGTCATTCCATCCTATGATTGAGAAAAGAAACTATGAGCATGTGAACATATAAATAGGAGTAAAATGCATTGTATGCCCATATGGTCTGACCTGTAAAGGATATACTTAGAAAATTTCTTAGTATTTGAGACTTGAAAATTTCCAAGTGCTCCCACAAAGATAGATTCAAAACCAACAAGACATTAGCACCAAAATTCAAATTAGTTAGTGCCAAACTCCAAAGTTGGACTCGACATCAAAATCTTCACAGCCTATTAGTGCTAAAACTTGCCGAGATGGACTTCACAAAAAATGTTACTCATTGCCAAATGTTTCTTCAATGCCAAAAGCCGAAGATGATGGTTTCGAGAAGCAAGCCAATTTTGTGGCACCAAGAATGGCATTAGCATTGGAAGAATTGCTGGCGCCAAAAGACTGATCAGAACCAAAGGCCGTGTTTAATGCCAGCAATAAATTGAGCACCAGAACATGGGGAAAACGCAGTGGCATCAAGATTGTTTCGACACCTGGTCAATCATTCAAGAAGCCATTTTGGCAACCTGCCTATAATTGACCCCCAGAAGTTAAACAGTTGCATAACCATTACTACAGTTTGAGATGTATAAATATTGTAATTTTTATGTATAATGCTTACATACTTTTGAAAATATGGTATTCTTATATGTAATGGTTAGGTGTTTGTTAGTTTCTAGCAAGTTAGACACTTTTATAAAGTGAATCCTTGTACAATCATATTCATCTCAAGGAAAAACCACTCGTATTTCTTGGGAGATTCTCTGAAACTGTTCAGAGCAAATCTTATGTTCTGCAATCAGAGTTTGATAAACTGACATGTTGTATTTGGCAGATTTAGTTGTTATAAAGCAGCAAGGTTGAATTCTAAATTTAGAATCTGTAGAAGTTCCCAGGCATATTTTGACAAGCTTTGGGAAATTGATCATGGAAAACCTTCTGTTTTATTTTTATTTTGACCTACCTTAGTGCTACTGTTGCAGGAGATGCTTTTGGACTCCTTTCTTTTTGTTATTATTGTTGAAAATATTTTTGGGCTCCATTGACCTTTGGTCATTCATGGACAGTAATACACTTTCTTTTTGCTTAATTTTGAGGAAGGAGTTTTGCATTTTGCAAATGGGTCTTTAGTTTTACCCATTAGAATAGTGTTCCACAGGGATGTGTACCCCCCACACCCCCAAAAAAAAAACAAAAAAACTGACGTCTAGGAGACTAGGACTTCTCCAAGACTTGGGGATGGCCGTGAAATGCTCCCCACCATCCCGCCACCGCCACCAGTGTAAGAGGGACGTCCGTAGAAACGTTTCCCTCAAAGAGAGGACATTTCTGCGACATCCCCCAATTTTGGGGACTTGGGGACGCCCCTAACACATCCCGGAGGCTTCCGTTGTCAGTCTCACGATCGGTCCTGGAGACTCCCACCCATCCCGAGACTCCCAGCCGTCCTTAGAGGCATAAGGCTGTCAAAAAGTTTTTTTTTTTTTAAATCATTTAGTTTTACAATTTTTGCCCCCAACCCCAACCCTAATTACCAAAACTTTAAAAATAGTTACACCTTCACTCCAAATCACAATAAAAAATTCAAAGGAAGAGTGAAAACATTAACAAGCAAGAGTGAGAGGGTGAGAGCATTAGCAAGCAAGAGTGAGAGCAAGCACATTAGCAAGCAAGAGTGAGAGGAATAACATTAGCAAGCAAGAGTGAGAGCATTAGCAAGGAAAGGGACAACATTAGCAACAAGTAACAACCAATGTTTTAAAATCCAAACCGGACTCGGATCCACCCGAGGTCGGATAGGAACCAAACCGGTTTAAAACTTATGAACCAGTTTACTAAAAATACATAAAATATTACAATTTTAATGAAAACAAGAAATTTTAAAGATTCCAAACCATGATTACAAACAATTAGAGACAAAATATGCAAAGTTTTCTCATGCATATACCATGTAAGGGTAAATATAGCAAAATGGCACCGAGTGCACTACATATCCGAAACAAAATACATAAACAATGAGGCTCTAAATGGCCTATAGAGTCCAAAAAACAATATGCTACAAGCTACTACATGTTTGATATCAATCATCAAACTCAACACCACTACTAAGAATGGGATCCTCATCCTCATCAATGTCATCATGTTCCTTTGGCTCAAACACATCAGACTCCTCAGGGACATTTGCAGTAGTTGTAGTAGCACGGCTAGTGTTTGCCATGTCTGGTGCTACTAGTGGTTCATCATCCAAAGCCATCCACCCCAAGTCATTGGGATCAAACTCTGTCGGGTGACTCTCCTCTACCCATTTTGAGGTTGGATCAATATCATCCAAGACAATGGGATTTGTATTAGGTATCCTATTTAGTAATTGGTTGCGCCTTAGTTGGAGGTTGTATTGCACGAAGACGAGATCATTTAATCGTCGTTGTTCCAAACAGGGTTTATATAGCATCATTTTAGGGTTAAGGTTGGAAAAAAGTAACTTAAAAGCTAAAATTGGAAAAAAAATGTTTTAAGGCAAAATCTGCCCCTCAACTAGTTCAGACCAGTCCAATACGGAACTGACCGGTTTGACCGGTTCAATACTAAACCGGTATTGAATCAGTTGATTCCGCATACAAAGCGGTCATTGGTTCGGTTTTTCTAACGGTTTGCAAATTTTTTTAATGAATAGTCGAACCGAACCGAACCGAATGGTTTTAAAACATTGGTAACAACAAGAGTTAGAGCAAGTTCCAAGTCTTTAATGCATTGGACCATTGGCCAACTCTATTTTGAATTTTGAATTTTGAATTTAATCATCATTTTGAATATAAATATTAATATATTGATATTTGGCATTTTCACTATTCAATGCAATGTGTTTAGTATTTCAAAGTTTCATTTGTTGTTCCTTATACATTTTTTTATAACTAATTTTACAAGTACTATATATATATATATGTGCCACCGCCCGCCGCTGCCTAGCACTGCCCCACCGCCATCCCACCGCCATCCCCCGTCTCCGAGACCTCGAGGCCCTTGGTTCCCCCGCCTCCAAGACCCATCTTGCCATCCCCTCGGCTCCGTGTTCCGAGACGACGTGGAACACTGCTTTAAAGCATATTATTGATAAAACTCTTTTCTGTCAATGAATTGTTGTTCAGATGCTGATTCTTAAGATGGTCACTTCCACATTCATAATTTTTTTTGCAAATGCACTAATTTACTTGCTTATTTGGGAGAATTTAATGTGAATTAATTCAAAAATTAGGTCTTTAACAAGGCAGCTTTCTATTAAGTTTATTAAAATTGTTTCATTTTAAAACTTGTTCTGTTGATAAGGTGATTTCCTTAGCTTGCAAGGCGTTTGCTATCCTGCGTGGTACTAGGTGTGGTCTCAACATGTTGTATTTAACGTGGGATTTCAAACCTTCAAGAAAGTGAATTGCCATGCTCATTCACTTTCATTTGTGATTCAGTCAACCTTACTTTATTTTTTGATCAATGTTAATTGTGTTTCAGGTTTGTTTACTCATATTGACATTGAGTCATTTGTGATTTTTGATTTTTGAGATTGCTCATTTGTGAATTACTATAGTCTTTTCCCATATTAACATTGAACCACAAATTAAGCTCTATCCTCATTAGCATCAGAATAAGGATATATAATGCTATGAATGACTTTCTAGCCACTACTGATGGTTTGGAGGTTGACACTTGGAGAATAGCTGGGGTCAAGAATAGGCTTTGTATCTATTGTCAGAAGCATCATTGTTTTCCTTGATAAGTGCAAGAAAATTATTATAACATGCAAGGTCGGATGTCTCCTAAAGCATTCACTAGCTTCCTGATGCTGCATCCTAGAAAATTTCCACATTAGCAAGCCTGATTTCCTCTACTGCAGCTTGCTTCTAACAAAAGCCAAAATTCAGCAGTACTTAAGTTTGAGCAAAATGTCAAATTGATAATTAGATCATGAAGAGGGCCATCCAAGAGATATGTGTCATTTGTAATTTAGTTGTTTAATAAGTCCAATATGAGATTCTTAGTTTCTGGTTAGCCTCCCAGTCTTATGGTTCAGGTGATTGCAACAGGTGGCCATATTGCATGCTTCTTTGTGAGTTTAAAGGATTTTCTCTCCTTCAAACTATTTTCTTTGTTTTTGAAAATCTGTAATTCTCTCTGCAAATTTGTATGAGACATAACTTTGTTGTGGGAAATTTGAATAGTCTATTCAATTGCTTGAAGTTGTTTTTCAACAACTTCATATGGCAGTTCTCAGCAGGTTCCAGGAAGAGTCGAAGTTTCGGCCATGCATAGACCTCAACAGATGGCAGAAATCCAACTGAACTGAACTGACTTCTTAGGAGGCATTTCTAGTCAAGCCATGCTACGTAGAATGTTCATAAAGCCTATTAGAAAGGAGAAAGGACTACTTAAATAATGGCATCCAAGTTTGAAATAAGTAAAATTGATGCCTCTAGAGGCAAAGTAGCACTGTGAAGTGCAATAAATAGTAAATGGTAAAATCAAGAGTTGAGAACATTAATAAATGTTAATGCTGAATTCATATTTCCATTTGTTTGTTAAACTGAAGTTTTCTTCAGTTAACCTATTTCGCAAGTTAAGTCCATTCCTGTTGACTTCAATTGGTCATAGATAATCAAGGTTGAGCCACCTTGTGTTAATTAGTGGTAAAATAACATGAGAATCTGAGATACTTACGTGTTGCCTAAATTTCGCTCCTGGTTAGTTTTAATGATTGTTAAGGATGGGGTCCCATGGAGGGTGCCACAGCTCCCATTTTTATGTGCAGGTGGTCCCATGGCAGGTATTTGAAGTTGCTACAGGAATAAATAGAATCTTCTCCATAAAAAATGGAGCAGGCTGATTTTTAGTAGAGTTTGAGCCCCTGCTGAAAGGGGGGGTTAGACTTTTGCTGCACTCACATAGAAAACTTAGGTAAATTTTGTGCCAAGTGGAAGGATGTCTATGGTGAGATTTTATGAAAATAAATTGATTGCTAAATTTATTTATAAATTCCTAAAAAATAGCAGCAACTAACTGAGAATTTTGTGTTTCATGGGACCATTTTTCTGTATAGAACTCCATATATTTCTCTGCAGCACCCGCTGAGAAAATTATGGTAGCTGCCTTCCATGGGACTACCACCTAAGCATGGTCTAATTTTATGTTAAACAATTAGTGCTAGTTAATCTGACTCGAATAGAGTTATTGGAAATTTTGAACGGTATTATTGTTTCTAAAGTTCAAAAAACACAACAAAGTTTCATGAGTTCCTGCCTGCATCGTATAATATTTGAAAACCCAACTTCTTTATATGATGAGTTACAGCTGGTCCAAGTAAGATAAAACAACTGTTACAACTCTTAGCGTACCACAATTCTTTTCTTTTGATTTAAAGATCACGTGTTGTTTAATTGATATATAAAAATACATTTTTTTAGTAATTTAAAAAAATTCCAGTAATTTTCTGGCTTAAAAGATGGTGCAGTTGTTTCACTTGTATTACTGTATTATTCAGCTCATTTAAGTGTTGTTTGTCATGGTAAACATGTTTCAAGTTGGCTTTTCTCAAAATCAGACTAAGACTCTGCTTTTCTGTCTCATGTCTTTTATTAAAATTGAAGCTCTTACAATGACTTTTAGGTTTCTCATATAAACCTTTACGTCTGTAATTACTGTACACGAAACACTGTTTGCATACAGTTGGGCATGCTTTTTTATATGTTAGTGCAGTTGCTAGAATGCAAGGATAGTTACTTACTGACAGATCACCAATAACAGTAATTACCTGATTAATAAGCTATGCCGAATTGAACTGTCATTGATTTAACTCAATTCTTCATCCATTTCGTGGTGTCATACTCATTTTTATTACATTCCATGCCAATTTTTTTCAACTGTGAAATTTTGTATGTGAGAAATTATTACATGTTTATTTTGTTTTGTAGCAGAAAAAAACTGGCATGACTATTTGCCTGGGTACCGGCAGTGGGAAATCCTTTTCTTGGAAGCACTTATACATGCTCCAACAGGTGAAGAAAACATGCGCACATTTCGGATAAATCTCTTGAAAAATCCTAATTTGTCAGAAAACAAAGATTGCAAAGAAAGTAAACTCCTGACCTCTTGACCCAAAACATGAGTAGGAATGCAGGATAATGGAAAGCATGAGACCTTATATTTGTGAAGGTGGAAGTTGGAGAGTTTCCAATAAATGCATCAGCCCTTACAAAGTTTGAGATCAGCCCTTAGAGAACTAAGTGAATTTTTATTTTACCCTTAGATGAAATTTTCATGGTGGATGTTGCATAATGTGTAATGATAAAATGGTGTATCTTTAATTGAGAAAATATTTACACTTGCAACTAATATTCTTTCCATTGGGAGTTACGAGTTCGAAATATTTGATTATTTACGTACTGATTACCATATTAGGAATTTTGGATGTGACTCTTTTGATTTCTTGAAACTATGAAAAAGTTGTTTTTGAAGAGGTTGAATAGATTCCATCAAATGCAATCAATACTTGTCAAAGATGGTGCGATGGGAACTGAAGCATAAGTGTAATGGAATAAACATTTTATGTCTTATTACAATAAACTCTGATCATAAATCAGTATTGATCTCGAGTTTCTAATCGCTTATGATTGGCATCGTGTTTCAAAAAATGGGAATTATACAAGTCAAGGGACCATAATTGCAATGGGACCATAATTGCAATGATATCTGGAAATTATTATCTTTATTTGCGAAAGTTGTCATTCTTAACAATCAAGTAAACTATAAAATGGATGGCCATGATTGCCTCAAACTTCTTGAATTTAGTAGTTGATTTGATAAAGCATACATTTCCTTCTCTTGAACTGAACTTGGTTGAAGCAAATTCAATGGAAATGCTCAAGTGGATAATGATAAACAGCTTTTCTTGGGAGAGCGAGTTCATGGACTAATGTGTTAGGGCCATCTTATTGTGAAAACTACGATAAATTTTATGATTATTTAGGCATGGTTGAGGATTTGGGGGCATCTAAATCTCAACGTGATCTTGAAATAGTTTATTGTTAATGCGATGTAGTAAAAATGTACTTGTTTGTGAACAAGAATGCTCAACAAAAAGCTTTTGAATGCCGTGTTGGAGAGATTGTCTAGGGCTGAGTCATGCTCCACTATTCTTTGGGTTAAGACATTCCTTTCATGTTTACAACTATCAACTGTTATACATGTGAGCATACATGGTTCATAGCTAAAATTCCAATAAACACATTATCACATCTTATTAAAAAACAAACTTGGGTTTAAACATGAATTAATGTTAGGTAGTACTATCATATTATGGATGTGTTGTAACCAACACTCCCCATTTTAGCAAGAAAATGGAGCAGCCCTTTTTATGAGTTGTATTAAGTTTGAAACTTCAAACTGAACTTTGAAAGTCCTTGATCTTCCCTTTAGAGTAAATAATGAGATGTCAGAACATGTGAATGAAAGTTATTTTTGCTTGAGATTTAAAATGTTTTCGAGTCATTCATTGTTTTTCTGTATAAAGAAGCTTTCATGGGTATGTTGGAGTGTTAATTATGCGTGTGGGGCAAATCAAAAGAGAACTTAGAAGATTTCTGCTCTTCCAGTGAAGGTTCTTTTTATTACGTTAAGTTGATATTTGAACTCTTTGTTTCTATATTGATTTGAGACTGCCAAAATTAACTTGGTTAAAAAGTCTTAATGGAAGGTTTAAATTGCACCAATTAGTTCCATGTGTTCGTGATCAATATTCCCTCATTCGGGTGATTATGGAAGTGACTCAAAATTTTAAAATTTTGCCACCAAATGTCCATGATTGGTACTGTAGAAAAGGGAAGCTAAGTAGAAACGAAGATCTATGATAAAGGCTTTCGGATGTGCAAGACATCGATGGAGGCCACGTGTTGATTCATCACGGACATATTCACAATTCTCTAAATATTCAAATACACTCGATCGATACCATTTTCAAGGATCCATTGCAAATGAGTTTACAGTCCCCCTAGGACAATCATGGCACCGATGGATACTACTTGTCAATGATCCATTTGTTAGACTAAAAAGAATGACATGGGAGTGAGTGCAAAACTCTTGCCAAACAAGAAGGCACTTATGGCTGCCATGTTTTTGTGATGAATACTATGCATGAAAAGGAGATCCAAAGCCATAGGGTATGAAGCTTTTCGGGACAATGACAACGATGGCTCCCAAGTGTTCGCAATCGACATTGATTTAGAGGTTTCATGGGAGAAATATAGAGCCAAAGCATTTATGATTAAGACAAGTCACCAAAATTCAAATTTCTCACAAGTTAATTAATGAGATCACCCACACGAACAATGAATTAAATAAGGAAAAATTGAAAAATCTTGTATTAAACTCGAGATGATTCAAAAATCTACAGTTTTCTACAAAATTTGGGTGTAAATGGATATGAGTCATTTCTGAATTTACAGAGAGTTAAGATGATTAAGCTTCCATAAGAGAGCTGGATACATATACATGATAAAGAACAAAGCAAATCAAACATGACACTGGAGAAAGATGAATCTACTTCAAGTACATAGCAACATTTTGAGACACTTATTTCACTAAAGGATTAGCTCAAATTAAGAACTACAATGGTTTGTTTTGGGAGATTAATGATTACGATTCAGTTTATAGAGGAAAGGAGCTTTTGAAGAATATCAATTCATTATGAAGATATCTAATCAATTAAAGACTTCGGGTTTCACAAAATTGCCACCAAAACCAAAGTTTTTCCTTAAAGAGACTTGTTTGAGGATGTTTTCTCTGCATGCATTCTTCGGGATGGGCGAATCATTTCTAAGGTTATTCAAGGAGTCATCGCTTTGTACACATGGGAAACATTTAACAATGTGTATAAAATGAATTCCTCTTTCTTATAACTATGATAATGTTAAAGAGCACAAGAATGGAAGGAATGTGTTTGAAGATTTAAAGAATTGGGAAGTAGACCTCACTAGAGTCAAACACAAACAAAAATGTTTGGTACACATTACATTGTTCAAAACATGGGTTAGAGTGGCCATGACATTGTTAAATAGATTATATGGGCAGACACCGATGACCATGCCAATCGGGGATGGGTTCCTTTGTTAGGGATGATCCTTATACGGATAAGAAACCAAATTTTGGATATTTGTTAGAATTTAATTTTAAAGTGTGTTGGGATTATGTTGTACAAGGAGGAATTTTCAAACTATTAATCTACTTGTTGGACTGTCTTGTGCTTCTCCCACCTTCAATGCTCAATTCTCCGGTTGGTTACCCACTTCTACATCCCAGGATTGTATAATCACCACAAGCATGGTCTTGCCATCGAGAGAAATATGTGAAGAATTATACCCTACTATTTATTTGGCCATTCATGGTGTCTTGAGGCCAAGAATGCTCCCAACCGTACAATAATCACTCAAACTCATTGGAGCATATTGGTACTACAAAGATCATACCATTGTCGAATGAAGGATGTTTGACACCTCTATTAAAAATGCCAAGACAAGTTCTTGAGAGACTTGTTGCAATAGAAATAGCTTGGCAATTTGAAAGTGGTATTGGAAGTTGGTTTAAGAAGGTTTCTTAGAGGCTTTATCTTTATCTCCCTTTTCTTGTTGGAAAATTCAAAATCATAAGTTACCATGCATTGCAGAATTTTGCAAGGAAACATAGGCAATATGAGGACCTTGATGTGAGTCTTTTTAAGAGATGAGATCCTCCTAGTAGGGTGGTCGGATATTTGCAAACCCTAAGCTACAAGTATCCAAACCCTTATGCACATTCTCCTTCAACAGATGATGTTGTTTTTACATGAATCTAGCTAGTGTAGATGAAGTGTTGGAAAAACTTAAGAGCTACATGGTTCCTTATGGCTTCACAAGAGGATAAAACTCAAACATAATCACCTCTTTGTTCTCCTTAGAATATAGGGAATGATTTGCAAAGAAGCATCTTAAGGACAGTTCCTCCACCCCTTCTCCAACAAAAAAACATCAAGAACAACACCGAGAGGCATTTGCCTCTACTCAAAGCAAACCTTTAGGCCAATTGTCTCCAATGGCATCTATGCATTCAATTTCAATTCTTACGGAACAAAGGACTACAATTGGAGAGGTAAGTGTAACTCCTATTGATGTAGTAAGTGATAAAGGGAAGGGAAATAATTGGAGGTTTATAACAGTTGATTTAGTTAGTTAGCGCATTCTTGGCTTCCCTTCTAGAACAATGAAAAGTCATGTTTTAATTACCTCTATAGTCAATTTGGTAAATGTTGCTCCCCCGCCCATGTTTTGATTAATGACGGTGCTTCTAGTGCGGTTGTTTCTCCTCCTCTTCTTGCTTCCACCGTTTCTCCCTCCGTTCTCATGCCTCCATCTCCCATTTTCACATCACCAATTGTTTCCACTTCACCAACTTCCACTCCCGTCACCTTACCACCCTCACCCTCTTCCAATATGATCTCTTGACCATCATTAGGCCTACATATAAGAAGACTCCTCAACAACCTATATCTTTCATTGAGAATATGACTTTTGAAAGATTAAACATATCCATGGCCCTTCCTTCACTCTTGACTCTTGGTCCTATGGCTTCTCTTCCTTTCATTCCCAAGTTTTCCCCTCCTCATGTGCGATTACAGGTTTTAATGGGTCATCCTATTTTTAGTCTGTCTAGACTACTCCTTCCACCCCTATTACTTGTCCTTATGGCCTCCTCAACAAATGCCACTATGATTTCCTCAATCTTGAATAGACCTCTAAAGATCCTAATGAACAAGTGGAACATTCCAAACAATAACATAAACGACAAAAATGATGAGAAGATCCCAAGCCCCCTGTTTACCAACCTCCCGAGGTCACTTTGCGTTATAACACAAAAAGAGAAGTTCAAAAGGTAACTACTAATAAAGCGACTCAAGAGGGTAGGAAATTGTTAATTGGAACAAAGGAATAATACATCACGAGCCTATCAAGAAAGAGAGAAAGAGGGGGTGAGCCTGCAATTGACCTACTCAATATCATTGAAGCCTCTTTCAAAATGGCCAAAGGAGCCATGTAAAAGCGAAATAGAGGCTGGTTTAGCCAAGGCCCACTCTTCACTTAGAGGTACATCAAGCCTTAAAGGACATATTTGCTAATTTTAGGGATATCTCATCTACCAAGGATTGAGCAAACATTGTTGTTGGGAAGTTAGATGGGATGCAAGAAGAAGTTAATGATATGAAGGTGAAGACATATTTGATTTCTAAAATTTTCAAGAATAATTTACTTCCTAATGGTCCTCTAATGAGCATTGATGATGTGATAACCACCTTGAGAATAAGTTGGATAAGGCTAAAATTCAGTTAGAAGCTTCCTCTTCCCTTGCACTCATAGTCAAACATTTGACTTGTTTCATTACAATATTATTTCTCTGTTTAGAAAAGTTAGGTTAACTCAACTTATTGATTTAGTGGGATAGGTGTATTCAATGGAGTAGTTTGATGTGTTCCTACTTCATTGCATGGATTCGTTTGATCAATAATTGGAAAATATGAGCAAGACAAGCAACACACATGCATGAATTCATTCTCAACACTTCTTTGAAGCTTGAAAAAGCCAAAAATATCAAGCTATTTAAAGGAGGAATGTTGCTAGATTTTGTGCAAACTATAAACAAAAGTGAGGAGCCATGCAAACCATTGATCATTAACACTTTGCCATTGTAAATCAAAATTATCAAATTTGCAAGTTGGTACAATACAGAGGAAATTATGATGTTTTATGAGTTTTTGATCTATCATGCAAAATCAAAGTGACTATCTATCATGTGTTTTTGAGAACTTTTTCCATGCAACATGAAGACCACCAATCACAATCAATTAGACTTTTGTTAATTATTATGTGAAAATCAAAAGGGTCTATATTTTAGGTGAACCAATGTAATTATGGGAGCTTGTTCCCATAATAACTTTTCTATATTTTAGCTTTAGTTTTTTTTTCCTGCTTAAGTTCTAAAATAGATTACTTTTCTAGGAGCTCTAAAACATGCAAATGATATGGTTGTGTCCCATTCCTACATATACATTCAAATCTTATTGTAAAGGGATGTTGACACAATGAATTCAATACGTGAAAAGAATTTTGGAGCTTCACATAGTTGTTGTGAGTTAGTTGTTTTCAATTGTCGATTCATGTCTTGATGCTCAAACAATTAGTCTCTTTTAATTATTAAGTAAAGTTTCCAATTCTAATTTAGGTTAAATTTGTATGGTAAGAGATTGATCATAGTTGGTCTCATTTTCATGAATTGATATTTCTTACACTTATTTCCTTAGATGTGCTTTGTAATCTTAGATAATTAAGTGGTTTGGATATATTAGCAAATATATAATTACCCGTTTTCTTGGTGAATCTAGTTAGCTTGAACATATGTTATATTGACTAACCTCGTTATATACTCAATGAATGAATTGTACTTATCTACTTAGATTATGTAGAGACTTGATTCTTGGTGTTTAATTTCCTTTTCTTGATTTTATGGGGTTTACATAGAATTGAGTTAAATCTATTTCTTATATTCCCTTTTTGTATGTGATTCAATTAAGGTTAAGGTGTTTTCTTCATTTGATAATCAAAAGATAATGTAGTTTTTTTTTTCTGCCTTACCCTTCTCTCCTTTTTTTAGTTTTTATGAAATCCCAAAATCACTTAGGATAGAATCATTGTGAATATTTGTAGGTTGGGTTTGATTTGGTTGGTGAATTTAACAAAGTTCACCTATTCCTCCATGGGTTAACAAAGGCCACACATTTTCTACATTGAGTTATATGTCCAAAGTATTTCGTACCTTGAATCTCGTTGGTGCGGGTAAATATGTTCCTTGTATTTATTTATTACTTGGAATATTTTTAAATACAAACAAGGTGACTCATTTTGTTTATGTGTTTTTTGTGTCATAAGAGTTACTTGACTAATCATAGATTGTCATACATGTCATAGTCTGTCATAGTGTGTTATAGGAGTTACATTTGACCGACTATTCTAGGAATGTAACTCCCCTTCCTATTCTTGGACTCTTGACCACTATTCTCATGGAGGAGTTACTCATCACTCTCCTATTTGTACACACCACATTTGAGCTATTGAGTTGTTATGTGTTTTAGCACTATTCTTGTGTTTTGTGAGATTATTTTCATATTGCATCTACTTGTTAGTGATTTCGATATTCATGCAACTACATGTGCATTCATTATTATTAGAGATTCGATGGGAACTACGATATGGTATCAAAGTGATTCTCGAAAAACATTTATCTATTTTTGTTTAGTTGTGGTTTTCTCAAAATCTTCACTTGTTTGAATCTAACAAATCTATGTGCAAAATTTGTCTCCATCTCTTGAAAATGTGATAAATTTGTTATTAGGATTATTTTGAGCCTTGTGTTTTTCTTGGGAGAAGTGATTTATTTTTGGTGTCCTGTAGATCCCAACTCAACCTCAACTCGGTTGTCGAAGCTCTTGGCTCAATACACATCTCGGTGCACAACTCAACCCTAAAATGAAGCCAACCCGGTATGGGTCCCAACTCAACACCGCCCCATCATCGACTTGCCTCGTGGTTGGCTTAGTCCATGCTCATCCGATTCACCGTGGTTGGCTCAACCCATGCTTCATTTTTCCTTGACTAGGCCCCAACCTCGACTCGGTTCCTTGCTTGTACTTTTCCCTAGCTGCGCGACAAGGCACCGCTCGGCTTTGGCGTTAGAGAGCTTGGCTTTGCCGAGTGAGGAACTCACTCATCTACCTCAAATCACATTCTTTAGGGGTTAAATTTGATGGCCGTTTAGACATTTTTCGTGATTTTAGCCGTAAAATACTTACAAATATTTTAAAAAACCATCATATGCGGCTTGCAAATTTTAAGGATGATCATCATTTTTATATAGATTTATAGGTAAATTATACAAATATATATTTAAAATAGTTAAATATATATAGAATAATATTATATATATTTTATTAACATTATTAAAAAAACACTATTTTGTATTTTTGAAGGGCAAGATTTAAAATTTACCATCATTTAAAAATTGTTAGGCATGACATAGATGGTCGCCAAATTTAATCCCCGCTTGTCGTGGTCCCCTTGGCTCACCCTACGATCTCGACTACTCCCTTAATCGAATCTCATGCCCAAACTATGTGCTCGAGTCGAAACTCTCAAGCTTGGTCTTAGAGCCACTAACAACCGCTCTGCTAGATAGTGATGGGTTTGTGGAATGACAACCAACTCTACATTGCCTTTGATTCGGACTCGTCAAATTCTATTTAATGAACTCGCAGTGATTCACCCAACTCGCCATCTCAACTTGGTGACTTAGTCGGCTTTGATCCATAGGGATCTAAAAATAACTCTACTTCATTAGAAACAATCAACACAAAGAAGAAAAAAACAATAAATGGAGGTTCTGTCTTGTAAGTAACAGGACTGCCGCTGCCGCCGGCGAGGCGGCGGTTCTGAGTAACCGCCGCTAGCTGTGGCGGCGATCCTGGCCATTACAGACAGAAAACAAAATTCGAAACGAATAGCCTCGAATTCGAAAGGATGTTCGTTTCTCTTCTCCTTCATGACCTTTCCCATTCTCTAGTGCACAAGAGGACATGAGAAAGGCTATAAATACATGATTGTAGAAGTGTAGAGGGTCATCGGAAGCATGAGAGCAAGTGAGCAAGAAGACTGAGTGCTGGAAATTGTATTTTGTAGAAGAAAGGAGTGGTGAGACAGAGCAAGCAAGTAATTGAAAGGAAGTGTTGAGATATTATCTACTTTCCTTTCATACTTATTGTAATTTTGTACTTGTTGTTTTGAATTGGCCAATAAAAGTGGGAAGAAAGAGCAATTGCCCTTCCTGACTGGTTTTTCCTCCATTGGAGGTTTTCCAAGATAAAATTATTGGTGTTATGAGCTTATATTCTTTCCTTTACTACAATTGTTGATTCTAAGCACAATAATAATTCATTCACTAGCTATCTCTGTTATTTTCTAATAGAAAGTAAACAACAACGATTAATTGTGATTTTGTGAATAATTCCAAAGTTGAAGAGTTTACAGATCATTTTGGTATCAGAGCTAACAAGTATCTAGGACTATGGTATTTCATTCTTGAATTTGTATGATGTGACAAGATCTAAAGGCGAAGAAGCTTTACCTTGCGATCTGGATATTTCTACAAAGAAGTGGAAATAGAGAATTCGAGGAGAAATGGAGGAAGAGAACTTGGTCCGTAGAATCAAGATGCTTGGAGACCATGATGGATAGGATGTTTAGGAGGCAAGAGGAACTTGCAGATTTGCAGAAGACAACTTTCGTCAAGCAAGACTCCATGGACTCGGTGGTTTGAGGCTTAGCCGAAAAGTTTGGTATAGGCAAGAGCCACCATGAGGAAGATTATGGGGAAGAGCATGAAGAAGAGACTTCTAACACAAGAGAAAAGGTAAAATCTGAACATGCTCCTTTTAAAGTTGAGACTAAAGTCGAAATCAAAAGCTTTGAAGGACAAGTAGATGCAAATTCTTGGATAAATGGTTGAAATAGTTAGAAGTCTACTTTAGCGTCCATAATGTCACTGAGGCACAAAGGATCACCTTTGCATGTCTCAAAATGGAGGGACATGCTCTAGTTTGGTGGGAAACTCATCTAACTACTTGTGAAAAGAAGAAGCGTCCTATTGTGAAGTCTTGGCAAGAATTAAGGAATTACTTAGAGCTAACTTCTATCCTATTGGCCATAAAACTGACCAAATGATCAAATGGTAGTATTTTAGACAAGGCCGTGGTCAAAGTGTGCAGGACTATACCACGGAGTTTCAGAGGCAAGCCATGTTGCTAAACATGGATTTGGAGGATAAGGATATTCGACCGAATAATTGGGAGTACTTCACACTCACCTTCGAAGACAAGTCATCTCCACAAAGCCCAAGGATGTCAATGAAGCTTGTGTATAGACATCGCATGCATAGATGATGAGAAAAAGCAAGGAGAAGCAGAGCCGAGGGTAAAACAGTCGACAAATCAGCAAAAAAAGGATTATGGGCAAACAAGTAACAAGGGTAAGTGGAAAGGAAAAGGTAAACAAGTTGCCACTACTTTAAATACTTGTAAAGATCCCAAGAATTTTTGCAAGAATTGTGATATCAATGGTCATACTGACACTACATGTTGGAAGTTGCATCCAGAGTTACATCCGAAGAACCGAACCAAGGACTCCAAGAAGTCCATGAAAGTTGTAAAGACAGAAGGGGAGGTGGAAATCGAAGATGACTCTGATGTAGACGAAAGGCTTCGATGCATGGCCACAAACATGGACAATGAAGAGGAGATTAGTAGACTATTCCAGATCAAAATCCAGATCAAGAGAACTAAGGTAAATGCTTTGGTTGATACCGGTTCTCAATCTAACTTGATTTCTGAGGTAGTTGTAAGAAAGCTTGGTCTTGAGACTTACGAGCATCCGCACCCTTATCCTTTGGGTTGGGTGAAGAAGGGTGTTGAAATTCAGGTAACAAGAAGATGTAAGGTCAAGTTTGGGATAAATTCCCAATATATAGATGTTTTTGAAGCTGACATTATTCCACTTGATGCTTTTGATGTTGTATTCGGAAGTCCTTACTTGTATGTTAGGGATGCTATATTTATGAGAAGGGAAAACCGGTATAGATGGGTCAAGGATGGGATCAGCTACAACATCCTGGGCACACTAGTGTAAGACACGAGTTACTATGGTAAGTGCTAACCAAGCAAAATGACTTATTCAGGAAAATCATAATCAGTTTTGTTTACTTTTGTTAAAAGATAAACAAGATGGGGTAGAAGTTTCAGAGATTTCTAACCAAGGAAAACAAGATTTGGATAGTATTATTCAGTCTTTTCAAGAAGTATTTCAAGACTCTAGTGGATTACCACCAAAATGGGAAGTAGAGCATGAGATTCAACTATTTCCAGAGTCACCTCTACCGAACATCGGGTTGTATAGGCAATCCTTGCTTGAGAGTACTGAAGTAAAGAAACAACTCCAGGAACTAATAGACCAAGGGTGATACGTCCAGAGCACCTCACCGTGCGGTTCGCCTATTGTGATGGTGCCAAAGAAGGATGGTTCTTGGAGAATTTTGCATTGACTTCATGGGCTTTGAACAAGATCACCATAAATAACCGATATCCACTTCCCCGCATAGATGATCTCTTGGACCAACTTCAACATGCCAAATATTTCACGAAGTTGGATCTCAATTCAAGTTATCACCAAGTCAGGATGAAGGAGGAGGATATATGGAAGATTGCCTTAAAAAAACATGGTTTGTATGAATGGTTAGTACTTCCTTTTAGATTATGCAATGCACCCGCTACATTTATGAGATTGATGAATGATGTATTGCGGGATTTCATAGATTCATGTGTCATTGTATATCTAGATGATATCTTGATTTTTAGTGCCACATGGGAAGAGCATCTAACGCATTTGCACCAAGTCTTGCAAGTTCTCAGGGAGAAACAACTGCTTTGTAATATGAAGAAATGTGAATTTGCCAAAGTCACTTGTCTCATCTTGGGCACGTGGTTGGAGGAGGAGTGCTACGAGTGGATCCGAAGGTGGAAGCCATCACAAATTGGCCAACACCAATAGGAGCCACAGAGATTGGAAGTTTTGTGGGAGCAGATAAGTAAATGTGGAAATTCATTTGAATTTCTCGACAATTGCAACACCTCTACACATAGTGGCCGCAGCGTAAGGGTTTTAGTGGGGTAAGGAACAAGAAAAATCATTTGAGTTATTGAAATACAAGATTAGTAACACTCCAGTACTTTCTCTTCCTAGTTTGTAGTAACCTTTTGAAGTAGAGACAGATGTCAGTGATTACGCTATGGGTGCAAAGTGTTGCTTTAAGGAGGTAAACCCGTATGTTATCATTTTGAAACCTTCACTTCAGAAGTTAAAGGATATTTAGTATATGATAAAGAAATGTATGCACTAGTTCAGAAATTAAAAAATGGAAACATTATTTGTTGGGTAAAGAAACTATTATGCACACTGACCACAAACCTCTCCAGTATTTGCAAGCATAGTCTAAATTGCAGCAAGAAAGGCACTACAAATGGATGGGGTTTCTTTAGCAGTTCCATCTGGTGATCAAATACAAGAAGGGTAGTACAAATTTGGTGGTAGACATGTTGTCTGGGCCATCCACACAGGAAAATTTCTCTTGTTTGGCCACTATCTCTCAGATCAAGCCCTTCATGAAGGAAACTTACGGGAGGCATATGCCCAAGACAAAGACTTTGGGGTGACATTTCAGAAGTTGTAGTTCCGAGGGTTGAAAATATGGGGATTGAAGATTGTTATCTCAAGGACGAGATGTTCTGCTGATGGGGGAAACTTTGTGTACCTAAAGAAGAAAGACTTCTATTAATGAGGGAAGCACATACCTCGAAAGTAGCGGGAACATTTCGGTGTTGGTAAGACCCTAGCGCACTTGCAAAGGTATGTATATTGGCCCAACACGCAAGAGGAAGTATCAAAATTTATTCGTGGATGTAAACTTTGTTGTACTAGCAATCCTAAAACTAGGGAGGAAGGTTTGTATATGCCTTTCTTTGGTACTACTCATCCGTGGGAGGACATTTCTATGGATTTTGTAGGAAGGCTACCTATGTCTAAACATGGTCGTGACTATCTCTATGTTGTTGTTGATAGATTTAGTACAATGTGTATTCTTATGGCAAAAAAGACAAGTAAAAGCACATGAGGTGGCAAATATTTTCTTTCCTAATGTATGGGTGCATTTTGGTTTGCCAAAGTCTATTGTCTTTGACAAGGATGCAGGAGTTCTTGGGGAAGTTTTGGACTACTTTTTGGGACAAGATGGATACCGAGGTTATAGAGGAGTACAACTTTCCATCCACACGAGATGGAAAAATAGAGGTGGTAAACAGGACTTTGGTACGAGTTGATCGGAGGGTATAATGTAAGTACCCGAGGACTTGGGATGAGTCCTTAGCCTACATTCAACATTCCTATAAGCTGGGCAAGTACACACATCCACTATGAAGTCACCGTTTGAAGCATGCTTGGGATATCTACCTACAAATCTATTGGACATAGCGGTTGGACAACAAGATGGGGAGGATACACGAGAAATGAAGGTGACTAGAGAAAATAAGTTCATTGAGAGTATTCGAAAAATCCATCTCAAGGTCAAAGAACAACTAGAAAATCTCAAGCACGAGTCAAAGCTAGGCATGATCAGCATAAGAGGGAACACAAGCTTCATGTTGGAGATAAAGTTTGGCTTTACTTGAACAAGGAGAGACTACAAGGTCAAGCACGGAAGCTCAAGCCACTACGATATGGACCCTTCACCATATTGGAGCAGGTTGGAGAAAATGCTTTTCGACTTGATTTGCCGTCATTTATGAGGATGTACTCTGTAGTAAACTGTGAAAACTTGCACCTATATGAGCCATCCATGCTAGATGAAGATGAAGAACTGCAGTTGCTACCTTCCATTGAGGATTGCATCTTGGACTCATGAGGCAAATTAGAGGAGGATGAAGTACTATAGCAGAAGGTCAGAGAGACTAGAAGAGGTCCACAAGAGTCTTGGTAGATCGGACTAAAAGGAAAGACACCAAGATAGGCCCAGTGGTACTCAATGGAGAAAGTGAGGAAGTGTTTCCCCATCTATGCCCCCACTAAGATTTTGTGGGACCAAAAGCCTCCTAAGAAAGGGAGGTGTGATCCATAGGGATCCAAAAATAAATCTACTTCATCGAAGCTTGATTAGCACAAAGAAGAAAAAACAATAAATGGAGGTTCTGTCTTGTAAGTACAGATCTGCCGCCCGTGCTGAGGTGGTGGTTACGAGAATCACTTGCCCACTAGGGTGGTGGTCACAGGGCTTTGCCAGTCTACAGTAGGGTGGCGATCCTGGCCATTACTGAGATAGAAAAATAAAAATTCGAAATGAACATCCTACGAATTTGAAAGGATGTTCGTTTCTCTTCTCCTTAATGACCTTTCCCATTCTCCAGTGCATGGGAGGACATGAGAAGGCTATAAATACATGATCGTAGAAGTGTAGAGGATCATCGGAAGAATGAGAGCAAGTGAGCAAGAAGAGACGAGTGCTAGAAATTGTATTTTGTAGAAGAAAGGAGTGGTGAGACAGAGCAAGCAAGTAATTGAAAGGAAGTGTTGAGATATTATCTACTTTCCTTTCATACTTATTGTAATTATGTACTTGTTGTTTTGAATTGGCCAATAAAAGTGGGAAGAAAGAGCAATTGCCCTTCCCAGCTGGTTTTTCCTCCATTTAAGGTTTTCTAAGATAAAATTGTTCGTGTTATGAGCTTATATTCTTTCCTTTACTACAATTGTTGATTCTAAGCACAATAATAATTCATTCACTAGCTATCTCTGTTATTTTCTAATAGAAAGTAAACAACAACGATTAATTGTGATTTTGTGAATAATTCCAAAGTTGAAGAGTTTCTGAGATCAATCTTACCGAGTTGAACCTAAGCTCCTTGGTAGCATTTTTGACTTTCTTGGTCAATCAAGGTCTTTTCTCCCCTTTTAAATTTCTTTAAAACTAAGACATAACTTAAATTTGGGGATTACATTTTTTAGGGAAAATTTGTGTAATATCCCAAGAGGCTTAAATATTATTTGTACTTGGAGGTGTCATTTTTCAAACCTTGTCATATATTTGTGCTAAAAAACCTGTCAAAGTGCATTTAAATTGTAAGCATAGTCGCATTTTAATAGGTTGTTATGGAAAATGATTCACGTCATAACTTTTGACTATCAACTCGGTTTTGAGTGTTGTCTTTTGCACAATGATTGTTTTTTCATACCCGACTTAATGTTCTATTAATTTTTCAAATCACACCAAAATTATAAAGTGCCAAAGCGAGTGGGCTGAAAGTATAATTTTAGGGGGATGTGTTGTGTTGTCTCTTGCATTCCATTTTCCTTCCTATTTTTGCACTTCCTTTTCTACTTAAAAATGGAAATAAGTTATGTAAATCCTCTCAGGCTCTTTAACTATCACGAATAGAAGTCTAAAATTCAAAATTTTCTGATGGGTAAGGGACTACATCAAATAAAAATGGGGCTTGAAACTGAACCAAATATTATTACGAGATAAAGTAAAATGGTACAACCAATGTAATTAAGCTTTCGAGGTTGTTGTGTCATCTGTGTCTTTAAATATTCTCTTATATGTTGAATCTTCTACAACTCCTAATGATTTTGTACCATATTAGAAGAACTCTTTGGGAAACAAGATGAGATGAGAGGGCATGAACTAGAAAATGAGCTTATTAGTTTGAGCCCCAACAATTTTGACACACTTCAGGACTTCTTCACAAAGTTTAAATCAATGAGGTTGCAATTGAAGGAATGTGGAATTGAAAAGGACTCTCAACTTATTCTTTATATCATTTCAAAATTAGATCCAAATTACTCAATGTTCATCTCCACTTTCCATGCCACCAAGGATGCACTTGGAACATCATGGAAAATTCCCTTTTGATGTGTTTGTTGGTATATTGACAAGGCAACAAGACAAACTAATATAAATGGGCACATTGAAGTCTTCCAAAACACATGCCTTGATTTCAGGGAATGGGAAACATACAATTTCTAATAACACAAAGAAGAAACAAGAGAAGAATGATGAAGGGCGAAAAACCCGAACCCTCCCCCCAAAACAAACACTAAACCCACTTCCTCCGAAGCTAAACCTAAGAAGGAAAGGGTTAAGTGTAGCTATTACAAGAAAAATTTCCATGATGATGACAAGTGTATAAATAAACAAATTGACCACCTCACTCATCTTCTTGAGAATAATAACATAAGGGTCCTTGAATCTATCAAATCAGCCTCATCTAGCCAAGATTCTTCTAAGGAAAAAGACAATAGTAAAGAGAAGAAGAAGGAAAGGCTTTAGTTGCAGTAGTGGCTCCAAATTCATCACGGGTCATTGAATTTGGTGCCTCACACCACATGGGTTCATCATAGGTTTAGTTTTCTGTATGAAACCATGTAATATGTCCTCTATCACACTAGGTGATGACACATCTATAACATTTACAGGGAGTGGATCAATTGAAGTAAATGTGGAACATTCAACAATTTTCTAAGTGTTCCAACACTTTCCACCAATATACTATCAATATACTAGATCACTCACATAGGGAAGGGAATGAGAGTTGAATTCAACCCAACTATAGCTATCATCAGTGAGCTAGATAGTGATACTAAAGTTGTAAAGGGAATGACAGATCACTAGGAACAATTATTTACCTTCTCTCATTTTCTCTTGACTCTTCTTTGACCGTATTCTCGAGTCACTTAGATGGGGTTAACAAACTATGACATGAGAAATTTTTCCACCTTAACTATCTCTACTTTAAACAATTGAACAAACATGATATGGTCAAAGTCTTGTCTAGAGTTAGTTTTTCTAAAGGTCTTTGTGAGGGCTGCACCCTTGGAAAGCATCTGATTTTTTTTTACAAAGACAAGGCTAAGAGATCTACACAAGTATTGGAGTTGGTACAAAGTGATGTTCCAGGGTTGTTTCCTAAACCTTCCTTCAGAGGGAACGATGCAGTCTCACCTTCATTGATGATTTCTCGTGATACACTTGGGTCCATTTTCTCCATTATAAGTATTTTGTTTTTGAAATTTTTGGGACTTGAGGCTCTTGTAGAGAAATAATAATGGAAATTTATCAAAGTTCCGCAAAAAGATAATGGTGGGGAATATGCCAAGAACAAGTTTGAACTATTATGCACTACATAGGGATTGAGTTATAATGGACACGATTACCTATAATCCTTCACAAAATGGAGTTACATAATTGAATAAAAAGTTCTTGAAAGAGATGACCAACTGTATGTTTGGTCAGATCTTTGGCACCACAATACGAGGAAAAATTATTAACCGAGTGAATTACATCCATAATTATGTCCCTCATAAAGCGTTGGAAGGAGTCACTCGTTTTGATGCTTGACATGGTCGTAAAATTTCAGTTATGAACTTTAAAGTCTTTGGATCTCTAACTATGGCTCACATCCCTAAAAAGAAATGCAAGGCTATAGAACCTCAGAGTCAACATTACATCTTTGTGGGATACCTAGATGGTGTTAAGGGATACATGATTCTTCATCTGACCGTACATGAGTTGTTCATTGAGAGTTTCAGGAAGGCCCGCCATATTCAACACTTGACACTTTTCCACTTGCATCGGATTCACTTAATTTTATGAGGATTATTTTGATAGTTCTAATGAGCCTGAGTAGATTCCTGAGTATATATCTACTACCGAGGGATCTTCTTATTCTAGTTCGAGATAACAAGATTAATAATATATTTTTATATCCTTCCACATATGGCCACAACTTAGATGATGAAGAGTATATTCCATACTCTCCTACTTCTGATCCTCTTTATGATAGGAAGACATTACAAAGTGCAAGTACTTGGGTAGGGGATCCTACAGATGCTAGACAAGAACATTCAAAGTTTAGAGACGTGCCACATGATTTATTTTCCTTTGCTTCGGATCCACAAAATTTTTGGGAGGCATTTGGAAATCATGAATGGGACATTTTTATGGAGGACTACATTTATTTGATCGGGAACAACACTTGAGATTTGACACACCTTCATAAGGGAAGGAAGATAGATCGATGCAAGTGGATATATTAGACTAAGTATGCCACATATGCAAGTGGACTAGAGAGGACTCTTAGAAAGTGGAGAAACAAAGAGAGGACTAGAATATATTAGACTAAGTACCCACATATGGAAGATAGAGTTTCATTATACTTGGGTACCTCATCAAGAATTATTACTGGGAAGCACTTTTTTTCCCACCCAAGCTATGATTCAGGGAGCTGTTGATGTAGGTATATATTTTCCTCATATTTATTCATTACTTGGAATATATCTTACACATATGGTGATTAATCTTGTTTAGGTGTTCTTTGTGTCATATGATCTACTTGAATAATCATAAAATGTCATACATATCATAGTCTATCATAGCGTGTCATAAGAGTTACATTTGACTAGATATTATGAGAATGTAACTTCCCTTACTATTCTTGGACTCTTGACCAATATTATCATGGAGAAATTACTCATCACTCCCCTATTTGTACTCCTATCATGCTAAATGTATAACATGTGTTGGCATGAGTGAGTTTTAGTGTTGTCATTGATGTAAAATATCATTAATGAAAAAGAGGATGGTCTAGGAGTACTAGAGTATTATTGGTATGATGATGATGACATGGTCAATCAGGGTATGACATGATTTCAAGAGTGGAAACAATAAGAATGGCTTGGCTTAGTAGGCCTAATCAGGTGACATAACTAGCATAGGTCGTTAGAGCATGGTGGATAGAGTTACATGATGGCTTGAGGAGCATGGTAAAGGAATTAAGAGCATGATTAGAGAGTGTTGAGACACTCACATGAGTTTCAGAGTGCATGTACATGTTGTGGACATAGTTGCAAGTGCCCATCTAGACCTAGTCTAGGTGTTTGGAGGCCTAATAAGGCATGGTCATCAATTTGAGAACTATGTAAGCTCGTGGAAGGATGCATGAATGTGAGATATGCTGTATCAAGTGTGTTAGATCCTTTTGGATATCTTAGAAATAGATTCATGGTGTTTTCTTACTTGTTCTAGGTCCAAACCAAACCTATTCCAAGTATATGGAGGCTCTAATAAGGCATGCTAGTCACTTGCATGTGTGTATGAGATCTTGAGGTCACTCATGGAGGTATGTAAAATTATTTTTATAATGTATATGCACTTAGAAGAGGTTTTGAGCATGGTTGTATTGTTAGTTCACTTGGTTGTGGCCTAGAATACAAAAAACCCCTAGGCCTAATCATGCAAGTGCTAGTGGTTGTGAATATGAAAAGATACTTATGGATAAGTGAGAATTGGAGATGTTATAAGAGCGTGTCATGGTGCTATGGGAAAAATTTTAGGATTCCATGATGAATATTTTACAATATATGATGTCTGGACCAAAACAGGTTCTTAAGAACATGTTTTCCAACTCGATATGGGATAAATTTTCTTGGTTTTCGAATGTAACATTTTCATGGGCCCCTAAGAATTTTAGGGATGATGGAGCATGTATATAGTTGTCCATTTTTGCATCCCTTGCAAAAATTGAATGACTTGAAAAAATGAACTTGGGGGAGTTGATCGGGATTTCAGGGGTCACCGGTTCCTCGATCTTCCGTTTTTGCTGATTTGCAAAGGGTTTAATGTTGTGCGGTGAGGTAGGGTTTTGGAGCACAAGTGAGTACAGGTTTCGTGGGGATGCCGGTTCCCGTGAAGTTGAAATATTGAAAACACAAAGGAGGCCAAGAGTTGTGTGGAATGCGGGTCGCAAATGGATGTGGAGAACTCGAGTTTTGTGGCCCAAACGGAATGGATAGTGTGGGCGTGAAGAGGCCGGTGTGGGTTTTGGAGATCAAGAGGAACATGGGATGTGGGGATGTGATTTCCTTGCAAACCTAATTTTCCTGAGAATGTGGAATGCGGGTCATAGATGGATGCAAAGAATGAGAGAGTGTGGGGAACTTATTCTCCATGGGAATAAGCTCCCCTTGAGAGCCATAAAACTCACAAGACAAAGAAGATGGAGTTCAATACGCAGATGGTTCGGGCCTTGGCGGTAGAAATGAACCCGTTCCACAAGTAAATGAGTTCTCCACAATCAAATTAAACACACAAGCCAATGATAGGAAGACACATGGCTAGGAGGTAAGGGAGAAAAAAATCAATAAATTGGCTAAGTGTTGGGGGGGACTTGTAAAGTAATACAGAGCCCAAAACTTTAAAAAATGTTCCCTAACGACCTCCCCAACTTGCATTAGCATAACTTGAGCTCATTTGGACCAAATCTACTGAGGATCCGAAATAACTCTACTTCATCGAAATAGTCAAAGACAAAGAATAAAAACAATGAAAAAAAAGTTTTTGTCTTTTAAGTAATAGGACCACCGCCTGCGCAGGTGGCGGTTCTGAGAACCGCCGCCGGCCTGGGCGGTGGTCCCAGCTAATCGCCGGTCTGCGCACGGGATGATGGTCCTAGCCATTACGGAAAGATTTTTTTTTGAAATGAATAGCCTCTAAATTTGAAAGGATGTTCGTTCCTCTTCTCCTTCATGACCTTTTCCATTCTCCAGTGCATGAGAGGACATGAGAAAGGCTATAAATACATGATTGTATAAGTGTAGAAGATCATCGAAGCATGAGAGAAAGTGAACAAGAAGTCTTAGTGCTATAAATTATATTTTTCTAGAAGAAAGGAGTGTTGGATGAGCAAGAAGTGGCGGAAGGAAGTGTTGAGATATTATCTACTTCTCCTTCTTACTTATTGTAAATTTGCAATACTGTTGATTTGAATTGGCCAATAGAAGTGGGAAGAAAGAGCAATTGCCCTTCCCGACTGGTTTTTCCTCCATTGGAGGTTTTCTAGGATAAAATTGTTGGTGTTATGAGCTTATATTATTTCCTTTACTACAATTATTGATTCTAAGCACAATAATAATTCATTCACTAGCTATCTCTGTTATTTTCTAATAGAAAGTAAACAACAGCGATTAAATTGTGATTTTGTGAATAATTCCAAAGTTGAAGAGTTTACAGATCATTTTGGTATCAGAGCTAACAAGTATCTAGGACTGTGGTATTTCATTCTTGAATTTGTATGATAGTGACAAGATCTAAAGGTGAAAAAAATTTACCTTGCGATCTGGAGATTTCTACAAAGAAGTGGAAACAGAGAATTCGGGGAGAAATGGAGGAAGAGAACTTGGTCCGTAGAATCGAGATGCTAGAGACCATGATGGATAGGATGTTTAGAAGGCAAGAGGAACTTGCAGATTTGCAGAAGACAACTTCCGTCAAGCAAGACTCCATGGACTCGGTGGTTCGAGGCTTAGCCAAAAATTTTGGTATAGGCAAGAGCCACCATGAGGAAGATTATGGGGAAGATCATGAAGAAGAGACTTCTAACACAAGAGAAAAGGTAAAATATGAACATACTCCTTTTAAAGTTGAGACTAAAGTCGAAATCAAAAGCTTTGAAGGACAAGTAGATGCAGAATTACTGGATAAATGGTTGAAACAATTAGAAGTCTATTTTAGCGTCCATAATGTCACTGAGGCACAAAGGATCACCTTTGCATGTCTCAAAATGGAGGGACATGCTCTAGTTTGGTGGGAAACTCATCTAACTACTTGTGAAAAGAAGAAGTGTCCTATTGTGAAGTCTTGGCAAGAATTTAAGGAATTACTTAGAGCTAACTTCTATCCTATTGGCCATAAAACTAACCAAATGATTAAATGGCAGTATTTTAGACAAGGCCGTGGTCAAAGTGTGCAAGACTATGCCACGGAGTTTCGGAGGAAAGCCATGTTGCTAAACATGGATTTGGAGGATGAGGATATTTTGAACAAATACTTGGGAGGACTTCACACTCACCTTCGAAGAAAAGTCATCTCAAAAAATCCCAAGGATCTCAATGAAGCATGTGTACAGGCATACTACATAGATGGTGAGTAAAAGCAAGTAGAAGTAGAGCCGAGGGTAAAGCAATGAAAAATCAGCAGAAAAAGGATTATGGGAAAACAAGTAACAAGGGTAAGTGGAAAGGGAAAGGAAAACAAGCTGCCACTACTTTAAATACTTGTAAAGACCCCAAGAATTTTTGTAAGAATTGTGATATTAATGAGCATACTGACGCTACATGCTAGAATTTGCATCCAGAGTTACATCCAAAGAACCGAACCAAGGACTCCAAGAAGTCCATGACAGCTATAAAGATAGAAGGGGAGGTGGAAATCGAAGATGAATCTGATGTAGATGAAAGGCTTGGATGCACGGCCACAAATGTGGACAACGAAGAGGAGATGAGTAGACTATTCCAGATCAAAATCCAGATCAAGAGGACTAAGGTAAATGCTTTGGTTGATACCGGTTCTCAATCTAACTTGATTTCTGAGGCAGTTGTAAAGAAGCTTGGTCTTGAGACTTACGAGCATCCGCACCCATATCCTTTGGGTTGGGTGAAGAAGGGTGTTGAAATTCAGGTAACAAGAAGATGTAAGGTCAAGTTTGGGATAAATTCCCAATATATAGATGTTTTTGAAGCTGACGTTATTCCACTTGATGCTTTTGATGTGGTATTCGGGAGTCCTTACTTGTATGTTAGGGATGCTATCTTTATGAGAAGGGAAAACCGGTACAAATGGGTCAAGGATGGGATCAGCTACAACATCCAGGCACACCAACATAAGACACGAGTTATTATGGTAAGTGCTAACCAAGCAAAATGGCTTATTCAATCAAATCATAATTAGTTTTGTTTACTTTTGTTAAAGGATAAACAAGATGGGGTAGAAGTTTCAAAGATTTCTAACCAAGGAAAACAAGATTTGGATAGTATTATTCAGTCTTTTTAGGAATTATTTTAGGCTCCTAGTGGATTACCACCAAAATGGGAAGTAGAGCATGAGATTCAACTATTTCCAGAGTCACCTCTACCGAACATCGGGTTGTATAGGCAATCCTTGCTGGAGAGTACTGAGGTAAAGAAATAACTCCAAGAACTAATAGACCAAGGGGTGATATGTCCAAGCACCTCACCATGTCGTTCACCTATTGTGATGGTGCCAAAGAAGGATGGTTCTTGGAGAATGTGCATCAAATACTGCACTTTGAACAAGATCACCATAAAGAACCGATATCCACTTCCCCGCATAGATGATCTCTTGGACTAGCTTCAACATGCCAAATTTTTCACGAAGTTGGATCTCAAGTCAGGTTATCACCAAGTCAAGATGAAGGAGGAGGATATATGGAAGACTACCTTCAAAACAAAACATGGTTTGTATGAATGGTTAGTACTTCCTTTTGGATTATGCAATGCACCCGCTACATTTATGAGATTGATGAATGATGTATTGTGGGATTTCATAGATTCATGTGTCATTGTATACCTAGATGATATCTTGATTTTTAGTGCCACATGGGAAGAACATCTAACGCATTTGCAGCAAGTCTTGCAAGTTCTCAGGGAGAAACAACTGCTTTGTAATATGAAGAAATGTGAATTTTCCAAACAATCACTTGTCTATCTTGGGCATGTGGTTGGAGGAGGAGAGCTATGAGTGGATCCAAAGAAGGTGGAAGCCATCACAAATTGGCCAACACCAACAGGAGCCACAGAGACTAGAAGTTTTGTGGGAGCAATACAATACATGTGGAAATTCATTCTAGGTTTCTCGGTGATTGCAGCACCTCTACACATAGTGGCCACAAAGAGTAAGGGTTTTGACTAGGGTAAGGAACAAGACAAATCCTTTGAGTTATTGAAATACAAGATTAGTCATGCTCCAGTACTTGCTCTTCCTAGTTTGCAATAGCCTTTTGAAGTAGAGACAGATGCCAACGATTATGCTATGGGCATAGTGTTGCTTGAGAGGTAAACCCGTATGTTATCATTCTGAAACCTTCACTTCAGAAGTTAAAGGATATTCAGTATATGATAAAGAAATGTATGCACTAGTTCAAGCAATTAAAAAATGGAAACATTATTTGTTGGGTAAAGAAACTATTGTGCACACTGACCACAAACCTCTCCAGTATTTGCAAGCACAGTCTAAATTGCAGCAGGAAAGGCACTACAAATGGATGGGGTTTCTTTAGCAATTCCATCTAGTGATCAAATACAAGAAAGGTAGTACAAATTTTGTGGCAGACATGTTGTCTAGGCCACCCACACAAGAAAAGTTCTCCTATTTGGCCACTATCTCTTAGATCAAGCCCTTCACAAAGGAAGCTTATGGAGAAGCATATGCCCAAGACAAAGACTTTGGGGTAACATTTCAGAAGTTGCAGTCCCAAGGGGCTGAAAAGATGGGGATTGAAGACTATTATCTCAAGGACGGGCTGCTCTACCGATGGGGGAAACTTTGTGTGCCTAAAGAAGAAAGACTTCTATTGATGAGGGAAGCACATACCTTGAAAGTAGCGGGACATTTCGGTGTTGGTAAGACCCTAGGCCACTTGCAAAGATATATATATTGGCCCAACATGCAAGAAGAAGTATCAAAATTTATTTTGGATGTAAACTTTGTTGTACTAGTAAGCCTAAAACTAGGAAGGAAGGTTTTTATATGCCTTTACCAGTACCTACTCGTCCGTGGGAGGAAATTTCTATGGATTTTTAGGAAGATTACATATGTCTAAACATGGCCATTTTGTTGTGGATAGATTCAATAAAATGTGTATTCTTATGGCATGTAAAAAGACGGTAAAAGCACATGAGGCAGTATATCTTTTCTTTGCTAATGTATGGGTGCATTTTGGTTTGCCAAAGTCTATTGTCTCTGACAAGGATGCCAGTTCTTGGGGAAGTTTTGGACTACTTTTTGGGACAAGATGGATACCAGGTTATAGAGGAGCACAACTTTCCATCCACAGACAGATGGAAAAAAGAGGTGGTAAACAGGACTTTGGTACAGTTGATCAAAGGGTATAACAGTAAGTACCCAAGGACTTGGGATGAGTCCTTAGCCTACATTCAACATTCCTATAACTGGGCAGTACACACATCCACTATGAAGTCACCGTTTGAAGCATGCTTGGGATATCTACCTACAAATCATTGGACATAGTAGTTGGACAACAAGATGGGAAGGATACACGAGACACATAGGTGACTAGAGCCAATAAGTTCATTGAGAGTATCTGAAAAATCCATCTCAAGGTCAAAGAACAACTAGAGAAATCTCAAGCAAAGTACAAAGCTAGGCATGATCAGCATAGGAGGGAACACAAGCTTCATGTTGGAGATAAAGTTTGGCTTTACTTGAGCAAGGAGAGACTACAAGGTCAAGCACGGAAGCTCAAGCCACTACGATATGGACCCTTCACCATATTGGAGCAGGTTGGGGAAAATGCTTTTTGACTTGATTTGTCATCATTCATGAGGATGTACTTTGTAGTAAACTACGAGAACTTGCACCTATATGAGCCATCCATGTTGGTTGAAGATGAAGACCTACAATTGCTACCTTCCATTGAGGATTACGTCTTGGACTCACGAGGTGAATTGGAGGAGGATTTAGTACTACAAAGAAAAGATAAAAGAGACTAGAAGAGGTCAGTAGGAGTCTTGGCAGATTGGGTGAAAGGAAAGACACAAGGGCGAGGCCGGTGGTACTCGAAAGGAGCAAGCGAGGGAATTGTTCCCTCATCTACTCCCCCACTAAGATTTTGTGGGACCAAAATCCTCCTAAGAAGGGGATGTGTGATCCATAGGGATCCGAAATAACTCTACTTCATCAGAAATAGTCAAAGCACAAAGAAGAAAAATAATGAAAATGGAGGTTATGTCTTTTAAGTAACATGCTGCCGCCTGCCTGTGCAGGCAACGGTTCTGAACCGCCGCCTAGCCGGGCGGTGGTCCCAACCACCGGTCTGCATAGGGCGGTGGTCCTGGCCATTACGGATAGAAAACAAAATTTGAAATGAATAGCCTCCGAATTTGAAAGGATGTTCGTTCCTCTTCTCCTTCATGACCTTTCGCATTCTCCAGTGCACGGGAGGACATGCGAAAGGCTATAAATACATGATTGTATAAGTGTAGAAGATCATCGAAGCATGGGAGAAAGTGAACAAGAAGTATTAGTGTTGGAAATTGTATTTTTCGTAGAGAAAGAAAGGAATGTTGGATAAAGCAAGCAAGCTGGAAGGAAGTGTTGAGATATTATCTACTTCTCTTTCTTACTTATTGTAAATTTTGTACCTGTTGATTTGAATTGGCCAATAGAAGTGGGAAGAAAGAGCAATTGCCCTTCTCGATTGCTTTTTCCTCCATTGGAGGTTTTGTAGGATAAAATTGTTGGTGTTATGAGCTTATATTCATTCCTTTACTACAATTGTTGATTCTAAGCACAATAGTATTTCATTCACTAGCTATCTCTTTTATTTTCTAATAGAAAGTAAATAACAATGATTAAATTGTGATTTTGTGAATAATTCCAAAGTTGAAGATTTTACTGAGATCAAGACATTTTTGGATTTGTTTTCTCAAGCCCTACACTCAAAAATCATTAAAAATGGAGTTAGGTGGGTAAAAATGGCAAAATACAATCCAACATTCAAAGTTGATAGCTTCCAGTAGCTGAAAAGATCAGATTTGATTTTATTTGGTGCTCTTCCTTCTCCAATAAGAAAAGGATCATGGAGGGATGGATTTTTAGGTTGTTCATCATTATATCCAGACATTTAATGTATGTTTTAGGTGGGTGGAAGAAAATTTTCTGGATTCTCATCTCTTCTCTATTCTCCCATCACCTCTATATATTGTAACTTCTCATTTTGAGAAGAGGGGAGATATTTTGGAAGCTAGGGTAAACTCTTGCAAAAAAATTCTCATGTTTCTATTGAGATACAAACCTTCACATGAGCTCTACAAGTGTATCAATGCCTCTCTTCTACAACTGTAATGGACTGTGTAACTTTCTAGAGAAATAAAATTGTATATTGTGGTGTTCTTTCAACCCTCTTACAATTTTCTTGTATTTTCTTGCCTCTATATTCTTTGTTGTTTTGTTCGGTGCGTGTTTCCTAATATTTGGAGGTTTATGTTGTTGTGTTTCTTAGATATTTGGTGGTAAATACATGCTTTGAGACTATTTCAAATCTACCCTTACCTCTTTCAACTGTATTCCCCTTCAAATTTCTCCCTCAATAGAATGTTACACACCCTTCTCTTGGTGCTATCACCGTTGTTAGTGTAGGATTTATTCAATTTCATGTTCTCTCACTCTCCATGGTCCCTTGGAAATTATAGGTTAGGAGTATATAACATATTTTCTTTTGAGTAAGAGTAGTTATTACAATAGATTAGGAAGCGGAACAAACCTTCTCTGGAGATTTATCTCAATTTGTAAGGTCTCACACCTTGAGATAATTCCATGATACCCAGTTACATTGATTTCCCAAACCAATCACTTGCAATAAAATCATAGGGTGTTTTAATTTGGTGATAACATATATAATAAGGTTTCTGAGTTGGAATGAGGTTAAATGAGGGGCTATTCTTTATGAACGATTGTTAAGAAGGTAAAAACCCTCCAAAAACCCTAGTTTGCTAGAAATGGAAGAAATAGTTTTTTTATTTTATCCCATAATGGATTAATTTTTAAAATTTGATGATTGGAGGTTGTAGAAGGCTCCTCCAGCTTTCCAATGATGTATTTTAGAGCTTGTGACAATATGTGGGTCCCACTCAAAAATGTTTGTTTATGAAGATTTTCAGTTTGTGCAAAAGATTTCCATTGAACCTATTGACTAAATTACCATTTATGGAATCCTGGGAGTTTTAATACATGTCCATGATAGTTTCAGGTCATGGTTTAGGTCCTAGAGTGCAAAGTGTGCCCTATCTTTGAAGACTAGTTTTTGGGCCAAAAAGACAATTTTAGCAGTCTTGGTGAATGAAAGTGCTTGAGAACTTGTGGGATTGGTGATGAAGTATAATGGAATTGAAGGTGTTTTTGAAATATCATGTGACAATTTTCATGTTTTGGTTGAGATCTGAAAGTGTACATAGGTGGCATGGTTGAGGTCACAAGTTGACCTAGTTTGACTTGTTCAAGACAACATTGCTTTGGTGAGAAGATTGATGTAGAAAGAAAATTATTTGGATTAGCTGATGTTATATATCCACTTGAGAGTGAAAAAGATGAAGTTTTTTCCTATTTAATGTATTTATAGGTCTTGAATGGGTCAGCAAGGGTGCAAACAAGTTGAGTTTCTAAAACTGGTTCTTGAGAAGTTTAGTTTGTTGAAGAGGATTCATTTTATTTGATGAATGTTTCATGAGGTATACCATGCTTGGATTTTTATATAGTTCATTTTATTTCCAATGAGTGGTTACATGAAATAGTTGAGTTTTTTTGGTGTGATCTTGAGCTTCATTGATGAAGACTGGTTCCTAGAAGTGCTTGTTTTGAGTAGGAAACAATCCTACTTGAGAGTGATATGAAGAAAATGAATGATGAAAAGGTTCTTGATCAGGTTGATGATGTTTATATGATATTTTTGACATGTTTTAAGCCTTTGGAGTCTTTAAAAAGTAGGGTGAAGTGTTTTAAGGTCTTGATGAGCTCAATGGAGAAGGATTTAGGCTTCTTGGCCTAATTGTGCAAATTTAGTTGTCTTGGTGCATTTCGACCTATATGGGTCAATGTTGTGAATTTATATGAGTATGGTGTTCTATTTTTAAGTTTGTATGACTGACCTCTTGGGTCATGACTGACCTTGTTATGTTTTTTAAATTGAGTCAAGTATAAAAGTGCATGTAATGGTTCATTTTTGAACTAGAGTTGAAGAGAGGGGAAAAAGAGCAAGCTAAGTGAGAGAGTGAAAGTGGTTCAAGGGCATCAAGACAAAGCTGAGAGAGTTTTTTAATGTTTTAAGAGTGATGAATAGATAGTGTGTAAGAGTATTTTTCCAAATCAGTCCATGTTTGAGCGAAGTAGGAGAAGGTGTGTTTGAAGAGGGTTTGAAGGTGTGTGAGTTGAATTTGTGATCTCTATTAGTTTTAGAAAAAAAAATACATCAAAGGTATTCATATGAAGGTGGTTGAGTTGGTGATTGATCACCTTAGGGGTTGTATCCTCCTTGTGGGGTTAGTGCCTCACTAAACTAAGGGTTGGTGCTCCTTGTAGGGTTAGTGCTCTACTAAACTAGGGGTTGGTGCTCCTTGTGAAGTTGGTGCTTCACTAAATTATTTTTATTTGAGTAATATAATCAAAATTTTAGTGGGTTTTCTTCCCCTTGAGGGTTTCCCACTTACATCTTGTGTTCTTTTGTACTCTCTCATGGTTATGTTCTTGTGGATGGTTGTTATATGTTGTTAAGCTCACATTAATGTATGATTGAATGTTAAATGGTTTATGCAAGTTAATTAGAATTGTTTATAGGTTTTGGAGGATTGATTCACCCCCTCTCATTCCATTGTGCTTCCAACAATTGGTATCAAAGAAATTCTTTTTGGAGAAGTTTAATCACTTGAAAGGAGATCCTTTGAAGCACTAAAATGGTGAGTCAATAGAGTCAAACATATTTCAGCAAGGCACCTTTGTTTGATGGGATAAAATATGCTTTTTGGAGTCTAAGGATGAGGAATCACATCATGTCATTATGGTTTTATATTTTTAAATTTGTGTTGGATGGTTACACAACTCATATAACTCCCCTAACAACTAATGCGAGACAAGAAGACTAGTAGTGACAAATCCAAGGTTATGAATGCAATCATGTGTGGTCTAGTTGAATCTGAACTTGTGAAGGTCATGCATTACACATAAAAAAGAAATGTGGGAGAAACTTCAGGTCCTTTATGAAGGAGATTCCAAGGTAAGAATAACTAAGATAAAAACTTTTAGAAATCAGTTTGAAGGTTTAAAGATGAGTGAAGAAGAGTCCATTGCTTTACATATTTTCTTAGAGTTGACAAGGTTATCAACACCATGAAAGGTCTAGGTGAATAAGTAAAGGAAGAAGTTGTGGTACAAAAGGTATTAAGGTCTCTAACTCCTAAATTTGACTCTAAAGTGTCTGCCATTGAGGAAGCCAAAGATTTGACTCTCTTGACAATGGATGAATTACATGAAACCTTGTGATTTAATTTATTTTGAATGAATTAAATACAAATATTGTAGAATCACTTATTGAAATAAATGATAGAATACGAAATGACGCAAGCAAAATAAGATTTAACATAAAAAAGCCTAATAAAAGGAAAGAAGAGAGGACTAAGCTAATTTACGCACGATCGGAACTGATCTGGACTAGAAAATGTGTTGAACAAGATGGACCAAGTGTCATCAATTCTCGGTATAAATTTTGGAGCTCACAGAAAATTCCAGGACATGGATGCCCATAACTAAACAGGGGCACCTAGGCACTAGAGCCTTGTCAGGTGCTAGTGACTACACAAGAGATCATGACTTTCTATACGGTGTGTAGTAGGGTCTTCATTGTTGTTCCCTTTTGATATCTTGATGGTCACTCTTTGAATGCCGAAGATACATGTAACTGCAAAAGAGAATGTTCACATACAAGCCCACAAACTACATCAAACCTAAAAAGAAAGATGTAGAATGGGGAGTCAAACTGACCCCAGCGGTCACCCTAAGAGTGAACTTATGATCGAGTGCTTCACTACATCTTAGAATCCATGTAGTTCTTGTGAGTGTGTGTAGAAATGATGCCCTAGGATTCCCTTGTGTAAGTTACACTTGATAGCGGGATGTAGCTAGAATGTAGAAATGTATAGCATGTGTGGATGGAATAGAATAGAATTCCCCTTCCTATGTTGTGTATGCAGAATTATGCGACCCTTTTCCCTTGAATGGATGCTAGAGTGATGCCTTTGTAGTGCTTTAGCGCCTTTGGAATGCGAGCTTAGGTGATGATAGTAATGTTTAGTGCTTGGTACTTTATTTTGAACACATAACTATGTATTTATATGATTACCTTGTTTGAATTTCATAATTGATAACTGAAAGGATGAACCATAAGTGAAAAAGATGCCCAAAAAAAAAAAGGTACCCAAAAAAGAGCGGGTAAGGCAAAAAAGGGTCAGGGGCACCCAAAAGGGGACATGAATGCCTGAGCGCTGTTGTCCTGGATGGGCATGCTTGAAGTCATAAAAGATAAATCAGTTAAGTTCCAACTGTGTTGTAGGGTGTGTAAGAAAAAAGAGAATATAAACAACAAAGAAAAAAAACCCAAATACGATTGTTAATTACTAGTTTTCTTGCTTAGGAATCATGTAAATGTTGGTATGCTTTTAGGACCTAGAAATGTACCCAAGTGCATGATTTTGTGTCTACACCTTGATTGCATATGAAATGAGGGCTATAAAATCTAAACTAGCTAAGAAGGATATTTATTTCAAATCTGAGATGAAGACCAAGGGAAAGAAATTTAATGATGATGGTGACACTCCTAAGATTGACAATCAAGAACTCTTTTCAATGGTTACTAGAAGACTAAAGGTTGGCTCTGGAAAGTATAAAGTTAAGCTTCCTTTTAAATGTTTCAATTGTGGTGAAGTAGGTCATTTTTTTGCTAAGTGTCCTCATAGGCATGAAAAAGAAGATGAAAATCATGAGGATTATCATGGCATGAAAGATTACAAGTATAGTAAATACAAGAAGAACTTGAAGTTTGACTATAAGAAGAAGGGTTAGAAGAGTTTCTACACAAAGGAAGAGGCTTATTCATCTCGAGAATTTTTTTATGGTGTTTCAGATTCTGAATCTAAATTAGAACATGAAGATGCATGTGATGAGATGTTGTTCATGACCAATAATGCCGTGATATCTACAAGTGGTGGTTCCACATTGTTGGGTGACTTCATAATAGATTCTTGCAGAGACTTTGAAGAGGAAGAATAAGATGACTATGAGAATGAACTAGTGTGTGTCAAAATGAAGCTAAAACATGCTGAGAAAAACAACAAAAATATGATATCTCAAGTCAAGGAATACGAGGCAAATATTTAGGACCTAGAGGAGAAACATTGGGTTGTGACAGAGAAGCTTGATGAGATAGTGAAAAGGATAGATATGCGAGATGAGCACCATGACTCTAAGCTTACAATCTAAGGAAGAAGATATTCTTCTTAAAGGAGAGTTGTCGATGCTACAATTTTCATGAGAAAGTTCATACTACTAGGTACTATGTATATGAACCTTCAAGTCAAAATTGGGGTAATGAAGATTACAAGGGCAAGAGTACAATTGTGTGCTTAGTAACCGATAATATTGGACATGTTGCCAATGATTTTTATGGTCCTACAAGGGAAAATAGGATTTTTTAGGGTCCCAAAATACATGATAAAAGGAAAAATAGGTCACGGAAGCCAAGAGTAAACAATAGAGTTCCACCAAAACTAGATATGGAAGAAAGAGAAGAATATTCTCATAGTACTGATTAGAAGCAAGATGGAAGAGGTGAGTTTCAGGTATCAAAGAGGGCTTGGGACCTCTTCAAGTCATTCTTCTAGTTTCATTATGAAGTGATATGTCTCTACTAGGATTCTTAGAAACAATCATCCATATGAAGCATTATGAGAAGGGGGAACATGATTTGTTTGAAGTATGAGTGATTTTATGGTGTCAAGGTTTGTTGTCAAAGTGTCAAGGTAACATGGTGTTTCTCCAGCTATGTGGGTGCATCTAGAAGGTGATTAAGGATGAAATTAAAGTATGTGAGTATGTCTTTGCTATGATCATCAAATCTGTCATTGAAAAAGTATAGTCTCACCAATAATTTGTGTTATTATATTGTGATAATGATGGACAATTGAGTCTCAAGAGGTTAGTAGTATATGTAATCAAGGTACCCTATATGTCTTAAGGTCTATTTTGTGATCATGAAATGAGTCCTTTTTGATCTGCAATAAGCCTTGAAATTACTATAACTAAATGTGTATGTGAAGAAGGATATGTTAGTGTTAAGTAAGTATCACATTATGTGGTGTTAGTATTGTACTATTGTATCAAGATTTCAAGTGTGATGTGTCCTTGAACAAGTAACAGTTTAAGTGTGTGTGTGTACCTCATTGCTCAACAAGAGTTATAAATATTTGTGTGTGACCAAGAAAATGATCCAAATTTGAAATAATAGTAGGTTACAAGGTTGTGGAAAGGAATATTGATGTCATGTCCTTGTATGAGTATGTTAGGTATGTTCCCCATAAATTTTATTATGCCTTGGTCTCAGAAGTCTGTTACAGTGTTGTTCATAAGGTCTATTGGAAGTTGATGCTTTGATAAAGTCAAATATTACCTTGAAAGACAAAGGTTTGGTTGATAGTTCAAGAACAAGAATCAGGTCTTGAATGAATAACTAAAGCATGAGTCATATGTGAAAAGACCAAGTGATATGATCTTCGGTTGAGGTACAAGGTTACAAGTTTGACAAAGGTGCAGTGTATTCATGGTGAAAAAATGTGCCTAGTCTATTTTGAAGGTACTCAACATGAATTGAAGATGGTTTAGATGCTGAGAGTGAGCAAGCAAACAAGTCTTAAAAGGAAGAAATCATTCATTCAATATGATGACTTGATCAAACCATATGTAGATTGTGCAATGGTGTTTCCTAGGTATGATATGAGTTGACTTAGGTCATATTTAGTGTTTCATCCATTGTGTTATGATTTGAGGAGTATCGGGGAAGATTAGGCATCGTGGAAGTAACATGGGAAGGTTAAAGCATGATCAAGATTGTTAAAGCCAAGAAGTTGTGATTTAAAGATGATATGGATTGTATCGAGCATATGCATCGATGATTGGGGTCTCAATGTTGACTCAATAATGAGTTTAGTGAGTTTGCTAGGTCATTTATGAATAGAATAAATAGTTGAAGCATGTTGAAGGACTACAAAGGTCAAAAGGTTATAATCCTCTATATGGATCATGATTGTATATCTGTGAATGGTTGAGAAGGGTCAAGTATTGTTATCTCGGTCAAGTGTATATGTTGGTATGTTGGTTCAAAAATCCATAATTGTATAGAAAGAATATGTACATATCTATGTTGGTTTATGGAGATTACTCAAAGCTTAAAAATGCCAAGGTATGTATCCGAGTCTCATTATTTGAAGTGGTTACGGTGAGTGCAAAGGCTAGTGTATACTATATGAGCCTTTACATTGAGGTTTTATTATGTTTCACAAGATGGTATGAGTCAAGGAGGAGCTTGAAGTGCCCTTTATCTTTGAAATGTAAGGTGATATATCTCAAGACTTGTATGGTTGAATGCTTGCATTTTGGTTGGATGAATGCACTATACCAATGATCAATAGGATGTGATGTTAAACAATATTAAGTTACAAGTATGTGATGGCCTATTAAGGCATGGGGAGCTTGTTTCGATCATAAACCAAGCATACAAGGTGCTAAGAAGGCTTGTGTAGCATAATTTGTCATGGTTAGCATGTATACTCCAAGGGGGAGTAATTCATGTGTTGATCAAGTTGTGATAGCAAGAAAAGAAGTTAAAAAAATATTGAAAAGTTACTTTGGGCTATGGTGATTGTTCCAATTCATCTTCATGATACATAAGTAAGGTAGCTATTTAAAAAAAAAATCAGTTAAATTGAGAAGGTATGACCCCAGGCGAGCTATAAGGATTTTTTTCATCTTGTGTATGGACTTCCACAATAAGGAGAAGTTTGTATAAATTGCTCTAAATATTTGGTTTAGGGATCTCAACCCTAAAAGTTGTTATCAACTAGTACATGGTGGAGATAGGTCGTTTGATGATGTTCTTAGCCAAATATTGGTGTGAATAGGTTATATAAATGATAGTTTATGCTCAAAATTCTTGTTGGCATGAGTGGATTCTTTGTGTGCCTTTGTCAAAGGAGTTCTACAGTGATTTCAAGCTATGAAGAAGACAATAATAGATATTAGTGAAGAAATACAAGTTTGTAAGCTTACTTTGGTGATGTTTTCATTCGAGGACTCCAAAAATTTGAAGGAAGATGAATACCATGTGTTCAAGTATGATTTTTCATTAATGTAAAAAGGAGGATAAGAACTAGGTGGTTTTCCATCAGTGACAAAGGGGAAGATTGTTAGCATGACTAAGTTTGAGTGTTGTCATTGATGCAAAATATCATTAATGGAAAAGAGGATGATCTAAGAGTACTATAGGATGCTCAAAATGATGATGAAATTTTTGATCATGGTATGACATGGTGGCAAGAGTGGAAATAATAAGAATGGCTTGGCCTAGTAGGCCTAATCAGGTGACCTAGTTAGCCTAGGTGATAGAGCATGGTGGATAGAGTTTCATGATGGATTGAGGAGCATGGTAGAGGCATGGAGATAATTATTATATATTTTTGAGACAATCACATGAGTTTCAGAGTGTAGATACAAGTTGTGGACATAATTATAGGTGCTCATCTAGACCTAGTTTAAGTGTTTGGAGGCCTAATGAGGCATGGTCATCAGTTTGAGAGCTATGTAAGCTCATGGAAGGATGCAGGGGTGTGAGAAATGTTTTCTCAAGTGTGTTAGGTCCTTTTGGAGAGCTTGGAAGAAGAGTCATGATGTTTTCCTACTTGGTCTAGGTCCAAACTAGACCTAATCCTAGTGTTTGGAGGCTTAATAAGGCATGATAGTTACTTGAAGGTGTGTATGAGCTCTTGATGTCACTCGTGGAGGTATTTAATATTTTTTTATCATGTATAGGCACTTAGAAGAGGTTTTGAGCATGGTTGTAGTGTTTGTTCACTTGGTTGTGTCTAGAACACATGCAAAACCCGAAGGCCTAGTCATGAAAGTCCTAGTGGTGGTGAATATGAAATGATACTTATGGATAAGTGAGAATTGGAGATGTTAGAAGAAGGTTTCATGGTTACGTGGGAAAATTTTATGTTGCCATGATGAATATTTTGCAAAATATGAGGTCCGGATCAAAATAGGGTTCTTAAGAGCATGTTTTCCAGCTCGATATGGGAAAAAATTGCTTGGTTGGTACGAGTAAAATTTACATGGGATCCCGAGAATTTTAGGGATGATGCATCATTGATTTAAGAAGGTTTTAGAGTTGGAATGAGGTTAAATGAGAGATTATTCTTTATGAACGATCATTAAGAAGGTAAGAAGGTCAAAACCCTCCAAAAAAGCCTAGTTTTCTAGTGATGGAAGAAATCTTGTTTATTTGACCCCAGAATGGATTGGTTTTAAATTTTTTATGCTGTTAAGATCATATAGGAATCCTCCATATTTCCAATGATATATTTTATAGCTTGTGATAGTATGTGGGCCCCACTCAAAAAGGATTGTTTATAAAGATTTTTAGTTTGTGAAAAATATTTCCATTGAACCTATTGACTAAATTAACATTTATGGAATCCTAGGAGTTTTAATACATTTCCATTATATTTTTAGGTCATGGTTGAGGTCCTAGAGTGCAAAGTGTGCCCTATCTTTGAAGCCCGATTTTGGGCCAAAAGGCGTTTTAGAAGTCTTGGTGAATTAAAATGCTTGAGAACTTTTGGGATTGGTGATGAAATATAATGTCCTTATAGGTTTTTTTTTGACATATAATGTGACAGATATAATGTTTTTGTTGATCTTTGAAAGTGTATTGATGTGGCATGGTTTTGGTCACAAGTTGAGCTAGTTTGACCGGTTCAAGACAACACCTTGCATTGGTGAGAGGATTGATGTAGAAGGAAAATGATTTGGCTTAGCTGATGTTAGATATAAAATTGAGGGTGAAGAGGGATTAATTGTGTTCCTATTTAATTCATTTATAGGTCTTGAATGTGTCAACAAGAGTGTAAACAAGTTTTGTTTCCAAAACTAGTTCCTGGGCGGTTCAATTTGTTAAAGAAGAGAAGTGGATTCATTTTATTTGTTGAATGTTTCATGAGGTATAAAATGAATAGATGTGTTATAAAGGTAATTAAATTTATAATGAGTGGTTACATGGCATAGTTAATTTTATTTTTGTGATCTTGAGCTCCATGACGAAGACCTGGTTTTTGAAAGTGCTTTTTTTTAGTAGGAAATAGTCTTGCTTGAGAGTGATGTGAAGAAGATGAATGATGTAGAGGTTATTGATCATGTTGATATGATATTTTTTCCATGTGTGAAGCCTTTGGAGGATTTATAAAGCAATCTGAAGTGTTTCAAGGTCTTGATGTGCTCGGTGGATAATAATTTAGGCTTCTTGGCCTAATTTTGCAAGTTTAGTTATCTTGGTGGATTGGTGACCTATTGTAGACAACTAAATTCGGTTTTTATACCTTTAATCACCGCGTGAAAATATTTATTTTATTCACCCCCTTCATCTAATTAAATACCCATCTAATCCCCATTAATTAATTAAGCCACATTAATTAATTAATCAGTTAATATCTTAAATTATTCCATCCATGTTAATCTTTATTCCTATTAATTAATTAATTGCCTTCATCTTTCCCTAAAAAACCTATTATTTAGGATGTTTTATCCTAAATTCATCCCCTTGATTTTCTAAGCTTTTCCCATCTATTTTTATGCCTTAACTACCTTCAATTCATCCCCAAGCAATCTAATCCCATCTACATGATTTAAAGCATTCGACCAATCCTTAAAAATAAAAAAATAGAATTAGATGAATGTAAAAACATCCAAACTCTCTTGCGATATGTGAACTTGCTCTCTCGCATGAACGCTTTTGTAATAATCACAGATATCCTGGACATCATTTTAGTGTGCTTGCATCACTCACAATCATCTTTCATGAGACTTATTGGTATCTCTCGTATATCGTTATTTATTCATTTCTCATATCTAATATTTTGTAGGTTCATGTCGGTCTCAACAACAATCAAATATTCTCCAAAACCTTCTTTTCTAGCCTTTTTGCTTACATATTGTCCTTGTATGCTTGAATTAGTTAGCTCTCTACATAGAATTGAAACCAACACCTAGTAGCTTCAATACAATGCTAAACTAAACCTATGCATCATCATGCTAAGAGCTTAAGTAAAACTAACCTATCAACATTTCTACATTAAACATGAAATGAAAATTTCAAGCTAATATGCTAAACAAATTAACTTCTATCTCTTATTGAATGCTAAAATGAGATGAGATTGAACCTATGTAGATATGTAGATTGGGATTAGGTGTTACCCATCTTATTTAAGAGATGTGAGTATCATTATGAGGGAGGTATGTATGAGTTTATTCTTCTACTTGGTAGAGGTATATTGGAGGTGTCCCCCTCGAAGTGGATTCCCATCTTGGGAGATTTTGGAGTTACTCCTTCCTTAAGAAGCATTATATGGTGTCGCCCTACCTTAAGGGTATTATTCTACTTATTTGGGCATCTTGGCCCCCCATATATCTGGTGTTGTGTTATCTTCTGCAATTTATTGATTTATTATATGTAAAGTTCTTATCGGAGGCGAGTCTTTGGGATTTCATGTTAAGTGGGAGCAAGCCATGGTTGTTGGCATTGCAGGATTGGATACATGATGCACATGCGAGAATGAGAGGAGTTTGCAACTATTCAAAGTGGTAGGAGGCACAAGTTGGCTTTGGAGGGAAATCACGGATTTTGCGGGTATATTGAGTTTCTTGCTTTTTGATGTCACTTCTAGTTTATTTTGTGGTGCCTAGATATTCCTTAGGGATGACAGTTGATGGTAGATTCAGTTGATTTTAGATGATAGAGCAATTTTCAAAGTTTGAAGGGTGAAAAAGGAGAAAATATGACTGTTATAGAGACTGGTGTCGGTTAAGGTTAACCGTGGTCGGTCATCTAGTAACCGTGGTCGGTCAGGAGTTGACCGTGGTCGGTTAGGGGAAACCATGGTCAGTTTGGTCATAGGTTTGACAACAGTGTTTATTTACCATTTTTAGATGGTACCCTTTTTTTTGCTTTCATCTTGGTTGGTTTGTGCAGAGTATGTTGATGACATGTTTTCTGGTATTTGCACTTGGTATTAGTGGCATGGTTTAGCATGGATGTTTGTTATTGACATTGATGAGCACATGATTCATATTTGGCTTTGGAGTTAGTCGGTGGTAGACTTGGAGCTTCTGGAGAGCTAGTGATATGGATGGATGTACATGGTGAGTTTTTACATGTTGGATAGATTTATTTTTGTGAGTCTATGATGATGCAGATGTTTGATTTGCACATGGATGCTTTGAGCATGAGTATGGGATGTTTGTATTTCCTCTTGATTACTATGTTACTCTTTGAGAGATGTTATCGTAGATGATTGTCTTGGACATGCTAGTTATTTATGCGGGTTGGATTTCTGATTATGGTGTTTGGATTCTTTGAGTTATACGGGTTTATGGATTGATCACCCACATTGCGGGTAGAAATCATTTGGGTTGTCTTTACCAAGGATCTTATTTTGCTTTCACATATTCCAGTTTGACTTGTCTTGGTGAGTTGCATTGGTGGTTGCGTAGAGACATGGATAGATGGATGGAGAACATGATTGGTTTACAGGGTATTGCTACGGATGTGATTGAGGCTCGAAATTCAGTTTGAGTGGGAGCTCTTGTAGATGTGTTAATCATGATGGCTTGTTGCATGAGGAGCTAGGTTGGATTGTTTTTCTAATACCAACAATTGGCATGGTGTTACGATTCGGTGGGAGCTCGAGGCTTGGTGTCATGGATCGGTTGTAGCTTCGTGTAGGTTTGGTAAGTCATAGTTTTATCTTCTTGGTTTGAGAAGATAGTATGATCTTCCGGGTTTTATTTTTCTTTGAGATAATTGTTTAAGGAAAGAATAGATGATCTTCATTGTGTGTAGAGGACGGTGATGTATAGGTACAGGTACAGAGGTTCAACAATTTATCTTGAAGTGGGAGAATGTTAGGTTGTGGAGCTAGATTGCTTCACAATTAACATGTAATGGAAAGTGACTAGTAACAAAGTAACCAACATCGGTTAAAGTGGAACCGACATCGGTCAGGTAGGACTGACGTCGGTTAGTAAAAAGGGGGAGCCGATGCGGTTAGGTCTAACCAAGCCTTTGGTTACCTGTGCGAAGTGTTTTATTTTTTAAGTCACGGGCTTTAACTATATATTTTGTTTTAAAGAAAATCTATTGGATGTAATTACATGGCTAAGTTTCCCTAAGTTTTTCTAAGCTTATATAAGCTAGAAAACTAGGGTTATAGATGAGTTGATGAGAAGAAGATCATAATCCTTGGTTGAAAGGATGAAGAAGAAGAAGAAGAAGAAAAAGTAGATTACATGAAGACAAGAGCTTTCATGGAGAGAAGCTGAACATAAGGAAAGTGTAGGTACACTATTGGTGAGAAGATGGTATTATCTTATACTGTATTTCCTTTGTATTGTTTAGTCTTATGTAATGGCTTGCATAGTATGCAAAGCACTTAGGGTTTCTTCTTGTTAGATCCACGAGTTGTTGTGAGATCATGTTATTGCTCATTCTTGTAGATCCACATGTTGTGAGATCTTGTAATGCGAATCCATGAGATCATGTTGTATTGTTGATCCATATGAATCTAGCATGGTAGAGGAAGTTGTCTTCATATTTGCAGTTTGTTGCAATGATGGAGGAGAGACTTACTTCTTGGTGAATGGTTAGGGATGCACATTAGTAGATCTTTCTAGAGGTCTTGTTTGCAGATTCACAATATAGTGAGAGCTTGGCCGCACGATGTGATGGAGATGTAGGGTAGCCGGGTATGTGAGATCGGTTATGTTTGAGAGGCGGGGTTGTAGTGCACTCAGGTAGATCTAGTTAGATATCTGGAGGAGACACAAGTGGTGGTATGGAGGCACGGTTTAGTGTACTCAGGAAGATTCGGTTGGAGATTTGGGAGGAGGAGATACTCTTGTAGAGATACATGTACTCTTGTGCAGAAGAGTTGGTTTGTAATCTCTTGTTATATTATATATTATATATATATATATATATATATATATATATATATATATATATATGAGATCTCTATCTTTGGTGGACATAGCCCACATTGGGTGAACCATGGTACATGCTTGTTATGTGTGTGTACTTTTGTGTGATTTGGATTATTCTAGTTTATACTTCCACTACTGTAGATTTTGTGGGGAATTGTTTAGATCCTGTGTGCATGATTTTGTTTGTTATTAAATCATAGCACTATTCTACTGATCTCAAAATTCCCAACAGTAGTTCCATGTGTCATTTAGGGGTCATTATGATATTCTCTTACGTGTCAGTGCATCATATGTGTAATTGGGAGTTACACTTCTATTTTGGGAATGTAACTCTCCCTCTCTACTCAAGTTTTCATGATTGCAACATTGGGGGTTACTCAATACCTCGTATATGTACACCCCATTTGATCTATGAGATAGAGAGAGATTTTGTGGCTTAATGATGTTCTACCCGTGTTTTAAATCTTTGCATGCACATTCGGTTGATGATCGCTCCTCCTGAGATCTCTTCGCACTTCCGTTCGCACGTCCATTAATGTGCACATCATCTCTCATGATCCTCATGTTTTAGGTTTCGAATCCTCTTTCATGATCAAGGAATCCATTGCAAAAACTCTTATTCTTGTTTACCCAAACTTTGACAAGGATTTCATTATCTATTTTTATGCATCTGAGCATACTCTTTTTACAATTCTAGTCTAGAAAAACACCGAGGGAATTAAAGCACCCATTTCCTTCATGAGTTATGGTTTGATGCCACTAGAGATCAAGTATTAACAAATGGATAAACATACCTTTTCAATTTTTAAAGAAGTAAAACAATTAAGGTTTTATATTCTTAACTCTCACTCCATTTTTGTTCCTAACCCAACCATCAAATCCATGTTGACACAACAATAACTTGGTTCTAAGAGAGGAAACTAGATTTCCAAAGTGTAGGAATATGAAATTGACATCAAACAAAATAATCTTGTGCATGATTGGGGTCTATCCCATTGATAGCGAGAAGGTGGAGACGAGGATTCAAGTGACATAAAACATGAAGGAATGCCTTCTTGTTTAGTTTTTCAAAGCACCACAGATGAATGGTATTCGACATTTCTCATTTTCTAACATATGGTGATTGTCCTTCACATCTCAGTGATAGGGAGAAGAGAGAAATAAAACTCATAAAATAAAGGTATGTATTGTGGGATAAATATCTTTCCGAAAGGAATTGATGGCCATTTTACGATATGTGTGGATAAAGGACAACAAAAGAGGTTGTTGAAGTCTTATCATGATCAAGCTGTGGTGGATACTTTTCTTCTCCTATGCGTGCTTAAAATATCCATTGTGGAGGTTACTACTATCCAATTCTTTTCAAAGATGCAACCAAATGGGTTTATAAGTGTGAAACATGTCAAAATTTTATGGGAAGACCCAAATTAGCAACTTTATCACCAAAACCTATTGTGATTGAAGATCCATTTAAGAAGTGGGGGATTGATTTCATTAGTACTCTTAATAAAAATTCTAGTGCTAAACATACCCACATTTGACATCAAGAAACTATTTCACAAAGTGGGTATAAGTAATTCTTGTGAAAAGAACAACTTTTAAAGTCATCTGCAATTTCATCAAGGAGAACATCCTAGTTTGTTTTGGAGTGCCTCACAAGATTGTCACTGACAATGCTTAAAATTTCTCGTCTAAAAACTAATTAAATAATTCTATGGGTATGGAATTTCACTTTCTCATTATTTTTATTATTATCCACAAGGAAACAAGAAAACAAATTCAACTAATAAACACTTGGTGACAATAATGAGGAATTTGGTTGATGAATCATAGAGGAACCGACACAATAAGTTATATTATGCCTTAGGGATGATCATATAGCACCCAAAAGAGCTATTATAATTTCTCATTTTCAGTTGGCATATGGAATGAATGTTGAGTTCTCGATAACACTTGATTTGATCGCCTTAAAATTTACCAAAACCATTGAAAATGGCCAATTCAAGGATGCATTCGAGAAAAGAGTCATGTATTTATAGAATCTTGAAGAAGAACGATTTCTTATGTTAGAACAAATTTCATATCATCAAAAGAATTCAAGGAAGCGATAAGAAGGATGTCTTGTAAGTTTCAAGTTGGAGATCTAGCCTTACTTTGGGACAAGAGAAGAGAACCTCATGAAAGTCATGGTAAGTTTGATTCTCTCTGGATTGGCCCTTTCTAGATCCGACATACGTGGTGAAAAAACATATTACCTTTCCTATATGTATGGTACTCCCCTCCCATTACCATATAACAAAAAATATATGAAATTGTATAAGTTTTGAGCGGGTTTCCTTCCTTTGTATATAAGTTTTGTATGTTTGTCTTGTCCTTTATATGTTTTTCCTTTCCCTGTTATGTTTCTCTCATGTATCTATTTGTTCTTTTTTCCAATGAATAAGAATCTTGGTCTAATGAACCTTGAGATTATGGAGTTAGAAACTATGTCTTGTTTGGACTTTGTTTAATCCAAGTCATGTCCCCGAAAGAGCCAACTATTTTCATGGATCGGTAAAAATTTAATTTATTTGGATTCATGGACAAATCCTTCAAGTTTTAGACATCCTTCCCCTCTTATTAAGGTTTTATATTCTTAACTCTCACTCCATTTTTGTTCCTAACCCAACCATCAAATCCATGTTGACACAACAATAACTTGGTTCTAAGAGAGGAAACTAGATTTCCAAAGTGTAGGAATATGAAATTGACATAAATCAAAATAATCTTGTGCATGATTGGGGTCTATCCCAGTTGATAGTAGAAGGTGGAGACGAGGATTCAAGTGACAACAAACACGAAGGAATGCCGACTGTTTAGTTTTTCAACACCACGGATGAATGGTATTCGACATTTCTCATTTTCTAACATATGGAGATTGTCCTTCACATCTCAGTGATAGGGAGAAGAGAGAAATAAAACTCATAAAATAAAGGTATGTATTGTGGGATAAATATCTTTTCCAGAAAGGAATTGATGGCCATTTTACGATATGTGTGGATAAAGGACAACAAAAGAGGTTGTTGAAGGCTTATCATGATCAAGCCTGTGGTGGATACTTTTCTTCTCCTATGCGTGCTTAAAATATCCATTGTGGAGGTTACTACTATCCAATTCTTTTCAAAGATGCAACCAAATGGGTTTATAAGTGTGAAACATGTCAAAATTTTATGGGAAGACCCAAATTAGCAACTTTATCACCAAAACCTATTGTGATTGAAGATCCATTTAAGAAGTGGGGATTGATTTCATTGGTACTCTTAATAAAAATTCTAGTGCTAAACATACCCACATTTGACATCAAGAAACTATTTCACAAAGTGGGTATAAGTAATTCTTGTGAAAAGAACAACTTTTAAAGTCATCTGCAATTTCATCAAGGAGAACATCCTAGTTTGTTTTGGAGTGCCTCACAAGATTGTCACAGACAATGCTTAAAATTTCTCGTCCTAAAAACTAATTAAATAATTCTATGGGTATGGAATTTCACTTTCTCATTATTTTTATTATTATCCATAAGGAAACAAGAAAACAAATTCAACTAATAAACACTTGGTGACAATAATGAGGAATTTGGTTGATGAATCATAGAGGAACTGACACAATAAGTTATATTATGCCTTGCGGGATGATCATATAGCACCCAAAAGAGCTATTATAATTTCTCATTTTCAGTTGGCATATGGAATGAATGTTGAGTTCTCGATAACACTTGATTTGACTGCCTTAAAATTTACCAAAACCATTGAAAATGGCCAATTCAAGGATGCATTCGAGAAAAGAATCGTGTATTTATAGAATCTTCAAGAAGAACGATTTCTTATGTTAGAACAAATTTCAGATCATCAAAAAAATTCAAGGAAGCTGATAAGAAGGATGTCTTGTAAGTTTCAAGTTGGAGATCTAGCCTTACTTTGGGACAAGAGAAGAGAACCTCATGAAAGTCATGGTAAGTTTGATTCTCTCTGGATTGGCCCTTCTCGGATCGACATACGTGGTGAAAAAACATATTACCTTTCCTATATGTATGGTACTCCCCTCCCATTACCATATAACAAAAAATATATGAAATTGTATAAGTTTTGAGGGGTTTCCTTCCTTTGTATATAAGTTTTGTATGTTTGTCTTGTCCTTTATATGTTTTTCCTTTCCCTGTTATGTTTCTCTCATGTATCTATTTGTTCTTTTTTCCAATGAATAAGATCTTTGGTCCAATGAACCTTGAGATTATGGAGTTAGAAACTATGTCTTGTTTGGACTTTGTTTAATCCAAGTCATGTCCCCAGAAAGAGCGAACTATTTTCATGGATCGGTAAAAATTTAATTTATTTGGATTCATGGACAAATCCTTCAAGTTTTAGACATCCTTCCCCTCTTATTAAGGTTTTATATTCTTAACTCTCACTCCATTTTTGTTCCTAACCCAACCATCAAATCCATGTTGACACAACAATAACTTGGTTCTAAGAGAGGAAACTAGATTTCCAAAGTGTAGGAATATGAAATTGACATAAATCAAAATAATCTTGTGCATGATTGGGGTCTATCCCGATTGATAGCGAGAAGGTGGAGACGAGGATTCAAGTGACAACAAACTGAAGGAATGCCTTCTTGTTTAGTTTTTTTCAAACACCACAGATGAATGGTATTATGACATTTCTCATTTTCTAACATATGGTGATTGTCCTTCACATCTCGGTGATAGGGAGAAGAGAGAAATAAAACTCATAAAATAAAGGTATGTATTGTGGGATAAATATCTTTTCCGAGAAAGGAATTGATGGCCATTTTACGATATGTGTGGATAAAGGACAACAAAAGAGGTTCTTTGAAGGCTTATCATGATCAAGCTGTGGTGGATACTTTTCTTCTCCTATGCGTGCTTAAAATATCCATTGTGGAGGTTACTACTATCCAATTCTTTTCAAAGATGCAACCAAATGGGTTTATAAGTGTGAAACATGTCAAAATTTTATGGGAAGACCCAAATTAGCAACGTTATCACTAAAACCTATTGTGATTGAAGATCCATTTAAGAAGTGGGGGATTGATTTCATTGGTACTCTTAATAAAAATTCTAGTGCTAAACATACCCACATTTGACATCAAGAAACTATTTCACAAAGTGGGTATAAGTAATTCTTGTGAAAAGAACAACTTTTAAAGTCACTGCAATTTCATCAAGGAGAACATCCTAGTTTGTTTTGGAGTGCCTCACAAGATTGTCACAAACAATGCTTAAAATTTCTCGTCCTAAAAACTAATTAAATTTTTCTATGGGTATGGAATTTCACTTTCTCATTATTTTTATTATTATCCATAAGGAAACAAGAAAACAAATTCAACTAATAAACACTTGGTGACAATAATGAGGAATTTGGTTGATGAATCATAGAGGAACCGACACAATAAGTTATATTATGCCTTGCGGGATGATCATATAGCACCCAAAAGAGCTATTATAATTTCTCATTTTCAGTTGGCATATGGAATGAATGATGAGTTCTCGATAACACTTGATTTGTTGCCTTAAAATTTACCAAAACCATTGAAAATGGCCAATTCAAGGATGCATTCGAGAAAAGAATCATGTATTTATAGAATCTTGAAGAAGAACGATTTCTTATGTTAGAACAAATTTCAAATCATCAAAAAAATTCAAGGAAGCTGATAAGAAGGATTTCTTGTAAGTTTCAAGTTGGAGATCTAGCCTTACTTTGGGACAAGAGAAGAGAACCTCATGAAAGTCATGGTAAGTTTGATTCTCTCTGGATTGGCCCTTTCTCGGATCGACATACGTGGTGAAAAAACATATTACCTTTCCTATATGTATGGTACTCCCCTCCCATTACCATATAACAAAAAATATATGAAATTGTATAAGTTTTGAGCGGGTTTCCTTCCTTTGTATATAAGTTTTGTATGTTTGTCTTGTCCTTTATATGTTTTTCCTTTCCTGTTATGTTTCTCTCATGTATCTATTTGTTCTTTTTTCCAATGAATAAGATATCTTGGTCTAATGAACCTTGAGATTATGGAGTTAGAAACTATGTCTTGTTTGGACTTTGTTTAATCCAAGTCATGTCCCCGAGAAAAGAGCCAACTATTTTCATGGATCGGTAAAAATTTAATTTATTTGGATTCATGGACAAATCCTTCAAGTTTTAGACATCCTTCCCCTCTTATTAAGGTTTTATATTCTTAACTCTCACTCCATTTTTGTTCCTAACCCAACCATCAAATCCATGTTGACACAACAATAACTTGGTTCTAAGAGAGGAAACTAGATTTCCAAAGTGTAGGAATATGAAATTGACATCAAACAAAATAATCTTGTGCATGATTGGGGTCTATCCCAGTAGATAGCGAGAAAGTGGAGCGAGGATTCAAGTGACAACAGACTGAAGGAATGCCTTCTTGTTTAGTTTTTCAAAGCACCACGATGAATGGTATTCGACATTTCTCATTTTCTAGCATATGGTGATTGTCCTTCACATCTCGGTGATAGGGAGAAGAGAGAAATAAAACTCATAAAATAAAGGTATGTCTTGTGGGATAAATATCTTTTCCGAGAAAGGAATTGATGGCATTTTTCGATATGTGTGGATAAAGGACAACAAAAGAGGTTGTTGAAGGCTTATCATGATCAAGCTGTGGTGGATACTTTTCTTCTCCTATGCGTGCTTAAAATATCCATTGTGGAGGTTACTACTATCCAATTCTTTTCAAAGATGCAACCAAATGGGTTTATAAGTGTGAAACATGGCAAAATTTTATGGGAAGACCCAAATTAGCAACTTTATCACCAAAACCTATTGTGATTGAAGATCCATTTAAGAAGTGGGGGATTGATTTCATTGGTACTCTTAATAAAAATTCTAGTGCTAAACATACCCACATTTGACATCAAGAAACTATTTCACAAAGTGGGTATAAGTAATTCTTGTGAAAAGAACAACTTTTAAAGTCATCTGCAATTTCATCAAGGAGAACATCCTAGTTTGTTTTGGAGTGCCTCACAAGATTGTCATGAGACAATGCTTAAAATTTCTCGTCCTAAAAACTAATTAAATTTTTCTATGGGTATGGAATTTCACTTTCTCATTATTTTTATTATTATCCATAAGGAAACAAGAAAACAAATTCAACTAATAAACACTTGGTGACAATAATGAGGAATTTGGTTGATGAATCATAGAGGAACCGACACAATAAGTTATATTATGCCTTGTGGGATGATCATATAGCACCCAAAAGAGCTATTATAATTTCTCATTTTCAGTTGGCATATGGAATGAATGTTGAGTTCTCGATAACACTTGATTTGACTGCCTTAAAATTTACCAAAACCATTGAAAATGGCCAATTCAAGGATGCATTCGAGAAAATAATCATGTATTTATAGAATCTTGAAGAAGAATGATTTCTTATGTTAGAACAAATTTCAAATCATCAAAAAAATTCAAGGAACTGATAAGAAGGATTTCTTGTAAGTTTCAAGTTGGAGATCTAGCCTTACTTTGGGACAAGAGAAGAGAACCTCATGAAAGTCATGGTAAGTTTGATTCTCTCTGGATTGGCCCTTTCTGGATCTCGACATACGTGGTGAAAAAACATAATACCTTTCCTATATGTATGGTACTCCCCTCCCATTACCATATAACAAAAAAATATATGAAATTGTATAAGTTTTGAGCGGGTTTCCTTCCTTTGTATATAAGTTTTGTATGTTTGTCTTGTCCTTTATATGTTTTTCCTTTCCTGTTATGTTTCTCTCATGTATCTATTTGTTCTTTTTTTTCCAATGAATAAGATCTTGGTCCAATGAACCTTGAGATTATGGAGTTAGAAAATGTGTCTTGTTTGGACTTTGTTTAATCCAAGTCATGTCCCCAGAAAGAGCCAACTATTTTCATGGATCGGTAAAAATTTAATTTATTTGGATTCATGGACAAATCCTTCAAGTTTTAGACATCCTTCCCCTCTTATTAAGGTTTTATATTCTTAACTCTCACTCCATTTTTGTTCCTAACCCAACCATCAAATCCATGTTGACACAACAATAACTTGGTTCTAAGAGAGGAAACTAGATTTCCAAAGTGTAGGAATATGAAATTGACATCAAACAAAATAATCTTGTGCATGATTGGGGTCTATCCCAGTTGATAGCAGAAGGTGGAGACGAGGATTCAAGTGACAAAAAACCTGAAGGAATGCCTTACTGTTTAGTTTTTCAGCACCACAGATGAATGGTATTCTGACATTTCTCATTTTCTAACATATGGTGATTGTCCTTCACATCTCAGTGATAGGGAGAAGAGAGAAATAAAACTCATAAAATAAAGGTATGTATTGTGGGATAAATATCTTTTCCAGAAAGGAATTGATGGCCATTTTCTGATATGTGTGGATAAAGGACAACAAAAGAGGTTGTTGAAGGCTTATCATGATCAAGCCTGTGGTGGATACTTTTCTTCTCCTATGCGTGCTTAAAATATCCATTGTGGAGGTTACTACTATCCAATTCTTTTCAAAGATGCAACCAAATGGGTTTATAAGTGTGAAACATGGCAAAATTTTATGGGAAGACCCAAATTAGCAACTTTATCACCAAAACCTATTGTGATTGAAGATCCATTTAAGAAGTGGGGGATTGATTTCATTGGTACTCTTAATAAAAATTCTAGTGCTAAACATACCCACATTTGACATCAAGAAACTATTTCACAAAGTGGGTATAAGTAATTCTTGTGAAAAGAACAACTTTTAAAGTCATCTGCAATTTCATCAAGGAGAACATCCTAGTTTGTTTTGGAGTGCCTCACAAGATTGTCACAGACAATGCTTAAAATTTCTCGTCCTAAAAACTAATTAAATAATTCTATGGGTATGGAATTTCACTTTCTCATTATTTTTATTATTATCCACAAGGAAACAAGAAAACAAATTCAACTAATAAACACTTGGTGACAATAATGAGGAATTTGGTTGATGAATCATAGAGGAACCGACACAATAAGTTATATTATGCCTTTATGGGATGATCATATAGCACCCAAAAGAGCTATTATAATTTCTCATTTTCAGTTGGCATATGGAATGAATGTTGAGTTCTCGATAACACTTGATTTGATTGCCTTAAAATTTACCAAAACCATTGAAAATGGCCAATTCAAGGATGCATTCGAGAAAAGAGTCATGTATTTATAGAATCTTGAAGAAGAACGATTTCTTATGTTAGAACAAATTTCATATCATCAAAAAAATTCAAGGAACTGATAAGAAGGATGTCTTGTAAGTTTCAAGTTGGAGATCTAGCCTTACTTTGGGACAAGAGAAGAGAACCTCATGAAAGTCATGGTAAGTTTGATTCTCTCTGGATTGGCCCTTTCTGGATCTGACACTTCTGTGGTGAAAAAACATATTACCTTTCCTATATGTATGGTACTCCCCTCCCATTACCATATAACAAAAAATATATGAAATTGTATAAGTTTTGAGCGGGTTTCCTTCCTTTGTATATAAGTTTTGTATGTTTGTCTTGTCTTTTATATGTTTTTCCTTTCCCTGTTATGTTTCTCTCATGTATCTATTTGTTCTTTTTTTCCAATGAATAAGATACTGGTCCAATGAACCTTGAGATTATGGAGTTAGAAACTATGTCTTGTTTGGACTTTGTTTAATCCAAGTCATGTCCCCGAGAAAGAGCCAACTATTTTCATGGATCAAGTAAAAATTTAATTTATTTGGATTCATGGACAAATCCTTCAAGTTTTAGACATCCTTCCCCTCTTATTTAGTCACTATTGAAAAGGATTTATTAATTTTTAGATCAAATTGAGAAAAATCGGGAAAATTGGATGATTGAGGAATGGGTGGAGCAGTTCCTTGTTCTACTTGTTCTTTATAAGGGCATCAAATAAGTCATTTGAATTGTGAACACTTGGAATAGTTCCACCATTTCATTGGTTGTCCAAATTTCCTCCTTACATGATCCTATTGAAATAAACTCATGCATCTACATAATAGGCATTTATGGGAACTAGGGAATAATTCCCATGACTCCATGTGCTCCTCGACCGCCCGTCATATCTTACTCCTTAGCATAAAATCAATAAATAGGTAAAAGTGGATTTTGGTAGAAACATTTGAATTGTTCCATGGTTTCTATCATTATTCGATCATCCACCTTCACCAATTATTAGATAATTTTTCATGAATGAAACTCAAGGAATAGTTCACCCATTCCTCGAGTTCCTTGCAAACCCATTTTCTTCACCTTAAAGCCATTAAATCGGTAAAATAACACTTTAACAACACTTTTGGAATGGTTCCTTTATTCCTTCTAATCACCGATTAAGCGATTTAAATTCAACTTGGGGAATTTAATGTGGACTTATAAATAGAATTGTTCACCCATTCCCGTCCATTTCACACCATTGCATTTTCTTAGTTCAAGCTTTTCCCTATCATTGTAAATTTTCCCCTAACTATTTTCTTGTCAGATATTTTTCATTTGCCAACCATTTTAAAAAATTTGAAATGCATTTGGACTATGGAGAAAACACCTTCATCCTCATTCAACAAGTAAGATTTTTCATCATTGTTTTCCCATATTTGACAAATTTTCTTGGTGTTCTCAAATTCCCTTGGAAGAACATGTTTATTCCTATTAGTACCCTAATCCAACCAAAATGAAGTTCCAATATGTGGGATATGAGCCAATTTCATCCCTCGAAACTTTTGTGCCAAAAATTGGTGATAGTGATGTTAAACATATCATTTTAAAAAGTTTTGGGCAAGAATGAAAGAAAAAAATCCAACTCCATTGGCCCAAAGGATTCTTGGTAGTGGCCTAGCCCATGTTGGAGGTTTTCCTACCTCAATTCAATGTACTGACATTGTATTGGCATGTGCTTCTTATTTTGACCCCCAAACCAAAGAATTGAGAGATCCTCAAGGCCAACTCATTTCTCGATTAGATGCACATTATATCAATTTGGCCCTTGGTATCCCAAATTTTGAAAAATATAAAGTCTTGACACTAGCTGAAGCCCAAAAAGAGTTTATTTGACCCAAAAAAAGTGTTAAAAATGATTACAAAGTCTTAGATGAAGACAAAGAAGAAAGGACCCTCAAAGCTGCCAAAGACTTTGTATAGAAGTGACTTTATTGAAGAACTATCTGACATCATAAACCTTTTGGAAAGAGTGATGGGTATTCCTTCAACCAAATAATTTTAGGATTGGATGCGCATCTTCATAAAATCAAGGCAAGCAAAATCTGAATTGGGGAGAGATAATATGTAAGAATCTAACTCAACAACTAATTCAAGTCCACCAAACCAAATCCTTCCACATGAATTCCTACCTAATTTATACTATTGTTGGGTACAAAATTTGGATTGGCTTGTCAAGTCAATGTAGTAGGAAAAATTTACCTATCTATGAATTTTATATTGAGTTAACCTTGGAAAATAGAAAAATCTATTATAAGAGGGTTAATTATGCCTTCACCATGTTCTGGTCAAATTGCTTTGAAGGACGTGTTACCAAAAGAATCTCTCGGGAAGCAAGCAAATGATAACAATGTATGCAAGCATGTTCATTCAATTTCAAAAGTTTTCATACATTAGAACAACATGATTTGAAGGAATTCCATACAAGCTTCATATCTATTGTAATGACAAGATCGTTCTCATTTAACTTTTCATGCAGCTAGATATTCTCCATAGAACTTGTAGGGATAAGAAAGTATCGGCATACAATTCCTGATATCCCTATGAAACTATACTTGTAGGTCATCCATCGATGCACATAATATTGAGATAATTATTTCTTCTTTCCATATGCATCCTTTTCAGAATATTTATCTTTCATACCTTCATGTACCCTGATAGAATAGTATTGGGTAGATTGTGATGATGAGTTTGAATTAAGGAAAAGGATGAGTCTCAACATATTTAGGATTTGGAATGTATAAAGTTCCCAAGGGCATAATGGATGATAATTTGACTTTATTGAACATGAAAATTTTAACTCTATCTAGTATTCTCCTCTTCCCATCATTTATTGGTCACAAAAGGAGAAATATAATATTGATGATCTTACATCTCCTATTTTCTCAAGAACAAAGAAATGGTTCATTAAGAAATTGTCTACATTTAAAGCTCCTCAACATGTGGTATCTCCTCCTCGTAAAACTCCTTCCTATATTCGGAAATAATATGGTACTAAGGTATATGCATGGACCTTGAAGAATGAATCAAAGAAAGAAAGTGATAAAAATATGATACTTAGCAAGAGGAAGAAAAGGAGGAAGAGGTTGAACAAAAAGAAGAAGAAAAGGAGGAGACTGAAAGAAAAGAAAGAAGATGAAGAAGAAAAAGAGGAGGAAAGTTAAGAAGTTGATGAAGAAGAGGAGGAATTTGTTGAAGTTTCAGCTCGGGATTTAGGGAACAAGTGCTTCAAGACCTAATTTAAATATGAGAAGAGTCTCTCCTTCTCCTCCTACAACTACTGTATCTATCTTCACATCACAATATTTTCTTCCTCCTTTGGCACTTTGAATGGAATCTTCTTGCACATCTTTAAGTGAGATTTCAAATACTTCATACTCTTGGGTATAACCCATGATTGAAAGCAAGAAGAGGAAAACTCAATAAAATATTGAGGTTCCTAATTATGATGTTGTGGATGCACTTCTTGGTACTTTTCCTCTTTCAATAAATCTAAAATAAATTCTTACCTAGTAAGCGATACTTCAAGCCGAAGTTCATTGAAATTGCCAAACTCATAGTGGATGGGAGTGAACAAGATATTTATACAATTAATTTTGATCTAACAAAGATATATTCAGGGGAATCTACTCCTAAGGGATATGTGCATAACATGAAAAAGACAATCCTCAAGGTAATTGAAAGAGCGGAAAAAGGTAAACAAACTCAAGATCGATTAGAGGAACAAGATTAGATCCTCTCCACCTACATCAAATATTTCCTCTCTTCGATAATACTACCTTAAATCCTACTCCCTTGGTCTATCTTCCACCCCTACTACAACAACTAATATTGATATGAAGGTGGTATTTGAAGTCCATAAACATACCATCCAAGGGAAATATATTGAAGCCTGGGTGGAAAAAATACTCATGACTAGTCTTTAATTCATTGATGAAGGGTGTAGGACCTATGATAATATAATTTATATATATAAACAAATAAAATCAGGAATTGAGAGTATTGAGAAGGAGAAAAAGATTTGGGTAGATGTAATCCAAGATCTTCGCATCATGGCTCTCACAGATGAAAAAATTATTCTTTTATAGAAAATATTTGATGATGCTAAGAATAATATGTCTCGCACATGGTCATTCAATGTGGAGTGGAGAATGAAGGTTCTTGAGGAGGCTTCCACAAATTTATAAAATATCATTCAAAAGGGAGAATTTTGAAATATGAAATACTCACCGATCTCAAAGCTCTCTGTTGTGATCTCTTTCAAGACAATTCTTCTCAACGGAACTCAATGGATAAAATTAAAGAAAACTTCGCCAAGTTGATTAAGGAGGATTTGTACAAGATTGAAAATATCAACAAAGATAAAATGATAGTTGAAGTTTCTAAATGCATGGCTTAGTATGGTGGAACAATCACAGAAATGGAAAATTCCTTGGGAGCTAGATGAATAATATCTCAACACAATTGTGTCAAAGGAATCAGAAATATCAATTGCAGTGACAAAATTCAAGATGCACGTGTTGAAACTCAAAGTCCCAACTTCTTCTATTTCTTCTCTTCCTTCTTCAAGTGTCGGTCAAAGCTAATTGTTATGTTTCATTATTGACTTTTATTTTTGAAAAGAAAATTAAATGTTAAAGTCATTTAAAAAGTGACTTAACTAATTAAGTGATTAGTCACTTAATTAACAATTAGCTAGTTCGGACACTTATTTCTCTCCTTTTTCATATAAAATCTTCTTTTTCATTTGTAAATGGGTTGGATGGTAATTAGTGGATGTAAAAAAAAAAACCACAAGCCGTGTTTTGAATGGGGAAGGAGATTTTATAAACAAAAAAGAATGGCATTTAGTTTCTTTGATTTTTTTAGCAGACAAACTTTAAAAATAATAATAATGATTAAGGAAGAAGGGGAGAGGGGTCGAACCCCTACGCGACCCCACTCTATTTCCTCCTCCCTTCCCAATAAGCAACAACCTGTCCACCCAAACCCGTTGTCCCCCTCCTTGAGCGAATCTTTGGTTTCACCGTGACCTTACACTATGCGCCCGAGGATATATGAATGCCCCGCCTCCTATAACCTACAATATTTCATAAATTTGACCCTCTATTACTTTGCATAAAATGTAATAACCAGTGCATATGTGGAAACTTGTAGAGGACCTATTCCTAAGCCTAATCTAAGTTTTACCAAGGAGAAAAAATAAAAGGAATACAAGAAATCAAAACTAGCTACAAGGTGATGCCAGAAGGAATGATGAAAATTAGTTTCTTGAAAGACACAAACCAACAAAATACATACAATAATCAAGCATAGATAACCAGATTTATAATGAAAGACTATATGAGATCAAAGGAGACAAGAAAGGATCTAAAATCGATCAAAAATGTGTTTTATTGCTCTGTAGATTGATACAATGCATTACAAACAACCAAAAGGTAGGAAATGTATTGCAATTTAAATGGAAGGTCTGAACTCCACGAATTCCTTTTCCAGAAGGAAAGGGGAGCCTGCAAAAAACAAAAGAATGTCTAACCCTTTACAATAAGTTTCACCCAACTTTTATAGATTCAACATAGAAAGAAGAAAGAGAGAGAAGCGGGAAAAACAGGTCAAAGTTCAACCACTGCTATTAATGCCTCCTACGAAATCTGCCCCAAATCTATCTTGATTGCATCAACCACTGGTTTGGCCTTGAAGGAGGAGGAAACAACGGAGCAGATCAAATCCGATCTGGTTGTTGGGGCAAAAATAGATCCTGCATTAATGGCCCTGAAGATGTTTCTCCAATTTTCTCCCACCTAACCTCCCCAAACTTAAAGTTACAAATCTCCATGGTGTAGACAAGGTCGAGATATTTCCAACGGTGTCAGATTTGCAATATTTTGAGCCCTAAGTCGAAAGATATGCCCCTTCGAAGTTTGTATCGGGTTACAAAAGAGTGGGAAAACTAATTTGAAAAACAGGCCCCTTCTAAGTTATGGGACACATGGAGGGCAAACTAGGGCAAAATTAGGTTGGAAGGTCCAAAATTTATCTTTTCCCCTTTTTCACAAAAATCACAAAATCCAGAAAACTCCCATGGCCCCGCCGCTCCGCTTGGACACATGGCACCCTTTGGTTGGCTGGGGAGATGCGCTTCAATTTTCATCTTTGTGCCCTTGACAAAAGGAAAATTTTCACCTTTTCCTCCGACTCCCCACTTTGACCTTGACTCGGGCTCAAACGCTGACTTTTTCCCTTTGGGCAGAGTTGCGGCCCATTTTGCAACTTTTACATCTTTGGAATAAAAAGGAAAAAAAAACCAACTTTCCCTCGATGGCCCGCCTTAGCGCTGCTAGTTTAGGCTTACCACATGGCACTTCCTCCGCTACTGCCTAATTTCTATGTTTTTGGCTAAGTCCTTTGCTCGACGGGGTCATATTTCTTGACCGGGGACATGCGATGCAGTCTAGCACTCATCTGGGAACCCTCTCTCTATTCAATCCTTGAGTTAGCGCCATTTGGACACTTGGCACTCTCCACCAGCCTGCCATCATGCATTGACTATTCAACCCGACCCTGATTCCCTTTTGAGCCCCGGGACGCGTGGAGGCTCCCCGCTCACTTGAAAGCCCAATCAAGAATTGCCTTTGAAGGGGCGTCGGTTTGACACTTGGAAGCCTCATAGGTCTTTGGAATTTTCAATGACCTCTCCCTTCCTTTTTGAACCTTGGGCTACATGGCGAACTGGCATTTGTTCAAGCCTCCGCTTTTGGATCTACCCTTGGAGATGCACCGCTTGGACACGTGGCAGTCTCCATCAACATTTCTATACTTAGCCTTTTTTAGGCCTGCCATGTCCGTCTTTTGACCTCTGTTGACTATTTGCTACATGGAGGGCTAGCGTAAGTTTGAGTCTCCGCCTTGGATTCTCATTTCAGATTTGCACCAAGTCGACACCTGGCACCTTCTTGCCTAGTTGAAGACTTTTCAACAACGGCCGTGCAACTTTTTGGGGCTTTGGACGTGTGGAAGCTTGGCGCTCATTTGGGCTTCCCTTTCTGGATTCAACTTTGGAGAAGCGTCATGCAAACACGTGGCTCTCTCCACTGCCTCTTCCATACTTGGTCGATTTCTGAACTTGTTCTAAATTGTTTTGAGCCTGAAAACTCTGAATATTCACCGTTTCTTCTGTTTCTTGCATCTGGCCTCATTGACATTGTTTCTTCCTTTTCTGACCCTGCTACTCTGATTCACAAGCTCACATATAGCTTTGTTAAATGGATTTAAGACATAGAAATGGCTCGAAAGAGCCATTTCTTCTTACATAGGGTCATTTAGTCTTTCTTGGCCCCCGCCACTCCATTGTTGAGTCCTTCTGTGACCTGTTTGCAAGATCCAAACGTGATTTCTCAGGTTCTTTCTATGTGGGGTTGTGGTTGATCCAATATTTTGCACGGGGTGAAATATGGATAACGAAACCAATAATGAATTTTGTGTAATGTGAGATCTAACTAGGGTAAAACATCGAAAATGTGGATCATAATCAAGTGTAAGACTCTTAAAAGGAATGTCAAGAGTGAAGTAATGTCCATGCACAATTTTTTTCTTGGTTGTTGCATTCAACTCTCTATAGTCTACATAGATCCTCCATTTTTATTCTTTGGAACAATGACAAGTGTTGACACCCATTGACTATTTGAAATTGGGTATATAAATCCAACATCCAACAACTTCTTCAATTCACCTTTCACGATCTCTCTCACTACTGGGTTCATTCTCCTTTGTGGTTGTCCCGATTGGTTTACTTCTTTTTTATGTAATATGAGTGCACAACTTGGGATGAATTCCATGCATGTCACCATAAACCCATGAAAATATTGTCCTATGCTTTTGAAGAAGAGTTGTGAACAACTTCTCTTGTTGCAGACACTTGAGCATATTTTTCACATTTAGTGGCTTCTCGAGGTTATCTCCGCTTGATTGGAGAGATCGGACATTGATGCTAACAAAATTTAGTATACAATCGTGAGGGAGAAGTTGATGAAGGACACAATTCTTACCTAGAATGTTCATGGTGCTTTGTTTGGTAGAACTTGATCAGAGGGACAACTTAAGAACCTTAGTCTATTATCTACTTCTTCATTTCTTCCATAGTTATTTTGCAAGACATTGGTAAGAACTACATCTTCTTCTTGTCCTTTAATTGTACAATATTTTTCCAGCATCATGAGCTGTTACCACGAGCTTTGATTTGCTTCTAGTTCTTCAACCCAAATTGTTTGATCTTCATCATTCAATGGTTGGGTAGGAGGATAGAGCATCAACTTTTTAGTACCACTTCCATTGGAAATAATCATGTTGTTAGACCTACAACCTATGAATGCATCAACAATGGCCAACCATGGCCTTCCTAAGATGATAGGATATCCTCCTAAACTTGCTTTTGGTTGAAGGATAATAAAGTCAGTAGGGTATTCCTAAGATTCTACCACCACAACTATGTCTTTAAGGATTCCTTCTAGTTTCACCTTTGTTGATCTATCTGCAAGTTGTAAAACTGTAGTTATTGGCCTTAGACCTTCCAATTTCAAATCATCCATATTTTTATTGGTCATGACATTTATGATTGCCCCAAGTCAATCAGAGTGTTCTTTATTGTTGTGCCATTAATTGTAAAATTTACTAATGGATTTCCAGGATCTATATACTTTGGTAGAATTAAATTTCCAAGCATAATATCATCGGTTGTCGATAACTTGCACATTGGATGGATCCTTTCTTCTTCTACCTAGTTTCTTTATGCATAGATCCTTAACCAACTTGTTATAAATGGGCACGTCTTTGATTGCTTGAATTAGTGGAATCTTCACACAAATATCTTTTAGTTGATTGACAAAATCGAATCAGAATCTAATTTGAGGTCAGTCTTCTTTTCTTGTAACCTTTCTGGAAATGGTGGTTCATTAGCTTGCACTTTACCCTTACTGAAATTATGTTCAAAGTGTTGTTGCATATCAACTTCGCAATGTGTTCTTGATTTTTGTGGATCGGTTTGTAAAAATTGTGGTTCATTTGCAATCTCTGTAATGGTGGGTCTACTTGGTGGAGGAAGTGCTCTGCTGAGCGAAAATGGATGTTATTAACATTAGGTAGGGTATTGAGTTGGTTCAGTGGAATAAGATGGCTGAGAAACTTTATTATCGGGGTTAGGCATTACTTGAGCTGGTATTTTATTTACTTTGGTGAGAGCCGGGTTGGGGATTTGGCATCGAGCTTTCTTTCTACGGATAAGGGGGTTCTTTAGTAAGATTGTTGGTAATTAGGAGGTGGGTTATTCCATTGTTTCCCTCCTCTCCAAGGTTGTTGTCATGATTGAGGGGGTTGTTTCCATTATCGTTGGCCTGCAAATTAAGGTTCTCATTGATGTTGGTATTGGCTAGGGTATGGAGCCCAACCTTGCTGCGGATTAGCCCAAGGTGGGGGTTGATACTATGGATTATTACTAGCCCAATTATGAAATGATGGAATACTTGTCTTGGCGGCCACGGTTTTCTTTGAGCAACATAGAAGACTTGCCCATTTTCTGTCTCCAACATCTTGAATTCATGCTCAACTTTCCTTTTTAGTGTAATGTTGGCCAATCCTCTGCATTTGATGTCAGTTTTCTTTCTTCTGCATGCATGACAAAACTCTATGAGTGTTGCCTTTGCATCTTCTCTTTTCTTCTTATCATGTAGAACATCTAATTGAATGGCCATGTCATTGATAATCTTCTACTTCATGTTCTTGAACATATTAACAATCTCTGACTTGGATATGTCCCCAATTGTTTTGGTAGTTGATCCACCTCTTGATCTTACATGTCTTATTCTCTTCATAGTGGCTCTGGAGTAATTCTTGCAAGCTTCACAAATCTCCTCAAAGGTATCTTTTGAAATGTCTCCAGCTCTTATCAGATCTAGAGCATCCATGTCCTCCTCACCGAGTCCCTTCAAAAAGAGTAATTTGAGAGATTTAGGAGGTAGTCTTGTGTGCCTTGTCTTCTGAACGTAGAACATGAATATTTCTAGATAGTCTTCCAATGGTTCATCCTCCTTTTGTGCCATCTTGTAGATTTTATCACCCCCTCTGCTACTCAGCCTACAATAGTCCTAGTACTCAGTGAGAAACTTCACCTTCATCTTTGCCAAAGTTGATATGGCATCTCTTCCTAAACCCATGAACCCTCTAAAGAATGCATCCTTGAGTGTAGTAGGAAATAGCTCCAGTTTATGTGCATCGGTGGTATAATCCTAGCTTTTTGCATGGCACGTCAAAATCAAAGCAGAAAGGTGTTTGGGTCTTGATCATAGATCCATGAAAGTTAGGTAAGGCAGAGGGAGGAATATTCTCTTCAACATTTTGGTTCACTTCTTATGCCATGTCTAGCTGATTAGGAGCAACTTCGAACTTTCACTTGAAAAGGACCTTCTGACAACAAACCTTGTACAGATGAAAGTATATCTTCTTTAGAATCCTCATAATTATATGAAGAGATATGTGTTACTTGTGGATTGGGTAAAAATCTACCATGGGCATCTCTTGGACGGTGCATGCATCAACTAGCTCAACTTAATCAACATAAATTAGTGGGGGGTTGGTTGGAGGTGAATTTCCTAAAACCTAAACTGCTCTAAGAAATGAAAAACCTCTCAAAAACCTTATAAATTGGTAGTATCCCCTGGTAATGATGCCAAAAATGGTGGTGTAAATTAACTTGTAGCAATTAATATGTTGTTCATTAATCCATAATCATTTAATTATCAAACCAAGGGACATAGACTTTCAATAATGTCGGTGTTATGCATACAATTATATGTATTTAAGAGGTGTTGATGACCATCCTGGCGAGATAAAGCCGCCGTCAGTCGTGGGAATCCTTAGGTTAGTGGGACGTGCGCCCTAAGGAGACCTCCAGATTTTAAAGAAGTTGGCTCTTCTCTAGGGGGAGATAGGGGTGAGAAGAATTAAACAAAAACGTAAAACAAGCTAAGGCGATGCACCGAACAAGCTTGCTAGGAGATTTAATCGAGACCTGCAACTGTCTGATGAAGGGAAACGGTGAATGACTGAAAAGGGTGGACGAAATTGCACCACAAACTAGAGAAGATCACACATAACACTACCTCAAACTACTTAAGCACAACTTCAAAGATAGTAATAACATTAAGAGATGCACGTTTCTATGTGAAAATAAAGGTGATCAAAGACAACAAAGATATGCAAAGGATGGACAAAATGCACCACAGGGCATATTATATTACTCCAAAAATTGTGCACAGTATTATAATAGAAAAGAGGCAATATTGTTATTACAAAACCCAGGAAGAAGGCTAGAGCTCTAGGCCCCTGCCTTTTACAGAAGAGGGACTAAGACTGATAAGAAACCGACGAGTGACCCCCCAAAACCCCCTTCTAAAATGAGACCCTAGTCAATATATATAATCACAAAGAGATAAGAGTGAAATCCTGAAATTGCTTTTTAACCACCTGTAAGATGCAATAAATGAGTGCAATCAATGACACCTTGCTTGTAAAAGACTCCTCCTTCTGTCCCCTGACCTGTAGTAATGAAAGAATGATGTCCATGCTCATTAAATGCATTCCCTAACCACTTTCCAACTGTCTCCTTGAACTAGGCTCGTTTTCCTTAAATATCGCCATCAATGCTCCACTAATTCCCGCATTTATCGATTGTTGTGTGTCGTGTTTGATTTATTGGAGCTGGATATGTTTCTTTTATTTTCACCCACCTATCCTTACTAAAAATAAGAAATTCAGTTTTTGTGGCGTAGAGGATGTTGAGAGCTTTCTGAAAAGTCCAATTTTGTGAAAATCAGAGTTCTGGGTCAAAAGTTATGCTCGTTTGAACTTCGGGGTCGGGCGTTCCACGCAGGCTCTCACAATCTCTTAAAAGATCTGATCATTTAATATTCTAGGTGGGTTTCATGATTAATCCTACATTAAATTAACTTGCCACCAATCTTTTACAACCTACTTTGGGTTCGGAGTCTATCTATGATGAGCTCCACGTGGAGGCAGACGCATCCCTAGGGTCTTCGCTTTTCTTGCACCTTTTAAAAGTGCGCAGAGCTAACACGTGGCACCTTCCACAGCTCCTTTTTCTTTCCGCGAGTTCGTAATGGGACTCGTTGTATATTAATATGAGGACCCTCTCTTGGCGGGCCCCTTACCATTCGATCCCATGTGGAAGTCCTGCGGGAGTTTGGAGCTTCAATTTTCTCTCTCACCTTTTGGAATTGTGTCGGTTGGACACTTGGCATCGTTCGCGAGCCTGATGTTTTCTTTACCGACTGCCCGGCCCGCTTTTCATCATGATTTGGCCAAGTTTCTTCACTCTATTGCTGGAAGCTTGACTCTTTTTATATCGGTTCGAGATTCTCAGGACTAATTTGATTAATCCAACAAGAATCTGCTTGTTATCTAATTTCAGAGGGCGGTGGAGGAAATTAGATTACAGGAGGTAAGGAAATGAATTGTTGTCACTACAATACTGGAAATAACAATGCTTGGGAACAAACTAAATTCATGAAAGTAAATACTATGACTAAGGTAAAGCATGTAAACTCAGAATGTAGATAAATGAATGAATTGTTGCTAATTCTACTCATGCAATAAATCAAAGCAACAAACTATGAAGGGGATAACAAACCACAAGTGGGCCCTACCTTGGGTGCTAACCCCTCCTAAGACTTGTAACTACAACTACTAAACGTAACTCGACTTTTTATTATATCAAAGCATGAAGATTACAACTGGGAATACAGTGACTCCTGTACCCGTGTATTATCTACTCTCTCTCTCTCTCTCTCTCCCTCTTCTTTTCAAAGAAAAGCACGAGGAAACAGAGTTTGACTAGGAGTTCGAACAAATCAAGTAAAAGATCTCAACCAAATAATCCAGAGACTTGATGCATGCAACAAGATTAACCAACAAGTGTTTAGATGTCAATCACATAACTTAAGTAACTGATCGGTTCAATCAATTAGTTAGTTCCTTATTGAGTTGCAACACATAATTAGATGTTGGAGTTGAGTCTTCTCCTAGTTCTCACGTTTTAATCAGAATAGCGCTTCTTCCATCGACACATGCAAAATTGAGTGTTATGTCCACGTTCCACGAGCTTCTTAGGATCACGACTTCTTTAATGTGTGTGACTTCCTTTAGCTGCGGACGCTTTGATGCAGACAAGTCCTTTGGCTGCATGTGAGTTGCTATGGACAATCCCTTAGTTGTAAATGATTCCTTTTGGTTGCGGATGGGTTGTTGCGTATGAATTATTTGGCTACATGTGAGTTGTTGCATATAAATTAGAAAAAATCCAAGAAAAAAGGACATAGAAATTGATATCTCTTTTAACATTCTTCAAATAAATACATTGACATATCTATAATAGTTATAATTAATAAATAAATAAAATTTTACAATTTATTTTGGATGATAATGGCATCCTTATAAGTAATGGAGAGGACGACTTGAACATTTGGAATAAGTACGTGTGACAATTGAGTCCAACTCTCAAGGGACTGTTTTCGCGAGGGGCATCTTTTGGTCCCCATTATAATTGAGTATTTCTCGTGGATGTCACGGCATTATAAAACTTCATTCTTATTTCTCGAGCCGTACGATTACACGCTGTCCATTTAATATTTATTATTTTAATAAGCAAACGCGTCTGAAGCGCGTAGCGTAGAAAGTCTGAAAGCGTTTATTTTTCGGTCGCTAGCTATTATTTATATATTTTACCTAAACCCTTGTCGTGTACTTTACAAGGTACCCCTTAGCCGAGTTAATTTGGTTTGGAAGGGAGGGGTTTCAGGTTCCAGGTTCCAGGTTCCAGGTTTCACGGCGGCGTAAGCCGGAAAACAATGGCGGCAGAACAGCTGACAGACGAGCAGATTTCTGAATTCAAGGAGGCATTCAGTTTGTTCGATAAAGATGGAGATGGTAAGTAGGGTTTGGTACTTACTGGGTTTTCATGCTTGTTTTGCATAAGATTGATATAAATGTGAGGGTTTTGATAAATGTTTCAGGATGTATCACAACGAAGGAGCTGGGAACAGTGATGAGGTCTCTGGGTCAAAACCCTACAGAGGCAGAACTGCAAGACATGATTAATGAGGTGGATGCTGACGGCAACGGCACCATCGACTTCCCGGAGTTTCTGAATCTGATGGCCCGCAAAATGAAGGACACGGACTCCGAGGAAGAGCTGAAGGAAGCGTTTAGGGTTTTCGACAAAGACCAGAACGGCTTCATCTCCGCCGCCGAGCTCCGCCATGTCATGACCAACCTCGGCGAGAAGCTCTCCGACGAAGAAGTCGACGAAATGATCAGAGAAGCCGATGTTGACGGCGATGGCCAAATTAACTACGAAGAATTTGTCACTGTTATGATGGCCAAGTGATAATAATATTCCCCCTTCTGCTTTCTGTATCATATCATCTGTAATGCTTTGGTTTTGGTTTTGTGTGGACATCTGTCAACTACTAATTAATTTTAGTTTTGGTTTGTGTGGACATCTCTCAACTACTAATTAATTTTAATGGTGAATTTCTTTGCTGTACTGGTTGCAATCTTTCTTGTTGTGCACTGTGTTTTTTTCTTCTTGCCCGGGATAAGGTGCCTGAGCCTCGCTGTTCGAAGCACAGCTTGTAATTCCTTTTGGTGGGGAGCGGGCAGCGGGGCAGCTGACCCATCTTCCACTCTCTACGCCTTTTTATTATAAAAAGTGAATACATAATCTCCCCTTTAGTTAACAACTGCACAATTATTTTCCCTTTTTCTTTTTATCAATTAGGTTGGCTAAAGTCCGAATCAAATTGTCTTGTAATAGGGATTGAGTTCTAATTTTCGAATATTAATCTCCAATCAAACAAAATTACAATCACTATTATAATATATTGATTTTGGATTTGTTTCTAGTAATCATAGTTAGTGATTGTGTGTATAAGGAGTAGTTGTGGAAAGATGCACATTAAGTGGTCCATACACAACATGAAACAAAAGATTCACTTTATTTAAGTTTTAAGGAATTACAATGTCAATTTGGGTATACTTCACAAACTGAAAATTACAACATTCTCATGTACGTCATCTCTCAACTTTAAACTTTAGGGGCTTCTACAAATGCATACTTGAACCTAACTAGGTTATCTACTCTTGTTATTCTCTCTATAGACTTGCTTTCTATGTCTTTGTTTTTTTATTCTTTGTAAACTTTGTCAATCTCCACATGGTTGTGTACACGTTGGATTTAGATTTCAAAAAGAAGATAACAATCTTAATCTAACCCAAACATAATACCTCAAGATTGAACTAAGAAGAGAGATCAATACCAAAAGCATAAATAAATGCAAACATTTCCCAGAAATAGAGGATTTGGTGGAAATGGTGAAGGATATTATTTAATTGTCGAAAGTGGAGGTTGATGAAGACTTTCCAGAAATAGGGGATCATGGAAAATGGAGCATAGTGAGGTTGAGGATGAGGTGGATGAGATAATGGGATTTGAGGTGGGAAGATGAGGTGGATTATTAAATTAATATATGATTTTTGGTGTATGACTTCATTATATGAATAAAAATGTGATTAGTTAATTAACATTGATTAATTAGTTGATGGATTAGTAATAATATTTTGTGGGATCAAAATGAAATGAATGGATTAAATTAATTGACATGGTGGTGTTAGGATGCATTTAGCCAAAGTAGTGACATATTTGGGGTGTCTATATTTTCCCTCTTTGAAAGGGTGTTGTGATGAGCAACGCATTTTCAAAGAAAGTAGATGGGAAGATGCCTCTAATTGCATCATTGATAAGAGTACACAAGGACACATAAATGTTGATGGATGGACCATTGCATTGGATTCTGTGAATGGATAAATAAATTGATTTCACAGGATATATAACGCTTGAAAGTGTTGATCAATGGGCAACTTCAACGTATTATGTGAAGGGCTCGATAGATTGATTTTACAAGGCTAATGACCTGATTAGTGATATTGCTTTATTGATTGATTGATAGGATGATGCCCCCTCAAGAGGGTTTGTTGGCATGAAAGACACGTAGGGGATTTGAAATGAGAACAAAAGTGAAGAATTGAGGCTTGATGCCTATGATAAATATAATTATGGATGATGTTTGTATCGTGTTATGGTGGATAAAGAACATATGCTACAAAATGTGATGAAACATGTTATTATAGAGTCATCGGGAATGGTAGGAGATTAGGGGAAAAAAGTGGCAATTGATAAATGGTAGAGATGTGGCCTTACCGCCAACTAATTTTGTTTGAGGGAATGAGTACGAAGGTGCCCCAACAAGGTGGAACATGTGAGGATGCACATCGAATGGTGGGGGAAAGGTTAAGGTGCAACCAAAAGCATAATGCACTCTTTGATGATTGATTTTAAAAATGGAAAGGAGAAGAGATCCATATGTATAACATATATAAAGTAAACAATAAGGCGAAGCATAGAAATGTAAGTAGAGGAGGCGTGAGTTGACGTGGCGTGCATCGAGTATGGAACAAACTATATGGAGATGCACATGTGGGTTGTACAATTGGGTGATTATACCCTTATTGTTGATTTAATTGCTATTGGGGGAACCTTATGGGCAACCATTAAGTTATTAAAACATGTTGGTACCAAGGTTGTTGAAAATATGACGAGGGAAATGAATCAAGAGATGTTAAAGATATGGGACGATGATGAAGAAAATGACACGAGGTGTACGCTAAGAGATGGGACGTTGATGAAGAAGATGAACCGGTGGTGCGTAAAGTGGCATATGAAATGGAGGAAGAATGAACCCGGTGTGTGTGATGATACTATATGCAAATGAATGGTGCTTGTAATGAAGGCTTGTAAGACATTGAGTGGTTACATGCTAGCCAATGAATTGTGAATCAAATGTAAATGGAGGATGTGGGAGGGAACAAAGAATTGGAATCAACTCTGATATGTGGTGAAAGCATGAAAGTGAATGTTGTATGGGAGAAGTCAGGGGATGAGATGTATAATAGGAAAGTGTTTGATTGTGTTGGAAAAGAGTGAAGCGAAGACGGTAATTTTGAACCCAACAATGACATTAAGTGGATAACATGATTGCGTCGATGAATTACTAGAAAGCAATGTCTCGAGAATCTAGAGAGATGGTGTGATGAAGCATTATGAAAGTGATGATGTTTGGTTGATGAGTGTTGAAAACAATTCGATGTCAAAAAGAAGCATAAGGAGTGTTATGAATGTGTGAAGAAGAGTCGTAAGAGAAGGTTGTTGTCAAAAATGAGCACCATGATTACTTTTAGACAAGCGATCAAGAACAAAGACTTACAAGTTTTGATCACGCTTTTCACATATTTTAGACACCCTAATGCTTCAAAACTTTTCAAATTTTCTTAGGAGGCCAACTCGAGTTCATATAAGTTTGTCTAAAAAAGAAAGCCAAAATCACGTGTTTTTCCCCAAAATGGGTTGGAGACATCTATTCTATTCGTTTGCTTAAGGATCTAGGCTATCAAATTTGATCGGGTCGGGAGGAACACATGGCGGTCTCTAGATCATTTGGTCACTTGGGAGATTGATACCCATACTCGCTATGAGAGGTGCTTGATGGGATTTTATAAATAGTGCCAATTACTTATTCAAATAAAGTAAAGGCTCCACGAGCCGTATTTTTCCTAAGTAGAACTTAGTTGCGAATCGAAGGTCATTGAGTTGGCACCGAGCTGATATCAAATTGATGACGAATCAATTAAGTCACGAGGTTCAAGCTCACTGATTTGGAGGGAGTTAAGTTCTTCGGTTCTCGAGAGCCTAAGGTTTTAATGATCGAGTAATCCATCCAAGCCCAAATGGTAACGAAGTCTCGAGATCACAGAATGCCATGATTGGTCCATGTGGACCAATGCCAACAATATGTGGTCCTATGGGTTCAAGATCAAGTGGAAATGGCCAAGGCATTGAAGGGGCAGAGGATCTAAGAGAGTAGGAGGTGGACACATGGTGTAATCCTTGTAAATCAACTTCCTAAGGAAAATCAACTCAAAACGGTTAAGGCATGGGTTCCCAAATACTTAAGAACTTGGAGTTCCCGAAAAAAGCCCAAAGGTTGCGATTGGTTACTGAGTTGTTAAGCGGTTAAAGCTCGAGAGATATGCCAAATCCCAAGATCACGACGGCCCGTCATTGGTCCAGACGACCACCCTTGGAGCTCAAATTGTCACACCCCATGCAATTATTTGGTTTTCGGGCACCATGAGTGACAATTGTCAACTAATTTTGTTATAAAAAAGTTGGTTTAATAAATATGCTTATAGTATTGTATATACAAATATGTACATATATGTATATCTCAAATCATATACATATTGTACGTAAGGGAAATTAATAGGAAAGAAATATAAAGAAATAAATAATAGATTATACCTTCACCGTAATAATCTTGCACCAAGTAAGATCGTGGAAGTGCTTAGACTTGTTTTGATCTTGTAAATTTTGATTTGTGGATGCTCTTGACTCAATATTCAAATGGATTTGCAAATGCTACTAACAGATTTTACAAGGATGCGGTTGTCACATTCACAGAAGTTGGATGTAATTTGTTCAAAGCTCCAGGGATAGATAGGAAATGACTTGCTTTTATCGCTGAGGGTAGATCCATGAAAGGTGGATGAAAGATCGACTAAGCTTTAGGTTAATGGTTGAATCACTCGGGTTAGCAAGTAGACTTGGCAATTGGTAGTTGCAAATTTACGTGGGCAATGGACATATAGAGTAACATAAGTTACCCCGACATTTGATTGCACGTACTACTCTATAGCCCTCTCATTTTTATGAATCTAGAAGTGGAGTTCATGTTGAGTTGACTAAGGAGAGGAATTGATTAAATAACTAATTTAATTAGTATTTAATTGTGAGGGAATAATTAACCATTTATTTAATTAAATGTTTAATTATATTAGCTAAGAGGGTGTAGGAATTAATTTAATTAATTCCAAAGGCATGTTAGAATTAAATTATTTAATTCCAAAGGGTAGGAATATAGCTTAGGTAATATAATTAATTTAATTAATTCTAAAATGGTGTATTTAAATGGCGGAATTAATTTAATTAATTCCAAAGGGTGTACTATGGTAAAATATAATTAATTTAATTGGATAGAAGGATAGAAATATGTATATATTTTTAGGGTGTCTACATTTGCCCTTTTGAAAGTGTTATTGCAAAGTAATAGTGCTTTAAAGATAGTAGAGGCACACAGATCAACGAGCGGAAAGCAGTGAAACATTTGAATGCTTCAACGAGTAGAATGGTAAGGGAATGCCCCCTCAAGGGGGTGGATGATGCAGCAAAGCGGTGGACGACTGCTTGGTAGAAAAGAGACGAGGAAGTTGAACAATGAGGATGAGAGGAATTGTGCTCGTAGCATGAGCATCATTTAGAGAGAAAAATTTAGAGCAACCTTTGTTTGGTTGTTGCACAATAGATTTGTCACCATGATTATGAAAGAATCAAGATAGTTAATTGAGATGCGCGTAAACAAAACACACACACACAAAAAAAAAGATAAAAAGGAAAATAAGCCCAATGTGAAAAATAGGGGCATGCATCGAGGGTTATAAAAGAACCAAAATGTTATTGCACTACTTGCAATTGTTCCAAGAAGGTAAACATCAACAATGCAAGACAACTTTGTAAAAGAAGACAATCAGTTATGCCCCTAATGCGTGCCACAATGAATGATTATGTAGATGCAAATGCTCCCAAGGTGGGAATAGGATCAGACTAAAGAGCGGAGTAAAGCTACTCCTCATGACACTCTTGTTGGATCCTTTTTGCAAATGATTTGAGAGAAATTTCCCCGGGCGAAGTTATGTCACAAAGGAAAAACAATTTTGTGACTTGTCCCAGCAGAGTTAGCAATCGAGCAAAAAGGAAGAAATTGGAGTAATAGTCGGAAGATCGAACGATCACTAGGGTAATAGATAAAGGTATGACTTTATCAAGATTGTGTTGAAATGTTGAAAGATTCACTTCAAGGGTTTTCCAATTGTAGGATTTATGTGATAAGTGAATGTTTGTTTGAAAAATGTTTATGATTTTTCTGATTTTTTTAATTTTTGAATATACGAAATTTTGTTTTAAATATATGATTTTTTTGGATTTTTGCAAGTTTTTGAAAAAATTAAAATACAAATGCAAAGAAATGTAAACAAACATGAATACATAGAAAAAGGAAAACATACCATGGCTTATTTAATAAGCCAGGAAGAAAACAAAATAAGTGCAAGTGATAAAAAGACACAAAATAAGCATGCAAATGAACCCAATATGAACAAGAATGAATAACATTAAAGTGAACTAAGATGCCAAGGGCTATCCTATAATTAGTCTACGATGAAGGTAAACAAAGTACAACAAAATAACAAACTAAAAGAAGTAAAAACATCGTCACAATGTTGACAAACCACAATAGTACAACACAATTTGCAATAACGACATCTAATGACACTTTGAATGTGTTCCACATTAAAGAAGCTGGGCGAGATATAAATGCCCTCGAGGGATAACTTAGAACGCGAGAGGATTGGATTGGGCCGAAGAACAAAATGATGCTTAGATACTCCAAATAACTCTTGTCAGATCTCATTGAAGTTTGATCTGTATTGGATTTAATCCAAGTGTGCCCTAAAAAAGTTATATTGCAAAAGGGTAATTGATTGCCTCGAGCATAAATATACACCATGGGAAAGAAAAGTGATTAGAAAAAATGATCTGGAACGATCATGAGGAGTGTCGTCAAATGGTGAAAGTGTTGAAATGTGTTATTCGATTCTTTGAAAGTTGGTCAAACATTATTTGAATGTTTTGTTTTTGCAATTTTACACTATTTTTATTTTTGGAACAATTTTATATTATTTTTGGAGTTTGGAACAATTTTATATTGTTTTTGTATTTTTCAAAACATATTTGAATGTTTTTGTAGTTTTTAAAAACATATTTGATTTTTTTAATTTTTAACTCGGTAAAAGGGTTGCACAACTTGAACACAAGTGCAAACAATTAGAAGCATTCCATTCCATTGATAGGATGTCTCACTCCACTCGTGACTCCACGCAACTAGGAAGATGTGAGGGCTCATCACCGAGAGCTAAGAAGGACGTAAGAACGAGGTGAAGAGTGATATGAAAATGAAGATGATGGATGCTAAGACACAAGGTGTATCAATGATCCATATGAGAAAAATGTAACGCATCTCGGTCAGGGATTAGTTGACCGATTCCAAGATGATTCCACTTTATAGGTTTAAACTCAACTTAGATCTATAGATGGCCTATTGATTGACAAGATCTGGTTGAAGGAATTGTTGTCTCTCTTAACATGAGCAACTAAATTACTTCTTGGGATGTTTTATGATTGAGAACTTTTGATTCTAAAGGCTTTATGTTTTGGTTGATTTGTTTTGTGAAGGACCCCCTACATGTTGCCCCGTGTCATTAGTAGGAGGCAAGTGATCAACACCGAAGACAAAATGTAGGCGAGTAAGGGCACTTGCCTCCTTTCCAATCTCATACTACTAGTAAGAAGTATGAGCTCATCATCGAAGACTGTGAAGGATGAAAGGTGTAATGATTGATTTATATTTGTTTTTGTATTTTATAGTGATTTTGCCTTGTTTATTGATATTGTGCTTGTTGGGAAGGAACATTCTACCCCCAAGTCTCAGCCTACATGCAACTAGTATGACACAATGGTTCAACACCATAGATTGTTGAGATTTCATGATTTTTAGAAGTTTTTTTTGGTCTATAACATTCCCTTTTTGGTGAGTTTCTTGATTTGGTGCTTTAGGGATTCTTGAGTCCTAATGGAGGCCTAAATGGTTTTAGGTGATGGTGGCAACCTACATGGTCTTATGGATGATTTTTCTAGGATGCTCTAAAGATGCTTTAATTGTTTTTACCATATGAAGGTCGATCTACATGTATTATGATCATGAGAAGGGTATAAAGGAAAATTAGAAAGCTCAATTGAGCTAGTTGTGCAAGAGGATAAAAAAGTGTGACACTGGAAGGCTATTTGTGAAGGTGATGGAGGTATGTGTGAATTTGTTGAGAGGGAAATGAATATTTGAATATGTTCTAGAGAGTGTGTTGAAGATGGAGAGCTAGGACGGATGTGGAAATCGACTTGAAGGAAGAAATTTTGGGCATAGAGGCTAGAGAGGTGTTTTGAGGAAGATAGAGAAGAAGAGTGAGATTCATTGAGTCATCATCAGTTGTGTGAGCAACAAATCATAGATGGCATTCATTTTAGATGGGTTTTTTTGTGTTGATTCATCTAGGGGGTTGGTGCCTCCTTGTAGAATTCGTGCTCTACTAAACTAGGGTTGGTATTCCTTGTGGGATTGGTGGTCTACTAAATTAGGGGTTGGTGCTCCTTGTGGGGTTGGTGCCTCACTAAATCTAGGGGTTGGTGTTCCTTGTTGAGTTGGTGCTCAACTAAATTTGAAACATGGCTATAATAAAGTTTTGTTTTAGTGGGTTTTCTTCCCCTTGAGGGTTTTCCACTTATATCTTGTGTCCATGTGTTGTGTTCTCATTTGCTCATCTAAATGGTTATGTTTCTTAAGTATGCATGCTTAAAGATTAAGTTGAATTGGATGGTTGATGGATTTGAATGTTAAAATGAATGTAAGTTTTATTGCACACTAATTCACCCCCAAATGTTTGTGCTTCCAACATTTTTTGCCTTAAGATTGTTATTTACAACTTTTATAAATTTTGCATTAATTGTTCCTCCTTTCTCCATAAGTTTTCAACAATGTTTCTACTCATTGTCATACTCCTTCACATATCTTACATGCATGCACTCTTTCGTAGTTTTCCATCTATGTGTCTTTGTTATTTTTCCATCATTTTCCTTAACTGTCACATATACTTTGCCACAATGTTTCTCAATTGTATCTAATTTTAGTTGCATTTTATGTTCTTTTCCTAATTTCCAACTACAAATTGTACATCTACATTCTTTTGGAGTATCATTACCATTTTATGGCTCTATAGGTTCAATGAATATATATTTTGCTTCCTAGTCTACCTTAAAAGACCTTCCAATTATCCGTAGTTTTCTTCCTTTGCATATATTTCTTTTTTGAAGAGTACTATGAATGTCATCTTCTACTTGATTCTTTTCATTAGAACATTCATTTATTGGAGACTTTTGGTAGTGAGGATTGTCTTCTAGCTCTGGCATGTCATCATCAATTATATATTCATCTATTGGAATGTTAATTGTTTCTTTAAGGGATATGTTTTGGTTAATTGTTTCATGCGGAATATAATTAATGTAGGGGTTTTTGTATTCAAATAAGAAAAAGGTTTGACTGTGACAAAGATATAATTTTTTTAAACTAACCTGACAAAAATAAAGAAATAGTTACTTGAAAATTTGTTATTTGTGTTAATGTTTGCAGTGGATGCAAGTTGGGTCCTCTATTTTTTTGGTTGGTTGAAATAATTTAATAAATGCTACTTTTTCTTTTGAGTTGATCTGCATTGTTTTCATTATTTACAGAGTCCATTGTACCTATCTAAGTGTAATTTTCAAATAGGTCATTTTTTTAAGCAATATTTAAAAATTATAAATAGCAGGTGAAACATAAAGGTTTGAATTTTAATATTGTCACTTTTTGATAGAGTACACAAAGTGTCACCAGATGGTAGCATGCACAATGCTACAACCTATCGATGGTAGCATATGGTTGCGATATCCAAATCGATCACGATATTTAAAGTAGAAAGGAATTTCGAGGAATATTTGATAGTCAAAATTTACATATGGAATTATAAATATATAATTAGTATATATATGAAGGTGAATTTGGTAAATTTTAATTTCGTGCTTTAAAGACGATTTGAATTAAAAATTTTGGCCATTAGTGTGAAAGCTAGGCAAACCGACCCCTAAAATTAAATTGTACCTAGAAAATTTAGGAGACCTAAGCTTAATTCCTACCCTAAAAATTTGTCAAATGTAAATTTTAAAAACCAAAATATTCGTGAATTAATGAATATTCACCACTAAAATTTGCCCTGCATATATTTTAGCTAGGTTATAAAGCGAGTGAGGTTAATCACTCTTTTACAATTGTTTTCAAGGTGTGCACAAAATATAAGCCAACAATATGTTCAATCTTGATGAGAAAACATTAATCCAAAAGATAATGCACGGGCTCACTACCCTCTTTGGCTTGAGTTCCTGAAATGCACGATAAATTAAGGAAATTTGATGATCTATTTGTTACTTAGTTCGGTAAGTTTCTCATCTTGGATGGAGGGCACAACTCATTTCGTCCTAACCCTAGAGTTTGTGTTGAAGTTGATCTTAAAAATCTCCCCGCTTCCATTACACTTATGAAAATTGATGGCATTCAACAAAAAAGCTACATTATTTGAATCTCCCAAATGCTTTTTGTATGTCTGGTCGGAAAACAAGGGTTATAAAAACCGAATCAATTTTCCTATTTCCCTAGATATAATAAAATTTCCCAATTATGTTATTAATGGTTAAAAGTAATTGCAAACTCACAATGGAAATTAATACCACAAAATCATGACAAAATGAACATTGGAATGATAATGAAGTTCATCCCCAAATGGACTACATCTCGGGTTTGCTCAAAAGACAAACCGATATATGAATGACGCTTAAAAAAATATAATTCTTACATCACCTATCTACTTTTGGTCTATAGTATCGATGACCTGGCTCTAGCTTTTGGCTCTTGGATTTAGCTCGAGCTCTTATAGTCAAGATAACCTCTTGCTCTGTTTTATGAGCACTAGCAATGATCGACAATCTCTAATCCAAAAGTTCTAAAGGCAAAGCTTCAAATGTAGCCAAATTTAATAAAATTAGAAGGTAATATTATTATTTGTAACCATTATATAAATAAGGCTCACTCTCTAAATAATAGATAACCAATCTCTCTATTTACATGCATGGTTCAAAAAACCACTATTTACATAAAACCAATTAACCAAATAAATAACAACTTACAAAATTTGTTATTTATTTACCACATAATATTCACACTAATATTATTCCTAACATTCCTCCCCTTAGTATGAATATGGATGAGAAGTATTACAATCACACACCTTAATATAAAAATATTCATCACTCGATTGTCTGATTCTTTCTCATAATCTTCCTCTTCATCAGTTTCTCCAATTGTCATTGCCATGTTTGTCAGCTTTCCATCAAGGAGATCTGGTGCTCATTGTTTACAATTCAGAAGCACATGCCCTTGATTTTTACAATAAAAACATGTACCTTTAGTTTTTCCATGTTTAGGATTCTGGTAAGAAGTGTTGGGCTTTGTCATTATAGCCATTAATTTCTCTGTTTCTGACTCCATAGCTTTATTCTTATTTCCTTCTTCAAGTAATGTAGAAATAATGTTTTCCAGAGATGGATTTAACTTACTTAAAGTGAACACCACGTTTGACATACTATTGGGCATGTTGTTCAATAATATTGCTTTTGCATCGTTATCTTTAATAGCTTCATTTATCCCTACTAGTTGCGTTATTAGTGATTGGAACTTGCTGACATGGGAAACTATATCTTCTCCTTCCATTTTCAACCCAAACAATTTTTGCTTCATAGTTATCTCTGCATTGTCAGTTTGTGAACCGAAGAGCATGTTCAATGTATCCCAAATATCTTTAGAATATTTCTTTAGATTGATATGATGTAAATATGGATTTGAAAGCCCTAAGCCAATGGTGGCTAATGCTTTTTATCTTTGATCCTCCATTTTTGAGCTCGTCACCACCTGTCGGTCGGGTAGGTGCCATCAACAACATCCCAAAGATCTCTTTCAATTAAAATCAATTGAGTCTGAAATTGCCAAGTATGAAAGTCTTTTCCTTTGAACTTTTCAATGGAAATTAATCTTTCCATATTCTCCACCCCCCGTGCAAAATTTTTTTAACAAACATGGTAGACATCGGTTTCAACCGAGAATGCGTCCTTACAAAATTTGACTCAACAAATTTATTTTTATGGAAATGACATACACTTAGACAAACTGACTTTTACAAAAATGCCTTGACAGTAATAAATTGACCAATACAATGAAGAAAGTAATATTTAATTACTTTCTACAAACTTTACAATGACCAGACTTAAAATAGATAAGAGAAAATAATATGAAATAATAAAAATAATTTAACTCACAAAACATGCGGTGGCTATTGTATCACCACCGTTAAAGCATTGGGATGAGTGTAGCTAGGGCATGATATGGGTATGCGAGAATCAAATAAAGGAGACTTATTGATTGTTTCATATTTATCAATTGTAATATGTTCGAAGCACCTCTGTCTTTCCTTGATTTGGTAGATGACCCTATAGATCTTGATATGGTAGCAAACCAAATATGTGCTAAGTTGGGTTAAAAGCAATCCCATCACCAAGATTTGTGAAGCTTTAGAGAATTCAAAGATAATTATTTTAATAGAGATTGCATAGAGGTCACAAATGGTTGAGTTTTCTCCAAGTTTGGTTAGAGATGACTAGTCAAGATACTGATAGTGAGAAATTTTCTCACCCAAAGCCACTATAAACCTGCAATTCTAACAATAGATTCAAACACCAATGTGATTGATCTAGATAAATGACAATAGAATTGCTTGTGGTCTTCACAACTCTTCTACTTGTCATAACAAAGCATGGTCTCTCAAAGACGAGCTCCGCATGTGGTCCTCACCGCTCGGCTCTTACAGTATTACCAAACCAAACCAAAAACATTTAGAACATAAACCCACTCGGTACCAAATGAAGGTGAAGCTTCAAATGTAGCCAAATTTAATAAAATCATAAGGTAATATTATTATTTACAACCATCATATAAATAAGGCTCACTCTCCTAAATAATAGGTAACCAATCTCCCTATTTACGTGTGTGGTTCAAACCACCACTATTTATGTAAAACCAATTAATCAAATAAATAACAACTTACATAAGTTGTTATTTATTGACCACATAATATTCACACTAATATTGTTCCTAACAATTTCTCTATCTGTAGCATCGGAGGACATAGCTATGGTTATTGGCTCAAGCTACCGACACTAAATAATGTCGTTTACAAATTTGACTCTCGACCAAAACACAAATAATGTCTCAATGTCTCTATAATGGCACTTTCATCCTCTGAGACAATAGTGTTGATGTAATACAAGCTCTAATGGCCTCTTTGTAATAATGTGATCATAACGGGCTTTGGCTTCTTAATGATGATGTCAACGGGCTAACGAGCTCTGATGTCATCTTGATGGTGTGTCGATGAAATAACAAACTCTTTGGCCTCTATGTCAATGAACATGCTCTGCGGCCTCTACCGACCTTGTCTGTTAACAAAAAATGATGGGCACATCGACTCACGCCCTTACAAGATCATACAAGCTCTTGGCCTAAAGTTTACAAATTTGACACTCTGGCCGAAATGACAACAATGCCTCTATAATGGGTTCTACAATTGACAATCTCCATATCGAGCAACTTGAGGCACGATGATCTCCATTCTCGGGCTTTATGGGAGATCATCTCCATTCTCGGCTCTGTGAGCTCTTCGCGTTATCTCCACAAGCTACTCTGCGAGCTCCATTCCAAACCCTTCTTCATGAACTCCTTGCACTACTCCATGAGCTCTTCTTCACAAGCTCTACATGAACTCTGCAAACTCCTTGCACTATCCATGAGCTCTGCGAGCCCTTCGTGCTCCTCCGCAAATGACTCGAGAGGCTTGGAGTTGTTTTTCCCAAATCTTCACACCACTCTCCAAGCTTGAGTGGTTAGATGAAAATGGCATGGCTTGTGCCATGGTCCCAAAATAAATGGATAAATTATTTATCCTTGTAGTCACAAAATCGTGCACTTTAGACATTATTTAGTCCCGATCTCATACTCCTATTTATATGGTTTTGAGTGAAGAAAGTACTAATTAACCCATATCATTTGGCCATTTTACTTTGCTTGTTGTTTTCACTGCTGACCTCTCGCATCTACTTACCCGATCGGTTCGCCATTTTGTGACGTTTTATCTTTGTTGGGCACCACCCGTGTCGGGCACCCCAGCGCCTTGGTCCCATTTGGCCCCCCGAGCCTTATTATACTTTCCCGCCACTTTCTAGGCACTTTCTATCCATTTGAGATTTATATCTTTTTAGTGGTTGGCCTTTTCGAGGTTAATTATGAAATTAGAACAAGAGAACCATATAAATATAAAGTTATGAGACCATAATGAGGGACCAAGCACTAAGCACTACTATCATCACCTAAGGTTCCATCCATCAAAGGCTTCATTTACATCCATCTAGCTTCATCACAAGGCACAAGGTTGGTTCATCTGCATCACACTGCATAGGAGGGAAGTTTATTCTATTCCATCCACCATTTTATTACATTTCTACACATAGTTATTACTTTACTTTCATAAAGTGTGGTGCACAAGAGCACCTAGGGCAAGATTTCATACACACACGAACTACATTGGGTCTGAGATGTAGTGCAACACTTAGTAAGTCCACCATTGTGGCCGCTGAGGATAGTATGACCCCTTCATATGCATATTTTTGTTTAGGGTTTTGATACTTGTCTTTGGGTTTTACAGGTCTCTACTTCATCATCGATTTCAGCGACATACTACGCAGCCCAACAAAGCTAGTGCGACAGAAGCGAAGCGGCACGAATATCTAACAACATCTTAGGGGAGGTTTGCAGAGCTTTTGATGCACTGCAGCACCTAGAACTCGGACTAGGCGTCGGCACTCGATCCTCTCCTAGACGTCCCGATCTACTCAGATTTCTCGGATATGCACTTTTTGGACCTCAACACGGTCGTTTCCTCCTCCCGATTCTCTAGCCATCTCTGCGACACACCCGAGAAATCTCGTTGAATCATCCGAGCTCTTTCTAACTCTCCTTGCACTCTGGGGTTTTACATTTCTACTTTCTTAGTTGTTTGGGTCACTTATTTAATTTAGACATTTATTTCAATGATGTACTTATTAGGTTAACTCTTAAAATCTACATTTTAGTTAATCAATCCTTTGGATTTATTACACCGAAGGCATTGTTTAAGTTGGGTTCAACCTTCCCCACCGACATCCGAAAATGACGTGAAAGTAGGAACTTCAATCCGTTCTTCGTCGACATAATAATAAAAAAACCATCCGCACTTAGCCGCCGTATAAATTGTACACATGGTTGGTGGCTATGCTTTGAAACCTATTTCATTAACTCATAAAAATAAGAGAGTTCAACCTCTAGAGATCACATTCCCTGTTGAAAACAAAAGACGATTCAAATATAAATTAAAAAAGTTTGCGCAATGCGCTTTATATCTTCTCCTAATCCTGCGTCTCTCGCTCGCTCAATCGTTGTCTCGGTTCAATCTCTCGTGGCATCAATATTCTTGGATTGGCGGCATTGAATCCCTAGCTTGTCCCTCCACACAACAAGAAGACTTGACCTGGTTCAAGACCTGAGTGATGTATTCGATTTGTTTGTGCTTTGCAGCTATGAATCTGGCAGGCCCAGTGAAATGATTTTAACTCTAAGAATGTTCGGGGTCTAATGTATCGTCTGCCTTCCCGCAGCCGCCTCAATTTCAAACGTCTCTTTATTAGTTGGCACTTTCGAGTGTAATCTTTCAATTTTGAACCAATACATTCCTTAGAGCTCATACTAGCCCTAATGTATAATCTTTGCATATATTCCATGGAAAATTTATGAGGTATTCTGCTCAAGCTAGGAAAGGGCATGTGTTGTCTTAAGGAATAGTTTCGTCCGTCCTCTTTTATTAACTCATCTTTATTAGACAATGTATCAACATATTTTATTGTTTTTGTTATGGTAGGTCTTTAAATATTTTTGTTATGCATTTCAACTTGCTCCCAAGAAAATGGTACTAATTTTTTTGAAGTAGTACTTAGAAAATTCTCAGATTTAAAAACTTGATAACTGACTAAGAGTATTAGCAATTTTGGGAATTCTTAAAACCCAAATCCTTGAACTCTTCTAGATAAATCAATTATCCTTAATTTTCAACTTAAGTGAATATACTGAATCTATTACAAATCCATTTAAAAATTCATAGTTGATTTTAGAATGCACTCAAATTGAATTCTTGATTCCAAATATGAAATGTGCAATTCTCTCTCATTGTGGGTTATGAATACTGAAAATGTGACTTCAATAAAAATAATAAAATTTTATGCTTTCTTAAATAATTAATCAAATAAACTAACTTTATTTTTTTTATCTGATCAAAAGCTTCTAAACAAACTGAAATCAAATCTACAACACAAGAGCTTGATAACTGAGTTTGGTAGAATGCCTACGTCTCCAGATCCACGTAATCGTGAATCGATCTATTAAATCAATGAAGTACAATATCCATTCACTATTGACTTAACATAAATTTATACCTGCAATTAAGAGATGATTGGACCTCTTGGAACTCTGCAATTTCCCATAAACCGTCCCAAGTCCATATGTGGCTCCTACAGTACTTTTTCTGTTTGTTTCCTGTGCAATTACGTCGAAAACGTATACAAATTTAAATGTACAACACCTACATAAAATAGGTTTACATTTATGGAACTAGAGGAAATTATGAAAAACTTCCTTTTAATCCATGGCCTGGTTCGAATCACAAGTGGTTGGAAAATACATATATCTTCCTGCTCCTCATGCCTGATCTGTGAAACTACGATGGAAAAATGCCTACATAGGAAAATATACAACACTTCCTATAAAAAATTTACATTTCTAGAAATTTCTTCAGAATTATGAACAACTTTTATTTTTACACCATTGAAAAATTTGGATTGTAAGTGCCTCGAAAATGGTGATCTCTACAAATTGGTCCTTCGTTGTCCATTCACAAACCTACCAAAAGGTCCCTTTAAATAGAAGTGATCTCATATTCTATCACTTGCTAAAAAGTGGCGGGTTGGTAAGGTTGATAAGTATTTTGGCACAGGTCAAGGGTTCAAATCCCCCTTCCATAGGTTTAGGTGCCCAATTTAGCCATTGACCCCACATTTGGTGGGAAAGGGATAGGATAAGCCTTTAAATAGCTTTTTGGCCACAAAATCCTCCTTATCCCATGGGATTTAGGCTTATTCATGTGGAATGGATTAAATAGATTATTTTTATTATTTTAAATCCAAATCCACTACAAACATGCCAAGTGTCACTGCCCATAATATGCCATTTGTCCATGTCAAAGTGTGTCACGTCATCATTTGACCACAACTTTGACTATGCATATCTTTCGCATACGAACTCATATTTGGTCCGTTCAAAATGCGTCGGAAAGCTTGCGATGTGCTTTAAACCATAGAATTAATTTCAAACATTACAAGACCATCAATTTTTTCTTTCGCCATGTGTCATAGTGCCATTGGTCCACTATTGACCTGTTGACCAGAGTTGACTTTCTCGTTGATTGAACTTTGATCGGACATAACTAGAGCTCCCAATGTCTCCATTTTTCGCATTCTCATAGTCGATGGAAAGCTATCAAAATTATATTATGAATTGACACAATTTAGGGATGTTTAGGGAATTTTGATATCAAAAATGATCCCCGATCACACATCCCCAATGAGAAAGGCTTTTTGTCCCAAAAGCTTATATTGGAACATTTTGCCATCCTGTCTCCGAATCTAGAAACTTTTTGCCACCTTAGAAGTCTGATTTATAGTAGACCCTTTGGTCTCTTCTCCTATAACCTTCTCACTTCAAAAACTTTTCTCTTATCCTCGGACTGTGGGCTATGGACCCATGACGCTTATCATTACGCCACTCTCGATATCGAAGAAGACCTCCACGCCTCCATTGTATGGTGCTAAGTTTCTGAATGAAACCTCAACGCTCCTACTATACGGTGCTAAGCTTCCAGATATCTAACAACAAGGATCTTCTTTTACTCTATAACACAACTCCTGGCTCGAGTTGATTCCACAGAATCCAAACTAGTTTGAAGGAACTCCATGTTACTTAGAGCTATGATTGATCCGATGTCGTTGATGGACAATGACTTGTCCCTTTTAGACCTCAATGCCTCCATTGTGTAGTGCTAAGTCTCTTTCAGACCTCAACGCCTACCGATTAGTGTTGTGACCTCAAGTACTAAGTCTCTTCAGAGACTTCAATGTCTCTCTACTACACAATGTTAAGTCTGATGATCAACTACCATTCGAATGTGTGGTCGCAATGCCTTGACACTTTGAATGATGTTCCGAGCTAATATTTTGAGAGCTCCTTTTGTTGACAAATTATATCAGGTACCATTATGCTAGATGCCCATGATGGCTTCTCCACAAAATGAAGTTTCGACCGATGTCAATGCCAATAGTGATTCAACTACCATTTTGCCATGACTTCACAATGCCTCTACATAGAATGAAGTTCCAAGATGATTCTTGTGAACTCTATTGTCTGCATAAATGGAAGATCAATCTCAAGCTTTGTATGAGTTAAATCATGTATCCAAGCTATAACAGGTACTCACAAACTGATTAGGAGATATGTTTGGAGCATTAATCAAATTTTCTAAGTAAGAAAATCCATTGAGTATGGTAAACCTTTCTCTCAACATTTTCTCACAAAATTTGATCTCCAAACAAATATTGCATACTATTCATCAATCTGAATTATGCAATATATAATTGAAAAATTGTTGACTTACCCATTTTAAAGGACTTTCACTTTTAGGTATTACCTAGTCCTGGGTTGAATTGTCAACTGGTGGTGGAGTAGAAACTTCCTTTCCTTTGCAATAGGCCTCCATTCCATCTTTGGCTTGCCATTACTTTGATGGTGAGATGGATGCAATTTCCAACAATTGTCCACCGGTGCCCATTCCTCTAGAAATGAGCACAAAAATTCCTCTTAAAATCCTTTTTGGGATGAGGAACTCTTTCTGCCATTTCGACTCTGCATGATGAGATTGGTCTTTCTGATTTGCCTTGTTCTTAATGAATGACATCAACTTCTTCATCAGTGTCCTTCTCTTCCAGCATCTGGCCACAAAATGATTATGCAATCCACAAAAAGTACATGGAAAGGAATTCCACATCTTCTAAAAATCATAACCATACTTCTTAAGCTGAAAAAGTGGATCAGAAGTTTTATTGTGCTTATGATTATGGTAAGAAACTGGAGGTGGAATCTCATTACCTCTTCGTTGATTTCTCTTACCACATCCTTGTGTGATGACAAAGCACAACTTTCCTGCTCATAATCTTCTTGCAGGACTAGTGGGGTATTCACTTTGCTTTGGAAGCTTGTCTCCCATCAACATTCTTGGAGCATTCTCCAATTTCCATTCCCACACTAGGATAACCCAAACCTGCAAAACGAGGATGATCCTCGACTTGTATTGGGTTAGATATGCCTTGGCCATTTTTACAAGGCCTCTTCCATCAAATCCCATTTTATCTAATAATTTGGATCCAATGCCTCTAGTATGCTTTTCAAACAAACCAAAGACTTCATTACCTGAATCCAAAACTGAATGGGAGGAAGAAGAAGATTCCAGTGGTGAACAACTTATAGTGCAATCATCTGCCATGGTCTCTACATCTGAAGTTGAAGGTATTTCCTTCTCTTGATCACCACACTGCAACCTTGCCAAGAGCTCATCCTTGGTTTGCAATTCTGATTTCAAAGCGAGCATTCTCCTCTTCCAAGGAGTAATACATTGATCACAAGAGAGAGTTCTCTTCTGGATCTAGTGATTATAAGCTTCAATTTCATCGAGCTTCACCTGTTTAGACATCTTGCCCATAGTGCACTTGTACCCTGTTCACACAAATTGAACCAACTGCACCAATCTTGAAGCAATCACTGTTAATCAGATTTACTAAAGAAAAAATGGAGCTAAACCAACTCTGATACCAAACTTGATTGAAAATGGTACTAATTTTTTTTTGAAGTAGTACTTAGAAAATTCTCATATTTAAAAACTTGATAACTGACTAAGAGTATTAGCAATTTTGGGAATTCTTGAAACCCAAATCCTTGAACTCTTCCAGATAAATCAATTATCCTTAATTTTCAACTTAAGTGAATATATTGAATCTATTACAAATCCATTTAAAAATTCACAGTTGATTTTAGAATGCACTCAAATTGAATTCTTGATTCCAAATCTGAAATGTGTAATTCCCTTTCTATTGTGGGTTATGGATATTGAAAATGTGACTTCAATCCAAATAATCCAATTTTATGCTTTCTTAAATAATTAATCAAATAAACTAACTTTAATGTTTTTATCTAATCAAAAGCTTCTAAACAAACTGAAATCAAATCCACAACACAAGAACTTGATAACGGAGTTGGCAGAATGCCTACGTCTCCGGATCCACGTAATCGTGAATCGATCTATTAACATCCAATGAAGTACAATATCCCTTCACTATTGACTTAACAGACATTTATACCTACAATTGAGCTGATTCAGACCTCTTGGAACTCTGTAATTTCCCAGAAACATTCCCAAGTCCATCTGTGGCTCCTATACTTTTTTTGTTTGTTTCCTGTGTAATTACGTCCGAAAAATGTCTACAAATTTAAATGTAAAAAACCTACATAAAATAGGTTTACATTTATGGAAACTAGAGGAAATTATGAAAAACTTTCCTTTTTACTCCATGGCCTGATTCAAACCAGAAGTGGTTGGAAAATATAGATCTTTGCCTGCTCCTCGTGCCTCGATGTGAAACTATGATGGAAAAATGCCTACACATAAGAAAAATATACAACACTTCCTATAAAAATTTACATTTCTAGAAATATCTCAGAATTATGAACAACTTTTATTTTTACACCATTGCAAAATTCAGATTGTAAGTGCCTCGAAAATGGTGATCTCTGCAAATTGGTCCTTCGTTGTCCATTCACAAACCTACCAAAAGGTCCCTTTAAATAGAAGTGATCTCATATTTTATCACTTGCTAAAAAGTGGCGGGTTGGTAAGGATGATAAGTATTTTGGCATAGGTCAAGGGTTCAAATCCCCCTTCCATAGGTTTAGGCACCCAATTTAGCCATTGACCCCACATTTGGTGGGAAAGGGATAGGATAAGCCTTTAAATAGCTTTTTGGCCACAAAATCCTCCTTATCCCATGGGATTTAGGCTTATTCATGTGGAATGGATTAAATAGATTATTTTTATTATTTTAAATCTAAATCCACTACAAACCTGCCAAGTGTCACGCCCATAATATGTCATTTGTCCATGTTAGAGTGTGTCATGTCATCATTTGACCACAACTTTGACTATGCATATCTTTTGCATACGAACTCATTTGGTCCATTCAAAATGCGTCGGAAAAGCTTTACGGTGAGATTTATACCATGGAACTGATTTTGAAACATTATAAGACCATCAATTTTATCTTTTGCCACATCTCATAGTGTCATTGGTCCACTATTGACCATCAATTTTTCCACGATCCTACGTCTCTCTTGGCTTAATCGTTGTCTCGGTTCAATCTCTCGTGGCATCAATATTCTTGGATTGGCATAGGCATTGAATCCCTAGCTCTGTCCCTCCACACAACAAAAATACTTGACTGGTTCAAGACCGAGTGATGTATTCGATTTGTTTGTGCTTTAACTATGAATGCAGAAAAACACCTCCCCCCGGTGAAGCGATTTTAACTCCGGGAATGTTTGGGGTCTAATGTATTTGCCTTCCCTGACCACCTCCAATTTGAAACGTCTCTTTATTAGTTGGCGCTTTAATTGTGTAATCTTTCAATTTTGAACCAATACATTCCTTAAAGCTCGTACCGGTCTAATGTATAATCTTTGCATATATTCCATGGAAAATTTATGAGGTATTTTGCCCAAGCTAGGAAAGGGCATGTGTTGTCTTAAGGAGTAGTTTCGTCCCGTCCTCTTTTTTTAACTCATCTTTCTTAGACAATGTATCAACATATTTTAGTATTTTTGTTATGGTAGGTCTTTAAATATTTTTGTTATGCATTTCAACTTGCTCCCAAGAGTTGATCGAAAATGGTACTAATTTTTTTAAGTAGTATTTAGAAAATTCTCGGATTTAAAAACTTGATAACCATTAAGAGTATTAGCAATTTTGGGAATTCTTGAAACCCAAATCCTTGAACTCTTCTAGATAAATCATCTATCTTTAATTTTAAACTTAAGTGAATATATTGAATCTATTACAAATCCATTTAAAATTCACAATTGATTTTAGAATGCACTCAAATTGAATTCTTGATTCCAAATCAAGTTTCATTTGTGGGTTATGGATACGTAAAATGTGACTTCAATCCAAATAATCTAATTTTATAATTTCTTAAATAATTAATCAAATAAAATAACTTTAATGTTTTTGTCTAATCAAAAGTTTCTAAACAAGCGAAATCAAATCCACAACACAAGAACTTGATAACGGAGTTCGGTAGAATGCCTACGTCTCCGGATCCACATAATGGTGAATCAATCTATTAACATCCAATGAAGTACAATATCCCTTCACTATTGACTTAACATAAATTTATACCTGCAATTGAGTTGATTCGAGACCTCTTGGAACTCTGCAATTTCCCAGAAACATTCCCAAGTCCATATGTGGCTCCTACAGTACTTTTTTGTTTGTTTCTATGTGCAATTACGTGTGAAAAATGTCTACAACTTTAAATTTACAACACCTACATAAAATAGGTTTAAATTTATGGAAGATAGAGAAATTATGAAAAACTTTCCTTTTACTCCGTGGCCTCATTCGACGGAAGTGGTTCGAAAATATAGATATCTGCATCTGCTCCTCATGCACGATGACGTGAAAGCTAACGATGGAAAAATGCCTACACAGGAAAATATACAACACTTCCTATAAAAAAATTTACATTTCTGGAAATCACTCGGAATTATGAACAACTTTTATTTTACGCCATTACAAAATTCAAATTGTAAGTGCCTCGAAAAGGGTGATCTCTGATAAAGCCGGTTCTTCGTTGTCCATTCACAAACCTACCAAAAGGTCCCTTTAAATATAAGAGATCTCAAACTTTATCACTTACTTTAAAAAGTGGCAGGTTGATAATCTTGATAAGTATTTTGGCATAGGTCCGGGTTCAAATCCCCCTTCCATAGGTTTAGGCATCTAATTTAGCCATTGACCCCACATTTAGTGGGAAAGGGATGGATAAGCATTTAAATAACTTTTTGGCCACAAAATCCTCTTTATCCCATGGGATTTAGGCTTATTCATGTGGAATGGATTAAATAGATTATTTTATTATTTTAAATCTAAATCCACTACAAACCCGCCAAGTGTCACGCCCATAATATGTCATTTGTCCATGTTAGAGTGTCTTTACGTTATCATTTGACCACAACTTGGACTATCCATATATTTCCATACGAACTGGATTTGGTCCATTCAAAATGCGTCGAGAAAGCTTCAGAAAGAGATTTATACCATAGAACTGATTTTGAAACATTATAAGACCATCAATTTTATCTTGTTGCCACATCTAATGATAGTGTCATTGGTCACTTATTGACCATCACTTTTCTTGATCCCTACGTCTCAAAGCTGCTCAATCGTTGTCTCGGTTCAATCTCTCTATGGCATCAATATTCTTGGATTGGCGGACATTGAATCCCTGAAAAGCTCTATCCCTCCACACAATAAGAAGACTTGAATGGTTCAATATCACGAGTGATGTATTCGATTTGTTTGTGAACAACTTATGAATGTGCGGGGCCGGTGAAATGATTTTAACTCACGGGAATGTTCGGGTCTAATGTATCGTTTGACTTCCCTGTTTGCCTCGATTTGAAACGTCTCTTTATTAGTTGGCGCTTTCAAAGTGTAATCTTTCAATTTTGAACCAATACATTCCTTAAAGCTCATCTACTAGCCCTAATGTATAATCTTTGCATATATTCCATGGAAAATTTATGAGGTATTACCCAAGCTAGGAAAGGGCATGTGTTGTCTTAAGGAATAGTTTCGTCCCGTCCTCTTTTTTAACTCATCTTTATTAGACAATGTATCAACATATTTTATTATTTTTGTTATGGTAGGTCTTTAAATATTTTTGTTATGCATTTCAACTTGCTCCCAAGAGTTGATATGAAAATGGTACTAATTTTTTTGAATTAGTACTTAGAAAATTCTCAGATTTAAAAACTTGATAATTGACTAAGAGTATTAGCAATTTTGGGAATTCTTGAAACTCAAATCCTTGAACTCTTCCAGATAAATCAATTATCTTTAATTTTCAACTTAAGTGAATATATTGAATCTATTACAAATCCATTTAAAAATTCACAGTTGATTTTAGAATGCACTCAAATTGAATTCTTGATTCCAAATATGAAATGTGCAATTCCCTTTCTATTGTGGGTTATGGATATTGAAAATGTGAATTCAATCCAAATAATAAAATTTTATGCTTTCTTAAATAATTAATCAAATAAACTAACTTTAATGTTTGTATCGATCAAAAGCTTCTAAACAAACTGAAATCAAATCCACAACACAAGAGCTTGATAACGAAGTTCGGTAGAATGCCTACGTCTCCGAATCACGTAATCATGAATCGATCTATTAAAATCCAATGAAGTACAATATCCATTTACTATTGACTTAACATAAATTTATACCAGCAATTAAGTTGATTGGACCTCTTGGAACTCTGTAATTTCCCAGAAATTTTCCCAAGTCCAATGTGGCTCCTACGGTACTCTTTTTGTTTGTTTCTGTGCAATTACGTCCAAAAACGTATACAACTTTAAATGTACAACACCTACATAAAATAGGTTTACATTTATGGAAACTAGAATAAATTATGAAAAACTTCCCTTTTTACTCCATGGCACTGGTTCGAACTAGAAGTGGTTGGAAAATACGAGATATATACTGCTCATCATGCCTAATGTGAAACTGCGATGGAAAAATGCCTACATAGGAAAATATACAACACTTCCTATAAAAAAATTTATATTTCTGGAAATATCTCGGAATTATGAACAACTTTTATTTTTACACCATTGCAAAATTTGATGTAAGTGCTTCGAAAATGGTGATCTCTACAATAGGTTCTTCGTTTTCATTCACAAACCTACCAAAAGGTCCTTTAAATAGAAGTGATCTCAAACTCTATCACTTGCTAAAAAGTGGCGGGTTGGTAAGGTTGATAAGTATTTTGGCAAAGGTTAAGGGTTCAAATCCCCCTTCCATAGGTTTAGGTGCCCAATTTAGCCATTGACCCCACATTTGGTGGGAAAGGGATAGGATAAGCATTTAAATATCTTTTTGGCCACAAAATCCTCCTTATCCCATGAGATTTAGGCTTATTCACGTAGAATGGATTAAATAGATTATTTTTATTATTTTAAATCCAAATCCACTACAAACATGCCAAGTGTCACTTCCATAATATGTCATTTGTCCATGTCAGAGTGTGTCACGTCATCATTTGACCACAACTTTGACTATGCATATCTTTCGCATACGAACTCATATTTGGTCCGTTCAAAATGTGTTGGAATTCTTGCAATGAGCTTTATACCATAGAACTGATTTTGAAACATTATAAGACCATCAATTTTTTCTTGTCGCCACATGTCATAGTGTCATTTGTCCATTATTGAATTGTTGACCAGAGTTGACTTTCGTTGACTGAACTTTGATCGGACATAACTAGAGCTCCCAATGTCCGTTTGTCGCATTCTCATAGTCAATAGAAAGCTTTGAAATGATCTTATGAACTGACAACATTCAAGGATGTTTAGGGAACTTTTATATCAAAAATTATCCCCTGATCACACATACCCAATGAGAAAGGATTTTTTTCCAAAAAAGCTTATATTGGAACATTTTGCCATCTTGTCCTGAATCTGGAAACTCTGTTGCCACCTTGGAAGTGCTACTTATAGTAGACCCTTTGGTCTCTTCTCCTGTAACCTTCTCACTTCGACAACTTTTCTCTTATCCTGGACATGTGGGCTATGGACCCATGACGCTTATCTTGCGCCACTCGATATATCGAAGAAAACCTCCACGCCCTACTATATGGTGCTAACTTTCTAAATGAAACTTCAACACTCCTACTATACAGTGCTAAGCTTCCAGATATCTAACAACAAGGATATTCTTTTACCCTATAACACAACTCCTGGCTCTGAGTTGATTCCACAAAATCCAAACTAGTTTGAAGGAACTCCATGTTACTTAGAGCTATGATTGACCCGATGTCGTTGGTGGAAAATGAATTGTCCCTTTTTAGACCTCAATGCCTCCCATTTATGCGGTCTTGAGTCTTTTGCAGACCTCAACACCTTTGTTGCGTAGTACTAAGTCTCTTGTAGACTTGATGCCTCTCTTACACAATCTTAAGTCTAATGATCAACTACCATTCGAATGTGTGGCCACAATGCCTTGACACCGAATGATGTTCCGAGCTAATCTTTTGAGAACTCCTTTTGTTGACAAATTATATCAGGTACCATTCTGCTAGATGCCCATGACGGCTTCTCCACAAAATGAAGTTCCGACCCGATGTTAATGCCAATAGTGATTCAACTACCATTTTGTTGCCGCAGTTATAATGCCTCTACATAGAATGAAGTTCCAAGGTGATTCTTGCGAACTCTCATCTGCATAAATGGAAGATCAATCTCCAAGCTTTGTATGAGTTAAATCATGTATCAAGCTATAACTGAGTTCTCACTGGCGATTCGGAGATATGTTTGGAGCATTAATCAAATTTTCTAAGTAAGAAAATCCACTGAGTATGGTAAACCTTTCTCTCAACATTTTCTCACAAAATTTGATCTCAAACAAATACTGCATACTATTCATCAATATGAATTATGCAATATATAGTTGAAAAATTGTTGACTTACCCATTTTAAAGGACTTTCACTTTTAGGTATTACCTAGTCCTGGGTTGAATTGTCAACTGGTGGTAGAGTAGAAACTTCCTTTGCCTTTGCAATAGGCCTCCATTCCATCTTTGGCTTGCCATTACTTTGATGGTGAGATGGATGCAATTTCCAACAATTGTCCACCCGGTGCCCATTCCTCTGGCAATGAGCAAAAAAATTCCTCTTAAAATCATTTTTCTGGGATGAGGAACTCTTTCTGCCATTTCTCGACTCTGCATGACGAGATTGGTCTTTATGATTTGCCTTGTTCCTGACGAACGACATCAACTTCTTCATCAGTGTCCTTCTCTTCCGGCATTTGCCCACAAAATGAATATGCAATCCACAAAAATTACATGGAAAGGAATTCCACATCTTCTGAAAATCATAACCATACTTCTTAAGCTGAAAAAGTGGATCAAAAGTTTTATTGTGCTTATAATTGTGTCTCATTACCTCTTCGCTGATTTCTCTTACCACATCCTGCATGTGATGACGAAGCAAAAAGTTCCTTCTCATAATCTTCTTGCATGACTAGTGGGGTATTCACTTTGCTTTTGGGAGCTTGTCTCCCATCAACATTCTTGGAGCATTCTCCAATTTCCATTCCCGCACTAGGATTATCAATCACATCATGGTTATGGCCACTACTTGTCTAAGATTGACGTGTCAACTCAAATGGGACTAACATGAGTTTTAGAACCTTTCTTGGCATTAGTTCTGAAGATGTGTCACAATTTCGTTGCACTACTAATTGCTAAGTCATGAGTCCACGAGGGCGGACACGAGACTTGACGCCTGCGTCCAGGACATTTTTACTTATTTTAACCGTATTTTACACTTTGCAAAATAGTCTGCCCATCTCCATTTGACGTGAAGGAATTTAACAAAACCGTCATTATCACTATAAACATAGTCAATATAACTATAAGCACAACATTACATAGAAATTGAAATACCATATTTTACTGATAATGTGATTATATGGAGCATATAATGCTTGAAACTTGCTTAACACTCATAAATACAAGTCAAGAAAACAATGTATATTTTAAATTATTCAATGAAGAAGAGCTATTTGAGAGAGGTAGACGACCATTTAAAACCTTTTAACTGTCATATATTTTTGGTTTGATGGGAGGGGTCAGCCGTCAAATCTCATCCTTGCACAAGGAAAAACCAAATTGATGTGTTGATGTGTAGGTATCGACATTTTGATCGGGTGGAATTTACTTTAGGAGAAGATTGGTCTGATGTGACACGATGTCCTTGCCTTGCACTGCTGAGTCACCCATGACGAGTCATCAATTTACAATTGGATCATAGTGGTCAAGCATTTCGAGATAAGTTTTTAAAATATAGTTTGATGTAGAAATCAACAAAAGGAATCGTAAAGTTTAAACTTCTCACTAATTATTTTCTGGGGTTCTTCCAATGTTCCATGTATCCGTATCAACGACATATTAATTTTTAATTTTTATTGAGTAATGGGCATTGCTTGATGGACTGTCCCACTCCCACTTTCTTTTGAACATTTTTCATATGTGTCCCTCAACTGATTTTGTGACAGGTCTAGGTTTATCAAAGTAGGCAGGTTGACATCAGTGGAGGGATTGACTCCCAACGTCAACTTGAGCAAGTAGCTCAAATTCATGAGAAAGGACAGAAAACTTCCATTCAAAGCATTTTTGTACAAATTCAATGTCTCAACTCTCAAGTCTGCGAAGCTCGTCAAATGTGGGGGGAATTGTGCAGAGAAGTAGTTAGAAAAGAGGTCCAAATATTTCAAATTCTGGAGCTATGATATAAAATCAAGGAGCTCTACAACATAGGAGTAGAGATAAATAGCCTCCTCCACACATCGTGCCTTCTTCTTGGACGACCGACATAGTAAATCATGCTAAGACCCATGGTTTTTCAAAAATAATCGTCTGCTAATAGATCAAGGTTTTTATTGTTTCATGTTTTTAAGGTGGTTTTTTTGGTGAAATTATACATGTGACAGATATGGTGTGAGGATTGTTTTGTCGTCAGTCACCAATACCATTATATGTCTTCTAACTTACATGCTTTTCTCGCCTTCACGTTTCCTAAAGCCAGGCCAATGCTGGAGGGGCTCAATTGTCCATTGTTGTTCACACATTGCTTGCTTTCATTTAATTACTCGAGCTTAAAACTAAAACAAAGTGCTACAATAAACCAACATTGCATTTGGGTTTCCAATGTGGAACCTATTGGATTTTCCCCATTTTTATTTTGGTCCATAAGCATAAATTGCATTCACTTGAATAATGTGAGATTAACGATAAAGCATAGCATAGAAAGCAGATAAAGTGTCATAAAGTTGCCCTGATTATTCCACTAGATGCAATAGCCACTAGAATGGGCTAGTCTAAACCATGACACAATGTCAGTCCCAAAAAACTACCAGAAAAAACCCATAGTCATTTTAATACCCAAAAAATAAAAGCACTGAAATTATAAACAACTATTGACATTCGTAATATTGATTGACTACTCCTTACCTTCTAACATATCTCCAAATTATGTTGTCTTGTTGCCTTGCACACCATACTCCTTTTCTCCTTCTAATGATTGACAAAAATACGATGTGGTTATAGCAAACAAGAGTTTAACATTGTTTCCCCCAACCAGTTCTCCGACGACTTCTCCTCCCTCTAACCCTTCTTGATTGACCTTGTTCCTTTGTCTTTGTTTTGTTTTGTAGTATCACTTTTTCAACGTATCCCCTTCGACGTTTCCATCATACACCTTGCGTAAGATTGCTAGTTAAAATTCTAGTATAGAGATATTAATCCCATTCACCCGCCATATCTCCATAGATATATTTAAATGGGCTTAATATAAGCCTAAACGCTTTAAGCGCTTATGTGGGGGCCCTTCTAAATAGCCTTAGTAAGGCTTTAGCACATATTAAGGGATAAATCCGCCTTTCCTTCGCGGGCTCCATAGCATTCATCTCCATGTGGACCTAGAAAATGCGCTTGACCATATTGACTGCTTACCAGTGCCACACTCCATGCGGGATTTTTGGTGCTTATGTGTGGTGGGAACAAAATCCCCCATATAAGCAGTGGGTGGCAATTAAGGAAGCCTTAAGGCTTGGACCGCCCCATTAACCTTGGTCTTGGGACCGCATTTAATTTGCTTTTCTTTTGATTCATGGTGGACTGGAGGATAAAACAAATTCTTTGCTTCGCTAGTATTTTCGCACAATGTCACTTGTCGATCCCCGATAGGCTGATTGGCGATTTCGTTATGCACCTGTGCACTATTGCACCTGTGTCGGTTTTCCCATTGACGCCTAATACCACATGGACAATATCTTTGACATATAGTGCTCATTTGACACGTTCAAAATGCGTTGAAAAACTGCCACTAAGCTCTTCCATAAGCAATAGGTCCTAGGAGATGTAGCGATCATCTGAAGCGTGAAATGACATTCCAAATCAACATCAGTCTTAGGATCATTATATCCATGATTATTCGCTCGATTGTGATGTAAAAGAAGTGTGAGAGAAATCCCATGTTGAAAGAAACTAGTGTACTTGAACATGAAAATATAAAAACAACCCTCCAAAAATATTACTCCTCAAAATCCAATATATCCAGCCAAAGGTGGAGGATCTATGACACATAGGTAGAGACGTGAGAATTTTTCTCTCCCGGACTTCAGGAGGTAAGTTATGCATGTTTCAACACGCAATCCAATGGCAACAGAAGCAAAACGGGGATGGATAGTCAAAACTCATAAACGCAAAGATCTTTCTTCGCAAGAAAGAAAAGATAATCAACAAATTTCCAACTACCGATCACCACCTATCAAGTCTTTCGAGGATGAATCGACTTATTCACCAAAGAATATTGTTGTTGCATTGGTAGTGCATAATAAGTTCAACTCGTTAGATAACCTTCTACCTTTGGAATGAACATTTCTCTTTCATCCTGGAATGTTTGTGGGATCACCATTCCCAATTGCAAATAGTCTGTTCGTCGTGTTCTACAGAAATTTAGGCCAGACATAATTTTCTTGTAAGAGGTCAAATAAGTTAGTTTTGAATTAAGATACGGAATGAATTATTGATGGAATGGAAAATATTCGGTGTCAAATCACAAGCAGGCAGCGATGGAAGTCTTGGATATTGCACCTTCCTTGCAAACCTTTATGGTGGGTCATGGCACGGATCCAAACGGAAGATGTGTTTGGGTTGCTCTTTTGATTCAAAATAGGGTTTTTGGTTTTTTACGGTATATGCTACCAATTTGAGTGCAGATTGCACTCAGATGTGGAAATGGATTCATTATTCTGTACCAGCTACTGACTAGATTATATGGGGATTACAATATGGTAGACGGGAGGGATACAGCGTTGGTGGGGTTGGACCAAAGAATAGGAGTGGACCCGGGACATTCTCTTTTAGGTACATCACGTCCAGTAGAGGTTATCATAGGAAAAATTGGCTTAGATCATCTCCCAATGCAGACATTTATCTCTATGGGAAATTCGGAGGAAGAACAACACTACTCTTTGTTTAAACTAAATGTTTCTCATCTTCAATCCCTGATTTCCGAGAATTGTTTCATTGTATCTAGAATCCGATACCTCGTCCTACAAAGATTCGGGATGGGTGTTGCAGTGGGAATTTGCAGTACATAGAACTATCAAATTCATACATGGATGGGGATGCATGATAGCTAGGATACGCCGACATTCTTTGCAAGCAACTAAAGCTAAGTTGGTAGCATCCCGTAGTTCCTTAGAAGAAGATTTGCATAATAAACCATAACAGGAGAAAGCAACACATTTGGAAAATACCATTCATTAGAATGAATAATGTGTTGCCTGCAGGGCTCACATTTTTGCTCGGCTATAATGGATTCAAGAAGGTGAAAAAGGCTCTAAAATTTTCTTCCATCACTTATAGAAGAAAATAAATGCTGAAAATAAATTGGGTTTACGTAGACCGGATGTATCTCTTAAAGAGGAACCTACAGATGTTAGAGTTTTCTTTCAGCAACACTTTCAAAGAAAATTCGACATATTCTACATCACCAGAGATTACTGAGGCACAGAATACATGTCTTAGAGTAATTCCTGCTACAACGACTACTTGTGAACGTAGTAAACAAGATAGATTTTACAAAGGAAGAATTGTATGTTGCCCTCTCCTCTGTGTCAAACAGAAAAGTTCCAGGCATTGATCGTCTACCATGCGAATTTTACAAAGAGCTTTGGACCAAGGTTGATGGTGCTTTCAGCCATTTGGCAAGAGAAGTTTTTTCTACCGGATCCCTCTCGGAATTCCTTAACCAGGAATGCATCAAACTCATCTCCAAATCTTCTACAAAGGATACTAGAGGCGGTTGGAGGCCTATTACTCTCTTAAGTGTAGCATATTAAATTTTGGCCAAGATTTTGTCCCTAAGAATCGGGAATGTTGTTAGCAGAATTGTTCACAAAGAATAAACAGGTTTTGTGCATTGACACTTTATCCTTGACATAGTTGGATGGCATAGCTACCAAAATAGTTGGTATAATCAGATATCTGAAGTTAGGTTTGCATGCATGTCCAAGCCTTCCAATCTTACATGATGTTATGGTAGTAGATCTACCTCCATATTTCGCTTTGTGCTTATCTAGATATTTTACAGCTAAGATTGGAGGGTATCTATCATCATATTGGTCCTATCTATTTTTCAAAACAAGGTATGACACAAAGGTAACAATTAATTATGAGTCTCTTGTTAAATTTCATATTGAGTCTTATATGCCTAATGCTAGCACGTGTGAATTGTATTGTTTTTTTACCAAGAGGATCATCCAGTTGTTCATGATAGAAACACTCACTCTGAGAGCATACCAAATTTATTATTGGATGAGTGGGGGCCTGACCATCACGACTTTGATCCTTACAAATATGTTGAAGAAACATATATTAAAGAGGTTGGTTTGAGAATTTATTGCATGCATCAAGATAATGTTTTTTTTACCATTATTGGTTAAAACTGATGAGATTGATACATGATTGTGAATTTTATACTTTGATGGCTCTAAAAGCAAGAATGGATCAGGTGCAACTAATGTTTTGATATCACTAGAGGGTCAAAGGTATTATTCTTTTATTCGATTTCATTTTGGTTATTGTTAGTACAAAATCACAGCACCCCGAATGGCCCGGGTGTGAAGTGGGGCATCCGGTGTGATTGCACAACATGGGACCATCTCTCAAGCTGTGGGACTTGCAAAACTTGAGATGGACCTCCGGAGAAAGCCGGTTCTTGCCTCCTAATCTACCTGCCACAAGCTACTCCAGTGTAGGCGAACCTATTCTATCCTAATCTAACCATTCCAAGGGGACAAAGAGAGAGAGAGGGTGAAAGAGCCTACACTAAGCAGTGATACACCAGAAAAGGAAGTGGATGATTACAGACCCAACTGCGAAACAGAGAGAGGTGAGTAGAGGAGAGGGTGGATAGAATACACCACGGACCAGAGATAGATTTCACACAGACAGCACTTTGAAACCCATTAAACACAGCTCCCAGGACCTACAACGAACATCAGAATATGCACAGTATACCTTGCAACGATGAGAGGTAAGAAGAGAGGACAAAATAAGCCAAGGATGGACAGATGCATCACAAAACATATTTTATTGCTCCAAAATGTTACACAATGCACTATTAATGGGCAAGAGGCAAGAAAATGACATTACAAAGCCATGAGAGGAGGCTTAGACTCCACATTCGACCCTAAGGAAGAAAGGGAGAGGGGGCAGAAAAGAAACAACGACCAACCATTTGAATGTGCCCCTCTATTACAATATATAGGAAGAATGGGAGAGAGAAGAGGGAAGAATTCGAATCCTGCTCCAACCACCCTGAGATACGCATTGAATCCGTTTTGAAAGCTCAACCATTAAATATCAATGCCTTCTGTAAATCCACCCACAATATGTCACTTCTGGTTCTCCAGTGGATCAAATCGAATCAGATCTGGTAGTTGAAGAGATCAGATTCTGCGTTAATGGCCTAGAAGACTTTTTCCCAGTTTTCACCTACCATAGCCTTCCCAAAATGATATTTTATGTTCCCAAGGCATAGAGGGTGTCGAGATGTTTCTAGAAAGTCTTCTCCGCCCAAATCTGATTCTCCAGTCGAAAGATATGGCCATTTGAATATTAGGGTTGCGGGGCACAATATTTAAAGAGTCTGCCCTGTAGGGTCCATGTGGCGGCCTCGCGCACCTTGGAGATTTGGCCCCGCCCTTCGCTCTTGAAATAGTGCCAAACTGACATGTGGCGGCCTTCGCGAGCTCCTTGGGGTCCTTTGTATTTTGTCTGAGTCTTTTGTTTGGCAAGCCAAAAAAAATTGATCCTGGACACGTGGAGGCTTGGCGCTTGTTTGAGAACCTGCCCCCAATTTTACCTTTGAAATGGCATCGTGCTGACACTTGGCACCTTCCATCGTCTTGCCTTTGCTTTTACCATTCAAACCCCAAAACTGTCCCTTTTTTGAGACTGAACGCATGGAGGCTCCGAGCTCGCTTAAAAGCCCGATCAAGATTTGTCTTTGAAGGAGCGTCAGGTTGACACTTGGAAGCCTCCACTTTTGGATTTACCCTTGGAGATGCGCCGCTTGGACACGTGGCAGTCTCAGCACTTCTATACTTAGCCTTTTTTTAGGCCCGCCATGTCCGCCTTTTGACCTCTATTGACCATTTACTACATGGAGGGTTGGCACAAGTTTGAGTCTCCGCCTTGGGCTCCCATTTTGGAATTGTGCTGAGCCAACACTTGGCCCCTTGTGCCGAGTCAGAGAATTTTCAACAGCCATGCAACTTTTGGGGCTTTGGACGCGTGGAAGCCTGACGCTCGTTTGAGCTTCCCTTTTTTATTCAATTTTGGAGAAGTGTCGTGATGACACATGGCTCTCTCCATTGTCTCCTCCATACTTAGTCGATTTTTGGACTTGTTCTAAACTGTTTTGAGCCCAAAGACTTTGGATCTTCGCCGTTTCTTCTCTTTCTTGCTCCTGGCTTCTCTGTGACGTTGCTCCTCCTTCTCTAACCCTGCTATTTTATTTTCGAGCCCACCTGTAACCTATTAAATAGATTTAAGACACGGATTCGCTCGACAAAGTCGTTTCTTCTCTTTCTTCTTGCATAGGGTCATTTAGTCTTTCACAGGCCCCACCACTCCATTGTTGAGTCCTTCTGCGACCTGTTTGCAAGATTTAAACGTGTTTTCTCTGGTTCTTTCTTTGTGGGATCGTGGCGATCTAATACTTCACCCAAGGGGCGAAATATGGATAATGCTTATACGTGCAATGTAATCTGAATATGAGGCACTAATTCATAGTTTACAATGGGCTAAAATGAAGGGAATCAAGCACCTACAGATATTTGGTGATAGTGAATTGGTCATACATCGGTGAGAAATTTGAATATTACAAATAATCATTTGTTGAAATCATATAGACATAGAGTCCGGGATCTTATAGAGGATTTTGATGCAATTTCAATCAATACCTAGAGTTGAAAATAAACAATCAGATAGATTGGCAGTTATTGGGGCTAATTTTGATATTCCTCATGATGTGGAAAGAAATAATAATTAACTTTATATTAAGGTGGTTGTAAGGCCGTCAATTATTGATAATACTACCAATTGACAAGTGTTTGAGAGTGATGAATAGATTGTACATTTTATTCGGGAAGAAGGTGAATTTTCCTCTAAGAATCGGTCTAAATTGCAATAGTGGTATGGTGAACAAATATTGCAATTAAAGACTAAGAAGTTTCCTCAATGATTGGTAACCCTTGAGAGTATTTTTAATGATGATGATCAACTGAAAAGGGACAAAATCGGGATGTCCACTAAGCAAGAGAACTATGAGGACAACAATCAGTGATGACAAGTTTTTGAAACATGGCAATGTATGTAATTTGAAAGAAAAGCAAGCTTGTTCATTTTCATAATAAGCTCATTGATGTTTTTACTTGGAAGTATGAGGATTTAAAATGTTTTGATCTAGGATTAGCTCAACATACCATTGAGCTTGAGCCTAATTCCAAACCGGTAAACCAAAAGCAAAGACCTGTTAATCCAAATATTGAAATTTTGATGAGAAATGAACTAACAAAGCTTATTGAGTCTTGCATTATCTTTCCTATCAAGCATTCCTCATGGGTTGCAAATCTTGTACCCGTGAGGAAGAAGAATGGAGAGATAAGGTTATGTGTTGATTTTAGGGATCTAAACAGGGCTTCACTAAAGGATCATTATCCATTACCATCAATGGATCAGATTCTAAGGACTGTATCAGGTGCAGAAAGGTTCTCTCTTCTGGATGGTTACAGTGGTTACAATCAGATATTGGTAAAAGAAGAAGATCAATACAAGACAACTTTCACTACTAAGTGGGGACATTTGCTTACAAAAAGATGCCTTTTGGTTTATCCAATGCAGGAGCTACTTTTCAGAGAGCCATGGATATGGCTTTCCAAGGTTTGATCAATGTCAATGTTTTGATTTATCTTGATGACATTATTGTTTTTTCTAAGAGTGTTAATGATCATTTGAGCCATCTGAGGAATTTTTTTGAAAGATGCGAGATAAAGATGGGGTTTCTTTCAATCCAAAGAAGTGCATATTTTTCAGTGCATGAAGATAAGCTTTTGAACCACATGGGTTCAAAAGAAAGTTTGACTATAGATCCAGAAAGAGTAAGCTCAATTCTAGCTTTATCTTTACCTCGGTATAAGAAAACACTTCAAAGCTTTTTGCATAAGATCAATTTTGTGAGAAGATTCATTGCTGATTTTTTTAATTTATCAAAGTCTCTAATCTGTTATATTGAAAAAAAACATGAGTTTCAATTGGATAGATGAAGGGAAAATTAGTTTTGAAGCTTCTAAACAAGCTATTGCTCAAACTCCAACACTTGCAAATCCATACTTTTCAAAAGACTTTATATTATATGCATTTACAGGGGTGAAACAATTTCAACTATCCCAACTCGGTTGAATCATGACAATTTAGAGCAACCCATTGTTTTCTTTAGCAAAGGGCTACATGACTATGATGTGAAGTATACTTTTGTGGAAAAGAAAGTAATTTATGTTATTAGAGACTTCAATTTTTTCATATATATGCTCTCTAATAATATAATTGATGTTATGGTTACTCACCCAAGTGTAAAATCGCTTTTGTTAAGCAAATATTTGAATGAAAAGAGAGTTGGTTGGATCACAAAAGTCACGGAATATGACATCAACTTCAAGGTAACAAATTTGATATGAGGAAAAATGTTATGTGAGCATTTAGTTTCAGATTTGGAGTCAAAGAAAGTTGTTGTTTTTGCACTCATAAATCAGCCACAAGCGGTTGAAATATCATCTTCGTGAGTTGGACACAATATATGATTAATTACTTGCATGTTGGTATTTTCCCCCAAAGTTTGAATAAGACAAAAAGAAAGTATTTCCGGTTACAAGCTATTCTTTTTGCACACATTGATGGTATATTGTTTAAAATGAATATTAATGGTATTCTTTTGAGATGTGTAAAACCTTCACAAGTTGACAAATTGTTGCAAAAATTGCATGAAGGCTTATCAGGTGGCCATTATGCTCCAAGAACTACTACTCTCAAAACAATGAAAGCAAGTTATTATTGGCCAAGTATTTTCAAATATTGTTATGCATGGGTCAAAATATGTCAAAAGTGTGCTTTCTTTGTGGGTAAGGAAAATCTTGCAACCCTTCCTCTTCATCCTATTTCAGCAGATCAACCCTTTATGTAGTGGGGATTGGACTTTATAAGAATGATTAACCCTCCATCTAGTTTGGTTTACAAGTGGATTCTTATTGCCACCGATTATTTACCAGATAAATAGAAGCGGTTGCATTGAAAGAAGTGCATGAAACTAGTATGCTTGACTTCTCGTGAAGGTATTATTACTAGATTTGAAATTCCGCTACTATTATTTTCGATAATGGTCTTGCTTTTGTTGGTACTAAATTTATAGAGTGGGTTGTCCGAGAATGGTATTTATTTGAGTACTTCATCAAATTATTACCCATAAGATAATGGCCTTGCAAAATCTACTAACAAAAAATTGTTGCATTATTAAAAGAGTTCGAATGAAAATAAGAGATCTTGGCATACCAAAATCATTTGTGGGTTGAAAAATCACTCCCAAAGGGTTTATTGGTAATTCTCCTTATGTGTTGGTTTATAACAAATAAGCAAGATTCCCAATTTCTCTTGAGTTGCCCCCTTTAGAGCTTATTCATCGAGCTTAGAGTTATTGGAAACAGGTTTCATGGAGGTAAAGATATGTTAAACTTATGCGGTTGGAAGAAATGAGGAATGAAGCCATGCTCACCATAAAAGCTCACCAAGCTCGTGTAAATAAGAATTTTGATAAAAAAACAATTGCAAGAATCTTTCGGGAGTATGATCTTGTCCTTAAATGGGATGCACACAGCTAAAGTGGGAAACCACACCAAATTTGATGTTATTTGGAGTGGGCCATATGTTATTTCAGCTTGCAAGCCTCACAATGCTTTTCAATTATCTCGATTGAATGGCAAAGAACTACCAATCCCAATTAATGAGATTTTCCTCAAAGCTTGCTATTGAGGATTCAACATCATTAGAGTAGTTTACTTTCAATAAGTGCTTGCATTCACATGTTTTCCTTTTGTTGAAGAGCGTATTTCAGTTGTTTTGATTTAGAGGATACAAGTTGACAGGGGTATGTGACTCCATAGCCCAATGGATGCGAAGACTATTGATTTCCTTGTTTAGCAAGCAAACAATCACGTGATGTCGCCAAAATGTTACCATATTTCCATTACCTTCTAAGGTTGACACCAAAGAACAAAAGGTGGAAAGAAAGGAAGATAAAGTGCATGGGATGAATAAAATAATAAACGTGGAGAACTATTGTTCTACTCCTAAAGTTGGCGCCAAAGGAAGATAAGGGAGATGGATGGAATTAAATGAAATAAATAAAATAAAACTGTAGTTCCATTTCTAGCGCAAATGAAGGTGCATGAATGGAAAAGGATAAAAATACACTGTTACTCCATGTGCCAAAGATGGAAATAGATTAAATAAATAAAAAGTCCTAAATTTGGCGCCAAGGGAGGAAGGTGCATGAATGGAAAAGGATAAAAATAGATTGTTGTCCTAACCAAAAATAGAATGGAATTTTTATATTTAAAAGTCAATTCCTTTCCCATGTGTAGCAATATAAGGAATTAATAAAAAGAGAAAGTTGTCCCATGCATGGAAATAAATAAAATAAATAAAGAAGACAACAATCCATTTTTAGAGATTGGCGCCAAGGTAAAGAAGGAATTAAATAAATAAAAGAAAATGAACTGTTGTCCCATGCGCCAGCCAAGAGAGAATGGAATTTTTATGAATAAAAGTCAATATTTTGTCCCATGCGCTTAAAAGTGGAAGAGGAAAAATATAAAAATAAAAGGAACAATAGTCTATTTCAGGAAAAACAACAGTCTTTTCTTATGATATAGGCTGATTTTTATTGTAATCATGGATATACTTGGGAGCAAAGTGGATTTGCTTAGGCATCTTCAGTCTTTGTACTTGCACCTCTGAATAAAATAAAGCTTCATTTTGCCCTCTCATATTGTTGTTTTCAAATTATTCATTGTGTTTGTTATAGGATATTGTGTTTGCCTTAGTGTGGAATTCGTTCCCTCTACCGTTGTCTTTTCCTAAATCCTTGAATTAATTTTGCAAAATAGTTTGAGTCCCGTAGGTGTGTGGATTTTAAGTTCTCTATGTACAGAGTTATATGCAAGTATCAAACTTTTGGTGTATCACTCCCATTTCCCATTTTCAGCATTCATTTTCTCTATTCCTTGTCAAAGTTTTCGTTTTTTAGGTGATTCACAAGGGAACCAACCCTCTCTGGAGGTTCACCTCAAACATATGTTACCCACAACCTTGAGGTGTCCCAATTTTGTCAACAGGAGAGAGAGTACACACACCATTCTCTATCAGGGTGCAACTTCTAGGTGACAACAAAACTCCTTGCTGATTTTGAATCTCTAGAAAGATGTCGACCAAATTTTCTTTGGCCAAATAAGAAAGATATCTCAAATTTAAATGCCCATATCTTTTATGTGAAAGTGTTTTGTTGTCGGGACCACTCTTGACCATCAAAGCACGCTTGTTTTCCTCCCTTGTATCAATCAGTTTGAAAAGCTCATAACCCCGAATAGAAAAATCATCCATCTTCTCTCACCTTATCAACTATATAGAATTTATTATTGCTGAAAATCACATTCCCTATATTGTGGTTCATAATCTCATTGACTGAAAGTAGATTTTTTCCAAACTAGGAACATAGAAGACATTCATGAAGAGCAGCTTTTTACCTCTCAGTGTTATCTGCACATTTCCTTTGCCTTCAACCTTATATTCCTCTCCTCCACCAAAAATCACAGAGTTAGAAGTAGATGTATCTGCTACAAAGTCAAGACACCAATCTCTCATGTTCGTGAAATGCTTGGTGGCACCAGAATCTATATACCAAGCAATCTTGTTCACACAATCTCTATTATCTCTAGCCATAAAAACATAAAAAGTCATCTTCTTTATGTTCTGCAATATTGGCCTGCTTCTTAGGCCCTTGGTTATTTTTCTCATCCCATAACCATTTAATATAGAATTTGCTCTTATGACCTATGTTTCTTTTATGGAAGAACTTGAAGGTTTTGGTTTTCTGATTACTTGAATCATCTGTCTTCTTGCTGCCTTCTTTGTTTTTGCCATCTTTATGCTTAGGAAACTTTTCCTTTCCCTTGAAGTTTTCTGCCAAACCCATCTCTGAACCCTTAGTCCCGCTGTCATTGCCAAACTTCTTTTTCCACTCATCTTGCTGCAATATTTTAGTCCTCAACTCTTTAAACATTAGGTCAACGTCTGTACCAGTAATTTTTGAGGTTTCAAATAAATGCTCAAACGAAGTTGATAAACTCTTTAGACATGTAGAGTGATTCCCATCGTATCTACCCCTCTTCCATCTTCCACCTAATGGCATGCAATTGTTTTATAATATCCTTTATCTTTACCAAATGATCTTGTAAAGACCCACTTTCATTCATTTTTATAGGAAACAATATATTCTTTAAGGAAGAAAGATCTACCTTTATTAGAAATTTCATGCAACTCCTTCAGTTGCTTCCAAATGCCTGGTGCATCATTGTCAGTCTGCATTTATGGTAGCATTTCATCAGTCACGGATAGGTAGGTTATCCACTCAAAAGTGGATAACATTCTTTGTTTCTAGGGATTATAGTTGTTCCCTGTAAACTTTTAGTTACCCTCCAACATTATATGGGTCAAACTAGCCATTTTCTAAAAGACTCTGCTAATAAAGATGCTGAAATAGAAAGTTACAGCTAAAAATATGTTCTTTCCTCCCCAAAACAGCAAAAGTATTGGAAGAAAACATACATAGAAATCTTACTACTTTCCTGAAATTGCTGAATCTGCTGAGAAACCCTGAACAAATGCTGAACTCCTAAAAATATATAAAATCGCTGAAAATACAGAAAACTGCTAAAAATACAGAAAATCGCTAAAAATACAGAAAACTACTAAAAATACAGAAAATTGCTAAAAAAATACAGAAAATGTGCAATCTGGAATTTTCAGAAATTTTGAAAATCACTATTTCATACGACAGTATGGATTCCTAATGTACGTATCTCTGATATGTTACAGATTTCTGACGCGGGTTATGGACTTCTGACATACATATCAGCAAAACCATAACTGTTGCTTTTTTGGTTTAGCAGAAACCCTGACTTCTTTTGTTGTATGAATTTTGCTAATGCTTTCTGCTGAACTGTGTGTGGTTGAGCAGACCCTCAGTTCGTCATTGATCTAACAGTCTCTAGGGCTTCACGTACTTTTTCCCAACTTTTCCTCTCCATGGATCTGGTAACATATTAGGAAAACCGAACAAAGAAACCAAGCAAGTACACAAGAGAAAACGTGAATGAGAAAATACTTCTTGAATATATTATTGAAAGAGAAACCATCACTTTATAGGCAATCAATAACACAAATCCTAACCATGAAATGACTTAATTAAACACTAAGTCAAATTTACTTATTTGCTCACGCAAACTAAAGTCATAAAGTGGCTTTATTACTAAGTTTATCACTAAGACTAATATGATCTTTATAACTTTATATTACATACTCTTAACATATTGCATATATGTGTGTGTATAATCTCAAAAATAGCTATCGATGAATAGATTAAATCCTTGAAAAGGTAAGAAAATTTTGTTGCAAGAATTAATTTGTACTATACATTATATCATTGAACGTGTTGTCATAAATTGATGTATACACTATGAAACACAGAGACATGCACTTTGAGATAGGTACAAATCTAGGATATAGGTGCATATCTCATAGACAAAGATGTACAATAGACATCTCCCTACTTTCTCTCACCAAAAGCAAGGGATGTCCATTGGTGTCTCAATGGCATCTTGTAGTGCAAAATGAAAAAAAAAAAAACCAAAAAGTTAAAAGAAAATCTTAAAGCTAAGCCCTAAAAGATCAAGAGAACCCACCCAGCCCATCTATCACTTATTAAACAAAGAAAAGTGCGGGGAAATTTAAGAACATGCAAAAACATCAACAGGTTTTCAAAAACAGGAGAGCAAGATTAAATAGAGCTTGTCTCCGTACATATAGATAGATAGATAGTGGAAGTCACATGTTTGAATTCAAAGGGAAGTAGGGTTGTAGACCTTGTTGAACAAGATAAGATAGATGAAAAAAGGAATCCCCTTGTGGACTTCCACATGGGAGGTCTCATACACCAAAATTGGTGTCTCACTTAGCTGAAGACGTAAAAAACTACCTTTACCTTCACCTTGTATATATAAAAATCAATGAACACAGCATAAAAAGGACAATGTCAATTTCCCATTGCAAAGAAAAACTAGTTGCAACATTTACATAATTGCCAAAAATAAATTGCTTGCATTCATAATAAAATGTTGGTTTGAAGGAAGCTTCTCATTTGTTAATAACCATAAATACAATAGCTGGAGCCTGGCATAATGCTCATAGATAGGGTAACCCAAAACAGGTTATCTTGTATTAGTTTTAGGTGGATATCCATAGTAGTTTGAAGGATTATTGGTTCTGGAATTTAGGACTATCTACATCTCAGTAGCAATAATTTCTTGAAGTAGCAGATTTGGGGGAAATAGAGGAAAGCCAACCGTTACAATAAGCACTCTTCAAAACCAGAGGAATAAGGTTTGCTGAGGAGTTAATCCTCTAAAAGTAACTCATTGTCTGAACCATAGTTAAAACAATCATTATCGGCAATTACTCGGTAGGCCAAAATTTGACTCGGAAATTGGGAATCGGCAATTTCTTGGCAATTTATCGACATTAATCGGCAACTTTATTGCTACTTTAAAAAGTCTTAAATTCATAAAATAAACTTAAATTAAATGCAAAACACGATATTCGAAACCCTAGCAGGCTTGAAGAGTTGAAACCCTAGCAAAACTTGGGGGCAAAAATTGCAGGTCAAATCGCAGAGGAAAAATTGTTGAAAAACGCTTTGAAATGACCTTTTCTTTTTAGTTTGGAATTTATATACCCTGCATGATGATTTTCCACGATTTTCAATGTTTTTGGCCGTTTTTCACGAGTTTTATCACTGAAAATCGCCAGAAAATAAATTGCGATTTTTCAGGAGATTAATCATTTTTCTTATGTGTCATGATCAATCGATTTTATCGCGAATAAATCGCAATTTTTAAAACAGAGGTCTGAACCTATCTATAAGCAGAATTTTTGAGTTATTTGAAGAACATACTTTACAACGATCTTGAAAAGATTTATCTTGATTTCTTCTCTAAACAATCTTTGAAGAACCTTTCTTTTTATTAATTCAGTTCATAGATGTCAAAATGTTTTTTTACATATGCAGTAATGACTTGATGCAAGAATCTATTCAAATTATAGACAAAAACTATTTCCTGAAAAAGTACCTAGAAAGAAGTATATGAACTACCCAAACTATAGGTGGTAGAGAAGACCCGCCTCTTTTTTGATCTTTGTATCTCTTCCCATTTCATTAAAAAAATTTAAATGTACTTTGTGCTATCATCTTGAGTTTACTAATCGTCTCCACATGTTGTAGCATATTCCATAACAATGTACCTTAAGCTTTTATCCACAGCAGACAATGCACGTTGCAGCTTTCTAACAATTAGGGATTGATGTTATTCAAATGGGCATACACGATGTCAGTGGTAGAGTGTAATGATATGAAATTCAAAATAGAAAATGAATTCTAGACACAAAAATATCAACGAATGGGGCATCAATTCTTTAACAAATCTTACAATACATCAAGGGGTCACAAATTGATCAATTATGACCATGGCCACTGAGCATCTCTCCAAACACACCACCGTTCACACCCAGCACTACACTTATTCAAGCAAGGAACATACTTTTCACTATTCATTTCATGTGTTTTCTGGCATGAGTTTTCATGCTGGCCACATACTTCAGCAGATTGCAATTGACTGTCACGCTTCAGAGCTTGATCCCTGTAAGCCTTACTGTTTGCATACTTTGGATGTGATACGAAAGGAACGCCTTTCCACCATAGTTGAAGAGCCTGCACATGAAAGACAACACCATGAATTTTGCAATTTGTATGTTTTAATTTATTACACATCGACAGTTTTCTTACAGTTCCAACTTGAGATCATGCATGAGTTACAAGCAAATCTATGTTTTAATTTTGAAAGTTAATTTTTATGATATGTATGTGCAACTGCACTTGCATGCATTAAGATTGAATTTTTAGTTTGAGAAAATATATGGACACTTAATAACAAACAACTATCCAAATTTTTTTCTGTTAAGCAGGGTTAGAGGAAGAAACTAGTGGAACTCTTAAAATGATAGTAGCATAATTGCCTTCAATTGATGTATTAAACTTGTTTATTATATATTGCAAAACCATTCACACTTATAAGAATGCTTGGAATAGTACTTGTCTATTTCATGGAATGGAATAATGAAAAATATAAAATCAAAGAATCCATGATGTTCATATCAATTATTTTGTGGTACTTTATTTCATTTATAGAAAACTGTTGCCATACAATATTAATTGTCTTTCTCAGATGATTACTCTGTAGCAATCCCATTTTATACAGCTGTATTTAAAGATCATATGCATTTGTGCTTTGGGCAGCCCATCGATCCGCAGTTGAAGCGGATTACTATATAGGTAACAACATAATGTGTTATTACCTATATAATAATCCACTTTGACAGTCGGTCAACAGGCTGCCCAAAGCCACGAATGTACATGAGGGATAGGAGCTTCTGTCTTATACATCTATTGTCATGGTATAATATGAAGATCAACAGGAAGCCTATTTGTTGAATTCATATAACCTTAAGGCTCAAAGCAAACCCATTTGTAATGGTGAATACTGAATAACTAAAGGTTCAGTATGGCCAATATTAGGAATCTGGATTGAATGCGGGTTTTGGGACAGGAATGCTGGACTCAAAGTAAACCTTATTTTGTCCACACTCACTCCAACATTGTTCAATCAAGCTTAGAGCAAATCTAGGTGTTTAGCAGAGTTCCCCTCCATTTTACAATTCTTTGTTTCCTGTTTAGGAAGCTCCTTGATTTGGCAGTGGGGAGTGATCTAATTGGACCATGACTTTCCTCCTCCAAGCTTGATTGACATCCATCAGGAAAATGATAGTTGTTTCTCTACCCCTTGAATGGACCTCTTAAAAGAATAACTGGAAGGTTATTCTCTTTCAGCAGAATGCTTCCTTTCCTTGAAGGAGTCTCTTCATACCAGATATCCTCAAGAATCCTTCAGGAAGCTGAGAAAGACGTCCTTCAGATGGTTGCAATGGTGAAGTTTGAGATCCATCCTACATTAAAGGTTTGAGATCATCTAGCTCTAGAGAGATTTAAATTCTATATATCCTCTAATATGACCATAGGGAGATCTAAACTTATACATACATACATACATACATAGATATATATATATATAGACAATATTCCGATTCCAAAAAATACCTTGATATGCACATTGAATCATTTCTCTTACAAGAACATAGCTCCTGCTTAAATAAATCATAAATCTTAGAGATGGAGGTTTACATATTTTTCGACTTTTTTTTCCTTCATTGTGTCAATGATTATATGTTGAAGTTAATAAATAGTAGTCCAACAATTTGTCAATATATATGTCTTGTCAATTTTTCATGGTACATATATACAATGATCATAAACTTGGCCTACACTGATTCTTTATCAATAACTTTCTCTTTATCTGGCTCATAGTAAAGCTTCGCCATTTTTTCTGTTGCTCTTGAACTTTGCAATTTGTACCTCATTGTTCTTTGGAATTTCCAACTGAGCTTCCATCTTTTGCTTCTATTGCCCACTCTACCTCTTTGTTCTTCATCTTAGCCAACTCTAAATCAAAACTTGTTTCTTTGTTCAAGATGAGTTCATTTTACTTCTTAGCCTGCTTTACATGTTTTCTTGCATTTTTCACCCAGTTATCCTTTTACTACCATCTTTCTAGACCTTGGAGATTTTTGGACATTTGTCATTTCCTAGACATGTATTGCACCTAGGCATTCAACCTCACAAGCTGGTTTTCAGCATTCACCATGAGCACTTGTTCCATTTGAACATGTATCTTGGCAGACTCACATTTACTGATGAAATGATTTTTTCTTTCTCTTGCACCTTAGCAGCTATGTAGTGCCACTATGCATGCAATTCTATATAGGTTGTCAATTACTTGCTTTGGGATGTAATCTTTGATTTTATCCATATTCACTATACCAAACTCGATGAAGCAAGGAGCACATTATACCAAAATAAAGTTCTATCAATAGTCTGCAGCCAAACTTCTTTGTCTTTTCTGCTACACAAAATTTGTGAATAACCTCCATCACTATAGCGGCCCTCCACTGCCACTCCTCAACTCTACTTTGCTCTGCCATTCTTCCTTGGACACATCCCAATTTTTACTTTGCCAACCGTGCATCCTAAACAACTTGTCATGGAAGTTAGCCAACTCCTCGGGCTTCCTCTTCTTCCCCCTCGAATGTGGTGCCTGCCAAAACTATTTAATGATCTTCCTTGTCTTATTTGACAGTTGACATGCTCTTTGTTGTGGCCACTTCATCAACTGTGTTACTCATATCGACAGTACTCCTTTCTTGGATTACTCAAGTTAAAACAGTGTCATCTCTACCGATGGTGGTATCATATGCACTGTCGTGGAAGAGACCCTTTTTAAATGGGTTTTCTGGGTGATCTTCTCAGTGGGATGCTTTGTGGGTTATTTTGTGGTTCACTCGGTGAGATGCTCTACGGCCTAAGGTCCCTCATCATCAAGAGTATAGCTAGTCTCAAGGAAATCATGCATATCATCAAGGAGAAAGTCTTCAACAGCATCATCCTCGACATTCGTAGCAATTGTTTGGTAAAGATATTTCTAAGTCATCATCACCCAAATAGTCATCTAGGAGCATTGGTCATTTTTTTCTCTAGGTGGCTAAACTCATTATATGGCTTAAGGGAGTTAGTCGATAGAGAAGACATAGTCGTCAGAGAAGAAGGGGGTAGAGGTGCCTAATCGAAAGTGCTCACTATGTACTAACATTCAAGAAAGTAGTAATAAGAAGCACAAAGGCAATTATTCCTTGAGTACGTCTCCTAAAGGAATACCCAATCTCCTTCCACTTGGGTTGCTCTTTGGTAATTTTGGACAAATCCTTGTTGTCGTCCTCTTCATCAACATCCTCCTTATTGTTGCATCCATCCTCACTGCTTCCATTAGACACCTTGACAATGCCATCTTTTCCTTTGTCCTCCATATGTCTCCACATTGTTGTCCTCTGAGTTGGAAGTGCTTTCTACTTCCAACATTTCTTCAACAAATGGACCACTTTCTTGAGCTCCTTTCTTTCAATACATGAAATTCTCCTCTTTTGTCTTTGTCAATGACACTAGATGCATGTACAATTGATCTTTGCTCACATATTTTGGCCATATCCTCCATATTGTATTTTGAGTCCTCCTTCGACTTTGCCACCTTGGGTGTTTTCTCTCTAAAGTCTCAGGGTGGGAAAGCATCCATCCCCAAGAAGTATCCTCTAAACACCATGAGTTGATTTGCATGCAATAGTAGAGCTAAGACCAATTCCTTATTATCCCTCCCCATAAGTGTGCAACCGACCATGTGGACTTTCCCATTGATGAAAGAAAAGGCATGCAAAACCATGTAAAATCCCTTCAAGCATCAAACCAAATCATCTAACTTGGTCGATGAGAAATCCAACCGGTTGAATGTTTCTCCTTCCATCAACCCCTTCATATATAACACCAACCAAAGTGCCAAGTTATAATTTCTTGTCTCACTAACCAATCTACAACATATCAAATATTGGATACACTATAGTAAGCATACTCAAGCGAGTACTCGTCAAAAATTTCAAACAACGAAAATTCACTGTGAAAACTCACCGAACAAACTCAACAAATATTGGTGAATATTCGCCAAGTATATTTGGCGAATATTCACCGAATTCATGTCCTCCACTTGCTCGACACGGAAAAAAACACTGAAAATACACTTCAATTTCTCTTTTTAAGACAACACAACCCTTCATTTTTTATCACACAGCCATTGAGCATGCATTGCATGAGTTGAAGGGATTTTATAGTGAATTCGAAGAGCAAATTTGAAGAATTTCATTTGGAGGTAAGTTTTTTTTTTTTTGCAAATTCGTTCTATTGTATTTATAAATTCATATTGTATCTAAATATGATTTGCAATGTAAAATGCATTCAAATTTCAGCCATTGATCATCATTTGCATGAGTTAAGGGATTTTATAGCAAATTCGAAGAGCAAATTTGAAGAATTTCATTTAGGGGTAAGTTTTTTTAATTCTTTATGCAAATTCATTCTATATTATTTGAATTTTTATACTCATATTGAATCGGAATACGATTTGACATTTGTAATTTTAAATGCATTCAATTTAATTGCGAATGATTTTAAATCTTTAAATTTTAATAGTTATTAATTTATTCACGTTTGTTATAAATCGTTAATGAATGAGATTGTCAAAATCCAGTTTTGTGACAACAAGGAGTGGTGTCAGCAGATTGTGATTCGTCTTAAGACTAAACCCTCAACCTTGGCTCGCTCTGAAGCTCGTTGGTTCCCTCCCCCTGGATGGATTAAGCTTAACATGGATGGGGCATCTAAAGTAAATCCAGGGAAGTCCGGTGGAGGAGCGATTCTCCGTAATGACAGGGCGCCCCTCTGGCAGCTACGACAACTAATTTTTGCATGGGGACAAATCACCGAGCTGAAGCTTTAGCGATTCTTAAGGGACTCTACAAATTGGAAATGGCCCGTTAATTGTTGAAAGTGACTCTCTCAATATTATAAATCTACTAAACTCAGAAGACCCAGGCCAATGGACTATCAAGAATATTATTGCGGACATTCGTATCCTTCAAAGTAATTTTCAGAAAATCCGGTTCCAACATGTTTACAGGGAGGGAAATAGGGTTGCGGACTGCATGGCTAATATCGGTGTCCTCCTCGACAATCAACAAAATTGGGTAGGAAATTTTCCTGAAGACCTTCTTCAAATAACTCATAATGACTGTTCCTTTTCTAGTTAATTTCCTATGGTGGTTTTATGTTGCTTCTGATATCAGTAGAATCAACAATAAGAAATCCATTACATACGATGGCGGCGGTCATAATTACCCATTATGATGATACGACACTCTAAGGACCTTGGCACGTACGATGAGAGTTATACCACTCGGGTGGATCTTGTTTTCAGATGCACCTTTTTACATCGTAATCATGACAAGGATAGGTGGACACTTGACGTGGAAGCCTCGCACAATTCAAATGAGCCTCTTAAATTCAATTCGAGGCATCTCACCTCTGTTATTCGCCACGGAATTTTATCATGGGTGGTCAGCTTAAAAGAATCGAACCAGTCTCTTGCGCTGAATTGCAGGATGATGAAGAAGTTTGGAATATTTTGAAGGATAATGGCATCACGACTTTCTTGGAAAGAATTGTGGGTTACTCGGCCATTGTCTCTTATGGGGTCTTGGCTACTTGGTCGAGGGGTCGGGTTCAAATTGGCAATACCTTCTTCACCATTTCTACCAACACCATAGCCTCTGTGACTGGATTGCCGGCTTCTAGGGCGGTTTACTTCAAGAGGTCCTTAAAAGTAGAGCTCCAGACTTCATCAACAAGGGCGAAAATCCGACCAAATATCTCTGCTATGTGCAGGAGTCCCTGCATCCCCCTTAGAACAAAGTGGCCGAAGTTATTATGAGATATTTTACTATCGATGGACGCTACAGGCTGGTTTTCGGTCCCCACTTTTTCATCCTTTCCCACCTACGTTGGGGCAAAAGAATCAATCTTTCCGCTTTTTATACCAATCTTTGGAACACTCTATCAATCTGGCCCAGGAGGGTGATGGCCCCATTCTCCATCAATGCCTTCTCTATCTCCTCTTTCAGTATGTTGCTTCCCTGTGGAACTTGTTCGTTTTCCTGTCAAATCCGGTAAGTTCCGCCGCACCCCCACCTCGTCTCCACTTCCATCCCCCGCTTCTCGCCCCACCTCTTGTCCTCGTCACCGTCTACAAATTTTATCGATTCGATTCTGAGGTTGCCGTTGTGGGTTCTTCCTTCGAAGGTGTCATTTCTACTGATGTCACCATCTCCCCACCTCTTTCTCCTGGTCAGCCGTGTCTCGAATTCCCTGCTATTGATCCGTGGTTCCTGTTACCTCCCCAATTTCTAACTTGGATCTCCTTCTCTTGGAGGCTCTTTGGGGTTAGCTGCATTGTACCCAGACTCCCTTGATTCTGGTCCTACAGACATGGAAGAGGAGCTTCTCGTGGAGGGGCAGACTATTTAGAAGGGAACCGATGAAGTTCAAATGGTCGATAGTGAGTTTATTCACCATGCTATGCTAACTGAAGCTCATCCTAAAGTGGAAGATACCAAGGCTAGGAGCAATTCGAGGGATAAGGATGTAATTACTAAGGGTGATAATACTCAACCTGAGGATAGCCAAGTGGATCTGGTGTCTTCTATCCTGGCTAAACTCCAACGTTCTTTCACTGTCCTGAAGGCTTGGGAAGTTTATACTGACAATACCAAGACTGCTATCATCAAAGACTATTCTGAACTGATTGCACTTGTTGATCTGTTGGTGAAGAATTTGGTTCCATCCACGCTAAGAATATTGTCAAAGAGCTTAAAAAGCTTCTATGATCTTTAGTTTTTTTCGATATGTTCTCGTTTTGTTTGTTCTGTTTTGTTCGGTTGTTCAAGTTTTTTGGAATCCTCACAGTATCTTTATTTAAATTTCATCACTCTATTTAGCCTGTTGGGCTTTTTGTAAAAGATTGTGGGACCTAAAGCCCTCACTTTACCCTTATTAAAAAAAAATGAATGAGATTGTCGAAATGTATTGTTGTAATTTTATAAATGTTATTTAATTTTCTTTCACAAATGCGTTCTATATTATTTAAATTTTATATACTCATATTGAATCGGAATATGATTTGACATTCATAATTTTAAATGCATTCAATTTAATTGTGAATGATTTTAAATTTTTAAATTTTAATAGTTATTAATTTATTCATGTTTGTTATCGTCGTTAATGAATGAAATTGCCGAAATGTATTGTTGTAATTTTATAAATGTTTCATTAATTGTAAAATGTATTCTTGTTCGTAGGATTTACAATTTTAAATTTGAAATTACGGTTAAATAGGGTTATAAAGCCACTTTTTTAATTTTAAATTTTTTAATTAAGTTTACGTTTTTTTATTTCTTTTAATTGTACATTGTGTTGCAGATTAGAACTTACCAATGGCATCAGGCTCGACATCGAGGTTCTAGCGAGAATCGTTCTGCTAATGAAATTGCACCATTGCTTGGAAGTATGGTGTACGTGGAGCAATTCAGGGAACCATGGTTTGCAATTTCTGCAGCAAAACATTTTCTGGAGGCATCAATCACCTAAAGTATCATCTTGCATGTATTGTTTGTCGAGCCACTGTGGTATGTCCCAAAGTTACAGAAGAGGTAAAACCAGAGATGTAGGCAGAGCTGGTAGAGCTATAGGAGAAGAAACTAGAGAGGGAAAGGATGCATGTAGCCATAGCAAAAGTCGTTAGACTCAGAATAGCAAAGGATTTAGAGGAGGATGCGGCAACTATTGTGGGCTCTACTCGCGGTCCACGCATACGAACCGGAAGAGGCACATCTACTTCATTGAGTTCAAGCAAAGGGATACATAGCTTTTTGGTACTAAGTAACATGCACCGGGGCACAACCTTCACTGCAAGGATGGAACAAGGATACACATGAGAAAGCGGATAAAACATGTGCGAATTTCTAGTACTACAACAACCTTCCCTTCAATGTGGCGAAGAGTCTCACATCTTTGGGAATACTTGGTGACAACATTGATGATTCATGGGGAAAGGGTACAAGGCACCCTCCAAAAGACTTGAGTGGAAAATTGCTCAAGGGTGAGATGGTGTTTTTGAAGTCAATTGATGTCTCTAACATAGTTAAAAATGCAGAGAATTTGAGTCTTATGTTGGAGAAGGTTGTATTAGAGGTGGGTATCCAGAATGTTGTGCAAGTTGTCACAGACAATGCAACAACATATGTGACGGCTAAGAGACTACTACAGAGAGGCATCCATCACTCTTTTGGACTCCTTACGTGGGTCATTGTCTTGGCCTTCTTTTGGAGGACATAAGCAAAATTGATTGGGTGAGGCTGTTATAGAAGATGCAAGAAATATAACCAAGTACATATATAATCACCCTTGGGTTCTCAGCTTGATGAAAGAACACACGAAGGGGAAAGAGCTTGTGCGAGCCGGTGTCACAAGGTTTGCAACTAACTTCTTGACGTTGCAAAGTATTTCTAGTTTGTTGTCATCATTGAAGCAAATGTTTGTGAGTCAAGCATGGCTAGACTCACAATATTCAAAGAAAGTTGATGGAGAGAGGACTACAAAGATAGTTTTTGATATCTTTGCAAAGAGAGCTATAGAGATCATCAAGGTAATTTCAAACTTCAATTTATATTTTAAATTGATTCCTTTATTTTAATTTGTTAAATTATAAATATATTGTTTACTTATTTGCTTTATTTATATGTTTGTAACCTTAAGTTTTTAATCTCTATGTAGGTGTCAAAAGCTATTGGTGAGGGTTTTGCGTTTAGTTGATGGGGAGCAAAACCATATGGGGTACATTTATGAGGCCATGGATAGGGCCAAAAAGGCCATCTAAAACTATTATAGGGGGGATATCACCAGATTTGGTCCCTTTTGGCAAATAATAACCGGAGGTGGTACAATCAACTCCACCAACCTATTCATGTAGCAAAGTACTACCTCATCCCCAATTTTTCTTCTCTCGATAGCTTCACAAATGTAAACGAGGAGGTTATGAAGGGCCTTTCAACATGTATTGAGAGGATGATACCAGAGGTTGAGACGAGGGACCTCATTATTTCTAAAGAATTACAAGCATGTTAAGGGGAGGATCTTTTCTTTGGTGTTAGCTATCGAGGAGAACCACGCGTGATCACGGGTAATAAAAATTAGAATGTTTACTAAGTTACTTATATGTTACAAGTTACAAATTTAATTTTATTAATTACTTATAAACTTTTGATTATCTTGTTTGTAGGTTCTTGGTGGGAGGATTGGGGAGGAAATACCCCACATCTTCAAAAGCTAACCCTCAAAATTTTATCTCAACCTTGTAGCACTTGGATGTGAACGCAACTAGAGTTTGTTTGAGGCCATTCACACGAAGAAGCACAACAAGTTGACTCAAAAACACCTCAACGACTTGGTTTTTGTGCAATACAATCTCCGGCTTCGCACAAGAAAAGTGGAGGCCACATCGCAGAGCTTATTGATTTGGATGAGATAGATCCATACAACGAGTGGACTGGGCAAGAAGAGGAAATCCTGCGTTCACAAAGGATGAGATTGTTTCTTTTAAGAGGGAAGCTATGGAGGGAGAAGCACTAGCAGGAGATATTGGATTGGATGACATCTTTGGAGGTGATGTCAAACATGCAGCAGAGGAGCCACCGCCATCTACTACCATGTTTGGAGCCGCGATGTGACCTCTCAGAGCGAGGAGATGCCACCAAGTGTGGGGACTAGTAGAGGCACGATGACCCTCTCCCCAATATTTCTCTAGAACGGGAAGAGGAAAATGTAGATTATTGTAAATTGTAACATGCATAGATGAAATTTATGATGATAATTTTTAATGATAATTATCATAAATTCATAGCACTTATCTGTCGGTTATTGTATTCGCATAATGATGCGACTTTGTATTGTATGTGTTCAAATCTAATAGAAAACACTTCTCCAACATTTTACAGACTCATTTGATACATTTTGTAGCTATATTTTGCATAAAGTTTATGTAAAGAAATTTGCATATTTTTTAAGTCATCGAATATTCGACGAGTCTCACTTTGAGTTTTTTTGAGTCAATTTTTTTTGGGTTGCCGAATATTTGTTGAATATGAGTATGCAAACTATGCACTAGAACTCCTCGATCTAAAGCGGGGTAAGCTTAAACCCTCAACTTTCATGCATAATGAAGCTTGTTCTTCCTCCAAAATGGTCCTATCAGTAGTACTCGTTGATATACTCTTCTTTTCCTTTCTTTGAGATCTCCATATACTCGCCCTTCCCTTCATTTGGAAGTCCTAATGCCCTAGAGACACCTGCTAGCTCAAAAAATCTCGATAATGTAATGTCCTCTTTTTTGAATTGAGGCCTAAATGTGGATTTCTTGCCATTCCCTTTCCGTGGCAAAGAAGAATGATGGACAAGGAAGGAATCACATTTCATTTCAGTTTTCTTTTATTAGATTTAATGTTTTCTTTTAGTGTTTTCCTTTAGGAGGCAGGTCAGGTTGGGTTTGGAGAGATTAAAGAAGCAATTAAAAGATAAAGTGAAGCTTAAGAGATCGGTCCTCTTCTAATTGGCCTTTGGCGCCAAAGGAAGAATATAAATAGGACTTAAGGACTTCATCTGTAATCATCTTTAACGTATTTTTCATATTCAATTGGTTTGTTGGGCTAGTTGCTCACTACCTTTCCACTTGAGGACGAAAACCCTCGTGTGGCATCCAAGGAAGATGGAAACCTTCCTTATGGCTTGGTGGAGGACGAAAACCCTCATTTTTGGAGCTCTTTCCTAGAAAGAAACTAGGGTTTCAAGCTGGTTTGGTGCTTTCTAGGGCACAAATTTCAAATCTGATTTTATATTTTGAATCTTCATATTTTATAAGGCCGGAATCTATATTTTTGTGATTTTTGGTGGAGATTTACTATTTTTCCTAGCCCTCGGTTTGGCGGGACTGCTGCTGTTATAAATAATTAATTTCCGCTGTGCTAATCAGATATTTCTTCAATCTTTTGATGTATTTGTGGTGTATAAATATTGTCGTGGCTAGATAAATTATTTCATGGCATTCTACATTGATTTGCATAGTGAAAAGTGGACTCAAATCTCATAGGCAGTTTGCTGCCCTAGGAGACTGCTGATTTTGAATTGGTTAATCATTCTAAGTTATTCTTAGCTACTTTCAGATTGTTGTGTGTACTTGAAGGTGTTTTCAGATCAGATTTATTGAGGATAGTTGGTAAACCCCTTTTCTCCATTTTCAGCCCTAAAAGGGACATTACAGTGGTATCAAAGCTTCGGTCTTCCCAGCCTGAGGGTTTCCTTGCTTGAAGATCAAAATGATGGATAGAATTTTCAGTGATGCTAGGCTCGAAAAGCTTGCCCTAGGGCAAGAAAGATTGGCCAACACAATGGCTCAGCTGATCCATACCATTCAAGGTCCAAATGGTGGAAGGAGCTCTTCAAAGGAAGTCATTAATTCTCAGCCATCCAAAGTGAGCAACATCGCTACATGGTATGAGGAGTATAGAGCTCTTTTGGAGAAGGTCCGGGATGCCCTACCTTTTGCAGAGTTCGTGAAGTTGGAGATAGAAAGAGTTGGAATTGGCACAAGGTCAAAACCCCAAGCAACAAGGGGTCAACACTCCATAAGGACCCCACACTCAAGGGTGTGGACGTTGTGCATAAAGAAGGGCTTGAAGGTAGAGGGTTCTCAAGTCCACATGACAAATTTTTGAGCTTCAATAGTCACACACGTGCTGGTGAAAAATCAAATCTGCATTTTGAAAGAAATGGAACCACGAAGGATGAAGAATTGGCCCTTACTCCCATCATTGTGCCGAAGAGTCAACATTATGAGGTAATTATTGATCATTGTTTGGTTAATACTAATAATATTTCAGCATGTGATGAATCCAGGGTTGAAAAGAAGGGTGATGAGCAAGTAGAGGAAGAAGTCATAGAGCATGAGCCAAGGAAAGAAGGAAAATTCGATTTGCAAAATTGTGGAGAGAATTTGGTGGTTGAAGCCAAATCTCTTGTTGATAATGATGATGTTCAACTTGCTGGAATTTTCAAAACAGCAGCTCCTAAGAGTCAAGTTGAGGGTGTTCATGGCTTTGGTAAGAACCACGAAGAGGCTCCATGCATGTGCCAACAAAATATGGACGAAGTCAAGGTGGGAAGAGCTTCACTAGTTGAATATGAAGAGATCTCAACCAAGCTTCATTCGGAAAAAGAAGATGGACAAGCTGAGGACAACCGAAGGTATGATATTGAAAATCACATTTCAATTTTTGGTCTCCTCCTATGTCGCTGCCATACTTGTGTCATCATGGACAACATAGTGGAAATGATGATAAAGTGAAGAACACTCTAAGTGGCAAAGAGTACATAGATCCTTTGAGTTACAAAGAAGGTGAAGTCTTCAATGGGTTCCATGTTACTATGGCTAGTGAGTGCTTCATTTCGTGCATATGGTTAGAAAGAAATTCTATGAGAAATCATATGGAGTTTGTTGTGCATCTTCCTTGTGAAGGATGAGATGCTACAAGATGGCCTCATCATCCCTTGCACCAAGAGGTTCCAACCACTCAAGCTCACCTTGGAAAAGCACATGGTAAGTAATGATTTCTATGTTGTTGGTATTGAAGGTACGGATTTGATACTTGAGATTCAATGGTTGCATCCTTTGGGTGAATTTACCCAAAACTATCAAGCTAGGGAGTTGAGATTCAAACTTGGTGATCAAAAGGTTGTGCTTCAAGGCATGACAAGTGGAGATCCTCAAGTTGCTACAACGAAGAGGATGGAAAGAATTACCGGAAGAAGGCAAGATTTATGGGCAAAACATGGTAAAATAACCACCGCACTTTCAGTTTTAAAACAGTTGTATCATAGAGATTTTCAATTCTTAACTCATGCACATACACTTAGAAGAAGTCTTCCAATAAAAGCGGATGTTGATTTCATAAATTTTACATTTGGAAGTGAGCAAGATAGATGTTATATTGCTGCCCTAAGCATTATAACTCAGTTGGAAATCGGTGGGACAAATGTAAGTAGTAAAAATCGTGTTTTATGGGTTTCAAGGCAAGCTGTCATAAAAATTCATACTCCTGTTATCAACATTTTCAGTTTACTCAACATTGCATTTGTAGCCATACAAGTAGCCTCAGCCATACATGGGAGTAATCTTCAGTTTTTTTATGTTGTTAAAGCATTTTCAGTCCCCATATGGTTGATTTTTATGAAGAGTTTGAAGTATGACAGTTGTTATTTTATTTTTTTGTTGGTGTCCGCATCAAAACCAGCCGGTTAACCCGTCCTATGACAGTCACCAAAGTGTTTTCGATGACAAGGGGGAAGGGAATTTCACCTACCATCAATGAGGGATTATTTGCCATTGTTTTAGAAGAGTTTCCGGCCACCATAATGTTAATTTTGAGCGAGAAATTGCAATGGTACAGCTACAGCCATACTTGGGGCAGCGTGAATGGACCTTTAGGAGTCCATCATGTGAAGGGGAATTTTGAGAAAAATGCAAGCAAAGGAAGAAAGTTAGTTCACATATCTATGAGGCATGAAGAAATGATATTGAGAGCTCTTGTTTCTTTTAATGTGCTTGTTCTTTGTGTAGGCACAAGAATAAAAAAGAAAGAACAACTGAATTTGTTATCCATCCGAGCATGTGATGAAGAATATGGGACTACAGCTGAAGATGAAGATGCCATAATAGAGGATGGCAATTTTGTGAATGCAAAAGGTCTCAATTTGCATAGAAACAGGGTTCCTCCAATACTTGGATTGGGAGTGAAACATAAAGGCTTTGAGGAAGGTACAACCCAACCTAGGACAGCGGGAAGAGGGCAGCCTAGACCATCTTTTGGGCAGCCAAGGAGGCCACTATGGCAAGGTAACTCTAGGTGTTTGGATCAATTTTACATGATGCTCAAGTTTTCCTTTCCAAGTTTGTTGTTGAGTGAAGAATGTAATCAAGAGTTGAGGAATGAGGGGTTGTCTACCCCAAGTGAGAAGGGAAGTATTTCTATGGAAGCCATGAGCCAAACTACCATCATTGATACTGCTGTCCTCATTTATATCAGCCCACACTTAATTTCAGTTGCATTTGTAATTGGAAATATGGAGTGTTCTTCCACCTTAATTGACGAGGAGGGAATGAAGAATGAGGATGCCACATTGGGACATGGATTAGCTTGTCAAGCTGCTGATTATTTATTAATTTCTTGCTTTATGACTGAGATTACAGCAGTTTGGAAGGCTTTTTATACAGCTGAGTATGCAAAAGAAGTTGTTATTGTTGTTTTAGAAGTTGAAGATGAAGGGAATTTCAATGAAGAAAGGGGCAACGGGTGTCTAAGTTTGTTTGGGCAAAAGCTCTTTCATTTGACAGGCACAGGATCCAAATTATGGGAGCACTACAACATGTTCCTTTACCTTGATATGATGATGATTGGGCATGTAAGTTCGCAATTGCTTGGGGACAAGCAATTTCAAGAAGGGAGGGCTGTAATGTCCCTTTTTCGAATTGAGGCCTAAATGTGGACTTCTCGCCATTCCCTTTCCGTGACAAAGAAGAATGATTGAACAAGGGAGGAATCACATTTCATTTCAATTTTCTTTTATTAGATTTGATGTTTTCTTCTAGCGTTTTCCTTTAGGAGGCAGGTCGGCTGGGTTTGGAGAGATTAAAGAAGCAATTAAAAGATAAAGTGAAGCTTAAGAGGTCGGTCCTCTTCTAATTGGCCTTTGGCGCCAAGGGAAGAATATAAAAAGACTTAAGGACTTCATTTGCAATCATCTTTGGTGCATTTTTCATATACAATTGGTTTGTTGGGCTAGTTTCTCACTACCTTTCCACTTGAGGACGAAAACCCTGTTGTGTGGCATCCAAGGAAGACGGAAACCTTCCTTGTGGCTTGGTGGTGGACGGAAATCCTCCATTTTGAATTGGAGATATCAAAAAGAAGGATTGCAAAGGCTTCACATCATTTTTGGAGCTCTTCCCTAAGGCGTGACTGGTTTGGTGCTTTCTAGGGCACAAATTTCAAATCTGATTTTATATTTTGTTTCTCCATATTTTATAAGGCCGGAATCTATATATTTGTGATTTTTGGAGGAGATTTCCTATTTTTCCGAGCCCTAGGTATGGTGGGACTGCTGCTGTTATAAATAATTAATTTCCACAAAGTGCTAATCAAATATTTCTTCAATCTTTTGATGTATTTGTGATGTATAAATATTTTTGTTGCTAGATAAATTATTTCGTGGCATTCTGCATTGATTTGCATAGTGAAAAGTGGACTCGAATCTCATAGGCAGTTCACTGCCCTAGGAGACTGCTGATTTTGAATTGGTTAATCATTCCAAGTTATTCTTAGCTACTTTCAGATTGTTGTGTGTGTACTTGAAGGTGTTTTCAGATCAGATTTATTGGGGATAGTTGGTAAACCCCTTTTCTCCATTTTCAGCCCTAAAAGGGACATTACCGAACATTTGTCGAATACGAGTATGCGAACTATGCACTAGAACTCCTCAATCTAAAGGAGGGTAAGCTTAAACCCTCAACTTTCATGCATAAATGAAGTTTGTTCTTCCTCCAAAATGGTCCTCTTGTAGTAATCATTGATATACTCTTCTTTTCCTTTCTTTGAGATCTCCCTATGCTTGTCCTTCCCTTCATTTGGAAGTCCCAATGCCCTAGAGACACTGCTAGCTCAAAAAATCTCGATATTCTTTCCTTGGACTAGAAAATAGGATTTTCATGTAATAAGATCCTAAAATACAAATAATTGCTCCAACACTTCTTTATGAAAATAATTGTTCTTCTTGGATACTAGTATTTTAATTGCATGATTTGATCTTACCTTTTTCAATTGCTCGATTAATACATGATTTTTAATCTCGCCCCAATAATTCATGAGAATAGTTGACTAAATACCCCCTCATCTCTTCCACAAAAGTGTTTTTCCCTTTTCTTTCTTTACTTCTGGCTAGGGCTTTTTCTTTTTCTTCTTTCCCTTTTGCCTAGATGCAGATGTAACACTGAGCATTTCTTCAACTCGAGAGAAGAATCGATGATCACAACACCTTTCAATGACCTCGTTACATTTTCAGCAATATCGTAGCCCTAGCCTCGGTTTTGCCTTTCTCCTATAAGAAATGCTTCATCTTTTTCATATAGAACATGACCGCATCCTCTAATGCAGTTTTTCCCAGAATAATTGACAAAGAAGCACAATGAGGTTTTCTAGCCTCCCAACTTTCCTCTCCTATTCATCATCCCTTTCAAGTGGGTCAAAATTTGAATCCAAATTTTTAAATGCCAAGTCACCCCAAATATGATTTTCTTTTGCTTCTTTTTTGTTTAGTTCCACCCTAATCATTGGACTTGCAAACTTGATAGCGAACGACTTGGTAGTGGTATTCCAACCGATATATGACTTCAAAAAAACTCTTTGGGCATCAATTACGCCCCTTTGGTTGTAAAATATAAAGCATTTCCTTCCATGTCAAATGGTTTATCAAATAACTCTTTTACAATGGGGTGAGGAACTAGAGGGTGAGAAGCCCAAAGCGGTGAATTACATTCACCTTCCTCCCCTAATGGCAAATGCTTCTATGTTGAGTGGGTCCACTTACCTTTTAAATATTACCAAAAATACAATATGAAAAATGTCATGCAACTCCACTATAGGGACAAGGACCATGTCCCCATCCTTGTACCCAAATTTTTTTTTGTGACTACATTTATATCAGTGTTTTTAAAACCGGTCGAACCGGAACCGGAACCAGAATCGACTAGTTGGACCGGTTCATTATTTTTTTGCACAAACCGGTATAAAATCGTGGGTGGACGGTTTGATACCGAACGGCCAATTCGATTATTGAACCAACCGGTTCAAGATCAAACCGGTCCAACCGGTCCGATTTTGATATGAACCAACCGAGCTGGAAAAAATTGCATAATATGGCGCCAAAGTTGAAAAATACAATTTTTTAATTAAAACTTCAGCTTTTTAGCTGATCTAAACCCTAATTTTTTGCTATAAACACCTTTCTTACATGTTATATAGTATATACATGAGCAAACTTTGCATATTTTGTGTGTAATTGTTGGAATCATGGTTTCTAATCTTTCAAATATATTGTTTTCATTAAAAATGTAATTTTTTATGTGTTTTTTAGCAAACCGGTTCATAAAGTTTGAACCGGTCCGATTCGTTCCGGTCCGGTCCAACCCTCGACTAGTTCCGAGTCCGGTTCCGATTTTTAAAACATTGATTTATATACAACGTAGTCATACCTTTATTCATTTTCTTTTGTACTCGATTCAAATGGCATCCCCATCCCATACCAATACTGCGTACCCTAATGTCTCTTAGTCACTATGGGGTGATGATCGCTCGTGGAGGTCACCGAGAGATGGCTTAAACACACACGAGTAAAATCCCACAAAAATTAATAAACCAATCAATTCATCCCATCCAACCTTTGTTCCTACAATTGATGACCATCTTGTGTGTTGAAACAAATTTTCTATATGCACCCTTAAACCTTCTTGAGACAACTCCACACTTCTTTAGTATGACAAGGCAATTGTGTTTTGCATTGAACAAACTCCCTAAGACAAATCAGTGTTTTTCTTAAACAAGTGAATGGTGGGAAAGTTTGGAAAAAGACTTCTATGAATGGAATAGAAGACACCCCTTCAATGTTTGAATTGTGGATAGTGTTGGAGAGGTGTCACTAATGAATCTCATTGTTGTCAAATGTTATAACCCTAACCCTTTGCATGTTATTGGGTTAATGAGCAGCTGACGTATGGCATGCATAACCATCGACTAAAGCATATGTTAATTTTTAGATTTATATTTTCTGAAGTAGTTGGCCTCATTAGGTCTTTGGGGTTGCCCCAACTTAATATCAGCTATATATAGAAGCTACGCAGTCATTTGTAAAGCATCAAGTTGTTTGTTATGTTGTTAATCGAAGCATTTGGGAGGATGCCCCTTGAAGTGGCCCTGCTTTCGCCCAATGCTTCAACACTTCCCATCTTGTATCTATTTCAGATATGAGATCTGCAGGTTTCATCTATATCACTGCTATATGAATATTTGTTTTATCCTTTCTGCTATAGTCTATATTGATATTTGCAAATTGTATACACATGCTATTGGATTTTTTGTGCTCATTTAATGATATTGAGAGAATTTGTAATTTTTATTGTGATTTATGTGATTGTGCACTTATTGAATATAGTAAGATAAATTCAACGGTTGAATATAGGAATACCCCTTCAACAATTGAAATATGGATGGTGTCAGAAAGGTGTCACAGACATATCTCAGTCTTGTCAAGACTAATTGTTGTGTTGTTCCAGGCATATTGTGCACATTGGAAGGGGTGGCTATTCTTTGATGGACCTCCCTAATCGTTTGTTTGTTTTGAACGAAGTTCCCTCATGGATAGACATATTGTCGTGGATGGATGGTCCTCAGGGTCCCAACATACACAATACCAAGTTCAAACGAGTCGTCTTGAACAAACCTGGGTAGATAATTGGCAAGATAGCAGGAGACACCCAACAAACACACTTGTGTAGGTAGGATGGTTTCCATCGATGGACAGACACTGTTTGATTAGCTTGCCTCTTCTTTTCTTACTCCATTTCCATCTAGACAATGTAATCCTTAACAGCTGCAATCTCTCTGGAGTTGGTCAAAAGCCTAGGAGTGATCTCGGAGGACAACAAACCAAACAAGGGTTTCAATGTTTTATGAGTGGAAGCAGTTTTATGTTGCTTCTCATAAACAAAAATCAGAGTACCAGGGAAAAACAAAACAAGCTAGGTAGCGTGATGCGGGTACGGTGTGGGTACGGTACGGGGATCCAAGATGCGTTGATACGGCAATTTTTTGGGGGCCTGGGTACGGCAAAGTACAATATACATTTAAAATATTAAAAATATAGCCAAATAAGCAAAAATTCAGCCTTATACATGAATAGAGTAAACAAATGATTAATTAAGTGAAATAGCCAAATAGCGTATTAATAATTCAATGCATTTTGTCATGATATCATTGATTGAACTTGAACAAGTACATTGTTCAAACTCCAAATGTTACAATGTCCAATTATTAACATAAATAATAACAAATCACATAATTGGATTGGAGTTTTGGCGATTATCAGCTCCCTTCAAATCTGGCAGTTCAGATTCCTTTGGGGTTTCTCTTATTATTCCTGCATTAGTCTTACTTGCTAGTGGAGATGTTGCCACCTTTGTGTTTTTGATCCTACATTACCCAAACACATCTCAATCTGTTGCAATTTCAGCCATTGTTTTAGGTACTTCGTGAAGTTTTACCGAGTTGAATCATTTACGTAATCCCATCTATTGACCTTTATTGACCCCCAAAAATAGTTTTTTTTTTTTACAAAAAAGTAAAAAAATAAAAATTACAAATTGTTGTTTTTCTTGGTGGGTATGCCTGGTACGGTCGGGTACGTCCAGCAAGCCGGGTAATATCGACGTACCTTGGCCATACCGGGGCATACCGCACTGCACCACGATCGGGTACATACCGCACTGCACCCATGCCTGCGCAGGCACGTACCTCAACTTCCTAGAAAACAAGCATACACTTACTAAGGAAACAAAAAAAAACATATTAGAGTTGTAATAAAAAAAAATCACATTATTCATCGAGGGGGTGGCGGGGAGGGTTCTCTTGTCCCTTATCCCTTAATTCTCTCCTTCCTACAAATATGAGATATGGGATGTGACTTGAAAAAATTGGAGGTTAACTCCAAAACTAAAGGTCGAACCTCATTGAATAGATATAGTACATATGTATACAAATGTGAGGGAGGAAGATAAAGTTGTATAATTACAAGATATGCAACCCTTTGTCGCTTTTCATTTGTTCTTCAGGATGAGGAGGCATTTCCCCACATCAATGAGATTGAGACCATTGTCAACTAGGACTAAGAAGAAATGAGAGTTAGAGCCTGTGCAAAGTCCACTAATTGTTGCTGATGTGGTAGTGCTAAATGTGGTTGGCACAAAAACAAATGATGATTTTGTTGTTTGGCGCATCATGATCAAACTACTAGATCATATTGGATCACCTTGCCCCTTCCCGGGAAGAAATGGACCATGTTACATCAAGTTGAGAAAGCAAGTATGGAGATTGTTTTGCAATCTCCAATGTACCATTACCTCTTGAGATATTCGACCATGTTTGACAACTTTGTAGAGAGTGTTTTCTCTCTTCCTTTTATGTTTGACTCATCCATGTATGATTTGATTCATTTTTGCTTGCACACTACAATCAGGACTTATCATTTTTGAATATTTATTTCTATTGCATTTGTTTTTTTTTAATTATTGGTAAATAGTTTTTTGAAAGGGACTATACCCTTGTACACCAAGGCTCAGAAGCCAGAATTGAAAGTTAAAGCACAAGAGATGGATCAAAATCCAGATAGAACAATTAAGCCCGACTGCAGAAAACTGTCTGCAAAGTAAAAACCAACAACCGACAAAGCAACAGCAAAAAAACAACTGATGTACAGCAATCAAACAAAGGTCTAAAATATAAATGCAATAGTTCTAAATTTAAAACTGAATTTGTACCAAAAGAAGTGATACAATTGAGCTTGAAGGATCTCCGTTTTCTTAGTAATGGTGTACAGGCCATATTGAAGAGGCTTATTCTTTTGGTAAAGTCTTGTATGTCTTTCCTTCTACTAGTCAATCCATACTCTGTCACCAACCTTGAATTGGTGTGGAGTATGATGTTGATCATGTCAATGCTCATACTTGGCATTGGTCATTTGAAAGTTAGCCTAATCTTGCTACTAAATGCACTAGATATGTTCCATGAACATGGTTGCTTTGTCAACTTCTGTTGTTGGCAGCAAAGCAAAGGCTACATCAATGGGTGCCAAAGTTTGGAAACTTAAACCCATGTGAAAAGGGTTGTGTTCTATAGAATTGTTAAGAGCTTTTGCAGCTATGTGGTATGAAAAGTAAAATCTCATCCCAAGTGTGTGGACACTTAGAATTGTAGATACTAGTAAGATGAAAAATCATCTTATCCACCATTTAGTTGGTCTGTCAAAAGGCAATGGAATTTGGCAAACATTTTCATCTTATTGGTTATTATGAAGTCTTTGAACCCTATGAGAGATTGATGTTCATGAAGCCCTCAACCCCATAAGGCGTTGAAAAGTGAATCCCTTGGACTTCCAATGCATTGAAAAGAAATTTCCTTGAACAACTCAGACATTGAGATAGTCAAGTCCTCGAACCCCACAAGGCATTGCATTCAACTATTGATCTTGAGGCATTGTTCGAGTAAAGTCATCAAGACTCTTAAGCCATTACGATTTACTATTTCATTATTATTGGTTTTGGGGATTATAAATGGAGACTAGAGGATTGGAATCCTAATTAGTGATGCATACTAGGGGAATCCCATCTTCAAACAAGTTTTAGTGATGGCCTCCTCTTAAACTAGATCATTGGATTTTGGGGTACTAAAGGGTGTGCAAGTTCAAAGGCGAGAAAAAAATAACAAAGTGCATTGGTTTGTATTTTTCCATTGTGTTGTCAAAATGTGTCAAACGAGTACTCTATTTATACATATTGCGATCCTTCAAATTTCAATCACCAGAGTAGCTAAGGGTCACGTGATGTTATGACATGTTCCTGCCTACGCGTGGAAATATTTGCTTGTTATGATCAACAATGATGATCATGATTTAAAATGTTGTCAGGTTGTCCAGCAGATTCTGTTGTTGAAATTATGCTTATGCACATTTTATTTTATTTTGACCTTGCAATTAAGAGGATGACTTTAAATAATAATTTTTATGAATGACTCTCTTTTTCAATAACAATAACAAAAACAAATAAGGTTGGTCTACTATATGGAATTTTGAAGCACAATTTAAATTGTGAAGACCTATTTGTTAGGGAGCTCCTTAAGCATGACTAAGGCCAAAGAGCTATTACAAGAAAATTCAAATATGCCAGAGATTGCAGCGATTATTAGAACCAAAGTCATGGTAAAGTATCCTCATTCAACAAAAGGTTGGTTCATAGCTTATAAAAGAGCTTCCTCTTGTAGCATAGAGGAGAGATGAAGCAAAGGGACATGAAACCTTAAAAAAAAAAGCAGCAGAAAACTACAAATATCAATTTGCATGTGTCAATCAAAACACCTAGAAAATAGGGGGAAATGTGAAGATGGTGCAAAGTCTCGGCATTGATAGGTGGGGAAAATAAATGTGTCTATGTTGACACCATTATTCTCCACTTCAATTCTGCTAGGATACTGTTGTTTATTACTATTTAGCCATCTTATATGGCCATCCATATCTTACCTAGTTCAATCAAATATATACATGACATACAGCCAAAAATCTCTCAAAATGTACTATAGTTGCGGTCTCCGAGTTTTCAACACAGCTTCATTAGGTAGTTGAAAGGATACACAAATATTTTTAATTAACTATAGGTTTGTTGTACATTGGCATGTTCAAATTTACTAAGCTTGGTCATGAAAATGAAACTGAATAGAAAAAATTGAACAACATATAAGGCACGATTACCTAAGACTCCGGGACAGGGGGACATCGAGACGTAGGGATGGGGTTTCCGGGACGGCAAAAAATTCCTAGATTTTGGGGACGGTGAGGGGACGGCTAATAAAATAATATATAAATATTAAAAATATACAATGGGTCCCTTAACCTTGGAAAAAAATGAAAGGTTATAATTTCAGCACCATATCCAATAATGTTACCAAAGGGCCTGTAACATGCCAACATCTCTTTATCATGTCCACTTACATGATTATATCCTCAAATTAAAAAAATAGCTTTTTGGAACAGTAGAGGCCATGCAAACTACATGAATAGCCATCCATAGACAAAACCGACTAAGGTAATTGAAAAACACTAAAAATTAAATACAAAGTTGGCCTCTAGAACATCCTAATATACCGGTAAAGCCTTAAATATCATACAAAAAGTAGCAGAAAGACTCGCACAACAAATTTTGAAACTAAAGAAATCCTTTAAAATATGCATATGAATTTATTGATCATATTGCTATGTATAAGAAAGGCTTTAAAATGTAAAATAACAGCGACTTCTCATTAGAAGATCTTCTTTTGGAACCTACATAAGACAAGTAAAAATCCATTTCTTGGGAAGGTAAGTTTGCATGGGAAAAGGATTAGTTTTCATTTTCCTCTTTTCAAAGTCATAACCCTTTATGTTTTATATATTTTTTATTTTTTTGGGACTCCGGGGACTTCGGGACTTTGGGGACTTCGGGATGTCCCCTAGCCGTTGAGGGACTTCATGGCATCCCCGTTGGAATCCCCAAAGTCTCAAAGCACCCGGGACATCTTGGGTGCGTTCCCTAAAGTTAGGGAACGTCCCCTTCATTTTTGCATTTGGGGGGTGCGTGGGGGACGTTTCATCCCTGTCCCCAAGCACCCGGGACATCCGGGATGGCTTGGGAATGGGGGTGTGCGTCCCCACGTAACACTGATATAAGGCAAATGAATAGGCATCCTCTTGTGGGCTTCCATATGGGGGTTTCATACACCAAACTGATGTCTCACTTGGCGGTGACATAAAAACTACCTTTACCTTATATATTGTTATAAATCTCTTTGAACGTGCATTATAAGGGTGTGTAGCTAGTCTAACGCCATCAAGATTCTTCAGCCATATATATATATATATATATATATATATATATAGAGAGAGAGAGAGAGAGAGACTTTTCCATGGACAAGTGTCATAAAAGACATCAGTCCTATGTTACCGGGTACTGCCCTAGAGGTCCCTGTATCCGCACAGTGCAGTGCAGTCGGGGATATTTCTTGGTATCTTCCCTTATCTTGGGTACCCAACTGTCATCATTAAAACATAATTAAAAAGCAATGCTGGTCTGGGTATGACAGTTATAATTAACACAATAATGAAGAGTAAATTTTTTTTAAAAAAAACACAAGAAGCTGAACTGTTGTTGGTTCCACAAACATCTAGTTCTAATGAACCAATTGCTCATTTGGATGCTCTTGATGAAGAGCAATATGATGATTTGTTCACATAGTTCTTCATTTGACTTGAACCACTAGGTCTTTGCCTATTTTGAACAAATAATCTAAGTAGCCGATACGTTTTGGATATGGGTACAGATATGAAGTATCCGATACTGACGATACGGCAAAATATTTTTGGCCCTGGATATGGCCGTACAAAAATATATAAAAATTAAAAATATATAAATTTCAACCTACTAAATAGGAATTAAGTTATCAACCACATATTATGCATATGAAAGACAAGATAAGTAGATAACTTTTTTTTTTTGCCGAGGTTACCTAGGGAGAGGGCCCTAGCCCTTTGTGGCATCACCAACCCACACCGGCCGTGGAACCATCTAAGGATGAAAGTTTAAGCTCTCGGCTAGCCCACGGATTAAACCACATTATCGTGGTGCCCCATCACCGAGTATCCAAACCGTTAGTAGTAGGTCACCTTAACACGGAGCCGAGATTTGAACCTTGAACCTCCCAATTACTAGGAGACCCAAGAACCGTTACACCACTACTCGTTGGATGATAAGTAGATAACTTATAAGTTATAAGCTAAATAAGTAAATAACCACAACAAACAAGTCATAATTTGTTAAAACTTAGAAACTTAAAAGCTTAAAAATTTAAAAGTTAAATACTTAAATTAAACACAATGTGAATGTCATGATATATTAAATTCAATTTATTACACCAAATTCCAATGATCAAAGTTCAAACTATCTTTCAATATTCATCATATTCCTCTTCATCAAGAGCATTAACATCATCATCATTATGTGGTTCATTAGAACCACATGGACTCGAACCACTCCCACTAGGGCCACTGCCAGTTGCACCCCCTTGTGCATGTAGGTCTCGCGGTGCCAAAGAAGTCTCCAATCCCTCATCATCTAATGGCAAGTGGGAAATGGAAGCATCCAAGTCAACTATCTCTGGATCAATATCCCAATGTTTTGTTGACCCTTCCTTGTACTCTGGCTGCTTGTGGGATAAAAGGCACAAGTTGGAATGTATGTATACCAAATCTTCAACCTTTTTAGCCCCCAACTTGTTGCGCTTCTATGAGTGGATGAAGCTATATGTACTCCAATTGCACTCGAGAGGAAGATGAACTTACAACCTATTGAGGCAACGCAAAGTCAATGCAAAGTTCAAACTTAAACACTCAAACTTAAATTTTAAAAAACTAAAAGTTACAACAAAAAAGAAAAGAGAATAAAAAAACTTACCTGTGCCAAGACCTTGATTGCAAAAGGCTACAAGCAAATTGATGCATGACCATGGAGGTACCACCACATATGAGCATCCATCTTGTATTTTCTTCAAAGAGCGAGAAGGCTATGACCTATTTCTACTATGAAATTGCCAAAAAAATGGCAAACCCTTGTAACCATATCTTAGAATTTGACAATAACTATAGGTGCTCCTAAAGAAACAAATAACTAATGTATATGTATATGTATATGTCATAGAATTCAGCGATTTTCAATAAAATCGACGAAATTCATTCAAAAATGCCCTGAAATTTGTGTATTCAAAGTATTTTAGGTATTTTTATAGAACCCCTTAAAAGTGTCACCAGTTAAGGGCATAAAATTTCTAAATAATATTTGTTGGTGTCGGCCACAAGTTTCATCTAGGTTTTTTTTCACCCTGTGTGGAGCTTGCATGAGGCTTTCTCAGAGTCGTAGAAGTAATTCAAAACCAGACTATCTGCAGAGCTGCACCACTGCTAAGTCTAATAAATTTAGACTCGTGAGATGTGACTTGAAACACAAATGTTTAATATTAGGTCTTTATTCTTTTATAAGTCTTTGTATTTCAAGCGGAAGACTTTTGTCTTTATTCACTATTGTCTTTATTCATTTATCATATAAGTCTATTTACGGTGGCTCTATTTAGACTTTGGTAAAGTTTAACATTGGTTTAATTTTGGTTTTTCTTAATATTTTAAATTAATTAAAATATTGGTAAAGTTAAAAGGTTTATATTTCTTTTAATTTTTTTAAAAATTGAGATAGGTCAAGGCTTAAGCAATTGAATTAGATTTTTTAATATTTAATTTGAAATATTGTATTAGATTTAACTAGGTTTTAAAATTTGAAATATTTTATAATTCGAATATATTGATGAATTTTTTTCCGAATTTTATTGGGTGCCAAATTTGTTTCAAATTTTATCTTCGCCGAACACGAACATGAACTTGGTGACATAGTGTATATGTGTATGTGTATGTGTATGTGTATGTATGTACATATACATATATATACATACACACATATGTTTGTATATGTATATAGACATATAAACACACATGTAATAGGTACATACGTACGTACATATGAATGATATGAAATATGTTTGTTTCTTTAATTCCTATATGCAGCTATGGAAAGAACACTCATGTAAGCATGATGTCAAAGAAATCAGCAAAGTGAATCATTTTGAAAATCAATAGACTTGCCTTATTTGTTCTGAAAGAACATTGATAAATAGCTAGCAAAAATTGCACTTTCCATTTTCCCTCTGGATGTAAATATTTACCAATTATACCTGCCAGTATATCCAAACAGCCACTTTGTGGGGCACCAACCATATAAATATTTCTGGATTTACTATCAGTTGTTCCACCTTCTTTGCTTCAAGGGTTGCAGTGAAATAGTTACCAAATTCGGGATGTTGTACCAGAATTGTTAAAGACAAATTTCTTCCGGGAAGACTTGCATGCATTTTCCAATTCCCAAGCATGTCCTGCAAATCATTAATGTTGAATTCAACTCGGTTCTTCTTTAAAAATATGGTTACAAAAGGCATAATTGGCGGACAACATTGGAAACTACCAGAGAATGCCTTGATAAAAATTATCATCTACAAAATGAAGATAAAAATCTTAACGGGTTAAAGATATTAACTTCAGATATTTCAAAAATACACATTTAATTCTGACCAAAGAGCACTTTTGAACTTGTCAGCATTTTCGATGGATTTGAAAATAGATGATCTTTGCATAGAAAAGCAACATTTGAACCTACAATTTTCAATTCAAAAGGTATGGTATGATGATGTCCAACAAATGTGTTTTAAGAAATAGCTGAAGTGTATAGCCAGGCCTATATTAAATTGTAGTTTTGTTTGGAAGTTTGGTGAGGGAAGAGATGATAAGATAGAGAAAGGGGTTATAAGAGGGGAGTAAAAGGTCGCTTCCCATCTCCTCCTCCTAAATGCTTATTCAGCATTCAAAGGGCACTGAAGACCAAGGAAAATCATCAAGAAGAAATCCATGATAATTTGAAAGGCAGTACCGTGGCAACTGAGACATCACTATGGAAGTAGGAAAAATAAGGCACAACCTATTCTCACCAGGAAAAGAAATGATTCAAAAACTCTTTGAAAAATATGATTTAGACTAAGAGATTTCCAACAGTAAACACATGCAAACAGGAATGCATTAGATTTTTTTCTACATAATACAAATCAGAAAAATGTAAAAGCCTTAAACAAAAGTAAAACACAACAAACTAGATAATTAAATGAATAAACTTACCATAAAAGGACTAACATGTAAAGGTTTCGCAACCAAGTCTGCATTTGGATTAAAAACAAATGAGACTCTCTCTCCCCAGGGTGTATTTGTTACCTGCCATAATGAGCACACTAGTTTAAGTTGCATTCTTTTTCAAAACTTCATACTTTCTCCAGTTTGAGAGATATTTGAACTTGCAAGAAAACAAATAAGGGAAATAAAACTCTGTTGTCTTCTAAACTAATGGAAACAAGAACAGTAAATCGGATATCAGAAACAAAAGAAAGCAAACCAAAGAAAAACTTACAGAAGAGTTCAATCATAATTAGTATAAACATCCTGCATGCACAACCACATCTCTGTCACAAAATGCACTATTTTCCTCAGAGCTACTTTATCATCAACCCTCGCCCAGTCATCTTTTGCCTTCCTGGCAAAAGCAAAGACTAAGTGGGCCTTATTTTCAGACAAAATGACTCCCTCATGGCAACCACTAGCAGCAGGCTTTATTTGTGGTTAAAACGTAGACAATTAGATTATACTCATTGAGCTGATGAATTACAATGGAGAGCTAGGGGCAGTGGTTACTACACTGTCAAAAAGGGTTATGGGCTTCTTTAGTTGATGAAGTAATTGTTTGGGGTGGAACATAACCCAGATTTTGGGATACTAAAGCGTGGCCCAAAACCAAGAACTTCTTTATTTTGATGGCTTGACATCCAAGACAAATCCTAACACGCTGTTCTGATAACAAAGACCTGCCATGATCACTCTTGCCGCATTCTCTTCTGCAAGGAAAAGAGGATACTAATCATCTGTTTATAATTGGTGGCTTTTGCCAAAAACTATGGGCAACACTATGTGCATAAAATAAATTAGCCTACGCTTAAGGATCCACTCCAATAGAACCATTCAGATAACGGGCATCAAAGCCATATTCTTTCAACATTTTAAAATTTCCTATAGCAGGTGATTCCTGCATTAATCTCTTGGGGTGCGTGGAATCACAAAAAGATCTGAATTGTCTCAGGAGACCACACAGTATATTCATCTTTACTGACTATGTTGCAGGCCAGTCTCAGCTGATACAAGTCAAGCTGTATGAAAACATGTCAAGATGTTCAAGACTCCAAAATGAACCACCTAGACCCTCCTAACACAACCTAACTATACAAAATTGCCCATTTCCTTGTTTGAGAAATTCAAATTTGGTTTGGGCGGGAAAACTATAAACAAGCCAAAATTCAAAATTTAAAGAACCTAGACACCTACCAACACCTCTATCACCCTATGACAACTGTCCTAAGATGCTTCAAACCAAAAATTTGATGTTTTTCTTCTCCAAGTTGATGCTCCTGCATCAAGTGAGTTCTTCTAGCCTCTCATCCATTAATGGCATCATCTACCATTAGCAATCTCCATCCTTTTGGCATTCAGCCTTCATAAGTGATACTTTTGAGTCTTTGACTCTGTTGACCAAGTGGGAGTGCCTAATTTTTCTAATTTGAACTGCTAAAGTAGTTGTCTAGTTTCTTGTGTTGACCCTGCCTCATCAACATTGACTTTCTGCATCAACGAATTGCTCAAGAGGTAGATTTCAGATTTCAGCTTTTGCCAGAAGTGAAATAACTGGAGTTTTGAAAAATTTCACTTTGGCTTCTTGATGTCATGGATGTATTGAATTATGTCATGATGATTTCATCTTCTTCTTTGTCCCCTGACTGTGTTACCAGGAAACGTCCCTAGCCCCCCCGTACCTTGTCTGAACCATTTCCGGTACGGAAACAGGTACAAAACGTGCCCAAAATGTCCCGGAAGCATCCAGGGCGTTTCTGGCACGTTTTTCAGTTTTAAAAGCTAAAAACATAAAAAAACAAACTAATTTTTAACATTTATTGCTCCTAAACCTAATCTACCCACCCAAACTTCCTAAAGACACTTCCTAAAAGCTATATAATGACATCTTTGGTCCATTCTAAATCACACTCTCTTTTTTCTCTTTCTAAATTCAGTTTTCATTAAACTAACATTTAGCATTGTGAAGAGCAAAGAGACATCAAGGAGCAGCTAATCATTAAACTAATCATGTATATATGAAACATTGAAATTGTAACCATGTTGAATGATGAATCTTTAGAACTTCAATGAATACAAAATATTTTGAGTGCTTTATCAGTTCTCTGATGGTCCATGGACTAAAATTTTGAGAATTAGTACTATGCATATGTGTGTGTGTGTGTGTGTGTGTGAATTTTAATATTGATTTTTTTATAATATATTGTACAGACAATTCTGTACAGACGTTTCTGTAACATTTCGTACCCAAGGTTTTTTTGAAAATCGGTGTTTCCACATTTCAGACCCGTACCCGTACCCGTTTCCTGGCAACATAGTCCCCTGATTTGAATGCCTTCTCTGGTCACTGCTTAACTAGGGTTTCGAACAAGTTTGACTTTGGCTTGTTATGTTATGATTGTTTTAAATGATGTCCTAATGATTTCATCTTCTTCTTTGTCCCCTGATTTGAATGCATTCCCTGGTCACTGCTTTAAGGTCATCTTCTAGCACCCTGAAGATCAGTTTAATGGACTGATAGTGAAGTGAAAGCCTGCTCTGTGCCATAAATGTTAGTTTAAACTTTAAACATCCTAAATAACACAAAGCCCGCAGATCTTTTCCTTGCAATGAAAATCATTGTCAAACAAAAATTATCTGTCTTGGTACATAGTTGATGTGACAGAACTCTCATCCTAGACAAGACGGAATCTAAGATTGTGTCTAGTGTTGCCTCAAATAGTGTAGTGCCCACCATGTGGCACCCCTTCTTTAGACACCCCTAATGCATCTCTAGACTTTATTATTATCAGTTTGCCTCCTTATGACTAGTAAGCCATGTATTTTGATAAGACGAGGTTGTATGATGACATTTTCATACTTTCATGCATGTTGAGATATATTATATATGACTTGGACATTCTCATAGACTTATTGGGATCTCCGACATTTTATATGCAGTATTTATTACGATGTGATATTTTATCAGTTGGACGTGTTTTGAATATTTAATGGTGTGCGATGATTGAAATTTATTTAAATCATCGTGTGATTATTTGATGTACCGTGATGCCATCTGGTTTATGCACAGATCACAAGATCCGTACCAAAACTATACAAGGTTGAAGGGAGGTGTGCTTGGTTCCATTTGTTGCAATTGAGTCGACCCAACAATGAAGCAAATCTAGACACAAGCATTTTAGGAAAGAGGGCATTGTAGCTGAAATCCTTGTGGAAAATGCATTCTGTTGATTAGTCACCTATATTTGAGACTTTGGAATTTTGGTCAAACTAAATTGACCAGGTACCAATGATGTGGCATGGTGCTTAAGAGGCATGCTGACAACACTTATATGGCATGTTGATTTGCAAAGGTAACCGTAAACTTATAGCTATATTTTGAGACTTTAGGAAAAGAGAAACATATTCCTTTCATAGAATGAAATAAAAGAAAGCTGGTGGATTTGAAAAGTTACTTTATGAGAAAAAGATAAACAAATTAAATATGGAGATCTGCAGAAACACATCACACATCCAATAAGAATTGAGATCCATTCCGTATCAACCTGCAAATACATATAATCATCTAAGGAATAATTTTGAGTGATAAAGGAGGATGAGTCTAATTTGGTTGGCATAAATACATCACTACATAGTCAGATCTGCAGAGAATAAAATACAATTCATAAAATAAAATGTTATTTCCTAGGAAGAGGATGGTGGAAGGAAAAGATCAAAAAAGAGGATATGAGAACCACTATTACTCATTCAGTCAGTTGAGCATAGAGGGAGGAGAGTCTGAAAGTTGCAAAACTGTCACTTTTGTTTGCTGGCAATTTGAAGGTGTAAAACAGAGCATTGGCAGTGTTTGGAGTGAAGAAAAGAGGGATCTTTACTTAGTCAATTGGTTGGAAGCAGTTTGGAAGTGTCTTCATCATTTCTTGTACATCATTAATCCTTCTATTGCAGCCATTTTAGCAAAGGTATATTTTCTGTTTTGACATTTTACACTAAGGTGTGAAATTTACGTTGTTTTATTCCTTCTATATCTTGTGAAAGTATTTTGTTGTCTCTTTCCTCTCTTGTCATTTGATTGTTGTCATCCTTCTGTTTGAGTGGGGTGGGCTGACAGAGAGGAGAATGTAAATAGAATGCAAACTCTGCATTCTTACTTTTATTATACATTGAAAATTTGAAGTTTTATGCATATATTTATTATAATGCCTCGCTGGGTGTGGGGGAAAGTCTCAACCCAGGTATTAATGGGTGTTATTTATGGAGAGGAGGAAAATTCCTCGCTAACAGTCCCTGAATCTGTATTATGAAGTTGAAATTTATGTTGGTCATAGAGAAGGGGAAAGGTCCAACTGAAGCTATATAATTTTCATGCATAGGAGAAGTGGGAAATTCTTAAATTGTGAAGATGTTATATTGAACTTGCAATAATAATAAATAAATGGGATGGAAAGTGTTTTTCTACAGCCCAATTGGGTTATCCAATGGGCTGGGCTTTTATTCTGCACATGCCTTGGTGATTGGTTGAATCCCTCCTCCTTGACTGCTTTATCAATAATGGATGTTTCTTTGTTAATTTGCTTGCCTTTTTCTTAAGCATGGTCTTATCTCAATTCTTGTGTTACATATTTTCCCACATCCAACTATCCTGCCCTTTACCCTAGACTTGTAAACCACAAAGCGCAAAAAAATCATAAATATGTGAGTGCAAATTTGCAGTCGGCTGTGGTATGTTGTGAGCAGTCTGGAATGCTTTGTTGTATAGACAGCACGCATAAGGAGTTCAGAATTGAGAGGATTAGTTTTACTCTTCATCCATTATGATCCCCTGCACCTGCTATGAGAGTGGCTGAGTGGATCACAACACATGCCTCGTAGTGTTGGTATGAATAGAAGGGTGCATTCGCAACTCTAATGCCAGTTTTTAAGCACAAGTTTCTTTACCCTACTCCTCATTTGATTTTATTGTTTTCTTAATGAGGAAGAGCAAGGAAGATATTTGTTTGAAGTCTCGGCTTTAAACATGTCAATGCATTCCAAATTATTGATTTAGTGAATGTATGTTTCAGATTTCATAGCCCTTGGATGCATGTGGAGAATGGCATTTACCAAACTCATTCACAGCTTTGCACAAGAGATGTTTAGATTATGTTTTGCCGCTTGTAAGACAGCTATATTTTGTTGGTAAAATTTGTATAACCAGAGATATGATATTATCAAGATCCCATGGGTAAAGAGAGAGAAAAAGCAGAGGTGAAAAGGAAGTACATTCTCTCATCTTTATGTAAGAAATGACAGAGTTTAGGATGCAGTTCGCAGCTAAGAGGACTGTTATTGAAATGCATTAGTTGTATCCCATGTTGAGTTATAGTCTTGAGTAGTTGTGTGAGGAAATGTAAATTCATTTCTATATAGATGTTCACAGCTCTCTTTACTCATAGATTTTAGAAGAAAACACGAGCTTGTAACCCCTAAAAGGAAACAAATCTTCTCTATATTTTGTGTAATATACATGTACGATTTTTCTGTTGGTCAATGAAGGCATCCTAAGGGGAAGTTTGCAGCTTTTGCCATAATTTTCATTCCGTGTAGTGCTGCACTTATTATGAGAGATGCAACTTTGTGAATCTTCAATTTATACAAGTTCGCAACTTTTATCCCATTGTCCATATTTGCATCTTGGTAGCAAGCCTTCGGTTTAAGAAGTGAATTCAATTTTGTAAATATGATATCCTTGGAGTTCAGTATAGATCCTCCTTAATGAGACATGATTCATTAGATTGACCTTTACACAATCTTTGGGGTAAGTTGCTCCCCAGAATTTGTAAATACTAGCGATGGTGTAAATTTGTAGAAGGAAAGAGCTGCGAAGATTTCCCACATTAAACCCATTTGTTAAGCTCTGCACATATATCCTCCATCCCTTGCTGCAATTATCCATTTCTTTCTTTGATGACTACGTGTAATAAGTCGAAAAGTTCATAACAGTTTTGGGGCAGCCTTATTTCCCTTGTGATTTTGCACAAACCCAAAGTTGCCAAGAAATGGGTATGTGTACACGTCACGAGTTCAAAACGCGGAAATGCCAATTTTCAAAAACCCTTGGGTACGAAACGGCACGGAAACATTCGTACAATATATTATTTATATTTATATATATATTATATATATGCATAATACTAATTTTTAGTCATGTTGTCATAGACTAGGAAAATGTTGAAAAATTCAACAATTTTGAGTATTGGGTTTGTTCTTTGCATTCTTGGTCACCTCTGCCCTGTGTTAAGTTAGTGTTCAAAGGGGAAATTTTGGGAGTTAGTCAAATTTTTGTGTTTTTGACATTGTTGTATTGAATCGAGCAAATCGGCTATCTAAGGAACATGAGAAATGGTTCCTTTGTTCCTCTTTTCCCCACTTCTCCGCATTGTCCGCCCAAATCGGTGTTATCGGTTACACGGGCACAACAAAACTCGTGCCCTTGTTCTTCCATTCCTCGAAGTTCCCGATTCACCGCAATACCCACCTTGTCGATTGGATTAGATGAATCAAGCATTTCTTACACACGTGACCTTGTTCCTCGGGTCGTCCATTCCCTGGTTTACCGATTTATCCGAGCCCTCCACCTTGCTCACCTTCGACGCCTTAGTCGACATTCAGCGCAAAGTGCTTACACTCTAGAATGAATTCTTCTTTGCGTTGTCCTGCTCCCCGCATCGCCAACTCTCCCGATTTTCTCGCCCCTAGACGTTAAAGCGGACATGTCAAACTTAAATGGAACCTCAGGCCTTGTTCCCTTGGGCCTCCGATTCTTCGATTAGCCGATCGGCCCATTTTAAACCTCTCAGTCGGGTAACACGGAGTTTAAGCCCCTCGCAGAGCTGTTCCTTCGAGCTTTCGCAGAGCTAATTCACCGCCCAAGCTTGAAATTGTGAGGAAATCGAGGGCATTCACGTTATAAAACCCTTTTTACTCCATTTTCTTCCTCACATTTGCGAATTTGCCCTGCTCAGTCATTTTCCTGCCCTCCCGCGCCTAAAAACACTCTTTTGCTCATTTCTCCTTTATTTTTAGGCCAAATTCAAAAATTCAAATTACATTGGAAACGTTGAGAAGTCACCTTCCTGCCCATCCAACTGGTAAGTGATTTCATCACTGTTTTGCCCACTTTAGAGACTTTTCTTATCTTGGTGCCCTTTTCTTTCAATTCCCTCATAAATCTCTTACAAAAATCCATTTGTTTTTGGGTAAGTGTTTAATTTGGCCAAGATGAACTTTCAATACACTGGATATGAACCCATTTCCTCCTGGAAACCTCACTCCCTAAAATAGGGGGTAGTGATATCAAGCATATGGATCTGAATGACTTCTAGACCAGAATGAGAGATAATAACCCAACTATATTGTCCCAAACAATTTTAAATAGTGGTTTAGCCCATGCAAGAGGTTTTCCCACCTCTATTCAATGAGTTGATACAATCCTAGCTTGTGCTTCTTGCTTTGACCCACAAACCAAGGAATTGAAAGATCCCAAGGTCAGTTAATTACACAACTTGATGCTCACCATATCAACTTGGCCCTAGGTATCCCTACCGTTGATGATTCCAAAGTTTTAACCATGGTTGATGCTTAGAGAGATTTTGACCTAACTCCAAATAAATACCAGTCCATGATTGCTAAATCTTGGTTGAAGGCAAAAAAGAGAGGGCCATCCAAGTTGCCTAAAATCCTCTACAAAGTGTAGATTTCATTGAAGAATTATCAGCTTGCAAGGGTAATGGGTCTTCCATCTACTCAAAAATTTCAAAACTAGATGTGTATATTTATCAATTTGATTTGTGAAGGCAATCAAACTCTGAATTGGGGTGAAATTATTTGTGAAAATTTAACCCAACAACTCACCCATGTGCATCAAACCAAAACCTTCTACATGACCTCATATCTGATTTACACCATAGCTAGGTATAGAATTTGGGTTGGTTTATCAAACCAAGGCAGCAGACATAGTCTTCCTATTTATGAATTGTATACTCAATTAACCTATGAAAATAGCAAAAGTCGTCACAAAAGGGTTAATGATGCCTTCACAATGTTCCTAGTGAGATTATTGGAAGGTAATGTGACCAACAAGGTTTCCCAAGAAGCTAAACAGTTGATAGCTATTTATGGCAGTTTATTTATCTAGTTTCAAAAGTTTTCATATATCAAAACAACAAGTTTTGAGGGAGCTCCTTACAAGCTTCCTATTTATTGCAGTGATAAAATAATTCTGATTGAGCTTTGTAGATAGTTGGATCTCCTCCACAGGACCTGTCGAGATAAGAAAATATTTGGCATACAGTTTCCCATATCCTTGGGAAATTACACATGTAAGTCTACTCTTGATGCTCAGAATGTTGAGAGAACTATCTCCTCTTTTAACCTACATCCTTATTAGAAGAGGGCATCCTTTGATAGTAAAAATTTCATTAGCAACAACCTCCGACTCTCTTATCAGCATGTGCCAGCATTTGAAGATTACTGGGTAGACTGTGAAGATGATTATGAGGTTAGGAAAAGAGTATATGGCAAGCTAACTCAGCAACAAATTCAAGATTTCAAGTTGCACATGGTGCTAAAGGGCATGATTGATGATGGTTTAGAGCTGGTTACTCCTAAGTTCACCAACTCTATTCAATTCAGTCCTCTTCCCACCATTGACTGGTCTCAAAAGGAGAAAGATAATCCAGATGATCTCAACACTCATGTTCTATTAAGAACGAGACATTGTGTAATGTCCCATTTTCCAAGCAATAATTAATTGAGGCAAGTTGAAAACCTTTAATCCACTCCCCTTGGATTAAAGGATAATTAATTGATTTGTGCTAATGAATTAAAAATTAAAATATTATTTATTTGTGCAAGTCAAAATAAAAAGGGGTAAAATCGATTCATTATGGGCCAATTAATTATCATTTGGAGATGAATTGATTAATGAAGGCAAGTCACATTTTTTAGAAGAAAAATTGATTTATTTATGAGCTCATTTATTAATATTTTTGGGATGAATCGATTTATCTAGGCAAGGTCGATTCCTTTTTGATATTCTCTAAATTATATTTAATTCCTCTTCAAGCATTTATTTCAAATATTTCCTTGGGGAATTAACATTGCATTGGAGTTTGACTTTCAGGCCAATTTTAAATTAAAAGCTCTCCTCTCTAGAAGATGACGCCAAAAAGAAAGGGAGCTTTGAAGATGCACAAGGACAAATCTATAAAAGGAGATGATGGGCACCCTTTTTGCATGTTGACGGTTTTTGCAAACTTATCTTCATGTTTGAAGAGGGATGTATGCCCACTAATGATCTAAAATAAAAGGTGTTCTTCAACACCACCTATATGTGAAGTGCGGATGCCCTTTGAGCTATGAATTGGTGAGTTCTTGAATTAATAATCTATCTATGTGAAGTTGCCATTTTTTAGAGTATGTGAGTTTGATCTATGAGGGCATTTGAGAGCTTTATATGGTGATTACAATCTGATTATTGCTGCTGGTTTTAATCGACTTGTTTGGAGAGTATTTGCATATTTTTAAAGGTGATTTAAGTGTTTTAAGGTCTGCTGTAATTCCAAACCCATTTGTGGCCCAAATCGACTTACCTTGAGGATATTTTGGTATATTTTTATGGTATTTAGCAAGGGTTTGAATCAGATCTGTATTTGCATAATTTTCTAATGCTAATGACCTTGTTTTGATGGTATTTTGGATCCCCAAGACTGTTGTTAATTATTTGAAGTAAATCGACTGGTTTGGGGGATTGAATATCATGTTTGGAAGGTCTTTTTAAGGAGTTTGCAAGCTATTGTTATAAATTAATTATTGCAAATCTGAATAATGATATTTTGAGAGTTGGAAAGCTAAGGGAAAATCTGGAAATTAATTTATATGTTGTTCTAACCCTAGGCGACTTGTTTCCAGCTTTTGTGGGCAGTTTTGAGGATTTTCGGTGCTCGAAAATTCTGTTTAATAGCTGGTTGGAAAGGCCATAATTTTAGCTTTCAAATGCATTTTATTTCATTGAAAAATATTAAGTATTGATCAAGTTATGGAATTTTGAAGTTCAACTAGTTTTCAGTGTTTTTAATTAATTTACTACTGCTGCAATTTAATATGGTTAATGAAGTGTCATCTCCAACTAGTTAGCCCATCTAAACCCATCACCTTGGCTCACTCCAACCCCATTTGGGTTGTATTGAAGCCGACACTGGGTTAGTTGAGGTGAACCTAGAAGGGTTACTCTTCTAAATTTACTTTTGCTAGTAATTGTCTCGATGTTCATTAATATCCCAAAAGGGGATACTACACATTGGTTTAATGAGAAAGGGAAGGAGTTTAAAGCTTCTCAACAAGAAGTTTCTTCTCAACAAGCTACTCCTCACCAAACTCCCTCTCAGCAAGATTTTGGAACTAAGGTGTATACAAAGAAAGACAAATCTAAAGAAGGGGAGAAGATGACCTAGACACCTAGAAAAGAAGATGATAAAAAATATGAGATATAAGAAGTAGGAGAAGAAACAACTGTTGAACAAACAAAAGAGGAAAAAAAGGAAATTGAGCAAGAGGTTGACGAGGAACAAGAAGAAGAAAGTGAAGATGATGATGAAGAAGATGATGATGTGGTGGAAGTAGCAACTCTTGATCTTGGGAAAGTCGGTACTTCTACACTCAAGCTGGATATAAAAAGACCCACCCTCTTCCTCTCCTATGGCAACTACTGTGGTTGTTTTTGTCTCGCAGCCCCTTCCTACACCACTTGCACTCACTTTGCCTCCTTCAAGAACATCATCAGGGGGTTCTTTTGCTTGGGTACAACCTATGGTTGACAGCAAGAAGAGGAAATCTCAGTCCAAGGTTGAAGTTTCTAAATATGTTGTTGTTGCACTCCTAGGTATCACTCCTCCAAAAAGGCCAAGATTGTTTCTCATCTTGTTTCAGATGTCACAGGCAACAATTTCTTGAAATTGCTAAACCCAAAGGAGATAAAAATGAACATGAGATATCTGCAGCAGATTTTGAACTAACAAGAATTTCTATGGGAGAATCAACCCTTGAGGGTGAGGTGCATAACCTTAGAGAAATTGTTTCTAAGGTAATTGAAAGAGTTGAGAAAGGGAAGAAGACTCAAGAACAGTTGGAAGAACAGGTGCAAGTTCTATCTAACTTTATCAAATCCTTCCTTTCCCTGATAATACTACCTTGGATCCAACTCCCTTGTCTTCACTTCCACCCTCAGCTGCAACTACTGATATTGACTTAAAAGCAATTACAGAAATTCACAAGCATGCAACTTAGGGAAAAGCAGCAGAAGCATGGGTGGAGAAAATTCTCCTCACTGGTTTGGAATTCATTGATGAAGCATGCAAAACTTATGACAGTATAATCTCTGCACAAAAGCAAATCATTTCAGGTATTGAGACCATTGAAAAAGAGGTAAAGATTTGGGCAGATGTTATCCAAGACCTCCGTATTATGTCTCTCACGGATGAGAAAATCCTTCTCTTTGAGAAGATTTTTGATGAATCTAAAAACAATTTGTCTCGCACTTGGACCTTTAGTGTAGAATGGAGGATGAAGGTCCTCGAGGAAGCTTCTATTGAATTACAGAATTCCATCCAGAAGGGTGAATCTCTGAAGTTTGAGATTTTTGCTGATTTAAGTGCCCTCCGTTGTGACCTTTTCAAGGATAATTCATCTCAACGGAATACAACAGATCAAATCAAGGAAGACTTCCGGAATTTGATTAAAGAAGACTTGTTTAAGATAGAGAATGTGAACAAGGATAAAATGGAATTGTCTGAACTAAACAATGTGATTGTGGAAGCTACAAAAGGATTAGCCCAATATGGAGGAAATGCAGTGGAAATGGAGAAATCTCTTGGAAGATGGTTGGTGAATCTTGCTAACACAATTGTGCCAAAGGACATGGATATTCTTCTACAGTCACTAGATTCCATATGCATGTGCTCAAGTTAAAAGTTCTTGCCTCTATTGTCTCTTCTCTACCTTCTACCAACTAGTTATTAAGTTTTCACATTGACTTTTCTTTTTTTGTACAAAGGCTATTAATGCAAAAGTCATTTTAATATTGACTTAACTAATTGTATGATTAGTTAGCTTAATCAATAATTAGTTATTATGTGGGTAATTACGGTAGTTTTCCTCCCCTCTTGCCTATGTAAGGCTGGATTTTCCATTGTAAAGGGCATTACGGATATTATTTGGTTAGTGCTCACATGGTTGAGATAATTTGTATGTGTTAGAAAATATAATGTAATATTATTATTATGAGTTGTAAAACTCATTAAAAATAATATAGTTAGTTTAATATTTGTAAGTGTGAGGGAATATATTATCTAGGATAATATATTATGTGTGTGTGTACGTTGACTTGTAATAAAAACTCAACAATAGAATAGGTGAGTCAGATATTCTAGGAGATATCTTGGGGATGTGTGAGAGATTAGGAGATAGATATCTGAGATTAAAGGAGATATCTATGGGATTTAAGGATCATATCAAACTATTTATACGTAACTCCTCTCATAATGTAATTGCTCCATTTGAATAAAAATTGAAGTACTTTATTATTTTTGTGTTGAGTTTATTTGTCTAAAATATTACCAAATTTTTACATTTGGTATCAGAGTAGGTTTCCTTGTGCAAGTGTAGTAGCAAAGAAAAAGATGGTTGAAAGAATCCCGTGAGAAAATTTCCAGCAAACACCTCACGAGTAAAAGAACATAGTTTACTCATAGGACATCAGATTAATGTCTTGTTTTTTTGGTTAGAATGACAAGAACAAGATGCTCAATGTTGCAATTTGCATCATCTTGATTCGCCCGTATGTTGCCTAAATGTCTGTGTAAGTCGCATGAAATGTTTTTGTTAAAAAAGGTTTTGTTTAAAAAACAATATTGTCATTCAATTTGTTTAGTCATGTCATATTATTGATCAATTAGTCAAAATTCGTTGTTTGCTTGTGAAAACATCAAAAGTCCGATTGTTTTTCAATTTGTCCAAGTCAAGTAAAAGTCGTTTAAAATTGTTTGTGTTCTAAAAAGTAAATGAATATTAGTTCTTATGAGATAGTCTAAAGGTCCTAGTGATTATTGTATGAAGCATGTCTATTGTGTGTATCATTAAAAAAACTGTCATTGTTGTCAAAAGTCATATTGAATTGCATTTATTAAGAGTTTATAGATTTGTAATTGTCCATTACAAATCAAATATTAAAAGAATTCATTTTGCTATGAAGAGTCAAGTGTCATAATTTTTGTCAAAATTTTGTCATTGTCACCTTTATCGTTTTCTCTTGTTGTCAATATAAAGTCATTGGAATCTTATCAAAAGAGTCATTGTAAAAATATAAAAACGAAAAAATATCCTGCATTTCTTTTGGACGCATTTTCGCTTGTATGCGACGTCAAGTTCAAATTGAGCCTCAAAACAATATTTTTAAGCAAGTAGCATCACGGATGGAGGATGGAGGCAATGAAGGAGGTCAATCAGCGCCCTCTTGCCAGCCCATGAAATGACGTGGCTGCACAATGGTGTTGTGGCAGTTTATTTCAATTGTGTGTTTGATTTATGATGTGTTTTGTAATAAGAACAAATGATCATTCATGTTCAATTGTTGTAATAAGTGAGCTCCTGTGTGAGCGATATTTCTTGTATTTTTCCCTGATGTCAAAATGTTGTGGAGGAACAAAAGCACATACAGACATAGATCTTAAAAAGGTTAGTGGTAATCCAGAAAACCACAAGAGTGAACAGTTGATGGGTTCTTGATCATATCCAGTTTGTGGTAAACCTACGGAAAACCATGGAAGATTGAGAAGAGGTCCATTTTGTGTGTATCAAGGTCATGAGCCATGAGAATGGGCATGCCACAAGAGTAGGGCATTCTTTTGTTGGATCTGTAAAAAAATTCCACCATGTTCGCACTAAGGGGGAATGTTACAGATATTGTTCGGTTAGTGCTCACATGGTTGAGATAATTTGTATGTGTTAGAAAATAAAATGTAATATTATTATTATGAGTTGTAAAACTCATTAATAATAATATAGTTAGTTAATATTTGTAAGTGTGAGGAAATATATTATCTAGGATAATATATTATTGTGTGTGTACGTTGAGTTGTAATAACAACTCAACATTAGAATAGGTGAGTGAGATATTCTAGGAGATATCTTGGGGATGTGTGAGAGAGATATTAGGAGATAGATATGAGAGATTGAAGGAGATATCTATGGGATTTAAGGTTGGTGTTGACTCCTTTGTAGGATCATATCAAACTATATGTACCTCCTCTCATAATGTAATTGCTACATTTGAATAAAAATTGAAGTACTCTATTACTTTTGTGTTGAGTTTATTTGTCTAAAATATTACCAATTTTTAACAAGGGGTTGGATCTTCGATAATTGGATGAAAAGAATACAATTTTGAATATAGAAGAGAACTTCTACTTTCCCCCTCGATTTTGTCTTTTCCCTTCATACTTTTCTCTCTATTCTCTGCACACCTTTGTGTATGTTTGGCTGATGAAACTTTGAGTTCATCCTTGTCTAATCGGAAGTAATTGAACTTTGATTTATTTATTTCTAGTCACAACAATGGTTTCCTTTATATGCAGATATGTGTTTTCTCAGGTTTTCACTAACATGCAGGAGTAGAATAAGATTTGTTTTCCTTCTTATTTGAAAGAGTTGTTCCCACTTCTCTTCCTCTATCTGAAATCTTTCCATTTCCCAACCTTTTTCCCTTTGTATTCAAAATAATGAAATTACCCTATGGAATCAGTATCCTCAGCAAAATTGAGTAGAATGTCCATTTGTAAAAATTCTAGGAGCAATTTTGGATTGAATAAGGGAACCTCTCCGTTAAAGTGGAGGGATTGTTGTCCCCTGAATTGTTAACTACTTGTACAACAACAAATTTTTCAGCCAACAGTTTTTTGGCACCCACCGTGGGGCACGTTCGTGCTTTTTGAGTAGTGCCCACTGAGTATCTTTCACCACAATTGAATAACAATCGTTCCGGAGAAGTTCGCTACACTCGTTGAGCGTAGATATACCAAAAGTCTAAGAGCCCAAAGAATTGAAGATCCTACTTTCTAGTCTCAAGAACAACATTCTTTCCGTCTATCTCCGAAAGAAGAGGAAATGGTATGAGGTCCTGTAAGCACACCTCCCACCGAAAGGAAGTCAAGACGTCCTTCTCAAGTAAGTATTGTTGAAACCTTGGTCATGTCGGGTATACTGTCCCATTACAAACAGTTTTTCCTAGGATGGTTGCACCAGTTCCCTAGGGACAAAATATTGGGCCTTTGGCCTTAGCTCAACCTCTCCATGATTTACCTAGAGGGAGTCGGAAGAACTTCCCAAAGTTTAGAAGGGATGGTAAGATTCATCCTAATGAACATTTGGCCGCCTTTTATGTTGCCTATGGGGGTTCTTAGGGTTGCACACGAGGATGTATCAGTCAAACTTTTTGTTGAGAGTTTGCAAGGCAATGTTGCAAAGTGGTTCTATCATCTTCCTACCAACAACATTATTGATTGGGATACAATGAAAACTAGGTTTGAAGCTAGGATCAAGCTAGTGAGAAGATGCCCATGCTCTTTTAGCATAGCTTTCTCATTGAAGGAGCCATTTGAACCCACGAGGGAATTTGTGGCAAAGTTTAATAGATTAGTGCACAAGATTCCAACTCTTGCTCGACCTACACCGAGAAAACTTGAAATGTTTCTTCATTAATGCTCAACTTCCGAGGTGAGTTTTACATTAAGAAGAGCAAGATTACCAAACTTGGTTGATGACCAAGAGCTGGCCATAAGTGTTGAAGATGATTTAATCATGTTTGGTAAGTTGAAGAAAGAACCTTCTAAAGCTAAGGCTTCCACTTCAGGACCAACTAATTCTAATCAATTAGTTCAGAAATTGGCTAATGATTTAATTGCTATAAAGAAGCAACTTTCTCAAAATACCCCTTATAAAGACATTCCTAGGAAGAATTTTCCACCAAGGAATCATCTACCTACTACTCAACCCAAACCAGCCATTGAAGCTCCTCCCGTAAAGCCCGGTTCAACTTGTGAAGTTCAAGAAGTGGATGATGAAGTCATTGCGAAGGAGGTAGAAGAGGTCAAGGAAGAGACTCAGGAAAGTAGTGAAGCTGCTGAGGATTCCCAAATTAGCTTTGTTGTTTATGAGTCTGAAGACGATGATTATGAAGAAGCAATTGCAGATATGAACAATGAGTCTTACACGGTCATGACCAGACTCAAGTGAGCAAAAAGAAAGACATTGTCCAGCCAAAGAAGAAAGAGAAAGTCAAAGAGGCTCCTACACTCATCCCCGTGGTTACAAAAAGAGGAGCTGCTATGCCTATCACTACTAAGAAGATAAGTACTTCTTCGCACCTTCACCATTTGTGTCTAAAAGCTGTCACAATTCCTAAAGTAGATAAACCTAAGACTCAGTTGTGTCCAATCAAGAAGCATCTTCTTCTTCGAGGTCTTTGATATAATTGACCACATTAAGAAAGACCAAGGTTCAGATTTCTGAAGCTGAATATTATCAAATTCATCGCAGGCTTTTTCTCAAGTTGCCAAGTTTGTTAATGCCAAGCCAACTCAAGTTACTTCCGCTTCTAAAGGAATCCTGCCCACCCCTAAAGCTCCTTCCGCGCAAAATTTGTTAGCTTCCACTCCCTCCACATCTAAGAAGATTGAGCCATTTTATGTACCCTTATTGATAGCAGGGCATAAGTTAAGTAATTGTATCATTGATTTGGCGCATTTGACAATGTAATGCCCGCACAAATAGCTCATGCATTGGGTTTCAAACATACTCGGGCTTTTGGTTCATGTTATTCCATGGAGACCAAAGAGGCACCGTTAGTAGGAAGAATAAAAGATGCTCAAGTAGCTTTTGCCGTTTTTCCTGAAAAAGAGTCAAAACTACCATTCTTGTTGTTGATATACCACCTTTTTATGGAATGCTTTTAAGCAGAAACTTTTGCCAAAATGTAGGAGGAAAAATTCAAATGGATTAGCCTCACGCATTGATTTCGGTGAAGCGAGAAATGAAAAAATTGCTTCCTGAAAGGCAAGCAAAGTACACCATTCAAAAGACAGATGATCCTCGAGCACAAGTGTTGTATGAAGATATTGGTCATGGAAATTACATGATAATGTCTAGTTCAGAATTAAATATTCCTAAAGTCATTCGAGATAATTCAAATGATGTTTGGACTCTTGAGTTTGATGGTAGTTGTTCTTCAACTAGTTAGGAGAAGGAGTGGTGCTGGTTTCACCTTCTAGTAAAACTCACCCATTTTCAAACAAGCTGCAATTTTCTACTACTAATAACACATCCGAGTATGAAGCCCTTCTCCTTGGCTTGTCAATAGCAAAAGAAATGGGAATTAAGAACATCCGAGCACAAGGTGATGCAGAACTCATAGACAAACAGTGCAGAGTCCATTCCAAGTCAAAAATGAAAGATTAAAGCATTATCGGAATAAGGTATGGGACTTGATTGAGTTCTTTAAGGCCTTTGCAATTGATGTCGTTTTAAGAGATAACAATTCAAGAGTAGATGCCTTGGCAGTCTCTGGTTCCTTATTGATACCTCATCCTGACTTCAATCAAGATAAGTACACAATTGAAATAATTTTAGACCCAGTGTTCCAGACAATGTAGACAATTGGCAAGTATTTAATGATGATCAACATCTCATCTCCTTTCTTGAGTTAAGAGATAACTTTAATCAATTATATTTTGAGGGAAGTGAGGAAGGTTATAGGAATCTCTTTCATCTATTGTTGAAGAGGGTATTAAATCCAAGATGATCATAAAGGATCTATCAAACTGAAAGTTAACAAAATAGATAAAGGTTTAGTCAGTTTGGAAGATATTTTTGACAAACATGACCATTTTATCAAAAAATTAAATCATCTAAAAACATTGACCAATCATCAAAATGTGAAAAGGTAAATATGGGAAGTGATGAAGATCCTAAATTTGTTAATATTGGTAAATGTTGTTCTACAGAAGAAAAGAGGAATTTCGTGAAGCTTTTAAAAAATTACATTGATGTGTTAGAATTTTGTTATGAAGATCTTAAAACTTTCAAACTAAGAGATATGTGACATTATATTCCTCTTAAACCTAATATTCAACCTTTCAAGTGGAAGCAAATGCACTATAACCCAAAACTACAAGAACAATATACCAAGAAATTGTTGAAAGATAAGATTATATTTCCTATTCAATTTTGTTTGTGTGGAAAACATTGTTCAAGTAAGAAAGAAGAGAAGTGAGATAAGGATTTGTGTGGACTTTCGTAATTTGAACCAAGATTCCTTGAAGGACAATAATCCCCTTCCTATAATGGATCATATCTTGTAGGTAGCAACCAATTCATAAATGTTGGCAATGCTTGATGTATTTTAAGGCTACAACGAGATTAAGCTAAATGATCAGGATTAGTAGAAAATGATTTTTACAACACCATGAAGCATCTTTTCCAAAAATATAATTCCTTTTAGGATTATCAATGTCGGGGCTACATTCCAAAGTGCAATGGAATTAGCTTTTAAGGATCTTAAGAATAAATGTATAGTGGTTTACCTAGATGATCTCATAGTATTTTCCAAGCATAGGGAAGACCATTTATAATAGCTCAAACTTGTTCTTCAAAGATACTAGGATCATGGTATATCCCTTAATAAAAGAAGTCTATTTTCAGAGTCACTGAAGGAAAATTACTTGGTCACATCATCTCAAGAGATGGAATAAATATTGATCTAGAAAGGGTGCAAGTAATTCAAAATATATCTCTTCCAACAACTAAGAAAGGAGTTCATTATTTATTTGGTAAGATTATTTCAGGTCAATGGTTCATTTCATACTTTGTTGAGCTAACTTCGACACATAGATAAAATGATGGAAATAATGAAATATTTCCATTATAATTCTGCAGGGAAGAAATATTTCAATGAGATAAAGGAGGCAATATCAAAAAACCTATCCTTATTTGTCCATACTTTTATAAGGATTTTATTATTTACTTATGCATCTAAGCATACCCTTTCTATCATCTTAATTAAAAAAATTAGAAGAAGTTGAAGCACCATTACTTTTATGAGCTATGTTCTAAAACCTCATGAACTGAAGTATTCCTAGATTGAAAAACAAGCTTTTGTTCTAGTCAATGATGTAAAGAAGTTTAGGTTCTACATTCTCAATTCCCATTCTATCATATTTGTCTAAGATCCTGCTATCCATTCCATCATAACATAATTAGATTTTTTTCTAAAAGAGACAATTAGATTTCAAGGTTTCAGATTATGATATTGACATTAATCCTACCAAACTTGTTTGAGGACGAGGTCTATGTCAATTGGTAGTAGAAGTTGTGAATGAATATTCAAGTAATAATGGAACTATTGAAATACCAACTATTTTGTTTCATTTTTCTTCAGATGAATGATAATCAATATTACTCACTTCCTTACATATGGTGAGTGTCCTTCACATCTCAATACCTAAAGAGAAGAGAGAAATTAAACTCCGTCAAAAATTATGTCTTGTGGGACAATTCACTTTTAGAAAAGGGATTGATGGTCAGGTTTCTAAGGTGTTTAGATAAAGAACAACAAAAGAAGCTACTAAAATCATATCATAATCAAGATTTTGGTGGCAATTTTTCTTCTCTTATAACTGCTTATAACATTTTTCATGGGGATTAATATTAGCAAAATCTAATCAAGGATCCAACAAAGTGCGTTTTCAAATGTGAAGCATGCCATAACATTTGTTGGAAGGCCCAAATTAGTAGCTTTACCTTTAAAACCCATTGTAGTTGAGGAACCTTTTTAGAAATGGGGGATTGACTTCATCGAGACTCTCAATCCAAACTTTAGCGTAGGAGACACCCATGTTTTGATAGAAATTAAATATTTTACAAAATAGGTATAAGTATTTCTAGTCCAAATGAATTCTGAAGTTATTAGTGATTTTATCAAGGAGAACATCTTGGTTCATTTTAGAGGTCCTAACAAAGTTGTGACAGATAATGCTATGAACTTTTCATCTTATGAGCTCATTGATTTCTATTATGGGTATGGAATTTCTCTTTCCCATTCTTCTAATTATTATCCATAGGGAAATGAATAGTAAGAATTAACCAATAAAAATTGATAACCATAGTAAGGAAACTAGTTGATGAATCAAAATAAATTGGCATAAAATTTTATATGATGCCCTATGGGCTGATCTATAATACCAAAAGAGCCATCAGAATGTCCCTGTTTTAACTGATATTATGGATTAGATGTCGAGTTACCAATCAAAATTGAATTTCATACCTTAAATCTCACCAAAACTATTGAAAATGGTTAATTTAAAGATACATTTGAGAAAAGGATTATGTGTTTACAAAAACTTGAAAAGAAAGGATACAAGTGGTGGATCACATTTCAGCACATGAGTAGAAAGTTAAGTAGTTGTTTGATAAGAAGACTAGGTCTCGTGACTTCCAAGTTAGAGATATCATTCTATTTTGGGCTAAAAGAAGGGAGCCTTGTGGAAGTCATGGTAATTTTGATTCCCTTTGGCTCATTCCTTTTCAAATTCTACACTTTTGTGGAGAAAATTAATATTACTTAGCCTATATGGATGGAACTCCCTTCCATTTTGATATAGTGGAAAATACCTCAAATTGTTTAAGTGTTGAGTGAGTGTTGGTACCTTGTACATAGTTTTGTTTTTATTTTGTTTTGGTTGTGGTTGTTTATCTTTCCTTTATTCTGGTTCTCTTTTGTATATTCTTTGACTTTATGGCCCAATGGATTAAGCCCTACTCTTATAAGCCTCAAGATTATGGAGTTTTAAGATTTTTCTTATTTGTATATTTTTCAATCCAGGCCAATCCCCATAAATATCCAATTGTTTTCTAAGACTAGGAAATGTTGAAAAATTCAAAAAAATTGAGTCATAGGTTTATTCTTTGCATTTTTGGCTCACTACGCCCTATGTTGAGTCAATGTTCAAAAGAAAAAATTTTGGAGTTAAATTATTGTGTGTTTGGAATTATTATTTAATTAGACAAATCATCTATTTGAGGAATAAGAGGAATTATTTTATTATTCCTCCCATTTCTCACCTCTCTGCCTTATCCGCCTCCATTAGGAAAATCATTTATTGAGGGTCTTACTGACACATGTGACACTTTTCCTTCAGGCTTCCCACTCTGTGGTTTTCCAAATTTTATGACCCCTCTAATCTACTCACATTTGTTTCCTCAGCTAGACATTTTGGGAATTTCTAGCTATCCGGGAATGAGTTCCTTTTGGTCATCAGTTCCCCGCATCTTTGAATCCCCGATTTTCTTGCCCTAATCCATTAAAGCAGACATTTAGGACCTATGTGGAACCTCAAGACATATTCCCTTGGGCCTCCCATTCTCTGATTAGTTGATTCACCCACATTAAACCTATCACTTAGGTAACACTTGAGTTTTAGACCCTCGTGACTGTGTTCCCCCAAGCCATTGTAGAACCGATTCATCGCTTAACTTAAAATTGTGAGGAAATAAAGGGAATTCACATTATAAAACCTTTTTATTCAAATTTTCTTCCCACATTTACATATTTTCTCCGCCCTTTCATTTTCCTTCCCTCCCATGCCTAATAAAAACACTCTTTTCTTCATTTTTAGGCCAAATTCAAAAATTCAAATTGCATTGGAAACGCTGAGAGGTCACCTTTATCCTCATCTAACTAGTAAGTGATTTTATCACTTTTTCCCTAAAATTTTAAATTTTTCTCATCTTGATGCCCTTCCTTTCAAGTCTCTCATAAATCTCTTATAAAAATCCATTTTTTTTTAGTAAGTGTTTAATTTGGTCAAGATGAAGATTGAGTACATTGGGTATGAACCCATTTTGTCCCTAGAAACATTAATCTATGAAATTGGGTATAGTGATATCAAGCATATGTATCTAAATGAATTCTGGACCAAAATGAGAGATAAACACCCATCGATATTGGCCCAGATAATTTTAAGAATGGTTTAACCCATACATGAGGCTTTCCAACCTTTTTCAATGTGTTGATACATTCCTAGCTCGTGTTTCCTTCTTTGAACCATAGTATAAGGAATTGATAGATCCCTAAGGACAAGTAATTACACAACTATGATGCTCACCATATCAACCTAGCCCAAGGTATCCCTACTTTTGATGACTCCAAATTTTTAACTATGGCTGATGCTAAGAGAGATTTTGACCTAAATCCAAATAATACAAGTCTATTATTTCTAAATCTTGGTTGAAGGAAAAAAGAGAGGGCCCTCTAAGCTGCCTAAAATACTTTATAAGGTTGATTTCATTGATGAATTATCAGATATCATAGCACTACTTGCAAGGGTAATGGGTCTTCAATCTACTCAAGAATTTCAAAGCTGGATGTGTATATTTATCAATTTGATTTGTGAAGGAAATCAAAATTTGAATTGCGGTGAAATTATTTTTGAAACTTTAACACAAAATCTCTCCCATATGCATCAAAAAAAAACCTTCTACATGACCTCATATCTGATCTACACCATAGATAGGTATAAAATCTGGGTTGATTTATAAAACCAAGGAAGCAGACAAAGTCTTCCTATTTATGAATTTTTTACTCAATTAACCTATGAAAACAACAAAAGTCATCAAATGAAGGTTAATGATGCCTTCACAATGTTCCTAGTGAGATTTTTGGAAGGTAATGTGACCACCAGGGTTTCCGGGGAAACTAAACAATTGATAGTTGTTTATGGCAGTTTATTTATTCATTATTAAGAATTTATTGTATATCATAATAGTAGTTTTTTGGGGAACCCCTTACAAGATTCCTATTTATTATAGTAATAAACTTATTCGGGATAAGAAAATATCTAGCATAGAGTTTCCTATATCCTTGGGAAATTACACATGTAGGTTTGCTCTTGATGCTTATAATGTCGAGATAATTATCTCTTTTTTTAACCTACATCCTTATCAGAAGAGGGCATCCTTTGATAGTAATAATATCATTAGAATTAACATTCGACCCTCTTATCAACATGTTCCAACATTTGAATATTACTCGGTAGACTCTGAAGTTGATTATGAGGTTAGGAAAAGATCATATGGCATGTTTCCTCTTCGAATGATCGAAGAATTCTAGTTTCATACACTTCCAAAGGGCATGATTGATGATGGTTCAGATCCGGTCACTCTTGAGTTCACCAATTCAATCATCTTCCCACCATTCACTGGTCTCAAAAGGAGAAGGATAATCCAGATGATCTCAATAATATTTTTCTATTAAGAATGAGACATTGGTTTAATAAGAAAATGAAGGAGTTTAAAGCTTCTCAAAACAAGAAGCTTCTCCTAAAAAGGCAACTTCTTCTCAACAAGCTACTCATTCTCACCAAACACCTTCTCCCTCTCAGAAAGATTTTGGAACTAAGGTGTATACAAAGAAAGACAAATCTAAATAAGCTAAGAAGAAGGCCGAGATACCTAGAAAAGAAGACGGTAAAAAACCTGAGATACAAGGAGGAGAAATAACTACTGAACACATAGAAGAAAAAAAGAAGGAAATTGAGAAAAAGTGAAAGACGAACAAGAAGAAATTTATGATGATGATGATGATGAAGAAGATGATTTGGTGGAGGTAGTAGCTCTAGATCTTGGGAAAGTCAGCACTTCTAGAACCAATTTGGATATGAAAAGACCCTCATCCTCTCCTATGGTAGCCAATGTTTTTGTCTCATAGCCCCTTCCTCCACCATATGTACTCACTTTACCTCCTTCAAGAACATCATCAAGGGATTTATTTACTTGGGTACAACCTATGGTTGACACAAGAAGAGGAAACCTCAGTCCAAGGTTGAACTTCCTAAATATGATGTTTTGTTGCACTCCTAGGCACCACTCCTCAAAAAAGTCCAAGAATGTTTCATGTCTTGTTTCAGATGCCACAGGGAAGCAATTTATTGAAATTAATAAACCCAAAGGAGATAAAAATAAATGTGAGATATCTGCAACAAATTTTGAACTAACAAGCATTTTGAAGGGAGAATCAAACCTTGATGGTGAGGTGCATAACCATAGAGAAATTATTTCTAAGGTACTTGAAAATGTTGAGAAAGGAAAGCAAACTCAAGAGCAGTTGGAAGAATAGGTACAAGTTCTATCTAACTTTATCAAATGTAATACTACCTTGGATCCAACTCCTTGACTTAAAAGCAACTATTGATAATGATTTAAAAGCAATTCAGAAATTCACAAGTACTAGCTTAGGAAAAGCACTAAAAGTATGAGTGGAGAAAATATCTCTTCAGTTTGGTTTAGCATGAAGCATGCAAAACTTATGACAATATAATCTATGCATAGAAGAAAATCAGTTCAGGTATTGAGACCATTGAGAAAGAGGTAAATATTTGGGAAGATGTTATCCAAGACCTCTGTATTATGTCTCTCACGGATGAGAAAATCCTTCTCTTTGAGAAAGATTTTTGATGAATATAAAAAATAATGTCTCGCACTTGGACCTTTAGTGTAGAATGGAGGATGAAGGTCCTCGAGGAAGCATCTACTGAATTGCAGAATTCCATCAAAAGGTGAATCTTTGAAGTCTGAGATTTTTTTGATTTAAGTGCCCTCCGTTGTGACATTTTCAAGGATAATTCATCTCAACGGAATACAACAGATCAAATCAAGGAAGACTTCAATAAGTTGATTAAAGAAGACTTGTTTAAGATAGAGAATGTGAACAAGGATAAAATGGAGGAGTTGTCTGAACTAAACAATGTGATTGTGGAAGCTACAAAAGGCTTAGCCCAATATGGAGGAATTGCAGTGGAAATGGAGAAATCTCTTGGAAGTTGGTTGGTGAATCTTGCTAACACAATTGTACCAAAGGACATGGATATATCTTCTACAGTCACTAGATTCTGTATGCATGTGCTCAAGTTGAAAGTTCCTACCTCTGTTGTCTCTTCTCTACCTTCTACCAGCTAGTTGTTATGTTTTCACATTGACTTTTCTTTTTGTAAAAAGGCTATTAATGTAAAGTCATTTTAATAATGACTTAACTAATAGGGTGATTAGTTAGCTTAATCAACAATCAGTTAGTATGTGGGTAGTTACGGTAGTTTTCCTCCCCTCTTGCCTATATAAGGCTGGATTTTCTATTGTATAGGGGTTGGATACTGATAATTGGATGAAAAGAATACAATTTTGAATACATAAGAGAACTTCTATTTTCCCCCTTTGATTCTATCTTTTCCCTTCATACTTTTCTCTCTATTCTTTGCACTATGTGTACGTTTGGCTGATGAAACTTTGAGTTCATCCTTGTTTAATCAGAAGTAACTGAACTTTGATTTATTTATTTCTGGTCACAATAATGGTTTCCTTTATATGGAGATATGTGTTTTCTCAGGTTTTCACTAACATGCAGGAGTAGAATAAGATTTGTTTTCCTTCTTATTTGAAAGAGTTGTTCCCACTTCTCTTCCTCTATCTGAAATCTCCCCATTTCTCAATCTTTTTACCTCTGTTTTCAAAATAATGAAATTACCCTATGGAATCAGTATCCTCAGCAAAATTGAGTAGAACGTACATTTGTAAAAATTCTAGGAACAATTTTGGATTGAATGAGGGAACCACCCCATTAAAAAGGAGGGATTGATGTCCCCTGAACTGTTGACTACTTCTACAACAACAAATTTTTCAGCCAACAAGTCCATAAAAGATAAAACACTTATAATATTTTGTATTCATGAAAGTTCAAAACATTCAACATGCATAATACTCATTTTTGCATAAATCTTCTCAAGAGAAGCCAACAAAATATTTTCCCTTTCCAAGAGAAAATCTGAAAGCCTTGTTTCCTACATGATCGAATTAATAGTTGCCAAGTCCTGTTCCATCTGAACCTTCTGAAAAAGATGTTCTTGAAGGAATTATGGTTTCAGTCTCTGATGCAATTCTTCAAGTATTTGAGTTTTGACATAAAGCAAAAGGCTTCGATCCTTTTACTTTTGGACAATATATCTATCAATGTTCCACTAAATTGGGAAAGTCTGGATCATGAAATCACATTTGTTCAAATTCGAAAGGAATTCTCGTAGGCCCACCATCCAGAGACCTTCAAAATCCTTGACTCCAACAGCCAAGCATGCATGAAACATGACTCTGAAACCAGAAATCTATTTAATCGCTCCACAATGTTGCAAAAGCCCACTTTGCTATTTGTCCAAGAAATCCTACCTGCCTTTCGAGGGATATCCAGAAGGTTGCAATCACGAACAAACACTGTGAGGTCCCTTTGCAACGCTGAAATCTTTGAACAGAAGAATAGCATTAAAATCACCACCCAGAATTGCATTGTCAAAAGGGTGAGCTTGAAGAAAGGATTTTATCTCTTCAAGAGTTGCTTTCTTTCTAATAATTGAGTTTGGACCATAAAGATTGAAGATTCTGGCTTGGAAATCTTCCCCATATACATAAATATCACAATAGATTCAATTCCTATTCATCCCAATAAGCTCACACTTGATTGTTCTTGGATCCCAAAAAAGCCTAAACCTCCTGAAAAACCTGCTGCATCTACTGCCAAAACCTTTCACATTAACCAATTCCGTTGTGCAAGAGACTTGAGGTCAGAAGCTGCAACTTTAGTCTCCTAGATGAGAGCAATGTCAAGACGATTTAATTGAAGCTTGCATTTGACCAGACTCTGTTTGTTAGGGGAATTGAAGCCCCTAACATTCCAAGAGATGCACTTCATTTCCCCAGTGGAGGGCTCTTCTCCCTCCACCATAGAAAATACTAACAAATTGTTTTCTGGTCCTTGAGTCCCAAATCTTCCATTTGCATCTTGTATTTAGATAGGTTGGATCTACATCCTCTTTATGTGTTGCTTCTTCGGACATTAGGAGTTCCTCTTTGCTTGGAGTTTGAGATATCCCAAGAGTTGAGGGAAATGGGACAGGGGTGCTTGAAACATGGTCTGGAGTTTGGGAGGGAGTGACCACAAGAGGTTCACACTGCGGTTCAGTGGTAGGTGAGTGAGCAACAGCCAGTTGGTCAGGGAAGGGAGTGCAGGAGGTGGGTTTCAACCAAAAGACTGAGGGCTGTTAGTCTAAAAAAGCAGGAAGTTGGTTTGGAGAAAAGATCCTATGTAGAGAATTTCTCATTGCAATTGGGGTGTGAACAAGATTAACCGGATTAATAAAGGGAAGCAAACAAAGGGTAGGGGACGCTGGTGCCAGGACCATGTTCTGAGGGCTACCATCCAATTTATCAAACTTTAGTTATGGTTCAAAGTAGCTCACTTTTCCATTTTTTTCCAGCCTTTTTACTAATCAAGATTTTATTAGAAACCAATGACCTTTCATTGATTCTGACTCAAATTGAAGTACTAAACAAGCATAATGCAAAATCCAATGAGAAAATAAATAAGCAGGATGGTAAAACTAGCTTGCATACAATAATGCAATATTTCAAGTTTTGCGTAGCTAAAACTAATATATTATAAACTATAACAAAGTTTTATAGCTCACCTCAGCAATGCATTTTCTGAGAAATCTAGTGGATCCATCTGTGTCGTAGCAGTAATAAACACTTAGTGGGTTCTGTTCGTATCCAACACTAGTAGGCATTGTAAGGAGATATCTGCAACATAATTTTTGGTGTTCATTATATTTACCAGACTAATTTCATGGAACCTTTACAGAATTTTAATTAAAAATTCGAAGAAAACATGACAGTTGTGCTAGCATGTAGCTGATCCAAGTCAAAATATTATGCCTCTTGAAACAAAATGAACCTGTGAATCTAGATTAATACTACTAATAAGCTTTCATGAAGTACTGAAATATGAAGAAAACATGACAGTTATACTAGCATGTAGCTGATCCAAATCAAAATATTATGCCTCTTGAAACAAAATGAACCTGTGAATCTAGATTAATACTTCTAAATAAGCTGTTGTGAAGTGACAGTTGGATGTTCTTCAATATTGTCTTTAAAATATCCCCTTTCCAGATTTATTTTATATTCAAGATTTCCAACCAAATTTTTCACAAATAAAAATTTGATTTTATGACAGCAGTATATAGAAAAATATGACAGCAAAGTACAGTTAAGGCAGCAAGGTATAAAATCAGAAAATAACCAATATTTTCACTTTTATTGCAATTAAACTAACATGCAGCAACATACATCAGCATGCAATGACATGCATGTAGCATGCATCAACATGCAATGACAAGAAGTTCCACTGATAAAATAAATGATCTCTCTTATTGAATATGGTTGTCTTCTCTTTCTGGACTTGAAACTGGATCAGCAAGCCTCTAAAACTCTGAATTTGACAACCCGATCTGAATAAACTCCACAATAGCAAACTAGGGTTGGATCTTTCACCACCGAAGAGTGCTCTACTAGCTAGGGATAGATCTTTCACTACCGAAGCTAGGGTTCCTGCGGAATTTCACCTCCACAAGCAAGGAAAGCAAGCTGAAAGCTCCAACATAAGATGGCAAAATGAACCTCCATCTTTTTCCTCCCCAAACACCACCTTTTATAACTTTTTCCATCATAAAAGTGGCCATAAAACCCTAATTCGACCCCCCTTGGAGATATGTCATATTTTAATCGTCACTTAAAGTGACTTTATTTCTCCTAGGCCAAAAAGTCCACTTAAGTGACCCCAACGAAGAAATAGAACATTACCCCACCTTTTTCACTTAAGTCATCATAAAGTACATGCATAATGCCAAAACATAACATATAAGTGAAATGTAGGTGAAAACCATACCCAACAACTCTCTACGCCGCTAGCCCCTTGGGTATGACCAAGGCTAAGACGGAAAACCAGTCGCTAGACCGTGGAGGTAGGAATGGGGACATTACAGTCCGCCCTTCCCGAAATTTGCTTGTCCTCAAGCGAACGTAAACTAGGGTGCTGTAAAATCTGCTCTCCCTCCCAAGTGGCATCCTCTAGTGGTAAGTCTTTCCACCGCACTAGATATTCTGTGATTACCCCTGTTCGAAGCTTCCTTTGTCTTACCTCAATAATAGATTCTGGTTCTAAGACCAGCTTCCCCTCGTCATCCAATGGTGGTAAATCTGTGGAAGGCGCAATATGTTGTCCAAGTGCCTTTTTGAGGCACGAAACATGGAAGACATTATGAATCTTACTATGCTCTGGAAGCTCCAACTCATATGCTCGCCCCTGACTCGCGCACTATCTGTATGGCCCATAGAATCACGGTTTTAGCTTCTCTGCACCGCTCTTCTTGAGTGAGGATTGTTTGTATGGCTGCAACCGTAAGAAGACCAAATCTCCAACCTCGAATGATCTCTCAATTATGTGCCTGTCTGCATATACCTTTTGTTGATTATGCGCCTTTGTATGTTCTCCTTGAGATCCTTTAGAATGTCTTGGTTCTCCTGTACCCAATCATGAGCTTTGGGAGCTTGGCTACTTGATAATACTAGGTCTACAAATGAGGATGCCTCATAACCATATAATGCTAGAAAAGGAGTCATACCAATACTCATCGGTAGGTGGTATTGTAACAATATTCACCCATATGTAGCCATTTGACCCGTGCACGTTTGATGTCTGCTGCAACATAGCTACACAAGTAGCCCTCTATCCACTTGTTCACTATCTCGGTTGCCCATCGGTTTGTGGATGGTAGGTAATGGTACTAGGTGTCGCACGTGCACCTACAAGCCTAAAGATCTCCTGCCAGAATGTACTCATGAAAATCTTATCCCTATCAGCTGACAATACTCTTAGGCAACCCATGATGCCTAAAAATACTGTGAAGAAAGTCTGAGCCACCTGCGGGCCTTGTGCCCTGAAGGCATAGAAAGGAAATGGGCATATTTAGTCAACCGATCAACCACCACATATATGCAATCGTGCCCATACACTGAGGGAAGACCTGTGATAAAATCCATGGATATACTCTCCCACTTCTATTCCGGAATAGGCAGAGGTTGTAGAAGTCCTGCTGGGAAAGAGTGCTCTGCCTTGGTTTGCTGACAAACCAAACACTCCCTGACATGGTTAAGGACATTGTCCTTTAACCCCTTCCATGTGAATCTCTCTCTGATGTACTGTATGTCTTAAAATATCCTGGATGTCCAGCCAAGGGTGTATCATGCACTGCTCGAAGGATCTTCTCCTTCATTTTGGACTCTGGTACAAGGAAAATTCTATCCTTGTAGTAGATGAGGTCGTCCACAACTCTGTATCGATCATCCTGAATAATGCCATCCATAATCTCACATGCAAACTGATTTTTGGAGTATTCAACAAGTATATGAGCCTTCCAATCAGCTGAAATCTCTGACATAAAGAAAATCATAGAATCAAAGCAAGGCCTCCTAGACAGTGCATCACCACCACATTATTCTTACCTTTCTTGTATTCTATGTCGAAATCAAAAGCCTGAATCTTATTTACCCATCTCTGCTTGGTGGTCATTGAGATCCTTTTGCTCCAAAAAGAACCTCAAGCTATTGTGATCCGTATGAACCACAAATTTGCTGCCCACTAAATATTGTCTGAATTTGACCAATGCATGCATAATGGCCAACATCTCCTTGTCGTAAATTGAGAATCCTCTCTCTACTGGACTCAATTTCGACTCTCATAGGCAATGGGATGCCTATCCTGCATGAGCACTGCTCCAACACCCACTCCTGATGCATCGCATTCGAGTACAAATGGCCGAGTGAAATCTGGCAATGTAAGAACTGGACAAGAACTCATCACCCCCTTAAGGTGATCAAAAACCTGTTGTGCTGAATTTGACCAAGCAAAAGCCCCCTTCTTGGTCAAGTCTGTCAAGGGTGCAGTCAAGCGAGAGAAGTTCTTCACAAACCTCCTATAATATGTGCATAGTCCCAAGAATCCTCTTAAGTGTGTCAAAGTCCTAGGTGGTGGCCAATCCAAAATCGCCTGAATCTTCTCCCTATCCACCTTGACTCCACCTCCTCCGATCACATAGCCCAAATATAGCAGCTCTGTCATACCGAACTCGCACTTAGAAGCTTTCGCATAAAGTGAATTAGCTTCCAAAATTCCCAACACCTCATCAAGATGTTGAATGTGATCCTCCCACGTCCTACTGTAGACCAAAATGTCATCAAAGAAGACCAATACAAACTTCCGCAAATGGCGGTTGAACACATGGTTCATGCAGGACTGAAATGTGGCCGGTGCATTAGACAAACCGAATGGCATCACCAAAAACTCGAAGTGGCCATAGTGGCACCTGAAAGCTGTCTTATGCACATCCTCCTCTCTGACCTTGATCTGGTGATATCCAGATCGCAAGTCTATTTTGGAAAAATAGACTGCTCCATGTAGCTCATCAATGCGTGGCATAGGATACTTATTTTTATTGTCTTCTTATTTAGTGCATGGTAATCTATGCACATTCGCATGGTTCCATCTTTCTTCTTCACCAACACCACTGAAGAAGCAAAAGGACTAGAACTAGGTCTAATATGCCCCATGTCCAGAAGCTCGTGTATAGTCCTCTCAATCTCATCCTTAAACCGTTTGGGGTGACAAGTAAGGAGTAGTAACCACTGGCTTGCTGTCCCCAAGCTCAATCATGTGTTCAAACCCCCTGTCTGGTGGTACACCTGGAGGTATGTCCTGAAAAACTGCATTGTGCTTGTCCAATAGGCCTTGGACATCCACATGATACTCTAGATGGTCACTCCTGTATTCTTGGTCGAAACCAAGCAATGAATGGCCCAATCCACCTCATCGTGCCAAAAGATCCTCTCCATCCTCTTAGTTGTGACTACCCTGGGTGCTCCTGTAGATAGACCCCTCAAGGTCACATTCCTGCCCTCGGACTTGAATTTTAGCTCCATCGTCTGAAAGTTAGTACGAAATTCACCAAGGGAGTGAAGCCACTGAACTCCCAATACTATGTTGGTCTCTCCAATGCCAACAATATAGAAGTCATCAGTAGCGGTGTAGTTCCCCATGGTGATGCTCAACTGTGGAACTTTACGGGTGCATCTCATAGACTCACCATTGGCTATAACAACGTTGAAGCCCTCAAAGTCCTCTATCTGTAGGCCGCGTCTCTCAACCAAGGATGCATCAATAAAGTTGTGGGTAGCCCCACTATCAATAAGTACAACACGTTGCCCCTGCATAACTCCCCTAACTCTGAATGCCTTGTACCTGGGGTACTAGACAAAGTGGCTATAGTCTCCTGAGGGAAAACCTCCTCCTCTTGCTCATCAGTACCATCCAAAGCATCTTCATCTCCGTCATCCATTTCCTGGGTCTCTAGCTGCTCATCTCCATCACTCTCTCTCTCTCTCCTCCTCAAAGACCTCAATGAATTGGGCCTTGCCCTTTCCTGTGCAATCATGTCCGGGGCCCACGGTGAACGGAAATCGAAACAAAGTTTCTTTCGCCTCAGCTCATCCCTAAGCTCTCGTGAAATAAATGGCTTTCTAGCCGTCTCCTGTCTTTGTGGTGGCCCCTTCGGCTGGAACCCATCTGTTCTAGATGGGGGTCCTCTCTGCTGAACTCAAGGTGGAAACCTTGGCTTCGGAGTGGCTAACTCCAAATCTCGGGCTCTCCTGATGGCATCGTGTAGTGAAGAAGGCTCGAATGCCTTCACAAACCCTGCTAGTGAATCTATCAGCCCTGCTATAAAAAGTGAAGTCAACCTCACCTCAGAAACATCAGTAACCATCACTGACAACCACTGAAAATCTGCAATGTACCCATCCAAGGATCTGTCTGTCTCAAATGAGTCAACTCTCTGAAGAATCTGTCGGGATCCCGCTGTCAAACCTGCCCACCAGTCTCTCTGCAAAATCCGCATAAGTGGTAATATGCGTGTGTCCCTGTGTGACAAGGCCATGATGCCACCAATCATGTGCATCTCCCTCAAGATGTAGGATTGCAAATTTTATTGCATCCTCTTCGCGCATGGGATTCAAGTCAAAGTAAGTTTTTAACTTCTGAATCCATGATGTCGCGGTACACTTCTTGGATCCGTCGAAGTGTGGAACTGAAATCTGCCCCAATCGCCTCTGTAGCTCGGGAACATGAGGATAGTGATCCCGCTTGGGCCGGCTACCGATCTTCATCCTGCAATACTGGGAAAGGCATATTAGCTTTGAACCCTTCACTCAAGGATTCATACTTTTCCCAACAAGTCTCCTCATCAATAATATCCCCTTGTTGCCCAACCAGTGTCACTTCCGGATCTTTCAGGAAAACTGGTTCATGCATGCTCAACCGTGTGTTTTGGGATGAAGGAGTGTGCTGCCCTGATCTGCCGTTTTCATCTTTGTGAGTCCGCAGCCCGGAATTACTGTTTTCACCTCTTTCCATATGGTTCCCAAGGCCACCCTGTGATAATCTCTCTGTGAGTTGGCTCAAGTAGAGGTTTGTAGTCTCTTGTTGTTTTACCATATTTATAAACATTTTCTTCATAAACTCTTCATTCAATTGTTCTCTTGATTTTCCATCTTTATCCGCCATGTCTGGACCTTCTTTCTTGGGTGTATTCTTCTGGAATAAACCTTCATACACTACCCAACAAGTTGTAGAAAAGACTGCTCTGATACCACTGAAATATCCCCTTTCGGATTTATTTTATATTCAAGATTTCCAACCAAATTTTTCACAAATAAAAATCTGATTTTATGACAGCAGTATATAGAAAAATATGACAGCAAAGTACAGTTAAGGCAGCAAGGTATAAAATCAGAAAATAACCAATATCTTCACTTTTATTGCAATTAAACTAACATGCAAGTAACATGCATCAGCATGCAATGACATGCATGTAACATGCATCAACATGCAATGACAAGAAGTTCCACTGATAAAATAAATGATCTCTCTTATTGAATATGGTTGTCTTCTCTTTCTGGACTTGAAACTGGATCAGCAAGCCTCTAAAACTCGAATTGACAACCCGATCTGAATAAACTCCACAATAGCAAACTAGGGTTGGATCTCTCACCACCGAAGAGTGCTCTACTAGCTAGGGATAGATCTTTCACTACCGAAGCTAGGGTTCTGCGGAATTTCACCTCCACAAGCAAGGAAAGCAAGCTGAAAGCTCCAACATAAGATGGCAAAATGAACCTCCATCTTTTTCCTCCCCAAACACCACCTTTTATAACTTTTTCCATCATAAAAGTGCCCATAAAACCCTAATTCGACCCCCCTTGGAGATATGTCATGTTTTAATCGTCACTTAAAGTGACTTTATTTCTCCTAGGCCAAAAAGTCCACTTAAGTGACCCCAACGAAGAAATAGAACATTACCCCACCTTTTTCACTTAAGTCATCATAAAGTACATGCATAATGCCAAAACATAACATATAAGTGAAATGTAGGTGAAAACCATACCCAACAACCATCTACGCCGCTAGACCCTTGGGTATGACCAAGGCCGAGACGGAAAAACAGTCGCTAGACCGTGGAGGTAGGAATGGGGACATTACGGTCTTCTTTCTAAACATAATCAACATTTGCATTTCAATTGGTAGCTGATAGGGAGTTACAAGGTGAGTGATTATGTGTGCAATGCACTATAGTTGTAATGTGAGAAAGACAGTACTTTATATTGCATCTAAAAGGTGCGCAAACACGAGTTTGAAGTTATGAACTGTAATAAGTAATTAGTTAGTCACTTGTTAGCATATGATTATGAAATGATGTAATATTTAGTTTGTAAGGCTATCTTATATCAAATAAGGTTACCTTATGGTATGATTATGAAATGATATAACAAGTAGTTTGTAAGGTTACGTATTCATAGAAATAAAGCAATCAATTATTGGTAAGAAGAACTATTAATAATGGCTTTGCGTATAAGTTAGGAAGAGATGAAGAACTAGGTAGAGTTGTCTTAGATCATGAAAGAGTTATGGTGTTCAAATAAGTACATGACAACAGAACACGAGGGTATTTTGTAGGTGAGCTAACAAGAAGAAAAGTGTTGCTTGATGGCTATGATAGCCCATGGTGTTCAATAAAGTGCATAAATTTTCCCAACATTGTGATGGGTCAAAGGATGGGCAGACCTACACAAAGGGATGAGATGCCACTAAGCCCAATGATAGCAATGCAACTATTTGAGAAGTGGGGATTGATTTTGTTGGACTCATCAACCGCCTAGAAAGAGGAACGTAGGCTAGATATATCATATCTACAACTCATTATTTTATAGTGGGTAGAAACGTAGTAACTAGAAATTATATAGATAGAGAGACTATCAAATTTCTATATGTGATTATAGTTACCAAGTTTAGATGCCCTCATATCTTGGTAAGTGATAGAGGCACACATTTCTTGAATAATACCATTGAAGCCTTAACTGAATTCATGATAGCACATCATAAGAGCACATCCTATCATCCTCAAAAATGAACACGCTAAAGCCTTCAATAAAGTCTTTGATCTGGATTTAATTGGAAATCTAGTGAACACACTAAATGGTAGAAATCTAATGTGTCATTAAAATAATGAGCAGAATCAAGGAATTGGCACATTGATATCACAATATTACATTGTAATAAAAGTTTTTTTCTATATTACAATAGCGTCTACAAAACAAAATATGTCCGCAAGGGACAACCGATAAAAACCAATATTCCGAATCAGATTCAAGAGAATGGGTCACAAAACCAAGTATATCAAAGTTACATAAATAGTATCAAAGTATCAACAAGAAGGAAATTATACGAAATTTAACAAGAGACAGTCATGTTATAAAGAATGAAAAACATTATATATTCTCCTCTTCAATTATCATAGTGGGATCTTCAGCCACATGTCCCAGTTTTGAGTCAAGCTTTTGGACCAAATCAATCTCTATTTCATCCACCGATCCTTGTGTAATATCCCACTTCCGGGATCAATAGAAAATATGCAAATCAATAACCCTTCAAAGCACCAACCAGCTGGAAATAGCAATACTCAATCAAAACTACTAGAACCAATCAAATAGATGACTCAATAAACCCAATGATAGGGCTTTAATGGCCACTATCGAGCAGCTCACATCAATATTCCTCAGCTGAACTAGTATTCCACATCAAACTAGTAATAACACAGCTGTAATGAATATTCTCAAATACTCTCAAAAAGCCTTCATACAGTTCTCAGCCATGCATATCCATTCAAGAGTACAAATCCAGATTTTAAACTCCTAATATCAGTCGCTGAATATATATGATATGATCTAATATTTTATATATAGATCATATATAAAATAATATAAGATCATCAAATACCATGCAATAGTCAAACCATCATACTTAGGGTTAATAGTCACATCAATCGCTGTTCTAGGAATTGCTCATTCACCCCAAACTCAGATTAATTCACTCCTACTGTTCGCTGCTGAAAAGAGACCCCAAACACCACTGAAATCCAAGTCGCCATACTCAGAATCAATGGAGTATAAATCGCTGATCAAAAGAGAGCTCTACACATGCAATAAACATTAAATATCCTTCCTAATATAGTCGCTGTTTTAGAGGTGAAATGGCAGACTTTATTCATCCAAATAAAGTAGCAAAACTGAGTTATAACAGCTATATTCAATCCCACTAAAGCCGCTGATCACAGGTGGCCCAAAACACACCACAAACATTTAACAAATGCCCTCAAGGAGTCGCTGCATAATAACACACTCAGATCGCAATTTTCAAAGGTCCAAAACATGCAAAAACTTAAGTTACTAAGCACAGAAGTCAGCTGAGCAAATAAGACTGTGAATACCAATTGATTTGCTTCTAAAAATGTCCCAAAACAGTCACCAAACACGCCCAGGCTGTAGCTGCAATTATGACACATAAGCATACAAAAATCTGATCATTTACCACTCTAAAAACAGTCCACAAACACCATAAGAAGTTCGCTAGGGCTGGGAGTTATAAACCAATATCACAAGGAATATTATATCAGCCAAATCGATATGCAAGGAACAAAAACCCAGCTGCTACAGTGACGTCGCTACAGTAAAAGGGCAGATTTCCACTTGCAAAGTTAATCAAATACTTGCTAAAGCCAAAAACATGGATCTAGCAAATAATCACTTCAATTGATTCTCAATAACCAGCTCAAAACAACCTCCCACGCAAGAGAGAGAGAGAGAGAAAGCATCAATGGGCATACATCCCAACTCCAAGCATGGAGCATAAAATAAATATCATCATAACATAATAATAATAATGACCCTAGCACTCCTTTTATAAGCAAGGAGACACAAAATTCGAAAACCCTAGGAGAGGGAAAATATTAAATAAAAGCAGTTTGTTTTCCCTAGGTGTGGCGTCCCCTTTTCAAAGGGTGATTTTATCAATAAAAGCCACCTAAAATATTTATTTAATTAATTCCCCATTTAATTTTTATATTTTGGGAATTAAATTAAATAATCTTCATAATTAAATAATTAAATAATTATTGCTCCAGGCAATAATATTTAATTATTTAATAAAAATGTTCCCCTTGCACATCCCGAAGCCCACGGGGACGTATAGGCTAAGGGTCTTCAGAAATGGGGACATTACAGTCCTCCCTTCCCAAGATTGTTTGCCCTCAAGCAATAGCAAGCTCATGCCTCGGTACCACCATGGTAGTCCTCCAAGAACCGAGTTCCCATGCCACTCAAGTGGAGGAGCATTTGTAATATCTTGGGCTGCTTCGTCCTCTGCATTTTATTTCTCAAACCTGCACATGAAACAAACCAGTTAGAAAAATGAGTGTTGAAGAACACTCTTCTTGCTTCTTCTTGGTATCTCCATGGCTTGGATGGTGCCCAACTTCCTTTCATACATGGGTTGCCCCCATAATCTGCTATGCAGTCCCATATGCTGTTGTAGTCATGTCATTCTTCACCAAAAATCAGACTTATCCCTTCCCAATCAATCATGCATGAGTTACGAACAAACACCCATAACCATACCATCATGTGTACACCAAAAATCTGAACTGTAGAAAGAACTGATGGACTGATCATGATGATGTTAGGTACCAAAAAGATGGGGCAGCAGCTGTTATCTTTGATTTCTATGCAATATGTGGTATCCCCATTAATTTCCTTCTTCTCATTCCCTTCCTTGACTTAGCCATTATTACCCCTGCAAAATATATCATGAAAGTATACCCAAAGAAAGACCAATTCACCATATACTCCTGCTGAAATGAAATCTGAAAACGTTTATCAAAGAAAACATGCATGTCACTTGAACCATATTCCATATGAGAGTAGGAAATCGTTGCCCCTTTATGCACCATGTCTAAAAGACAATCATATTTCCATGTAATCCCAAAATCTTCCTCACAAGAGTTAGTCCAAGTAAGGTCATCAAAACTGAATTGAATGATGGTGAAACTAGGTAGCTTACTCTTAGGGGCTGCTTCCTTGTCCATAGCAACAATATTGTCATTACAACATTTTCCTTCATGAGAGGCCTTCGGTTCCTTCTCCTTCCCACACATACTCACAAGATCCCATGAGGCATCCTTCATTTCTTTTCTCAAGTTAGCACAACACTTTTGATAATCATGCCAAAAAAAAAAATCTTTGTTGGGAAGACTTACCCAATCAAACAAATTGCTTCCTTTAGCAAGCTGCCCATGATCCCACATGCTAAGATCCATCATGAAGTGGAAAAATAAACCATACCTTAGGTTGTCCTCACTCTTTTCAAAACTCAAAATTTCTTGAGCACTCTCTTCCCTTGATGCATGGAATTGGGAGCCTTTAAAAATGAAATAAGGGTGTTGCCCACCTTCCTAACCTGCTCATCAAACTCATTCTCACTTGACATGTGACTAGGATCATCAAAAATCACCTTAGAATTAGAAACCATTTTCTCCCCATGACATAAGAACAATAGAACATTCAACTTGATCACCCCGTAACCACATCGAAGAATCAAAACAAATAACTTGAAGTGGTGGCTTACATCTACATACCATGAGGTAATATGTGCATGATGATACCCCCTTGTTTCAACTCCATCATTCACATAAGAAAAGGAAAATCAGAAATGCAAGGAAAATCGTACCATTTATTGAGCTCATGGTTTTTCCTTATGTAAGGAAGCAACAAAACTGAAACAAAAGGCTTGGGGCTGCCCATCATACCTTTGTGCCATGTAGTACCCTTATATTCCTCCATGATTACTTCATCACCATGCATGTAATCAAAAAATTGCAAAGGAACCCCTTCAATCAAATCTGATTTCTCTGTACAAGTACCAAGTCCCACACAAGCATTAGATATCAAAACCTTATCACCAAACACCAAAGAATTTATACCTTGTTCTTCCTTCCATTCTTCATCTTCTTGCTTATGGAAGGTAGGTGTCTCTATATGGCCATTGACTTCTTTGATGAGCTTATCCCAGTATGCATCAACCGAAGTCTTTCTTCTTTTTGATCCACTTCTTTTCCTCTTCAGGTTACAAAACCCTTGGAGGGTCAAGAGGGCTTGGGTCTCTTGACTTAGTGTAAAGTACTCTTGGCAATATGAGTCAAGATTATGCTTGATTTGTTCCTTCCATTCACCATCACTCATCAACTCCATGATCTCTGATTTCTGCACTTAGAATCACAAACCCTGCATACACAAAGTGACCCACACGAATAGAGGAAGGAAGCTCTGATACCACTGTAATATCCCACTTCGGGATCAATAGAAAATATGCAAATCAATAACCCTTCAAAGCACCAACCAGCTGGAAATAGCAATACTCAATCAAAACTACTAGAACCAATCAAATAGATGACTCAATAAACCCAATGATAGGGGTTTAATGGCCACTATCAAGCAGCTCACACCAATATTCCTCAGCTGAACTAGTAATCCACATCAAACAAGTAATAACACAGCTGTAATGAATATTCTCAAATACTCTCAAAAAGCCTTCATACAGTTCTCAGCCATGCATATCCATTCAAGAGTACAGATCCAGATTTTAAACTCCTAATATCAGTCGCTGAATATATATGATATGATCTAATATTTTATATATAGATCATATATAAAATAATATAAGATCATCAAATACCATGCAATAGTCAAACCATCATACTTAGGATTAATAGTCACATCAATCACTGTTCTAGGAATTGCTCATTCACCCCAAACTCAGATTAATTCACTCCTACTGTTCGCTGCTGAAAAGAGACCCCAAACACCACTGAAATCCAAGTCGCCATACTCAAAATCAATGGAGTATAAATCGCTGATCAAAAGAGAGCTCTACACATGCAATAAACATTAAATATCCTTCCTAATATAGTCGCTGTTTTAGAGGTGAAATGGCAGACTTTATTCATCCAAATAAAATAGCAAAACTGAGTTATAACAGCTATATTCAACCCCACTAAAGCCGCTGATCACAGTTGGCCCAAAACATACCACAAACATTTAACAAATGCCCTCAAGGAGTCGCTGCATAATAACACACTCAGATCGCAATTTTCAAAGGTCCAAAACATGCAAAAAACTTAAGTTACTAAGCACAGAAGTCAGCTTAGCAAATAAGACTGTGAATACCAATTGATTTGCTTCTAAAAATGTCCCAAAACAGTCACCAAACACGCCCAGGCTGTAGCTGCAATTATGACACATAAGCATACAAAAATCTGATCATTTACCACTCTAAAAACAGTCCACAAACACCATAAGAAGTTCACTAGGGCTGGGAGTTATAAACCAATATCACAAGGAATATTATATCAGCCAAATCAATATGCAAGGAACAAAAACCCAGCTGCTACAGTGACGTCGCTACAGTAAAAGGGCAGATTTCCACTTGCAAAGTTAATCAAATACTTGCTAAAGCCAAAAACATGGATCTAGCAAATAATCACTTCAATTGATTCTCAATAACCAGCTCAAAACAACCTCCCACGCAAGAGAGAGAGAGAAAGCATCAATGGGCATACATCCCAACTCCAAGCATGGAGCATAAAATAAATATCATCATAACATAATGATAATAATGACCCTAGTAGTCCTTTTATAAGCAAGGAGGCACAAAATTTGAAAACCCTAGAGAGAGGAAAATATTAAATAAAAACAGTTTGTTTTCCCTAGGCGTGGCGTCCCCTTTTCAAAGGGTGATTTTATCAATAAAAGCCACTTAAAATATTTATTTAATTAATTCCCCATTTAATTTTTATATTTTGGGAATTAAATTAAATAATCTTCATAATTAAATAATTGAATAATTATTGTTCCAGTGCAATAATATTTAATTATTTAATAAAAATGTCCCCCTTGCACATCCCGAAGCCCACTAGGACGTATAGGCTAAGGGTCTTCACAAAATGGGGACATTACACCTTGCCTTCTTGCATTGTCCACCTCCATCCCGTTTCCAAAATGCCAAATGCTTGTCCTTACCCTTCTCACCCACCACTATTTTAAGTCTCTCTTCTTCTTTTATTCTCATCCATTTTTTTAACAATCTCTTCTAAAGCTTTCACAATGCCCAAGACTTTAGAGTCAATGAGAATTTCCAACCACCAAAGAACATTTGCCACAACTGAGCTATCAATAACACCATCACTGTTGTTGTCATCAGAACTGTTCTCCTCCTGCAAGTCTTTTTCCAAAGATTTTTGAAGAGCATTGTGATGTCACCGAAATGTGAGCACTCATTCAAGGTCACCAAATCTTTAAGGATTTCGCTATCTCAGCAGCAACATGGGAGTGTCCCCAAGGTGTGGGACCTTGGCACCGAGACAAACCTCCACATAAGGTTGGCTTCCTCTCCTATCTACTCTAATGTTAACACTAACCTACTCCTAGCTAATAACTACAGGGAAAAGGGGGAGAAGAATGCATGAAGTAAACTAAAAGGATGGTGATGCGTCAAAATAAAAGGGACTTCTCTCCCTGAGGGGAAGAATAAGAGGACAAACACAGTGCAAAGAGGGAAAAAAAAAAAGCAACAGTCAATAGACTCCTCCACACATTTATGACACAAAGAAATGAAATTATGCAAGTATAGCCCACACACATCATGCCATAACAGAATAGAAAGGCAGGAACACATTAACACAAGTTAAAGAGCATAAACAAAGCCGCAATAACATAATATCATTGCTTGAAGCATGCACAATCTATTACAGCAATGGGGGATGGCACCGAGTTCATTCTGACAAGATCAAAACAAAGGTTTGCAACTCAGAATGCTCAAAAACCGATTGAGCAAAGTAACTTTGCATTCAGGAGAGAATCCTTTTACAATAGTGTGCAAGTTACATTTATAGAAAAAGAGAGGAGGGAATCCAAAGATGCCATGTAACATGTCTTCTCATGTTTATCCGCTAAATGGCTTAGGAAGCTCTGGAAGATGCTCAATGCTGAGAAAACCGCCCAAAACTGGCCTTGGAAGTATATTCTAGGTCTCATGATGATCCACGACATGGAATTGCCGTGATCTGCAAACAAACATGCAGATATTTGTTGCAAGATGATCCCTTATAAGAATCTCAACAAATGCCCATGAGATCGGGGGGAAGAATGAAGGTTTGAGCTGCCAACTGTTAGAACCAATCATGATTACATTCTAGGACCACTGAAACAACTCGTCTCTTGCTCAAACAACTTGTTTAACTCATTCCTTCACGTTTTGGTGGGCCATGAAGGGAATATACTGTTTAGAAGGAATCATGAGACAAAAAAGATCAACCAAAAGCAAATGAGAATTGATTTGGGCACCATTTGATTGAGAAAACAGCTAAAAATGACCCAAAACTCTGTCATCAAAATATCCAGAATCTCTCAACCTCTTCCTCTGAAACTCAGCTCAGTTTGAAGCCCTCTTCAATACGCTTCGAATGATATTGGTTCGTAAGTTAAAAGGAGCCCTAAATTGAAAGATATAAGCAAATAACCAGAATGGAATCGTGCCGCCATGGTGACATCCCTGAACTCTAATTTGCATTGGCTTAAACTGTAAAATTTAAGCCCCGTTGGAAGCTATTGTTCAATCATCTTTCAACTTATAGATCTTTGCCACGTCATCAAAAGGCCAGTTATCATTGATCGGTGCTCTGTAGTGTTCACAAAAGTACAGAACTTTAGCACAAAGACGTGAGTCTTGAGGAAGTGCATAACACTGATCATTGCCACGTGGGCTTAATTGGTCTTTTGTAGATTGAAACGAGACGTGAACCCTTAGACAACTTCGTTAAACCCTGCTTCGCAATCCTCATCACATGTCTCTTGTCGTCCATCAAGAGCCTGTATACTTCAACAATTTAACGAAACCCCCCCGTGAGTAGTCATGCCCGTCAATCCTTGCCTCATGTAGCCTATCGGAGCCACCCTCAGCTATAGACTTCCACCACTTAGACAAGTCAATCTCTGCCATTTGTTGAGAATTGGTGGCTCGGGAAGATTAAAAATTCGGGGCAAAACTTTGGAGTCCCGGAGTCCTAAGCTCCAATGGGTGACACTTGTCACTCATCGACACAAGGTGCAATTTTAAAACTAAATGGCTAAGCCCCAACCGTTTGAGGATACCAAGTGTCCCTTTCTCTAGTCATTCGGTTTGATGGTTTGTGCCTTAAGGAACACAGAGGTAGACGGGCGTCTCCGACTGTCTTGAGGCAAAATTAGCTAAATTTGATTAAGTCTTTCCTGGTTTAGCATGTATAAGTTTAGGGCAGATGGGGGGAACCATTTAAAAAACTTTTTAAACTCTCAGGGTGTCCGAATACCTATAAAACCATGATCCAAAGCCTTCAAGTCTAGAAATTGAAACCAATTGTCCAAAAATTAAGCATCTAGTGGTACCTAAGGACTCGCTCCACTTTGCCATCCCATCTTACACACCAAACTAATGCAGAAGCATCCCATCCTCAAGCATCTAATTTATTCCATCCAATTTAGATCCAAATATCGGGCAATATATTTCAAGTTTGTTCATCAATTTGTAGCAATCTAATATTTATTTATGGAAAAATGGCAGCATAATCCCCAAATTGAACATTCAATTATTCTAATTTATTCAGAATCATAAAGGCAATTATGTTGATCTCAATACATAATGTATAGCCTCATGTGCTACGAAAAACAAGAGGGATCCAAAGACCACCCTTAGCAAATAAAATTTGCTAGAGAGAAGAAATAACTCTATTATATATTGTCCTTGAATCAAAAAAAAAATCAATGAATGCAATTTTAGAAATCAGTTAGAATACCGCTAGCAAGAAGGCCCAAAGAAAGATTATCCCTAAAAACAGAAAAAGACAGCTTTAAAACAAAATAATCGGGTAATACCAAAAACCAGGAAATCACAATCCTAAAAATTTGAAACAAAGAAATTACAATAGGATACAACTCAAATGAGAAATGCCAAGTAGGAGGTGCAAGGCGACTAGAAGTCATGAGAATCAATTGCAAAAGATTGTTTGTAGACTCACCAACCCCTAAATAGTCCCTAATGCAAGACACGATGTGCTAAGGCTAGGAAGGCTATTAGGTTCTTCCGGGGATTACAAGATACTCTATCTTATCCTAACATCCAATGTCAAAGATCTCTTGGATGAGGCCACAAAATTGATGATACTCATCTATCTACTAGATCCATCTTTGGATGCATTTAAATCCGTCCATCGCTAAACATCAATTACAGATTGAGGTTTCGAGTTGATCCTTGAAAGTACATTAAGTACATTGCCTAACAAATGTCATGTAAACTCCGTGATTAACCATTGTTCCCATACCACTTGTATCCAGGAGTCCACCACAATCACTTAGTGGGCGCCCCTCCTCGCGGGCCCGTTATGGCTCTTGATTGATACTTTAGATAAGCTCGAGTTGGTAAGCACATAGTGGTATCCTAAAGGACGCATTATTACCATCTCCAATCTGCTCTCTCCAGTTAACCCACCTTTTGAGTGTTTTTGACACCATCATGGTGTTGCCGCAGCTTTCTTGGAATATCCGCGGTGTAAAGCGCTGACACCGAAACCGACTCCAATAAGTCACAATGCCACGTGCTCACTCACCTAAAAGGGGATCTAACGACTACTCTTTTGCATTTTTCAAATATGAGTCCTCCCAACAAAAATGTGATGAATTTATCTCGCCTAGCCTATTCTTAGAGTGCCATATATAAAGATCCCTCAAAACCCATTTGACAAACCATGACATGATTTATTTCACACTCGATTGTTTGATCTCACAAGCTAACACTACACACTTTAGCTATCACTCTGCTACATTAACAAAGCTTTGAGATCAATTTTAGCAATCTCACTTTTGACATAAGGCGTTACATCTTGCTATTGTGCTCCTCTTGTTAGTTGCACTTCCTCGTTACTCTAGGTATGTGTGCTCGATTACATCGCTTAGGGGGTTTCATCAAGGAGTTGTCAATCATCATTCTACATAGTGATTAACACCTTCCATTCTTACACCATTACACGATCTTTAGACTCCAAGATCTAGGTTAGTGGTACTGATCACCCTATTGGGACTTTTCTAGGGTTCTTTACTTTACGCATATTGTAGAATTCCTTGATTGTTATATTGCTCGCATCATTGGGGATATGAGTATTGATTATGTCGCGTGTTAGATTGCATATAAGGTTTCTATTTGTGGCTTGCATCCATTGAATGATCATTCAAGAATCAGAAAATATGAAAATTGCATTCTCTAACACTACGCATTTGCTTTCAAAAAGTAAAGGAAAATATTAGCTAGGTTGTTTTAAATTAGGGTTCATTGCTATATGTGTTATTATTGTGTGCTTTTATTTCATTATCGCAAGTAGCATTGGTAGTATATATTTCATGTGTTATTATTGAGTGCTTTTATTTCATTATCGCAAGTAGCATTGGTAGTATATATTTCATGTGTTATTATTGCGTGCTTTTATTTCATTATTGCAAGTAGCATTGGTAGTATATATTTGTTTGGTTAGGACCTATACCTATCAAAATCCTAGATTTGCATGTTATCTCCTATTTTCTCGTCTCGCACCTAGGTCATAATTGCTCGAGTCTCTGGATTGGATTTTGGGGACAGAAAAAACAACCAAATTTGGGGACAATGCAGAGATGGCTATTAAAATATTTAAAAATATATAAAAAATAAAAAATTATTATTTCAATATTTTAAAATAAATTAAAAAGAAATTTTAACAAAAAAATTAATTTTAAAAAAATGATGGGGACCTCAAAAGCATCCTCGGGTTTTATGGAATGTCCTCGAAACATCCCTATAATTCAAGAGATGTACTCAATTGTTTTTAAATTTTGAAATGCGGGAGCGGGGGGGTTTGGTCCCCATCCCGTAACATCCCATACATTCGGGGCATCACAAGAAAGAAGTGGACACATCCCCACATTAGCAATACCCTAGGTTAATTTGTCATCCTTAAGGCCCATCCATCACTCAAGATTCCTTCACCGTATCAATGAAAATTGTTGTGTCATCCTTTGTTTGCTTCTTACCCCGTCTTCTCGTAACGGACCGTTACACTAAAACCTCGAGGTGTTAGTGAATCTGCACACTAGGATCATAACATCCCACCACAATCCATAGCACGGACCCGGGCAAATTTGCGCCCATATAGTGGGACCATGCCTAGTCCTATACAAGCTCCAGGAGAACACGGCAACACTGGCGTAACCACCCGTGTTGGGACTTGAACCTGGGTGGTCGCTCTGATACCAAATGTAACGAACCGTTCCACCAAAACCTCGAGGCATTAGTTAATCTGCACACTAGGATCATAACATCTTCTTAGCATTACATCATCATTCATGTTTTTGTGATTATATGTCCCACCATATGTCTATATGTATCAACATTGGCCAAAGCCGCACAATGCTTGCTACCCTCACCGCACGAGGCCATGTGATAAAAGATGATATTAGTCTAATGGATATAGAATACCCTTGCACATGAGTGACACCGGATAATAGGAAAATAGTTAGGCGGTTGTCATCAACTTAGAAAAAGTAATGAGAGAAAATTTAAAAAATCAATAAGAGTTTTTTTAACGTAACATAACAAAAGCATTCTTTAGCAAAGTCATGACCATTCTAGCAAATTTTGGTCCAAATCCTAATAACTAAAGCATTAGTTCAATGAAGTCCAATTCTGTGCCATAGAATTCATTTCGAACCATTAAAAGCCATTGAAACCCGATATGGTAAGGCATTTAATCCTCTTATCTGATAATTTTATTTTGGTTTTCTCTTAGCTAAAAATTTAGTTGATAACATTTAATAGGTTTATGTTTTTCATAGTTTGACTACTACCGACCATAAAAACTGCTTTAATTTTAACTCTTTGTTTACATCAAGGCCCAAAAAACTTGCTGCCAAATAGAAATTGTACAGGTTGTATAAAATCAAATGTAAATTTTGTGTAATATAATTCACTTGTGATATCGTTAGACCTAGGAAGATTCTTCTTTCTTTTAGAAATTAGAGGTTCCAATCATAACCTGACATCATTAGGGACCTTCAATGGAACAATCTCCGAACAAATTGCTTTATCCTTCAACAGATCTACACTTAAACCAATTTAAGAAAAGATATTCACATAGAAAGCAAAGATAATTGACTAAATATATTTTAATTTAGTGAGAATGAATAACCATCCTCGTAGAACTTAGATCTCATTGCTGTTTAGTCCAGCATATTAGAAACAATACTTAGAGCCCTTATCCCCATCTTTAAATAACTGAATTATTAAACCAACTACAGCCCCAGTCGCTAAGTAGATATGATGTCTCCTAATTCTCAATCTTGATTCTTAATGCTGTTTTGCAGAAGTTCTGACTTATAAGGATCCTTACAAGGCCTTAATTCAGATCCGCAAAGAGACTTTTCCAACCATTATGCTCTCCATTCTCCTGAGGCCTGCATTAAATATTGATCAAAATAGGTCCTAACTGCATTAACTGTTTTCATTACTTCTTAAAACCAATACAGCCCTGAGAAGGCACACCTTTTCATGATGAAGATATAAATCACATCTTCAAACGAAAGTGAGAGCCTATTTCAGAAACCAGAACCCACATTACAGTCAGGCAAAATAACTAGAATTTCTGAATTTTTGAAATATGATCTGCTGAGATCAGCTAACCTGTCATCATAGTGTATTTATGATCTATATACATACTTGACAAAAACGACCACTTCTCCCATCATCTTTGTGCATTAATAATCCAATACACTTGTGTTGGATCTACAACACGTCTGAATAACTTTCTGCATATTTTTATACCGGCAGAGTGGTGTCAACCATACAGTGAAGAGATGTCGGCAACATTTTAGAGCTTCTTTGGGGAATAAAATTTCTCCTACACCATCACTTAAGAAATGTTGTCCAAGTATTATGTGTGTACATGTAACTATTTCTGGTTTGCTTCATTTGATGTTTGTTTATGGACATTTTATAGCTGACAAAAATTATAGAATGTAGCTACAAATATTTTAATCTTTAGATCCCTCACAATGTTACTGGAGGGAGATGAATTGTGAACATGTTATCATGTTTTGTACAACAAGTGCAGCAACAAGTGACACTTCTAACTTTATTTAGCTTGTATAGGGCTATAAGTGTCAAGCCCAAATGCAGGGTAACCTATTTTTGTAAACCTAGGCATATTTTTTTCCTAAAAATTTATGCGTCAGTATCCCCACAACTGGAAGAGCTGTTGAAAGAGGCATGTGCCATTTTGATATTTGAATAATATAATGTCACTGAATACCGTCATCGTCACCAAGGGCCATGAATACCCACCTGGTATTTTTTTCTGTATTACTTTTGCCAAATCACCAGAGATGCTTCACCTACTTGAGTCCCATTGACCTTTCTTGTTCATTCCTGGACATTAATTTCTTTCTTTATAATGCCACCTACAGTTTACTGTGATTAAAGCTCTTTTCATAATTAGTTGGATTAGTTGGACACAAGTATCGTGTATGTATGTCTAATCCCGTACAGGCATGGCACCAATAAATAGAATAAATAGGGAATCTCTTGAGATTTGGGGTAAAAATTGATGACTTAGAGCAAATAATAGTTATATGTAAATATAGTTTTGTCTTTAATATGTAAATTATTTGTAAGCTATGTTTTTCCTGTAATTGGATGTAGGTTGCAGCATTTGTAAGCAGCCAGCTGGTTACAAGATACATTTTGTTTATATGTCTCAAACATAATACATATCAGTCCTTTAGTTAGTTTGCATTAGCATCATAAAATCTTTGGAAATATTTATAGCCAATTTGAACCCATGTAATCCAGCGGGCCATGATCTACTAGTGATGCGGTGTAATGCCATGATGATGTCTCCGATTCAAGCCATTGCTTAGCATGATGGCATAGGTTCAAGCCACATTAGGTATATTCCCGTGGCAAAACGCACATGATAACTTAGGAAAAAGAACCAGACGAGGATGCAAATCCAAGCAAATTTAGATACCCAGCACACAAAACTTCTTAAACAAACCCCTTTGAATCAAATGAGGCTAGTGCAGTCCAAGACAAAATTTGGCAGAATAGATGTCCAAACCCATTGGCCACACTCTCCATGTCATAATGCTAGTGATAATGTAGGCTAAAACCCCATATGGGATACAAGTTCCAAGCACGTTTTGGTGAAACAGAAAGCCATTGAGCAGATCTGCCTAAATAATTTTTGGCGGAATAGGAAACCATCATGCAGAACTTATAACTGAAAATACTTGGATTAAGTCCCACGATATATTTTCCAGAATAGATACCCATCGCGTGGTGCAAGTACCATGCGAATTGTTCGTAGAAATCATATTCATGGGACAATATTTGAGCCCAAACATATCCAGAATCTACATGATATATCAGGCACAATTTTACATTACACCCACATTTGTAGTCATAACCTAGTACAGAAAACCATAAATCGTGACCGAGCTTGGAGAATTTATATTAAAACTGAACACCCATTAAAGCGGATTTAAGAAGAAAAAAGTACTTTTCTAAGACCAAAGTTGGCATAATGAAAATTCGAAAGAAAACGTTTAACTAACACTGGTCCATTGGTGCCTGCAACGGCCTGCACTTGGCTTGCATTCATGTGATTGTTGCTGATAATGGGCAAAATCCAAGGAGGTGGGTTGTTCAAATTGATGAGAGCATATCTCACTGTGTACTGAAAGCTGTGAACAACAGGATGCCGGCGTTCATGCCACACCTTCCCCTCGTACAGTATCAATGAATCATCTTCATCTTCATCTTCATCCCCGTTGTCATGCGCCTTCTCATCTCCAGAGCTATTGGTTGCTATACTGAATAATAATTTCGTCCAAAGGACATGCAAACTCAGCAGGAATGAAATTCCTACCGCCCTTATCGTGCTACACAATAAATACACGAGCTCCATTTCACATGTTCGCAGCCCTGTCGTGAGTTGGGGTAGTAAATAGCTATAGATGGATATCTTTTAATGTCCACCACGGCAAAGGAAGCTATGGAACAGTTTTGATCCTGCATTTTTGTTTTCTAATTTTTGGTCTTGACGATGAGATTTCCAATAGAGAGAGTATATTCTGGAAAGTTTTTATAGATATAGTGTATTATGTTGATAGGTGTTATATAGTTGGCCTGTTTTACCTTGCTTGTCCCTATCGACAATCAAGAATTTATTTCGGTAGGGGCGATCATTTGCTTCATTTGAATTGTTTATTTGAGAAGTGGAGAGTAGGTTGGAGAGGGAGATACACAACCTACACTCTTTGTTGGAATTATATTGAGGTGGAACAATGTGAGCGGCACTATTCGGAGCATGTGGTTATCTTGGTGACATGATCACATGACCCGCATTCATATTCATGATGGCCCCGCATATGCCCCATACACATATATCACGTTTTTCCCAAGAGTCACTTGCCAATGTGGCATATTACCACCCGAAGTAAATTTGTCTTCGTTGGATTCAGATGAGCTAGCACTTTGCACACTTTTCTAAGAAGCAGAGGACGCTTCCGAGCGCCACTACCTTCTCGAGTCACTTCAAACTTTAATTCGCGACCTCCCAGTTCAAGTCGCCTGAGACCATTCAACCTCCTACATTTTCGCTTTCCTAAGCATTTTCATTTGCATCCAAGTTTTCGTTCTCCCTCTCATTGAAGCTCATCCCTCTTGCAGAAGCTTGGAACGGAGTCACATTCATCTATTCGTCGTCCATTTGGGTTTTTTTTTTTTGCAGTTTCTTCCAGTTCTATTATGTTATTTACAATTTTCGCCTATATATTTTGTGTTAGGGTTTTAAAAGAATAGAAATCTTTCCCATAGTGAATCCCTCCGTCGATACACCATGCATATTCAAGTTTATGCATAAAGTTTATACAAATATTTGTTGTACTGTCTACTCCGAATCTCGTCTAGCTTCTGCGAATAAAGTTGCAGAGTTCCCAGTTTTGGCACCGTCCACAATGAATCCCAAATGCAAAAAAAAAAAATATAGAAAACATAAAACCCATATTTGTTGTACTGTCTACTCTGAATCTCTTCTAGCTTCTGCGAATAAAGTTGTAGAGTTCCCAGTTTTGGCACCATCCACAGTGAATCCCAAATGCAAAAAAATTATGAAAACATAAAACCCACCGCTTGCATTCAAGGATTCATTCTTACCAGTAGCTTGATCTTCCCAAAAGCTCTTAATGTTTACCCTTCTCTTGATTTTTCTCTTCACACTTGCTTTTCTCTATATCCTTATCTGATATCGTCCTCCTCTCATATGTCAAATATGGACTTGAAGTAGTTGTCTTCAATTTATCCCAAAGTTTGGGTGTATGAGAAGGTATTACCCTAATCTTGGATTCAACAATGTCCACCTCTTATCTCTTATATGGTATACACACAGTGTGTATACCACAAACAACGCTACCACATGATAATACAAAGGTCCAGGTATGTGAGACAAATAAAATACAGGTATATGTAAATAATTAACGAATGATCATTCATTAATAAATGAAACGGGGTTATGGTATGACTATTTCAATTTATAATTAAATTTAGCACAATGGATTTGGGTTGTCTATAGTTAGTACCATGATTATATGGACTATATCCTTGAGATGGATGAAGAGAGGTTCATTGTCCTCAAAGTTGAGGTATTCTTTTACATACGAATGCACATAATCCACAAGTGTATTATCATTGATTTTTTAGTATTTAAGACCTAAAGTGATGTTAACAAACGTCCTTCCCAACTTGTTTACCTTCTTTCACCTTCAAGATTATACTCTGAAGCAAGTAGCCAACACTCTGAAGCAAGTAGACTATACTACGAAGCAAGTGGCCAACACCTCGAAGTGAATAGACTATACTCCAAAGCAAGTTACCAACACTCTAAAGCAAGTAGACTATAATTTGTAGCAAGTAGATTATACTCAAGCAAGTAGACAATTAATTAGGAGTGAATAAAGTTTTATTAACACATCAAATTATATCTGAACAACAAAACATGTAAATGGTAATAACATAAACTACACTATTAAATAGTAAATTGTGTAGCATTATTCATAACAATTAAATTTTGCAATCATTTAACATATTGAACATCTCAATAACTTGACATATCTATGTTTGTGACATATCAACTATGGTAGACTATACTCTGAAGCAAGTAGACTATACTCCGAAGCAAGTTGAGTAAAGCACTGTCCTATAAGACAATTATCTTAATGAATTATTACATACATTTTTGTCATTTTTATGTATGGGCATAAAGCATTTGGGCTTTACAATTAATTAGGAGTGAATAAAGTTTTTTTAACACATCAAATTATATCTGAACAACAAAACATGTAAATGGTAATAACGCACACTAGACAATTAAATAGTAAATTGTGTAGCATTATTCATAACAATTAAATGTTGCAATCATTTAACATATTAAACATCTTAATAACCTGACATATCTATGTTCATGACATATCAACTATGGTAGACTACACTCCAAAGCAAGTAGACTATACTACTGAAAGCAAGTTGAGTAAAACACCTATGTCCTATAAGACAGTTATCTTAATGAATTATTGCATACATTTTTTCCTTTTTACGTATGGGCATAAAGCATTTGGGATTTACAATTAATTAGGAGTGAATAAAGTTTTTAACACATCAATTAGTAGGTTCATAACATGTGTTTATAATAAATCGCCCTTAGGCATCCTTTACCTTCTTACGAAAGGAAAGTTCAGGCATCCTTTACATTCTTACGAAATAGAAACCCTCACTTTAAAGCATACTTGTTTCCCTTGCTTTGATTATTCCCTAAACAATCTTCCTATGGTCTATATTCAGTCTTGCTTCGGATTATTCCCTGAACTTTTCACTATCATTCTAGCTGTGTTTATCCCTTGCTCGGTTTAGAAGAATGGGGCATAAAAATATTCAGAACCAGAGTCCGCCTCCATTTTATTGCGAGATTCACAAGTATCAGAGCTATTTGAAAAGGCAGGATGGTTGGAATTCATAAAGAAATTCCAAGGCTATATAGTGGAAGAATTCATCAAAAATTTCAAGGGAAGCTCTTCAAAGGTAAGAGGCACGAAGATTATTATCAATAGTAAGATCATTAGTGAAATTTCAGGGATTCCTTGTGAAGGGATGCAAATTGTAGGAAGGTCTACATACAAAGACCTAATTCAAAATTTTCATGAGCATGGAGAGCCTGAACCACAATTGGCCCTAAATAATGCAAAACATGTCAAAGGCATTAGGAGAGATACAATTCTTGAACCCTATGGGAAGCTGCCTTTTGGATAGTGAAGTATTTCACTGCAAAGGTGAATACAATCTCCTAGGAGGTGAATACAATCTCTAGGAGGTGATACAATGCGGATTCGATTCATTTGAAATAGGGTTTGCACAAACTAGGGCATCGAGTCAATTTACCTCAATATCTGTGTGACAACATCCACAATATGGCCACTAGATATAAAGAGAATAAAGGAGCAATCAAGCACCACAGTCTCATTTACCTAATTTTTCAACACTCCATCAAAGAGAAGAAGGGTAAAAAGGCTTGGAAAACTTTGCTGCAGGAGATGGGTAAAGTTCCCAAAAATAGAGACATACTCTCTCTGAATCTATTGCACCTAAATCAACTCCATCCCTCGCTAAACCTGAAGGAGAAATGGCGGAGCCTAGTACTAAACACGGCAAGATATCTAGTACCACATCCACTGAAACAATTGCCAAAAGAAAATGAAAATTGAAAAAAATGGGAGAAGAAACTAGAAAAATAAAACGAAAATTGATTCTTCTAGAGGATGAAGACATCGAGGAGGTAGCTGAAATTTTGGGAAGCATAAATTCAGCTAAAGGAGAAATGGAAATCACTGAACAAAGGAGTTTTGACACTTTGGCATAGCCTTCTACTTCAGTAGGGAAACATAAAAAGGAAAGGCTCCACTTATAGAAGAAGAACCTATATCTCCCACTTCACCAGGTCAAGGTATTGAAGAAGATCAATTGCAACATGTGATTCTCCTCTCTAAGCAAGAAGCAATCATCAAGCAGCAATAAGAAGAAATAGAGTTTCTAAAAATAAAGGTACAATCAAAAGAAACCCTTATCTCTTCTTTACAATTGCAAATTGAAAAAATTGAAATGCAATGCAAGGAAAAGGAAGAAACAACCCTTTCCAACACTAAAGTAAAAGTTGATAAGGAAGTTCAAACTTCCTTAAACATAGAGGAAGTCAGAAATGTGTGGGGTATAATTTGTAACAATTACTGAAAAATTGCATTCTCAAAACGAGACATTGAAAAATCAGTTGGAAGAGGAGAAGATGGAAAGGACAAAAATAGAAAAAGAAAAGGAAAAGATCAAAAAGGACTTATAGGTTGCCTATGAAGTAGGGGAAAAATTACTTGCCTACAGAAGACCTTCATCAGTATACAATGCTTTCTTGGAAGAACAATTCTACAGGTGGCAATTATCAAGAATAAGCATGTGAATTTCCATTTGAAATAAATAATGACATAGACTTTTTGAAGGCATTTACAAAAATCTCCATTGAACATCAAAATATCATGTGTGAATTCCACTTGTGTAATCTTCTTTTGGGTCACATGTCAGATTTTCAAATAAATCTCTTCGTAGGGGAGTCCCAATTAAGAGCAAAATCAAATAGAATGGGATCAAAGGACAAATGAGTATTTTGAGAAAGTGAAGGCAAAAAGGTCTTGTGCATGAGGCCTCAATTTCCCAAACCAGCAGATCAGCATGTGACATTTAGGGCTTTGGCCTATCAACCCAATATTCAGACCATCATATTGCTAAGCTAAAAGAGAGCATTGCAAGTGTTCACAAATTCCTTCCTGAAACAGAGTTTGAAAAATCATTGGCAATGTGCAACAAAAGATGGGATACATTGAACCTTCCCTTGAAAAGGAGGGAGGTACTTTCACCCACAAATATAAGGTGGTCCATGAGAAGAGCAATGGAAATTACAAGGATGATTCCACAAATTTGTCAAACAAAAGACAAAAATGGATAGGAATGTGGTTTAGACCGCCACTTATTCTTTGCCCCATGCCTCATGGAAAACAACAACATTACAGAGCTACGAAGCATTCGAGAAATGACAAATAGATGTTGCAGAACATGAAGGGTTTTGTGTCTCATTGGAATCGACATGGGCACTTCACACAAGTGTTTTTGACTTGAGAAAATATCTGGAGGATAGGATTTTTGATCCAGATTTTAAAGCACCTGAGGAGGATGTGGTTGAGCATGAGGATAATGCATAGAAGTAGCTAACTACTTTAACACCAGTTGGCGTTCACCAATGTTGAATGACCTTGATCTTTTTAAGTTCTATTATTTTACTTTTGTCTGATACTATATGTCCTAAGTAGCCTACCATGTTACCTTTGAGTGGAGAAAGTCACACTTTCATAGTGAAACATACAATTGTACAACTTGTGTACAAGAAGTTTTATTAAGTTAATACTAGTTAAAGGTGGTTTATATGCTCTTGTTCGTTTTCAATATAGTTTAACATTTTGTCTAAAAATATTGTGCTTTTTTGTTTGCTAAATATGATTATTACAAATTGTTCATCATTCTCATAAATAACATTGTTTGACTCTTCCCTTGCTTCAAATTTGTTGTTAATAGAATTATTGTTGTAACAGGACTGTAGTCCAAATTATGGATCTTTTCCATAGCTTCAAAGACAATGTTAATTCTAACATGTGGATGTACTACCTATTTTTAGCATAATTTGACTTTGATTATACTGAAATGTTGCAGAAATCAGTTGGTGCCAACTTAGCTCAGAATAACTCTTTCATATCACTCGTTTGTAAATTGTGAGAATAACTCAACAAGGAAGATAGGACAAGTCTCAAGTTAGATAGGAGATCATATAGATAGATAGTTGTTTTGGTCATGATAAATCCAAGGAATGTAGTCATCTTCCTTTGGAGTATACTCTACTTGCTTTGGTGTATAGTCTCCTTTAGTTGGTGTATAGTCAACTTGCTTCAAGTATAGTCTATTTACCTTTGAGTGTTGACTACTTGCTTTGGAGTATAGTTTACCATAGTTAATATGTAATGAATAGAGATATGTCAAGTTTTTAAGATGTTCAATATAATCTTCTTGCTTGAAGTATAGACTACTTGCTTTGGAGTGTAGACTATTTGCTTCAAATTGTAGTCTTCCATAGTGTTGATGTTTATGAAGTTTTCATAATTTTGTGTGTGTATCATATCTTGAATGCATTGAACAAGTTTTTGTAATAGTGAAGACAATTTATTAGATAAAAATTAAATGAAAACTATGAGTGAGGATTATATATGAGAAATCTATTATACTCATTTCTATTACCTGAGAAATATATGAGTGAGTGACTTCTTGAGTGGTCTTAAATCCTTAAAACCTTAAAGTTATCATTTATTATGCTTATTAGATGTTATGTACCAATTTCCAGAGCTTACTTTAAAGTACAAGTCTTATTTGCAAATGTGAAATGAAATCCTCCTTAATATCTATCACAAGTTTGGACTATAGACGTCATCGTTGACATAACTGCTTTGACTTCCCATCTTCCTAACCACTTTCATAGGTGTCTGATGGACTCCTAGAAATGATCTTAAAAGTTTCAAGTTAGAACTTGCTTCATAGGGCACTCAATAGTTAATAGATCTTGTATTTTGGTTTCCATAATTACCACCTACAGTTGTCCTTAAGGACTGTCATCGCTTTTCAAATTTTGTAACCTTATCTGCCACCGATTCTTTTTAATTATGGATAGTGACTCTATGAATATTATTCATACCAATTTTAGATCATTGAATGTACATGTAATGTCTCCAAACTACCTTCATCTTACAAACCCTAAGAGGGTTTCTAAACTACCTGAGAAGACAAGTTTTGGTATAAAATGCAAAATACTCCAACCAAAACCTTCAAACTTAATACTCAACACCTTCTTAACCTTCTAAATAGATTTCTTATAGCAGTGGGTGATGGATAATCTTCTAACCAAATACAAATTCTCATAGGTCATTGCCTTGTGCTTATCAAAACAATGTTCTTGCTCTATGCAAACCCTCAACAATTATGAAATTCAAGAAAGTTGTGTTCAAGACCTATAAATTTTACTAGGGCTCTGTATTAGTCTCTCCTCAAATTCGAAAGCAGTCATAGCTTCATAAAAATATCAATTCAAAGCTTGAAAAAGGTTTCACGTGCCAAGACCATATTGTGCATAATAGGGTTTAAACCATTGAGAGTCAAGATCTTAAAAATCAATAGATATAATATCTCCTTGCAATCATGTAACTTAACTATAAAAATTCATCCTCTTCAATCTAGTGTAACCACAAAAGACCTATCAATCATCCCTCAAACCTTTCACAATGTCTTTCCATGTGGAAAAGAATATGAGAAGGGTGAAGAATTATTTGTAGCTAGGACATTATTGAAGGATTGAAAAATGGGTAAGAGTTGCAGCAAGAGAGGAAAAATACTTTCCACACAAGATGCAATACTAAGGGAAAATTTTATATAGTGGTAGTTGATAGCGAAGTAAAAATAATTTGGTGTATATGGATATGGTGTGAAACCAAGGATTAGAGTGCATAACACATTCAGATCTTTATGAGGTTACATGGTTGTTGCAAGGACATGTAGGTGTTATGAAAGAACAATGTGAAGTACTTTTAGCAACTAGGACAATATTGAAGGATTGAATAAAGGTTAAGAGTTGTAGAAAGAGAGGCATCATAGTTTAGACACAAGATGCAATATCAATGGAAAGAAATTCATAGCCACAGAAACTCCCTTACTCAGTTCAATATGCCCTTCTTGCCTCTCCTTGCTCTTCTCCTTCTACTAGCACCTTATGGGGCTTCAACCATCATTGTATTCTCCACTTCATTGTTCCCTGTTAGTCACTTCAAAGGATGATAGATTGACTATTAAATAACATCATAAGAATTTCTCTCCTCAATGTTGCTTGTCCTTGCCTTAGACTGCCCTCCTTGTTCCTTAAGACAATGGATCCTTGCACCATGTATGGGTTTAGACTCCTAAAGCTACCGGAGGTCTTGGACTTCTTTATGAAATTCTATAGAAACTATTTCCAACTTTGCTTTCGAAATGCTACGGAAACTTCTTCAAATTGCTAAGTGTAACGTCACCACCAATAATTTGTTTTACAAAGCAATCCAATCAACAATATCATCCAAATACTATGGACATCACGTGACTCTAGCTAAAGTAAAAAGAAAAAGGTACAAACATGTCCATTAAAATTAATAGGCATTTTTATTTCCTAATAAATGTGTATCTAGTTGGATATACATATAATCATTGCTTATTCTAAAGTGACGTCATGAGAAGTTGGCCCTTACCCACTTAATCACTTCCCACGAATGGCATGTGCCATGCCTCCACCTCACTCGAGATGAGTGACAATCACGTCGAGGTTAGGGAGGGGGAAACACACTGTGCTCTTTGGAAAATTGTTGCGGGCAGATGAGACTGCCGAAGCATGTGGAAATAACGACATTCCATCATGCCATATTGACACTAAATGAATGATGGGAGGAAATTAAATATTTCTCCCATCATATTTCAAAAACATTTGCAAAGTGGAAAATGAGAATAAAGCTAGGGTGCGAAGCTATGAAGAAGCAAAAGAGAAAAAAATCTATTTCTAGGCTAACAAAAAAACCAGACCCATGGGAGGATTGGTGGTAAGAAGGGAGCCCGCAGACATTACCCCATTAAGAAATGATCTGGATAGTTGGAGGATCTTCGAACAAGCGGGATGGAACGAATACTTCCAGAAGCTGGGTGAATATTCTGAAGCTATCTCAAGGGAATTCACCAGCACATTTGATGGCCAACAAACAACGATTCGTGGAATCACATTTCGCTCACTAAAGAATTAGTGAGCCGAGCAACTAACCTCCCATGAATAGGGGAAAAGCGGGAATAAATTACGAACAACCACTTGGAAATGCAATATTTTTATGGAAGCAATGAACAACTGAGCTTGATCAAAGGTGAAGTGGAGAAATTAATCTTACCTGTAGCATGTAGAGACATAGCCTCCTACATAATCAAATACCTCACCTGTGAGGGAAGATACTCCATGGTATACACAATCCAGTTCAAATTCTTAAATCACCTACGACATGGGAGGCTCATAAACATCCCAAATCACCTGTGGAATATTCAAGAAGATGGAAAAAGAATACTAGAAGGGGGCAGAGAAGGCCCTATCACACCATTTCCTAATTTGGTTTGGTAGCCAAACAAGGGATCCAAATTTCCTAGCCTGGAATCAACTGGGATCAACTGATAGAGAATCCAACTCCCCAACCTCAAGGAGAGGAAGAAACAAGCGAAGTTGAGGTTAACCCTGATGAACAACTAGAGGAAAAAGAGATACCTGAAGAATAAGGGACACACTTCATAATACGGGTCCCAAGGGAAGAAGAGACTAAGGGCATAAGTGAGCACATAGCAATAAGAATGGCCACAAGAATCTCTACTACTCAGAGGAGAAGAAAGAGGAAACTCATATTGGCCCGAGAAGAAGAAGAAGAGGAAAAATCACCCAAAATAGAAGAGGTTGCAACCAACAAGGCCAACCCTCAAAGGGAAACAACCTGCAACACCCCTATCTCTGAAAAATCCAAGAGTCCAGCCTTTAACAAGAGAAGGACTCAAGGAAAAAAACACCTCCTATCCTAACACTCTCTCATGAAGAGGGCAACCATCAAAAGATTGAACTTGAGGAGGAAAAGGTTTCTACTCCACTAGTGTTAGTTGCAGAAGAAATAATTCCTTCACCATTGGTCGTAATGACAAGATTGCACTCCACCGAGGAGACAAGAATCATTATTACCACTTTGTATCCAAGGGAAACAAAAGAATTCATCAAAAAGGAAGAAACCAGCTCCAAGGAGGTCCCACAGATTAAATAAGAAAAAGGTCACACAAACTAAATCCCCTCACACATTGACATAAGTGAGGATGAATCAAAGGGGAAAAATAAATGTAGGAGCTACATCACAGAGGATGGATTTGAAGTGGTAATATGGCCCACTACCTCAGATGATTCGAAGGAGGACCACATGAACCAGAAGGAGAAGAGCAAAGCCCTAGGAACCAAGAGCCACAAAAAGGGGAGGAAGGAACCCAGGATGCACCTGAGATGGAGGAATAAGTCCAAGAGATAGGATAGCCAATAGATGAGAAGGAACATGAATACTTCATTCATTCATGGATCATCTCCCTATACAAATCTAGAATTTCAAAATCTTGAACACGTAGTCCAAAAAATACACCTGCTAAGAGGTATAATAAGGGATCTAAAAGGAAGAAAAGGATTAGAAGCCCTCATTGGAGCAGCTGAATCCATAGAAGGGTATTCAAAGGAAGGATGTAAAGAATAAGTACCTGCAGCAGAGGTCTCTGAGGTTCCCATAGCCACAAAATATCAACATGAATATGATGGAGACAAAGATGAATCTCTACTCCAAGTTGTTCCAGTTTCCTTTAGAATGCAACCACCCAAAGAAGAAGAAGTCCTCCATATTGATCGACCTCCATGACTGACCATTAGCCTAGTAAGAATGATGAACTCCTAAATTTTCTTGAAGAGCAATTTGGTCAAAATGAGGAATACTTTCAGAAGTTGGTTCAAAAGTTTAGGGTCTATGTAGAAGCAAAGGACCAACATGATAATCTAATATAGAAAATTCGAAGAAGGTAAGGCTGAAATTGAAAGACTCAAAATGAAGGTAAAAGACATGTATGAACTTTCCTCAAAATTTTAGAATACAGATCCCCCTCTGTTGAGTTGTGGAGCTCAATTACTTCAGTTTAGCATGCAATATGAAACTTGTAGGAAAATACAGTAACCAACCTCAGTTATGGAGGAAACGACATCGGTCACCTATGATTGACATCGGTCAGGCAAGGAGGAACCGACATCGGTTAAGGCTAACCGATGTTGGTTACCTGTGCAAGAGTGATTTATTTAACTCTCGGGAATTAGATCTAATTTTAGTATTAAAATAGATCTATTGATTTTAATTGCATGACTAAGTGCCCTAAGTTTGTATATGCCTATATAAGCATGAAAGCTAGGGTTTAGAAGTGTGAGGATTGTGTGTTAATGATTATTGTGAGAATAATTGTGAGAGAGAGAATTCTTGGAGGAGAAAAAAAAGCTTAAGAGAAAGAAAATATTGTACATCTGAGAGGTGTGGAAGATTGTAAATCTTCAATTGTATATCTTGTGAAAGCTTTGGATAATAGATTGGCTTGTTTTTTGGTGGATGTAGCCCATATAGGGTAAACCGTGTTAAAACGGGTGTTGATTTATATCTCTTGGATTGTATATTTCTTCCGGTAGAATATCCGCTTTTATTGCATGTATGCTTAGATCTGATATATAATTTGTACAACCTTGTGTTAACCCCAACAATCTGGTTTGAGCTTTGTTTAAGGGTTTTATGTGTTGACAAATTTATTCATGGAGGGTTTTCTAATTGAGTGGGAGCTATAACAATGACATAAGAAAACAAATATAATGTAGAGAAGTTTGACGATTGAAATTATTAATTATGGAAGATGTAAATTGAGGATTATTTGTATCAAAGAGATTTATACTTACCAAAGTGGATGAAAATTCCATAACCGCAAAGATGATGATGAATAATGGAAGATTATTGACATAAAGGCTTTGGGATCTATAAGATTGAGCTGATAATATCTATGGCTTCCAATATTATACGAATTCTATAGTAGAGTTAATGAAATCTCTTGCTAATTTATATGAAAAACCTAGTGTTTCAAATAAAGTTTATTTGATAAAAAAACTATTTAGTTCTAAGGTACATGAAGGTAGATCTCGCATCTAGTCATTTGAATGATTTCCGATATATTGTAAATCATTTAAAATCGGTTGATATTTCATTTGATGATGAAGTGAAAGCACTTTTATTCTTATGTTCTTTGCCTGATAGTTGGGATAACTTGGTAATGTGTTAGTAATACAACATCTGCTAATAATATTTTGAAGTTTGATGATGTGGTTAGTATAATATTAAATGAAGAAATTCGTAGGAAAAGTACAGAGGAATTATCATCTATCTTAAGGAGAGATCCAAGAGTAAGAATAATGAGAAATAAAAGTCAAGGGATGGCTAGATCTAAATCCAGAGGTAAGGGAATTACCTATTGGAAATGTGGAAAGAAAGGACATGTAAAGAAAGATTGTTGGTTAAAGGATAAAGAGAACCAACACCCAGACAAAGGTAAAGAGTCAAATAAAGAGGCAAATATTGCAATGAGGTAATGCAAGATGCTCTTATTCTTTCTTTGGATAATAGAATAGAATCATGGGTTTTAGATTCAGGAGTTTCTTTCCATGCAACCCCTAATAAGGGTTATTTCGAAATTATGTTCAGGGAAATTTTGGGCATGTTTATTTGGGTGATGATGAACCTTGCAGTATTACTGGTAAATGGGAAGTTCATCTAAAATTGCAAAATAGAAATACATGGGTATTAAAATATGTGAGGCATGTGCCAAGCCTCAAGAGGAATCTTATTTCTGTAGGGAAACTAGGTGAAGCTGGTTGCATGGTTACATTCACAACAGACTCTTGGAAAGTCACCAAGGGTGCTTTTTTGTGGCAATAGGTAAGAAGGTAGGAATGTTATATTTATCTACATGTGTTACTAATTCTTTTTATGTGTTATCTACTTCAGATTCAGATGCATGCATGTGGCATAATCGGTTGGGCCATATGAGTCAAAAAGGAATGTAGATCTTAGAGGCTAAGGCTAAGTTATTTGATTTGAAAGATTTGGATCTTGATTTCTGTGAGCATTGTATTTTGGAAAGAAAAAGAGAGTGATATTTCTCAAAGTTGGGGCAACTAAGAAGGAGCAAAAATTAGAGCTTGTACACTCAGATGTGTGGGGACTAGCCCATGTAGCTTCTCATGGAGGATCCCAATATTATGTTACTTTCATTGATGATGCTACAAGAAAGGTATGAGTTTATTGTATTAAATGTAAATCTGATGTATTTGATACTTTTAAAAGATGGAAAGCCCTTGTAGAGAATGAATCAAATTCAAAGTTAAAGTGCCTTAGATCTGACAATGGTGGTGACTACTATAACAAGGCTTTCAATGATTATTGTTCAGTGAATGGAATATGTAGAGAAAGAACGGTTCCTAGAAATCTACAAGAGAATGGTGTTGTAGAAAGAATGAATAGGACAATCATGAAACGTGCTAGAAGTATGATGATACATGTTGGATGGCCCTTGCAGTTTTGGGTAGATGCAGTTGATACAACAATTTATTTGATTAACCGTGGGCCTTCAAGTTCACTAGATGGAGGAATACTAGAGGAAGCCTCGACCAAAAAAGAGGTAGATATTTATTTTCTTAAAGTTTTTAGTTGAAGATTTTACGCATATTGATAAGGAAAATAGAAAAAAGTTGGATACAAAATCCAAGAGATGCACTTTTATTGGTTATGGATCTGGTGATTTCAGATTCCATTTTTGGGATTTAGAGAATTCTAAAATTATTAGGATTCATGACATTGAATGGAATGAAAAGATAATGTACAGGATCAAATTTTGGTATCGAAAGACGAATTGGTTGAGAAGTTTGTGAAAGAAAATGAACTCTTAGATTTAAAAATAATACCAACAGGGTTACACAAGGTTCGGTGTCGGTTGACCCATGATCGGCATCGGTCAGTTGAACCGGTATTAGTTACATAATAGTCAAACTAGTGTTGGTTAGCATAATCGATGTTGGTTACATGTGACCAACGTTAGTCACCGTCAAAATTGGAAAAAAAATGTCTAGGAGGTCAGAATGAGCCTTCGGTACCCCAAACTTTTGTGAGAAGGTCACAAAGGGTAAGTAAAACTCTAGAAATATTTACACCTTCTCTATCTTATTTATTATTGATTGATAATGGTGAACCAAAAAGTTTTGAAGAAGAAATGTAGGATAAGACTCACGTGCAGTGGGAGCATGACATGGATAAGGAGATGGACTCCTTGGAATAAAACTAGACTTGAGATTTGGTTAAGTTGCCAATGGTAAGAGGACATTAGAATAAGTGGGTTTATAGGATCAAGGAAGAAGAGGGTGGATAGAAAAGATACAAGGCAAGGCTTGTAGTAAAGGGATTTACACATAAAGTAGGTATTGAATTTGGTGAAATATTTTCTCCTGTTGTTAAAATGACTTCCATACATACTGTATTGATTTTAGTTACAGTACATGATTTGCATTTAGAGCAACTAGATGTGAAGACAAATTTCCTTCATGGTGATTTGGATAAAGAGATTTATATACAACAGCTGCCTAGGTATGAAGATAAGGGTAAGGAGAAATTAGTGTGTAGGTTGAAAAATAATCTATATGGGCTCAAAACAAGCTCCAAGACAATGGTACTCGAGGTTTGATAGTTTCATGCATGAACATGGTTACTTAAGATGTGAATCTGATCATTATGTTTATTTCAAGAAGCTTAAAATGGGATCTATATTATTTTGTTATTGTATGTGGATGATATGCTTATTGCAAGATCTAGTATGCAGGACATTGGTGAGCTTAAGTGAAATCTAGCTCAAACATTTGCTATGAAGGATTTAGAAGCTGTAAAAAGAATCCTTGGCATGCAAATACACAGAGACATGAAGAACAAGAAATTGTATTTGTCTCAGGAGGCTTATATCAATAAGGTGTTGGAAAGGTTTAATATGTAAGATTCAAAACCTGTAAGTACACCTATGATAAGACACTTAAAATTGAGAAAAGATCAGTGTCCTTCATCACATGAGGTCAAATACATGACACGAGTACCATATACTTCAACAAATGGGAGTCTCATGTATGTTATGGTTTGTACTGATCAAACATTACACAGAAGTGCGAGTTATGAGTACATTTATGTCTAATCTAGGTAAAGAGCATTAGAAAGTAGTTCAATGGATTCTTGGGTATTTGAGAGGGACATCTAACATGCAATTATGCTATGGAGGTTCAGATATTTCTTTATATGGCTATGTTGATTCAGATATGGCTAGAGATATGGATGGTAGAAGGAGCACTACTAGATATATTTTCACAAGTAGGTGGGATGACAATTAGCTAGATTTCGAGATTACATAAGGTTGTGGCTTTGTCTACTACATAGGTAGAGTATGTTGCAGCTACAGAGGCTAGCAAAGAGATGATATGGATGAGCAGGTTCATGGAAGAGTTAGGAAAGGAGAAAGATGATTACAAATTATTCAGTGATAGTCAGAGTGTAATTCATTTGGCAAAGAACTCAACATTTCATTCTAGAACAAAACACATTCAGTTGAGGTATCACTTCATATGATAGGTATTGGAGGATGGGCAACTGAAACTGGAGAAGATTCATACAAGTGAAAACCCTATGGATATGCTAACAAAGTCATTAGCAAAAGAGTTGGAGCTACACTCCACTTCTATTGGTCTTCGAGTTTGAGACTTGAAGAGGAAGAAACAAAGCTAAGGAAAGGATCCAAGAATGACGTTGTATAGGTATAATGTAGTAATTTATCTCCAAGTGGGATATTGTTGAGTTTTGAAGCTCAATTACTTGATTTAGCATGCAATATGAAACTCATGCAGGAAAATATAAGTAACCAACATTAGTTATGGAAGAATCGGCGTCGGTCACCTATGACCAACATTGGTCGTAAGGAGGAACTCGACATTGGTTAAGGCTAATCAAGCGTCGATTACCTATGTGGGAGTGTTTTATTTAACTCTTGGGAATTAGATATACTTTAAAGTATTAAAGCAAATCATTGTAATTACATGGCTAAGTGCCCTAAGTTTGTATATGCCTATATAAGCATAGAATCTAGGGTTTAGAAGTGAAAGGATTGTGTCTAATGATTATTGTGAGAATAATTGTGTGAGAGAGAATTCTTGGAGAAGAAGCAAAAATTAAGAGAAAGAAAGTACTGTACATATGAGAGGTGTGGAAGATTGTAAATCTTCAATTGTATATCTTGTGAAAGCTTTGGATAATAGATTGGTTTGTTTCTTGGTGGATGTAGCCCACACTAGGTGAACCACGTTATATCTATTGTTTTGTATATTTCTTCTGTTAGAATATCTACTTTTATTGCATGTATGCTTAGATCTGATATATAATATGTACAACCTTGTGCTAACCCCAACACCCTCTAGAGTGTATGTTGTGTATCTATAAGAAATATGGGTCAAGTTCAAATATGAGAAGATCTATAATGACCTGCCTTATGCAATAGATGATCCTAAGTCCTTCTTCGGTATATATAAGCATTCAGACCCTGATACACATGCCCAACTAAGTGAGTTCTACATCCATCAGTATGTTGTCCCAGCTAATGTAAAGTGGAACCCCAATCTATATGGGAGATATTCTCCTCAATGCATTTACATCTTATTTGATGAATGAAAGGAGGAGGAAGGATGAGGCAGATGAATACCAAGAACTAGAAAAAAACTACCCTGATGATTAGAGGAGAATGTGACAAACCAGAGGTAATAGTGGAAGAATGGGTGGAATTCATACATACACAGACTATAGCTGACTGGATAAGACAAAGACAGATAACAGTCCAAAACCACTATCTGGAATATTTGGACAAGGAAGGGAGACAAGCCTTTACCTCATGCAGATCAAGGTGGGGGAACTAATAGAAGCCCTAAAGAAAAAGGAACCATACTCCCCTACAACCTAAAAGAGGCCATGCATAGAGTCTACAATTATATAGAGCTAGTCGAAAGAGGAAGCAAAATTGGTTGGGACTGAGGTTTCATCCACCCATATTTTGGTTTCCAATCCCAGATTGGAAAGGGGGATTCCTATAAACAAAAGGAAAGAAAATATCTATGGGAAGAGATAGATGCAAGAAGATGCTTCTATGGTTTTGGCCAAGTAGGCAATGTAAGACCCTATGATTTCAGGCAATATTGTGCCTTCAAAATGTAATAGGTTTCTCGGGATGAGCAACAAAGGCTAAGTAGGGGGTGTGATGAGGCCCCACATTTTGATCTATACTTCTCCATGATAGTTATAATAGAATCAAGTTTTTGACTATGTGTGTGTTCAATTTTATATGTCATTTTAAGGATTTAATATGCTTGTTATTTAATGAGATAGTACTTTCTAATGCGTAAATGAATTTCTAGTGACCATTGAGATCACGTTGTAGGTTAATCCAAAGTTGTGCGTGGCAATGAGCCCCATCCGTAGCCACTTGCTTAGGTTACTCATAAGAATCGGTGGGCACCTACAAGCTGCCCATAGCAGAGAAGGATTAACACAAAATTCTTGCAAGAAACCCTCATTGTCCTTCCTCAAGTGCATTCACCCTTTCAATCCCGTAGTGCAAATTTTCATCACATACAAACATATAATTCCATGCATAGGTGTTTTTATCACTTGTTCCCTATAATCTTATTGCTTTGAAGTATATTGTACTTGCTTCAAAGTGTAGACTATTTTCTTCGGAGTGTAGCCTTCCATGGTGTTGATGTTTATGAAGTTTTCATAATTTTGTGTGTGTATCACATCTTGAATGCATTGAACAAGTGTGTTTTATCATACCATATTTCTTGTTGAATAGGTGTAGTCATTTTTATCCACATACTAACTTCTAACCCCATGCGCATCGACCTATCACCCAACGGGCGCTGGGTGCTCACCCGAGGCACGCGAAGGCGCCGAGCGCCTCCTTTATGTGAGCATTGTGAGAAGATCTTGCCATTGTTAAAGGATTAGTTACGAAAAGTAGATATTCGTGTAAAAGAACAACATGAGCTAGCATATCCTTTCACCCATGCATGAAAATGAGAGAAACAACACAAGATGGATTATGAAGAACAAATATGATTCATAATATGAAGAAATGACACTAGGGTTTGCACCCATGAACAAGATATCCAAAACAAATATATATATATATATATATATATATATATATATATATTGATCAAGAGTGCTAAATAACCACATTACATTCAAAAGGCCATGCCAGGTTGAATACAATAATTGTCAAGGATCCTACCCATACAATATATGCTAAAATAAAGATCTAACTCATATATCAGGAGTCCTAGCTACGCCCTCCTTATTACATAAATTTTATAGACCCATCCCTTAGATATGATGACCTTATTGCAACTCTCTAATGAAAAACCCCAACCCTAGGGCCTCCTAATACTTTTTGTAAAGCTTCCCCTTTTCCCATGCTATATGCCTATCCATATATATCTTGGTATCTCTTTTTCTACTTGAGCATCTCTTCTTATAGGTCCAGTACCCACCGTCATGCCTTCCTTCAAGAGTAGATCACATGCCAAGTGTCCATGTGGTCCTTCATCAATGAATGCTTATCTTGTTCCGAGCTCTCCACTTTCTATAATGATGTATTCCTAGGAATATTACCTGTGTGGAATATCCTTTTCTTGACCATCAAGTCTCCAGGATGGCACCTTATCCACTCGGCATGCCTAGTTGGGTCATGTTTTTCCTCAAGTGCCTCCAGAATGCCAAATATGGATAAGTCCTTAGATCTTGTGTATTGTCTCCCCGTGTGCACCCTGGTCTCTCCTAAACCCTTCTTAAACCTCTTTGTCTTGCATGCTTCTCCCCGCATGCCCTTCTCTTTATTACTCTTGCATGCACACATGCCTTTTAGTACTTAGCCAATAATTCAAGGCCCAACATCACCCCACACTAAGCTTGTTCTCCATCCTCGAGAAAACATCTGCTCCCCAAAGAATAAATAATGGTGGGACTCGGATAATTTTGAATGAAGAATGAAAGAATGGAAGAATGGAGGAATTAAGAATGGAAGAATGGGAAAATATGTTATTATTACAAGAGGAGTGGGAACTCCTTCCTCATTATTTCCTCAATCTTCTCCTTGCATCGATTTCACCTTGCGCTTTCTTGGAGTAGGTCACCGACTAGAGCACTCACCTCTTCAAAGCTCAATTCATCGCCCTTAGTGTTCAACGTATCTACAATCCCTTCCAGCTTCTTTCTAAGGTCGTCCAACGCGTCCATTCTGCGAGTGACCTGGGGTTCCAGTTCCTTAAGCCAATTTTTAACCAAACCTCGCAAGGTTTTGATTACTTCCATTTTATTCTCAACTTTGGCTTGGATTTTATCCCACTCCACCCTGTTTCCTTTGTTCTTTTCTTGGAATTATTTCAGATTCACTCATGTGTAGCAACTAGTATAATTGTTACCCTATCTCTGTCAACACAATTATCATATACGGCCTCAGCCATTTGCACGATGGTCTTCATAGTGGCAAGGATCTCAAAATAATGAGTGATTGTCTCCTCGATCTTTAGCCTTTCTTCCTCCTTATGGGGCGCCAATGCCTCTTAGGCCAATTCTAGTGTGGCGAGCGACCGCTTTTCCATGGTAAGGATGTAGGTTAAGTCTTCTAAGCATTGCAAGTTTGACTCATATTTTTTCTTAGGTAGGTTCAGGTCTGGATGCATCAAGATAATGACATCTGTAATCATCTTTATATTTTTATAGACCTCGCTCACCTTCACCTTCTCCTCCCTTAGTTTATGCCTTAGTTATGCATTGATTAGCTCTTGTGCTTCGAGATCCTTGATTTTCTCAATGATTTCTTCATTCTTCTTCTCCAGTTCCTCCTCCAAAACCCTTACTCTATCATTCCTCCCAAAGATTCTCGCCTCAACCTCTATTGACACCTTGTTGAGTGTGTTTTGAATTACTCATATGATAGTTGTTGAGAATTCACTAAAGGGTTTACCTTAGTCTCTCGGTATCTTCATCAACACCCTTTGTCCTCAAATTCTCGGCTCATCAACATGGGACTCAAAATCCCAAGATAACATTTTTCTTGTATGAGGGTATGTGCCTTCTTCTTCGAATGAAGACCATGTAAGGAGTTGGTCTATAGGCATGGTACTTTGGAAGCACAGTGTATTACCTTATTTGGATCATTTATAAATCCCATCCCTTGCTCTTACGCCGCTACCACATTCTTTCCTCCTATGTGCAGTGCCTTTGGAAAGATTATTGCTAAGATGGGATCTCCACCCATGCTCCCATACTCCTTCCCTACACTCTCCTCCTCTATCTCTTTGAGCACTTCATTAGCGTTGTGCTCCACCTCCTGCTCCACCAAGTCCTTTATTATGCCCACTACTTCCCTTTCCATGGCCTCCTCTATTTGCTCCTTGGTGAGGCTTGGGGTCCTTTGATCCTTAGTGTTTACCTCCTCACTTCCCCCTTGCCATGAGCATCTCCTTCCTCCTTCGAGTCATGTACATCATACACAGGATGGTCCTAAGCCTCTTCATGCTTGTCATCATCCTTTTCACCTCTGTAGGCTTCCATGCTATTCGTTCCTTCTAATTCCACCTCCTTTGATACCTTTTGCTTCTTCGTAATGCGTGAATCCAAGTATAGGGATTCTTCCTTCACATCTTCTTTAGTAGGCGACTCCTTCCTTGTGACTCTTCTTTTGCAGGGGGTCTTCTTGCTCTGGTGCCTCTTCCTTAGGTGTCTTTTCTTTTTCCTTAATGGGGACTTCTTCCTCCATGCATATGTGCTTGGCTTCACGCCTAACTGCGTATGCCAATAGATTTCACTATTTATACACTTGGTGCCTTCTTCTCAAGGGTATCTTGTCTCTCCCTCTTCCTCAGTGCGGCCTTCTTCCTCTTGATGGGGTCTTTTGGAATGGAGACATCATTCTCCATTTAGGTTCCTTTCTCATACTTGGGCCTAATGCATGGTATACCCTCTCCGCGGTCCTTCCAACAATTGGCAGCGTCACGGGTTTTATCATATACACCTCATGGGAGACATACTTCTCCACATAAGCACACTTCTTGGGGTATACTAGCTTTTTGTGTAGCTCATGGTGGTCTTGGTCCACCTCGCTGAGGTCGAACCTTAGTCTTTTGGCCTCCTTGAAGTGATTGACCCGGCTTGGAAATATTGTGCAGTGAAGGAGAATGATAGTTTACACCATGGGCTCTTGGTCCCTTTTGACAGAGTGAACCTGCCAATGTAAAAGTGTTGGTATACAACAAACTTAGCTTCTTCTTTCACTAATAATGGAAATTGTTTGGGTATCCTCCACTTAGCCCCGAATGTGTTGCACATTCACTTATACCATTTCTCCGAGTGCACTTCTTGTGGGTGACCGTCATGGTGTCAAGTATATTTCTCAAATCTCTTGGCTAGGGAGGAGTTCTCATCCGGGTACTCCCATAAAAAATTTTCTGGCCCATCGGGAAATCTAATTTCGAAAACACGATGGTAAGGAGGAAATTACCAAACATGATCTTCTCCCCGTCACATGTTGATCGATGATCTCCTCTGCTATGAACAATGAGAGGTTGTAGATGGTTCTTTCTGATATTTTCAGGTAAATGTTTAACCAGGATTTGTTGATCTGTGTCCATCTCTCCTGTCCATTCAACTTGGTCACCAAGCATGTGCCCATCCTCATCACAGGATAAAAAATCACAAAAATGTCAAAGTATCTTGATCCCTTCTTATAGTCATAGGATCCATAGTTTTCTTTATGGCCTCCTTGTCCTCCAAGTCATCATCAAATGAATCTCCCTCGTAGGTAAGACCAAGTAAATTTGGAGATTAGTTGGGATTTATCCTCATCCTTCACCTCGCGAAGTAGAAATGGTCTTCATGTACACGTGACATCAACCATTGGTACAACCACTCGGGTTTACCAAAATAGGGAAACTCATATAGTTGCAATAATTTGTCCTCCATTTTCACCTTGACTTCATCGTCATAGATGGGCATTCGTTAGGTGTCCTCTTGTTTGTAGGTCTAACCATTTCTAATGCCATCTCTTTCTCTATGGCATTTTTGTGATGGTTGTAATCACTTACCGCCATCTTCCTTACATGGGATACCCACTCCTTTCCGAGCAACACGCCATCTGGGTATTACATCTCCGCATACCACTCTTTGTTGAAACTAGTGGAAATAACATGTTTCCCTTTGCCCTTGCCCTTATTTGGTGAAATGGTTGCCTTCTTTGGTGCCATCTTCTTGTAGAGTTACTAAAAAAAAGCTCTTCCTCGCTCCTCTTCCTCCTCTTCTCGCTCAAATCTATGGCTTACCTTTGCAAAAAAATCCCTTTACTACCGTGCCTAGATGTAGAACCCTAACTTGGACAACCCTTCCATAAGATGACGTACTCTCTTGAAACCTTCTTCCCTATGCCCGTGTACTTCTTCCACTCTGGTTCGCAAATCACACTAGTCACGCACTTAAATTTTCACAATTTTTCCTTTGCACAAATATTCTTCGCGGATGCCCTAGTTCGTAAGAGCTCTTCGATATCACAATTGTAAGGTAAACAATAATGTGCTCGACCTTCTACTTACAACTTTGATTCTCTTTTCCCATAATAAATGCAATGTCACCTACTAATGTACTTTTGCAATAAAGGAATTTTTTTCCATTAAAGACAACCTTAAGCGCTCTTACCCCCGCGCCCTATCCTGTGTGAAAAATTTCTACAACCTTCTAGCACATAAAAATCCTTACTAACCGAAGATCATCATGCGCGCACACGGTGCAAAGGCACTTCTTCCGTCCTTAACTTGATTTTTTCCCTCATCTACATGATGTTGTTCCCACGCTTCTCATAATTTGTACATGGTTTTTGTAAAGTTATCCTGACACCAAAATCTTTATGTCCACATTTTCTAAGCGCACTCTTCCACACTACGCGCCTTTAATACGGGCCATCAAAACACAACTTCCACTGACATATTCCATTTTAATTTGCATTAATCCACCCCACACATAACCATATGCATGGTCCTCTGTGCATACACAAACTTTTGAAAATAATAAGTGGATACTGGTGCACAAGGTGCGCAAAACAACAACACAAAAAGAAAGGAACAAGCAACAAGAAAGGGAAACACAAGGAAAATAAATGCATTAAGGGGAATCCTAAGCTAAATGGCAATATTACCTTATTTATAATTACACGAAGCCTTATTTATAGTAGGGCTTCAACCTACTCCCATTGAAATGGCCTAGTAATCTCGTCCCATCCAGTGCTTGTAACTGGCATGCACCTAAATCAAGGATGTACGAGATGATATATGGCCCTAACAAATGGACTTTTAGTTTCCCAAGATGGTGTAGAAATTTGGAGTCATAAAGCAAGACCATCTGCCCAACCTCAAATTGTTTGTTTTTAATATGGCAATCATGTCATGCTTTTTGTCGTGCCTTTTCAGCCTTCTAACTCCACCTAGCAAGTGATCGCCTTTCATCCAACTACATTAATTTCTCCATGCACTCTGTAGTGCTTGTTCATCACCTAATCCTCCTACGCACACAATACATAGGGATGGTAGTATGAATTCTACTAGTAACACAACTTCCGCGCCAAACACCAATTGGAATTGTGTGGCCTTGTTCAATTTCTTGTAGGTAGTCCTATACACCCATAGAATGACTGATACCTTGTCATCCCAATCCACTCTTCCCACATGACAAATTGTGGTCAGTGTGTGGCTTAATATCTTATTAAATGCCTCAGCAGTCCCATTTGCTTGGGGGTGATAAGGGGTGGTCTTGTGATGGGCTACCATGAATTCTACCAATAAGATCATAACTGTCTCATTTAAGAAATGAGTACCCATATCACTCGTTAAGCTTAGTGGACATCCATATCTGCTGATTATATTTTCCCACAAGAACCTAGTTGTTGTTGCTTTCTTTGTCTGATAATCCCTTATAGGTGTTGCCTCGCCCATCTTGTTAAGTAGTCAATGTAAGTGATGATATAACATGAACTAGTCCTTTACATGGTAGGTGAAATTGGTCCTAAAAATCAATGGCCCACTTTTCAAATGGTTTTGTGCTAGCTATTGGCCTCAAGGGAATTTCATCCCTTCTTCCTAGCTTGCCAAGTTGGTAGCAATGGTCACAAGCCTTGCAAAACTCAATGCAATCTTGGTAGATGCTTTCCCACCAAAGCCCTGCTAGTAGGATTTTTCACGTGGTGGCATTCCTTGCATAGTGTCCTCCTGCAATCCCACCATGTGCTTCCTCCATGATTGTAACATGCTCATGCTCCAACACACACCGACGTAAAACCTCATCACGACCTAGTTTGTATAAGTCTCCACTAATTAGCATGTAGGGCACGGCGCGTATGGCTAACTGTTTTCTTTCCAAAGTCTTCATTCCTTCGATGCCACACCCATTTTGAGAAACACAACAATATCTTCTAAGTCCAGAGGGCACGCACGACAACCTAAACATTTTCGCATCTTGCATAACATCCTCAATGCTCTGTGCATCCTCCCCTAATTAAATCCTCAACAAATGGTCAGGCCCTGAGTTACTCTTTCCTAGTTTCACAACAACTATAAACTCAAAATCTTTAAACAACAAGACCCGCCGACATATTCGCCATTGCAAAAAGGGCTTGTTCACCAAGTACTTCAATGTCATGTGGTCTGTGTAGAATATGAAGGTTGTTGCCAAAAGATATTGCCTAAATTTGTGTAGTGCGTAGATCATTGATAGTGCTTCGTGCTCAATAGTAGTTTAGTTATGTTCTGTTGATGTTAACTTCTCTTAGCAAAACACAAGGGGTGGTCAACAATCCCTTCTCCAAGTTGTGCTAAGACTGGTCCAATTGCCATCCCTGAAGCATTAAAATATACATGTAATGGATTATCGCAAGAGGGAAAACGTAATATGGGCACAGTGATAAGCCTATTATTCAATGTATCAAACATTATTTGTTGTACCTCTCCCCAGTGAAATGCACTTTTGTGTTTTAGTAACTTCTCCAATGATGCAGCGATCTTGGCATACCCCTTAATAAATTTCTGGTAGTACCCTATATGCCCAAGGAATCCACAAACTGCGCTCTAGCTAGTAGGCTACCCTAATCCCCCAATAACGATAACTTTGGTGGGATCTACCAACAAGCCTTCCTTACATATGATGTGTCCCAACAGGGTTCCAAATGGAGTAGCGAAGAGATACTTCTTGATGTTGAGGGATATGCACAACTGCTAACATATTTCAAACATCAACTGTAAATTATCACAATGGTATTTCACTAGTCCATACACCGTCCAGTCATCAAGGTAGACCTGAAGGAATTTAAGGATAAAATGTTGAAATGCCTGGACCACTATGTGCGAAAACATAATAGGTGTGTTCTTGATCCAAAAGGCATGACCATATAGGCAAAAATTCCCCATTTAATGGCAGAATTTGTCTTTTCTTTCTCTTCTTTATCAATTCTAACTTGATGGTATCCGAGAACCCATCTCGTGAAGGAATAGATCTCGCGCCCACCACTCCATCCAGGATCTCCTCAGTAAAAGGGGTTGGAAAAGGGTCAATTACACATACCACTTTTAAGTTAGTGCGATCAACACATATCCTTATTCTTCCATCCTTTTTAATGCGATGACCATGGGGCTTACCCATTCTGATTCCTCCACAACTTCAATGATGCTTGAAGTGATCATTTTTTCTATCTCCTCCTTGAATTTGATGTGAAGATTTAGATTCATTCGATAAGGACTCTTGAATCAGCGCACACCCTCCTTTAACTTGATTTTTATTTCTCCCAAGGAGTGGTGAACGCCTTTAAGATCATGGTATCCGCACGAAATAAGTCCTAAAACTTGCGCAATAGATCAATGATCTTCAAAACCTCCTTCTCTGACCAATAGTCTCCAATAGTGGCCTCCTTAGGTTTCGTTCTGAACCAATGTTAACCTTCTTTGTTTTGAGGGGCTCATGGTAGGTGCATGCTTTCTCATCAACACTATCAATAACTTTGTGTGTACCTTCAGTATGGTTAACATCCAAACTCTCCATCTCTTCACCATCTATCACATGTAGAGCCAGTCTTTCCCTTTTCTTTCTCCATGCATGTGTGCTCAAGCTGTACCTCTTATGAATCTTCCTCATTAAGTGCGGTTCCAAACCAGGTTCACCCAATAACTCCAGTATTCTATCCTCTACCATGGAACTATCTCCCATCGTAAGGCGCTTAACAACCTACAACACCCTATCCACCGATGGTTTAGTACTCCGATATTCAATAACTTCAAGGAGGTCACCAGTCAACTCCTACTAATTTCTGTCTCGAAGGCGCATCTCAAAGTGAATATACCATGCACGCGCACAAACTTGTAAGGTGGAATACAACTTATGCACCCATAAAGAAGGTGGCAAGGCTTCTACACCTTCCATCCATGCTTTCTCACATGTTTGGACATGAAACACGATGGGTTCCTTCCCATAGTAGTTTTGTATTACAGTGGGTGCATTACTTTGGGAAAACCTAATAGAGAACGTGATTCTCACCTCGTGCCACTCTATAAGGCTATCGCGATGTGTCACCCACCAACGCGTTGCGGTCCCAAGCAAGTTATAATTAAGCATCCCTCTTCTTTCGATCTCATTTTTCCACTGGGCCTCCATCTCTTGTAAGAAAACATCAGGGTTGGCTCCTCCAGAATAACTTGGTAACTTATTTCCTCTCAGTGCTTGATTGAGTGCACCTTTGTCACCCTTGTAACAGAGCCTCTTAACTGTCACCCAATTAACTCATAAGTCTCGTGTGCCCAATTGTCACATGCCACGCTAGTTGTATCACTCATGGATTGAGCATCTTCAAACTGAATAACTCCTTCCGTAGGGTGAATCACCTCAAGGTCCCTGATGGAGTGCACATAAATCTTATCAAGAACTTCTTCTCCCAAGGGCTTAGTATAGGGTGCTGACTTCCCATCGGTCAAGGGGATGATAAATCATTCTTCCTTGTTTTCAAAACTTATGTACCCCTTATTGAACCATAGGTCAACATTATTCTTGTAACACCAAGGGCGCCCAAGTAATGTTGGAAAGTTGTCTTCCTCGGCTAGTGCCAAGACTTCAAAATCCCCAATGAACTTTTCCCCTTAGATAGTGATAATAATGTCCTTCAAGACACCAATGGGCATTGTCTTTGTCTTGTTATCCATATACAACACATTCGAGGATGGATGTAATGGGGGCCTTCCCATTTGATGTCATGCATCTAGAGTGAGGAAATTGACCTCCGCACCCATGTGTCAATCAGAATATTGCTCAGAAGCCATCCATCCACAACCGCATTCAAGGTAATATCCTTATCATAGTCAAGGTTGTGGGGAGGAAGGTTAGCATGCAAAACCTGCCTTTCACACTCTGCTCCGGTGCGTGGTACCTTTTCCCGTAACCATTCCCCTAATAAAGGAATGATATTCTCTTGCCTTAACATCTTGCATACTTCCCTGACCTCATCCAGATCCTTCTGCAGAGCCTCAACACTCTTCCTTTTCTCTAACTTCCTTGACTGCTCTTTTAGGCATTGGATCTCCCTTGTAGGGTCTGAATCACATCCATGGTTTCATGATACACTTATTTCTTGATGAGTAGGGTCTAGATACTTTCCATGTACCACATCTTCTCTAATAACCAAAGTGGTCTTTTCCTTTGTACTTCCCTTCCGTGCGTAGCCTCAACTCATGTCGTAACTAATACAGCTCTAGTTCGACTCGCACCCCACCCTTGGCATCCATTGTGAACCAACCTTCTTTACGCTTACCATTCCAAAGCCTTTTTCCTTCTGGTGTTGCTGGCTCATATGTTCAAATAGCTCTGGGCACTCCTCATACTTATGCTTATTTCCACACCAAAAGCATTGTAATAAATTCGGGCATTTGCGCTTATAGTGCTCCATGTAGACCCATAATTGTAATAGGTTCCTTATGGGAACTCACTTCTTCCTTCGCGGTTACCACGACCACGAAATACTCCTCTGAAACCTCTTCCACATGCCCCTCCATATGCGTGCCCTTCATAGTGATGGCCATCATCCTTGGAATTGTTTTTGAGGCTAGTCTGTCACATACCAATATCAATGGCATCATGTATCTAGTCAATCAATCTACAATCCTTGGTGTCATGAGTAGTAGAGGTGTAGATCTTACAATAGAAAGACACATTTTTATGGATTGTGCGCTGCAATAATGGAAACCTAATTACATCATGATCTCCATGGAAAATTTCAGTCCACCATCATGGCACATACCGATCTCCGAGGACAAATTTGTCCTTTGTATGCCCCTCTACCTCACAATCCATGCACCATAGGCCACTGCGAGTCTCATGCGCCGAGTTCACAGAAAGATTCTCCGACTTATTTTTATTTTCCATCGCAACAATTAGAGCTTCAATAAAAGGGCTAACATTGATATGCACACTTCCAATAACCTCAATGTGCAGGGCAACCTCCAAGGCCTCACGCGGGTTTGTGAAAGTCTTGTGCAAAAGTGATCTCCTAAAAGGTGTTATCAACCCTCCACCAAACCACTAAGCATGCTGCGAAGGATGAATATCATAATAAAAATTTGATAAGAGAGTCTTGAAAGGCATGTCATATTCCACACACTCTCTGCCATACCTTTTTGAATCTCCTTTAATGCGCTAATGCTCTTTTATTCAAAATCAGGGATATGAAATTTAGCTAAGAATTCATTCCACAACATAGTATAATCTACCACTATCTAGTGGGGGTCATACTTTCAGTACCAACTATGCGTGCAAGGTCCTTCCAACGTCATTGCAAACCGACTTGCCTTTCTGTTATGGGGTAGTGATCCCTTTTATGCTCTATAACACTCACACTTATGTACATGCTCTACAACATCCTCAAGACCTTTTAGTAGTCTCAGTAGATGCAAAGACATTTTGAAAAACACTTGAGATGGTTGAGGCCCTTGCCGCTTGATCCAAAACCTTGGTTTCCTCTGATGTTACCTCCACCACCAAATCCACTCGATCCACCAGGTCCTATCCCTCCTGACCCACTAGATCCTCCATATCTGCTAGGTCCACCAGGTCCTCCAAATCCTATACCACCAGATCCACATCCTTAGCAAGTAATGGGCCTGAAGTGGGTGTGCCTAGTGTCCCCAATGTCCTACTAAACTACGTACCAATAGTTTGTGAGATTACACGACTACGGATGTGTGTCTCGCGCCACTTCTAGACGTGATACCCAAGGTTTGTGTACCCATACTTTGCCCAAATGTCATTCCAGAAAATATTCCTCCAAATACAGGGAATGATTGTGTAGCCATAGATGTAAAAAATGAGAAATTATATCTCCTAGGTGCGAGATCGGTCACTCCTATCAATATCAATCAAGTTAGCAATACTTATCTTTAGAGATGGAAAGATAAACACCGGGGTTGGTCATCAGGTGGATTCGGATGTGCGTTGATGGATATCCTTTCTCCAAGTGATGAAATCTCATCGAAGCTAAAGGGTCTCTCTCCTACGTTTTCCGAGATGCGGTAACATAACCGCCTCAGCTCCACATCCTCTCGTGTGAACCTCAATTCCTACCGAAACATCTGCCTCCATAGATCCATCACTCCTACCTTGCGTTGTTTAGCCAAATCCCTTTCACGAGCTTCACTATACTTAACTCATCTTTCCTTTCTCCTTTTCACCACAATATATGCCATCTTTCTCCACCCTAACTTCCTCGTCCAATGCTCAAAATAAGCTTAGCCGGCCATAGGAAACACTTCCAGACTTAGTGTAATGATCAAGATCTTTATGGCTAGAGAGATAAAATGTAAAAATGATCATCTAGGCTCCTTTAAGAACTGAAACTCGAAACCTCGGGACAAGAATACGTAGAAATAACGTATTCCAGGGTATAACTGGTTAGCACTCTTTTCCACCAATGATCAACAATACATGTCCAAGTCGGATCAACATATTACAACCACGATATTCATCTTGGGTCCACATGCAAGATCTATAATACCAACTTGACCTAGATGCATACGTCGAAAGCCATTCATACAACTCATGATACATGTGTTCTTCTACCCATTTACTTGTATCATATTCAGGTCTAGTTCTAAATCTCTTAGCAAACTCATCCTCCGTGCTCTTAAACCATGCTTCGACACTGTCTAAGGTCAAGCACTTTGTCATCACACATCATTCTCACAACAAATTCAAAAAAGGCCCCAATAACGGAACCAAGATGTAGTCATTTTATCCACCTACTAACTTCTAACCCTATGTGCATCGGCCTATCACGCAGCAGGTGTTGGGCGCTCACCTGAGGCATGCGTGGGCACCGAGCCACTCCTTTATGTGAGCATTGTGAGAAGATCTTGCCATTTTTAAAGGATTAATTGTAGAAAAGTAGATATTCATGTAAAATCAAAACATGAACTACCATATCCTTATACCCATGCATGAAAATGAGAGAAACAACACAACATGGATTATGAAGAACAAATATGATTCATAATATGAAGAAATGACACTAGGGTTTGCACCCATGAACAAGATATCCAGAACACACACACACACACACACACACATATTGATCAAGAGTGCTAAATAACCACATTACATTCAAAAGGCCATGTCACGTCAAATACAATAATTGTCAAGTGATTTGGCCCATATGATACATGATAAAACAAATATCTAACTCATATATCGGGATACACCCCCTTATTACATAAATTTTATAGACTCATCCCTTAGATATGATGACCTTCTTGCAACTCCCTAATGAAAACCCCCAACCCTAGGGCCTCCTAATACTTTTGTAGAGCTTCCCCTTTTCCCATGCTATATGTCTATCCATATATATCTTGGCGTCTCTTCTTCTACCCAAGAATCTCTTCTTATAGGTCCAATACCCACTGGCATGCCTTCCTTGAAGATTAGATCACATGCCAAGTGTCCATGTGGTCCTTCATCGGTGAATGTTTATCCTTTTCCGAGCTCTCCAATTTATGTAATGATGTCTTCCTAGGAATATTCCTTATGTGGAATATACTTTTCTTGACCATCAAGTCTCCAGGTTGGCACCTTATCTACTCGGCATGCCTAGTCAGGTCATGTTTTTCCTCAAGTGCCTCCTTAACGCAGAATATGGATAAGTCCTTAGATCATGTAGTCTCCCCACGCGCGCCTGGTCTCTCCTAAACCCTTCTTAAACCTCTTTGTCATGCACGCTTCTCCCCGCGCCCTTCTCTTTATTTCTCTTGTGCGCACACGCCTTTTGGTACTTAGTCAATAATTCGGGGCCCAAAATAGGCTTTAAGACCATGTCATCATTATTAGTATAACTTTGCAGGGCTTAATTCCATGCATAGGTATTTTTTATCACTCATTCCTATAATATTATTGCTTCAAAGTATAGTCTACTTGCTTTGGAGTGTAGACTATTTGCTTCGGAGTGTAGCCTTCCATGGTGTTGATGTTTATGAAGTTTTCATAATTTTGTGTGTGTATCATAGCTTGAATGCATTAAACAAGTTTGTTGTATCATACCAGATTTCTTGTTGAATAGGATTGAAGACCATGTCATCATTATTAGTATAACTTTCCAGGGCTTAATTCCATGCATAAGTATTTTTTATCACCTTTTCCCTATAATCTTCTTACTTTGAAGTATAGTTTACTTGCGTTATTATTTGGAGTGTAGCATTCCATGGTGTTGATGTTTATGAAGTTTTCATAATTTTATGTGTGTATCATAACTTAAATGCATTAAACGAGTCTGTTGTAATAGTGAAGACAATTTATTAGATAAAAATTAAAGGAAAACTATGAATGAGGATTATATACTAGCAATCGCATGTGTACAATGCAATGTGAATGAAGCAAGATATGTTTTTGATTTAGAGGGATAGTTATTACTTTTATTGAAGATATCTAGCATCCATCCCAATAAAAGTAGAGTCTATTAAAATTGGGTTTTTAATTTAAACCTAATTTTTAGTCTAATTTCCAAGAACCTATCCCATATCAATCCACCCATTGAAACTAATGCAAAAGGACTGTCAGGAAGCTTGAAATTTTGGAAGTATATACAAGACATGATCTTTTTGACATAATTCCTCAACCTTTGCCAACAACTTTTTAGCCTGTGCCAAAATGGGAGCTTTAAAACTGGTTGTGGCAGTTGGTAGAGCCCTGGTTAATATGTATGTAAAATGTGAAAGCATACACAAGGCACACGAACTATTTGAGAACCTCAAAAATAAATGTAGCCACATAAACTACTATGATAGTAGGATAGGCACAAAATGGGTTTGTTGAAAAGACCTTGGGAAACTATTATTCTATATTAACTCATTTACTGGTTTTGGAAGCATTTCAATAGTAAACATTTTTGACATGACAAACCAGAGTCCGGACAAAACCAATCAGACCAAAGAGTTCCTCTGCCCTTCAAATTTTAAGCATCTACAACATAAGGTGAATTTATGAAAGACAATACCAAGATGAAGTCACTCTTTCCATACAAAGTAAATTATAAAAAATGATGCTAAGGTGACAAAATCATTTTGTGATCATTACAGTTACCCTTTCTAAATTTTTCCCACTTTGTTTCTCACTCTAGCATGCCCTCCAAAGCATAGGTCATTAGCACCAAGACAAATGAAAGACCCAATGTTGTATCCTCTGCACCTATTTGTGTGTAAATTTGTCTTGTTACTCTTTAAGATACACTCCTGCATGTATTTAAACCAGATATTCAGACTATTTGTCTATCTAGGGCCATTCTAATAACATGTTTTTCAGTAATTAATCAGTTTATCTCCATTTTTAAATTGGTACTATCAGAGCTCTGATAAGGGACAATTTTATTGTTTTATTTACTCAAAAAGTGGCTATTATTAGATCTCCTAAGAAAACGTGTATGCTGCTATTTTTTTGCGTTTCGCTAAATCGATCCACCTGATTGAAAAAGACAACTAAAACTGATAACATAGAATCTGTAGTAATATCTCACATAAACAAATCCAATAACAACAAAAGACGAGCAATTAATTACCCCAACTAAACAAAACTTTGTTCAAAGTGGTATGGGTTATAAAACACTGGAGTTTTGACTGAAATTAGCAACAATACAGACAATTAATTTGTTGGATATTTGACTTGCTCACATTTTTGGGTTTATTTAGGTGAACTGTTTGACATAATGCCTTAATTGTGGAAGTTTTATATCAACACGAGCTTGCTTGATGTCATTTGATCCAACTATTTTTCTTGTGGAACCTTATACAATTAGAGCAGGCAACAACATAAGAGTGTACTACTACTAGTATTGAGAAGTGGATTGATTTAGCTTTGATGAAAACATTCCTCTTGGGCAAGTGGAAAAGGAACAAAATGCCCAAAAGCCAATTTTTCCCCTTCAAAAGAAATTTGGGCACACTTTTATCTATTTTAAGGGTTCCGAGTGGATTGAATTAATATGAAAAAAATATGGGTTGTTAAAGGAAAAATTGGCAAAAATATCATTTTACCTTCATTGACTAAGCAAAAGAGTAGGTTGAGTGCAAAGTTGAAACAAATAAATACAAATAAATTATGATAGAGGTGAGAAATGGTAATGAATTTATTGTGTATTAGATTAAATATACAAATAAAATTTGAGCTTATTCAGGATGCCCTTCTCACCTAGAATAAATTTAATTCAAATGAATATTACTTGGAAACTGCATGAGTAAAATGTTAAATTTGGGTATACAAACCTTAAGAGTGAATTGTATTATACAATTTGCATATTCAACAATAATGGATAACATTCAATCTCTATAGTGCCTCTTAACTCTACCGAAACTTTGGGCAAACAAGAATCACCCTAGCTCTAGCTTCACTGAATTTGTACCTGCATCGACCAAGATAGTCTACTTGCTTAAGAGTGTACACTATTTGCTTCAGAGTGTAACATTCCATGGTGTTGATGTTTACAAAAAGTTTTCATAATTGTGCGTGTTTAGCATAGCTTGAATGCATTGAACAAGTCTCATTGTAATAGTGAAGGCAATTTATTAGATAAAAATTAAAGGAAAACTATGAGTGAGGATTATATATGAGAAGTTTTCAAAGTGCTACGGTAACTTTTTAGTTTCTATATAGCACTGTCAAGCATTTACTTTAGACAAAAAAATTACGATATGGAGGCGAAAGGTTTAGCGTGGATGCTACAGGTAACTTTTTTGATCTCACAAGCATTCTTTTAGTTGCTACATGCAATTCATTGGTCCCCAAAACCACCGTATCACATGCACGGCAACTTCTGAAAGTGCACATGCAGACAACTTCAATTGTTAAGTTGGCCCTTTTAAAATTAATAGGCATTAAAATTAATGACATTTTAAAAATTAAAGTAAAAAGGTACAAACATATCCATTAATTTTTTCTTATAGTTAAACCAAGTTGAAGGGGCACGTACCCTTTATAGTTCGAGAGGCAGAGAACCTCGTAGAGTGACCTTACAAACCAAAAGACAAGCATACATAAAAGGCCGGAGAAACAAGATAAAATTTAGTCACAAGGTCAAACCAACAAACTTACAAGAAATATATACAAAAAGACTTTCCAACTCAAATAGGACGAGATGACAGAATGGACCGACCTTCCACCAACAGGGGTTTTTAATCCTCGAATCGGAAGAAACATAGATTACCATATCCGACACACCCCAAACAATCGGATAATCTTCATCGCCCATGCTACCACACGCCATAAACCTCATAAATTTATATGCATCACTCATCGAGAGCTTGAGGTCGTGCCACCAATATGGAACTAGCCCAAAGGGTTTTTAAGCGCGATCAAATCGGGTAAAGCAGATGTTTACTTGCCTCTTTTCTTGTTTTGCGAAATCTATCAAATTTTTAGTGAACTCCATCACTTCTCCATGCCTTTTCTCCAATCACTTAAAGACCTCATCTTCAATCCACTAATCTTGAGATGAGCAACCCTCTGGCGCCGCTGCCCATAATGCCATGTTGGCTTTACCTACTTCCTCTTCAAGATTAATACGATGCTTATGAATAATCCAAAACTTAGCCATTACAATTGCATCCTTCTTACATGGATGAATGATGAGAAGATGTTCAAAAAAGTGGTAGCCACTTCACTATTAACCCAGGACGACCTGCGCATCCAGATACCGATCCTTGATAACCAAAGGAACCGCTAAGAGAGCCTCCACATAAGTGAGATGAAAGATGGTATTCAGTCTCTTATCATAGATGGTGCAATGGAATGCCATTTCCCTGTGACTACCAGTAAACAACAGAGATGGAAACCTAGCGCAGGCCATGAAAAACTTAGATAGAAACAAGGATATAAATAACCTTCACACCTAGCACACTTTTGCCAAACCATCAATCCAAATCATTTAATCCCCTCCCTGTCATCATAATTATTACCTCTTTTAACAATTTTGAGTTGCTCAACACCACATTTTCAAGAAGATCGACAAATTTATCTATTTATTACAATTTTACAAAAATGTACCACTTTTGGGTTACAATATTAAAAAAATGTACCACTTCTGGGATACAATATTACAATATTACAAGGCTACAATATTACAAAAATGTACCACTTTTGGATTACAATATTATAGGCTACAATATTACAAAAATTTACTACAGTCCAAGATTACAAACAATCATTCAAAAACTCATATTCTTCCTCGATACTTCTTGAAAACCTTCACACATTAGGAAACTATCTAGATAGAATGAGAGCATTCAGTTACATTTTGGCCATTTATAATATTTTCATCCAACTCTAATTGAATGTGACACCTTAGACCACTTGTTTAGAGTTTGGACTATTTTTTCTTGAGTGTAGTGACAACAATGCTTTTTTCAAAGCTTTAAGACTTCGCACACCCCTCCATCATATAAGATGTAAAACAAAAATTATATACCACCATTATCAGATACAAGATCACAAAATATACGCATAATACAATAAAATCAAAATGTGTAAAAATCAGAACACACATAATACAACATTTAGCATTATTTGTCTTAAACACGATGAAGCACCATGAAACATTATTTGTCGTAATCAGACTAAAACAAGAATGTGTAATCCACATAACAATAAAAACCCTACAATAAACATTATTTTTCATAAAGTCGAAATACCTTCAAGATGCATTCAATGTTCCAAAAGAGAGCTGATGACGTGGAACTTGAATTTTGGTCAAGGGGGTTGTCCCTGTGATTCACGAAATACAAATTTAAGTGTTTTGAAGTCCAATGAATATGTCTTGTAATCACATTACATTCATACTCAATCAAACTCTCTGCTATAGCCTCATAACTTTCTTTGATTGTTATATCGAATCGTTTCGTGCTTGTTTGAGTAGTTTCCTTCCATGATTTGTTTCAGAAATGTATACTCCTCATACTCTTGAGCATCAATATTTAAATCCTCCACCACAATATCCCTTTGCTTCCTCTTTTGAGGTTGACTTCTTGTACTGAACCATGTCCGCAAACGGGTGGTAGAAGTCTCATTTTCACTACAATATGGAACGAAATAAAATGGCAACAAACCAGAGTCATGTAAAAGCTTCTGAAATTGTTTCACACAATCTCCAAAAGTAAAAATCTGTTCATCACTATTTGGCACCACATCCAACAATGATTTCAAAAACTCTTTAGATTGCTGAGCACTTGCAATGCATTTCCATGGTTTCTAACATGTTGCTTAGGACTAAGGTATTGTGTTTCCTACTAAATTCCTTCATCACCCTCAACTGTCACAAAAAGAAAATTGATTTAGTAATTGAGAAATTGTTGATATATCAAACAATATCCATTCATAATAAATTACGTACTGTCAATGACAATGCAAGGCTGTTCTGATGGAGCTTCTTCAGGCATAGTGCATCTAACTACTTCCACAACATGAACAACATGGTCATCTACAATGACAACAATACTTTTAGAGGATGTATAATGAATTTTTGAGGATAACAATGATACAAAATAGTTGAAATAATGAAACAAAAACATACACCCTCACCACTAAAATTTGGATCCCTAGTAGATGCACTACCCTCATGTGTCCTCTCAAGTTGTAACACCTTCAAAACATGTTTGCAGGTGTTGCCTTTGGTAGCCCAAGGATAGTCACAAACATAAAAATTAGGCCAAATCTCCAAATGAAATACCATCGGTCCCTAGATGTTTGACTTCTAACCATGTAAGACCCATGAATGGTATGGTTTGCATAACAATCACTATCTGGTATTGCTCTTTCCCTCTCAGTGGCAATCAAAAGTTCCTTCTCCTCTTATAATTTTTCAAGAAACCTAATACTTGCAACTTCCTCTTGTGTTTGTAATGGGGTTCAACTCGAAACACCAATGTGTATAAAAACCAATCCATTCTCCTTGTGCATTTATTTCTTCGATCGCACAAGTATTGGGTCTTCAAGAAACAATGGTAAGATTCTATGGATGCATTCGTATCCTAATTGACATCGGTGAAGTTATAGAAATTATTTGATCACATAGCTACACACACACAATAAAACCATTTGAAACTACTTAAAAATGATTAACTCTACACATAGTTATGTAGTTAACACTTACCAATATGTCTATCTTGCAGCCACATCTTTCTGAAATACTCCATAAATACGGTCTCCTCTTTGAACTCCTCCATGAATTCATCGATGAGGAAAAATGTCATGTGCTCATTATCATTGATGGTGCACATGATATTGCCTAGTCTCTAACCGTCCCCACCTCCTTCTTCGTATATCTGTAAATAAAATTGTCACGTGACAATAAGTAATGTAAAAAAAAAAAAACAACCCAAGCCTATAAACATTGTATTACAAAAATGAAGAAAAATAAACCTGTAAATATTCTTTAGCCAAGCCCTGTGAACATACCATATGCATAACAAGACATGACAACCGAATACAACCCTGAGACATAAATAACGTCATTAGGGATGTAAATTGTGTGTATTAAATTTATAGAAAAACCTATTAGTAAATTTATACTTTATAGCTTGTATTTCGGAAGCCACATCATCCGTAATGAATGCATTGACATGCCAATCCATCCTTTTCCTTTTCCCCCTCACGTAGACTTCAACAAGCCATGCATATATGTCATCCACTTTATTATGGGACAAAACTGCCCATGCAACAAGAACCCCAACCTCTTTCTCGTCAAAAACAAGAAGCGTGTACAATTGGTACTGATGCAAATGTGTACATGAAATTATTGTTAGTATGAGAATGACTTAAACAAATATATCCAAATATCAATTATGCATGGAAATGAGACAACAATGTCCTTACCCCATATTTATTAGTTGAGAACGTGGAATCCATTACAATGATGGAGTTTTGGGAATGAAAAACCATCATTTCAAGCATCCACATTGTTTGAAGGCCCATAATGAAAGGCAGCATGTCAGTCCCACATGGCCTCGATAATAAAAAAATGTATCCCTTTTTGTGACATGCCACAAGTTGATACTAGTGTCTGTGTGTTGGTGATTTTGGGATCTAATGCTCTTCACCCTCCTCCATGTGTTCAACACATCTTTCCTAGTTAAGCACTCATCTCGTTTGTTAACAATCCTCGCCAACTCTAGATCCATGTAGTGCCTTTCAATAATGGTGTCAACAGATATACTAGAAAGAAAAAGAGATTCAATGTATTGCTTACATTCAACTGATAAATTCAGAGTAAAACCACTTCGTGGATCTAAGCTTGTGTCCTTTACACCATGGAAAAACTCACCATTCTTATCAACATGATACATATAATTGTATATGATATGTGCCATGTCTGGTGTACCAAACATAACCCTCACATTGAAATGACACCGACATCCACGTTTTTTCTGAAACCTCCTAATTCTTTCACTAGTAGGTGGTTTATTCCTATTGTTGTCAGGGCCATAAACACATCGGTAGCTGAAACAAAAGAAATACATACTGATATCAGGTATGGAATGTGAAAAAATGTGGCACTAACATATGTGAACACTATTCCTAAGGATGACCAAATGTAAAGTTAATATAAACAAACCTGTAATACATAATGGTAGCTTGTGGTGGTGTGCCTTCCTCCGTAAGAGGGTATGTCCTTTTCTACTTGCATATGAATGTTGTCTCAGAGCTATCGAGAAGGCCTTCCCCTTTAATAAAGGCATCAATTTGTGCTAGAGGGATTTCGCACAAAGATCCTTGGGACCATTATCTTCCCGATCAGTGTCCATTTAATATCATCTTGAGAAAAATGTGGTTTCCCATTTCCCATGTCTTGAACATCTAAGGAAAGAAATTGTTTGTACTTTGTCATTTGTGGCATCCTAAAAAAAAATATAAACAACTTCATATAATTAGTAAGCATGGTATTTAACATATCAAGTATATGAAATGATATACATAATATGTTATTTTTGTAAACATAAGGCACCGTAATATGACACAAGTCATAAAAATGATCTAAACACCTACCACATAAATTGTTTCCAACCTACTTTCTGAAATGCTACGGGAAAATTCTTTGATTCTTTATAGGAAAGTTATTCAGATTGTTCATGGAAACTTCTTCAGCTTCTATGATCTTCAAAGTGCTACAATAAACTTTTTAGTTACCGCATGCACCCTCAGTAATGTTGTAAACAAAGAAACAATCATGGTATGAAGATTAAGCTAGTTTATTTTGTTAAATGATCATGAGGTGATGGCTAAGAGAATGAGAAAAGTGAAAGGATTAGGAGAAGTCCAATGAGATGAAAAGATAACTAAGGTGGTGAGAAAAATCCTAAAGAGGAGGAACTCAGAGTTAAAGAACTACTTGTGCAAGAATGAACAAGAACCTAGAAGGTCAAGATTGGGAAAAATTGACAAGTTGAAGAAATAACAAGTATAAGGACTTGATAGAGTCTTGAACATGTTGTACATAAGGGATTTAAGGTGTAACAAAGGTTAAAGGTAGTGAAAATGAACAAAGTCTTGTTTAGCCCTTGAAATCCTAAGAAGTTAAAGTAACCTAAGAAGCAACAGGTTGGAAAAATAGTAAGAAAGGAGATTTTAGGTGAAAGAACCTTATAGGGAGTGCCAAAAAGTTTGAGTTAGTGGATGTAAGGTGCACTTAAGGTTGGAATAGAGTATCAATGATGAAGACTTAAAAATAACTTCTAAACCTGTAGGTAAGCATAAAGGAGCCTTAGGAAATGAGGAAAAAGGTGTTTGGAGGGATGGAGCAAGAGATATCGCTAGAAAATATGTACAAAGAATAACAAGGGTAATGGGTATGTGAAACTTATTTTACATTTGCATAAAAGTGGATTGTTTTCTTTGTACATAGTGATTTGACCATAACCAAGGGCAATAGGGAGAAATTGGCAAAAATGGTAAAGGAAGTATAAAAGTAAACATGTGTAGAGTTACTTGAAACTTTGTAGAGTGATTGTTGGGTTTAATTGGTCCTCAAAGAGTTTACCAATGAGAATAGATTAAGAGAAATGTGTGTTTTACGCTAAAAAATGAAAATTTAAAGGGCTAGAAGGAAGTAATCAAGTTAGTGCAAATCATCGGCACCCCTAGATGTTTTCTCAGATTTCTAGTTTGATAATGGGAATCCAGTGTGATTGCACAACATTGAATCTTTTCCCCAAGTGTGGGACTTGTAGAAATGGGAAAAAACTCTCCAGATTAAAGGTTGGTTCCTCTACTCCTCTGATCAGATGTATGCATGAAATTTGTAGAGGTTTAACTCAAAATCCTACTCTAATTCTGCTAAGGAGACAAGGATAGAAGGAAAAAAAGATAAAACTAAAACTTACAAGGTGATACACAAAAGGAGTAGTGAATATTTACTTTTGTAAATTAACACAGATTATAAAAATACAACACAAATCATGCACAAATTTCTAAAATGTAATGAAGGATCATAATGAAGCAAACAACACAAGAAAGGACTGAAAACTCATTCACAGAGCTTGCATTGTCATTTCCATATTTTAATACAGTGCATTACAACAACAAAGAGGTAGAAAACATGTTACAGTACTAAAAGAAGTTTGATATTCAACAAATTCACTTGCTAGGGTGAAGAAGGAGCCCTGCAGTTCATAAAAATGTCCAACCCTTTACAAATGAGCCAAATTTGACTTTTAACAATGAAAACCCGAGCTGGGAGGGACAAATGCGGGAAAAAAGAAATGAATGATTCAACCACCAACCAAATCCATCAAAATATCATGGGTACCCTTAAAATTTCATTCCCCAAGATTTTCGACCATGCTCGAGAAGAATGGAAGCCATACTAGATTAAAAATGGTGGTTGAATGTCGCTTCGCTCTTTTCCCCATGCCCAAGGATTTTCTTGATTTTTTTCTCATCAAAATTCATCAAAAAACAAAATTGAAAATTCCATCATGTAGAGGACTTCAATATCTTTCTAATGACACCAAAATCGAGGAAAACCAAGCTTTGGATCGAAAGATATGCCCCTCTCAAGATTTAGGGCAAAACAGGGGCAAAAAATCGGGTCGGTGGTGAAACCGAAAATTTTCCCTTTTAGAATTTGGGAAAATTCCCCAAAAAGTTCCACCCCCACCACTCTGATGCCACATGGCACATTCCCATTGGTGCACAATGGGTTCAAACGGACATTTTACACCTTTTTACATTTTGGAAAAATTTCCAAATGGCTTTGCGCGCTCGCTTCTCCGCTACCATGTGTCATCTTCTGATTAGCCCATGGGGGCGCGCTCCAAAAGTTTCCTTTGTACTCGACCACTTTGACTTATGCCGACCACATGGACACGTGGCACATTTTGATTGGTTGCGGGGCTCTGGGAAAACATTTTCTTTACGCCCATTTTGGAATTTTTTTAACTTTCCCCCACCTTCCCGACCTCCGATGCCACGTGTCATCTCTTCATTTGCGGGCCTTCCCTAATTTTCATTCTCTTTGGGCTCATGGGAAAAATTTCTTCTTTGTGCCCCTTGGATACTTTGGCAATTTTCACCAATCCCTCCACGCCTGGGCCGCTCATCGACACATGTCATCTCTTCATTCATTCGTGGGCCACGCGCCAAAAATTTCATTTCCTCCTCGCGGGCTTGCGGGCCAAGATTTTCTTTTTCACCCCTTTGCAATTTTGGTGAAAATCCAAAATTCACTCCGCCACTCCGATTCCCGCCGGCCTTATGGACGCGTGGCATCTCTTCATTCGTTCGGGCCTTGAGCCACTTCTTCCTTTCAGGTCCGCATGGCGAAAAATTTTCCTTGCGCCCTCGCCACTTCCTTGGAAAATTTTTCAAATTACCTCTACTACTCCACCATTCGGCCGCCCACATGGCACGTTTTGATTGGTCAGTGGACCTTCTAGGAAAATTTCCTCAAAACTCCACCGAGCCATAACTTGCAAAATACAAAGAGTTAGAAGGAAACATTTACCTTTATGGAAAGGTGAGAAAATCCTCTATTTGATGAAGACATTTCAGTAAACTTTTGAGTGCCTCGAAAAGTGAAAAAATTTGATTGAGGCACAAGGAAGGAAGGAATGAAAGGAAGTTAGCCAAAAATGAGCAAGGGGCTTATTTTGGATAACAATTTTGGCGACTCAAAGAGGTCATCTCTGCATTGGATGAATGATCAGCTGCTGAAGCAATCCATTGGGCATGGAGTCATCAAAGTAACTACTTGGTACTCCCAATTCATTAGAAAATTTCTAGAAAGAAGATTGTGAGAGTAGAACATCACTTGATCTGGAACATGGCCTCGTAAAGATGCATCCTCGGGGCAACAAAGCTTGTGCCAAAGCACTTAGGGAAATATAAAACTAAGATACAACAAAACAATGTGCACAAGCACTGGAGGAATGAAAATCTAAGCTAATATGTACAAGGTGAGGAGTTTCCTCTAGTAGCAATGCTTTAGATGGATTCCATTAACTAGAATATGTTGTTCTTCACCATCCAATGTAGACAATTAAAAGGCATTCTTTGTGCTTACATTTTATGACCATGTAGGGGCCACTCCAAATGGCATCAAAATTTGAATGCCTTCCCGGCTTTGCTCATTTTGCATCCCATTTCAACACTAAATCTCCAACTTGGAAGGTTCTCGCCTTAGCTTTCATATCAAAGGTTCTCTTGATCAAGGCTTGGTCCTTTTCCATTGTTTGGGCTGCATGTTCTCTGATTTCTTGGAGCTCCATCAATTCTACATATCTAACCTCCATAGGTTCAAACTCCAACAATTCCAATTACTTCATGAGTTCCAACATTGGCAACTCAAGTGGCATAGGCAAAATTGCCTCTCTTCCATAAACAAGTTTGAATGGAGAGTTGCCAGTGGATCTCTTGGGAGTTATCTTATCAGCCCATAAGGTTGATTTCAGTTTAGTATGCCAACTCCTTTGATTTTCATCAAGAGTCCTCTTGATGATCTTCAATAGGTTCTTGTTGGTAGATTCAGCTTGGCCATTACCTTGAGGGTAATAATTTGATGAAGTGCTCAGATAAATCCCATTTTTAACAACCCATTTAGTTACCTTTGATCCTATGAATTCCAATGCATTATTAGATATTATAGTGGCAGGTACACCAAACCTGGTTATTATCCCCTCATAGATGTCTAGAATGTTAGATTCATTTGCCTCCTTGAGTGCCACCGCCTACCCATTTGGTGAAGTAGTCTGTCTGTTGTTAGAATCCACTTGTGTCCTTGGCTTAAGTTTGGGTTAATGACTCCAATGAAGTTCAAACCCCATTGCATGAATGGCTGCTCAACTGAGATTGGGTGCAATGGAAGGGCTGCTAATCTCTCCTTTCTTGTGAAGAATGCACAATTTTTGCACCTCTTGATCCATGCATAACAATCACTAAACACCTTGGGCCAATAATAGCCAACCTTCATAATCTTGAGGGTTGTCACTCTTGGAGAAAAATGACCCCAGCTGATCCACCATGGAACTCTTCTAACATTCTATTATTTTGGTTTCTCCAATGCATCTCAAAAGCACTCCATTTATATCCCTTTTGAACAAGACGCCATCAACAAGTGCATATGGGATATCTTGCAATCTGAAGTGTATTCTTTTGGTTTTGTTAATCTCTGGAGGGCATAGGCCTATTTGTAAGAAGTGCATTATGTCTTGGGTCTAACAAGGAGTGAGCATACCATCATTCTCTTCTTGAACACCTCTTTGTTCTTGGTTGCCTTGCAATGCCAAAACAACATCCTTCTCATTGCTTGCTTCCTTTGATTTACTCAAGACCAGCTGCTCACACAATCCCTTTCCTCGACCTCAGCCTGGTGACTTTGATCTCAATGTCATACTCCATGACACAAGTAATCCACCCTACACGTTTTTCATTTAGGTCTTTGCTGAGGAGGAAGTCCTTAACTCCCCCATGAGAAACCAGTAGTTGAACCTTGTTGTTTGAAACTAGATGCTTAAATTTCTTCAAGCTCCTAATCACTACAAGAACATGCTTCTCAATGAAAGAATACCTCACCTCATAGTCCTCCAAGCTTTGGCTAAAGAAGGCAATTGGTTGCTCTGCATTTTCTTTGTTCTGTTGTACTAAAATTGCAGAAATTGTATCATCACCTCCAAATGCATAAAGGATAAAGTCCTTAGAGAAATATGGGTTAATGAGAGTTGGAGCTTGTGAGATAGCCTCTTTGATTGCCTCAAAACTTGCCTTACCTTTAGCTGTCCATTTGAAAGCCATACTTTTCTTCAACATCATAGTTATTGGCTTGACAAGGGCTGCAAATTCTGGAAAAAACCTTCAAACAAAATTGATTCTTCCCAAGAAACTTTGAAGGGCCTTCTTGTGACTTGGTAATGGCAGTGCTTTTATTGCTTCAACCCTCTCTAGATCAATTGTTAATCCCTCTTTGGAAACAATGTGGCCTAAGATATTTCCTTCATGAGCTAGGAAAATACATTTTTTAGGATTCAAGGATACCCCAAATCTTCTACATCTTTGGAACACTTGTCTCAAATGAAAGAGATGATCTGCTACACTTTTAGAAAATACAATAATATCATCTAGGTATATCAGCACTATTTTGTTGATCAATCCCTTGAACGCCATATCCATTGCCCTTTGGAAGGTAGCTCCGGCGTTAGATAGCCCAAATGGCATTTTCCTATATGCATAGGTTCCCCATTTGGTGGTGAAGGCTGTTTTGAACTGATCATCCTCCTTTACCATGATCTGATTATATCTTGAATAACCATCTAGCAATGAAAACCTCTCAGAGCCAGCAACAACTTGCAAAATTTGCTCCATAGAAGGAAGTGGGTAATGATCCTTGAGGGATGCTCTACTCAAATCTCTAAAGTCTACACACAATCTGATTTCTCCACTCTTCTTTCTAACTGGAACCAAGTTTGCAACCCAACTTGAATGCTTGATAGGAAATATGATACTTGCCTCAATTAGCTTATTCAATTCCTTCTTCATGAGAGGCTCCATGTGTGGATTGACTGGCCTTTGTTTTTTCCTGATGGGCTTAACACTTGGATCTAATTCAATTGTGTGTTGAGCTATATTGGGATTAAACCTCTGAAGTATTCATACCTCCAAGAAAATATATCCGGGAACTCTTGGCAAAGTTGCATGAACTCATACCTCTCTTGTTTGGTTGCCACTTTACCAATTTGAAGTGATTTTCCTTCTCCCACTGAGATGGGCACTAAATCTTCTCCCTTGACTTGGATGTTTGCTTTCTCTTTCCTAAATTGATCATTAGGATTAAAGATGGACTCCAAAGTGACAAGTCCTTTTGGTAGTTTATTGGTTCTCAGCTATACCACTTGATCACCATACTGCATTGTTCTAACTTTTCCCGATTTTTGGCCGAGAACTCACTTCTTCTTGCAAGAAATTGATGATTTGTTTGTCACTTTCAAACACTTGCCAACTTACATTATTGTTTGGCACTGATGGCCTTACAATCACATGAATGTTTAGCTGCACTTTATCTTCCTTGATACTCTCCACAACATCAAAGGATGCTCCAACTACCGCAAGTCTATCAGTAGCTTTGTTTTCTTTCATAGGGATGGAATTGATGCCAAAGCCTTCAAAATCCTCAATGAGGTCCCACACCCTATTCTTATAACACTTGAGTAGGTCATTTTTGACAGCATGCTGCCCTTTAACTTGATTAACAATTAGCTCACTGTCACCAAAGACTTGTAAGTTTTTATACCTCTTTCTTTCGACCAATGCAATCTCTTGTATCAAAGCATCATATTTAGTAGTGTTGTTAGAACATGCAAACTAAAATCTAAAAGCTGAATAATACTTAATTCCTTGAGGTGAAACAAGCATAGCTCCCCCTTGCACCTGTCTACTCCTTAATCCATCAAAGAACAAAGTGCCATACCTCATTGTCATCCTTATGGTCTGGCTTGGTGATGCTAGGAATAGGCTGATTTTCTTCATGCATGTAATAAAATCCTAGTTCAGATTTCTCTATTTCCTTGTAGGGATCAAAAGCATGTACCTTACTTGCCCATTCATCAAGAGTCAAATCTGGGATGCTTCTAACCTTGGTGTCAGCTTCATCTGTGCTTGGATAATCCTCTTGATCAAATGCTGAACAGTTGGCATTGATTGGGCTTGGAGTATGAGGCTCAATGTGAAAGTTTGCAATAGGTTTAGACCTGATTTTGGCCTTCGTTCCATATCTAGTTCTAAAAAACATGTGTGACCAATCAACAAATAAGTAGCCTCCATTCTAGTTTGTGAAATCCTCTTGACAAACATAGGGAAAAAAGTGGTGGTAAATCTATCACTGACACATCTTGCAAAACAGTGACATTGGGGCATGCATGCAAAGTGAGGCTCACATATTTTATTACCCCTAATTTTGTTACTGCTGTCCCATCCAATTGCACCACCCCTTTGGATATGGCTTCATATTGGAGGCCCAGTTGATCAACTATTTGCTTGGGCATCACATAACTACTTGCCCCAAAATCAATCATGCAATTATGTACTAACTTATCCCCAATGATCAATGAGACATAGAATGGAGGGGGATTCAAAACTTTACCTTGCTATCCTCCAAGCTTCCCCTCAGGCTGAGCAGCATTTGTGAGTACCTTCTCTTGCATATGAGCTTGCTGATTTGAAGTTGACCAATTCTTCATGGCAGCTTGTAGTAGATCTCTTTGGCCTGGGATGGATAGTGATTCCCACATAGATATATTCATGTTTGTCTTCTTCATTTTTTCTATGATGCTAAATGGGGATGAAACATCTCTTTGCTACCCCCTAGCTTGCACATTCTTTTCTTGCACATGGGCTGCAATAGCTAGCATTTGAGCTAGGCTAGAAGTTGGTTTGGGCTGTCCTTGCACATTTGGAACTGCATTTTGCTTGCCAACACTTTGTGGACTGATGGAAGGTTGTGGATCACCTGAAGCTAATGGCTGCCCTTCACCAATATTCCTCTTATTTGACATTGTGTTAGCTACTACATTCGAGAATTTTTTTGATTCATACCAAAAAAATCTTTAGCTTTCTAGTTCATAAGTGTAGTCTCATTTGGAGTTGTATTTTACTGAGGTGTCCCTTGTTGTTGGTTTGTTTCTTGACTCACCTCACTCTCTATGCCAGTTGTTGTCACCATTAAGGCTTGGTTCAAAGCACCATTGAAGCACATAGATTGGTTGTGAGGTCCATTGCATGGGAAACACCAATCATACTCTTGAGCTATATTATTTTGCACTCGCACTAAGGCTTTAGAGGTAGATGCAACATTGGGGTTATAGGGTTGAAATGGTCTATTGGTAGGAGGCCTACTTGATTTTGATTTGTAGCTAGATTGGGTGGCCTATTAGGCTAATATGGTTACCTATTCAGCTGAGTTTGAGGCTGATAAGAAGGTCTAAAACTTTGGGCTTGCTACCTCTTGAGTGTGACCAACTCATTGCCTAAATTTTGTAATTGTTTCATGAACTCTTAAAGTTCATTTGAGGCACTAGAGGATGAAGTAGAAGTTTCATTCAAAATTTGATTTCTAGGAGTGGGAATAGGAGCTAAAGTAGGTGCTTGACTAGTGCTTGAGCTTTCCAAGTTTGGATATAAGGGCATGGGAGGCCTAGGAGCCAGTTTACTAGCTTGGATCAAACAATTCTCAGCCCTAATGGCAATGCTATAAGCTACAGGTATATTTACACCTCCCATGGATTGAATTAACATAGAAATATAAGAATTTAAAGCATTGAGATAGTATAAGAAAGCACCTTTAGTTGTTAGCCTTATGCCACCGGGATTCTATCCCATGTCCTTTGAAATATGAAGTTAAAGTCTATTAGCTACTCATTGGGAGCTCTCTTGATAGTTGTTAGTTGTTCCAATAGAGACAAATTATCTCCCTTTTCTCCAAACTGCTCATGGAGAGCTATACATAACTGGTTCCAATTTTGGATAGAGCCTGCCCCAAGGCTCCTAAACCATTGCAAGGCTTTCCCTTTGAATGAAGATGCCAACAATTTGACAACATTGCATCTCAACAATCTCATGGATTGCACAAACATTAGCAATATCTTTGACATGATCACCAGGAGTGGTCTGATTTTCCCCAGTAAAGTATGGGATGTTCTTCAATGCTGCAACTAGAACTAGATTTTGTGCATTGAGAGCAAGTGGGCTACTGCCAATGAAGTTGACATAAGGGTTGTGTTGTGCCATTCTAATTGGCCTGAGAACCCTTGTTGATTGGGTGAAAGGTCTACTAGGTGGAGGAGTTGATAGAGTTCTGTTTGGTGGAGATGGAGACCTTTGAATTCTTCTTCCTCTCTCTCTCCTTCCTAGGGATAATTGTAGATACTCAGACAATCCTTCTCTCGGCCCTTGACCTTGTTTGGATCCTTCTCATGAATCTTCAGACTTGGACTACTAAAACTAGTTAATTTTATCTCCGTGGAGTCGCCAGATGTGCAAATCAGGGCTCTTTTAAGCAAGAAACTCACAATAAATGCACATCAACTTTGTTGTAATGAAGATGAAGACCTCTAAGGTCCCACCGGGCGTGCCAAAACTGTTAGTGCAAATCAGTAGCACACCTGGTTGTTTTCTCAGATTTCTAGTTTAATAATGGGCATCTAGTGTGATTGCACAACATTGAATCTTTTCCCCAAGTGTGGGACTTTTAGAGATGGGAAAAAACTCTCTAGATTAAAGGATGGTTCCTCTACTCCTTTGATCAGATGTATGCATGAAATTTTAGAGGTTTAACTCAAAATCCTACTCTAATTCTACCAAGGAGACAAGGATAGAAGGAAAAAAGCTAAAACTAAAACTTATAAGGTGATACACCAAAGGAGTGGTGAACATCTACTTCTGCAAATTGACATGATTATAAAATGCAACACAAATCATGCAAAAATTTCTAAAATGTAATGAAGGATCAAAATGAAGCAAACAACACAAGAAAGGATTGAAAACTCATTCACAAAGCTTGCATTATCATTTCCATTTCTTAATATAGTGCATTACAATAGTAAAGAGGTAGAAAACATGTTGTAGTCCTAAAAGAGGTCTGATATTCCACAAATTCACTTGCTAGGGTGAAGAAGGGAGCTTACAGTTCATAAAAATGTCCAACCTTTACAAATGAGCCAAATTTGGCTTTTAACAATGAAAACCCGAGCCAGAGGAGGAGAAATGCGGGAAAAAAAAATGAATGCTTCAACCACCGACCAAATCCATCAAAATAGCATGAGTACCCTTAAAATTTCATTCCCAATATTTTCAACCATGCCTTTGGAGAAGAATGGAAGCCATACTGCATTAAAAATGGTGGTTGAATGTCGGTTTACTTTTTCCCCATGCCCAAGGTTTTTCTTGATTTTTTTCTCATCAAAATTCATCAAAAATCAAAATTGAAGATTCCATTGTGTAGAGGACTTCAATATCTTTCCAATGACACCAAAATTGAGGAAAAATGAGCTCTGGATCGAAAGATATGCCCTCTCGAAGATTTAGGGCAAAACAGGCGAAAATCGGCTCGGCGGGCTAAAACCTGAAATTTTTCCCTCTTTTTGAATTTGGGAAAATTTCCCCAAAAATTTCCACCCCCACCACTCTGATGCCACGTGGCACATTCCCATTGGTGCACGGGTTCACACCTTTTTGCATTTTGGAAAAATTTCCAAATTGGCTCCGCCGCTCCGCTTCTCCGCTTCCACATGTCATCTTTTGATTGGCCCATGGGGTGCACTCCAAAAGTTTCCTTTGCACCCTAACCACTTTGACTTATGCCAACCACATGGACACGTGGCACATTTTGATTGGTTGTGGGGCTCTGGGAAAACATTTTCTTTTATGTCCATTTTTGGAAATTTTCTAACTTTCCCCCCGCCGGTCCGACATCCAATGCCACGTGTCATCTCTTCATTCACTACGGGCCTTCACCAATTTTTATTCTCTTTGGGCCACCAGGAAAAATTTCTTCTTTGCGCCCTTGGACACTTTGGCAATTTTCACCAAATCCCTCTGTACTGCCGCTCCTCTGACACGTGTCATCTCTTCATTCGTTGCGGGGCCTTGCGGGCAAAAATTTCATTTCCTCCTTGGCGGGCTCATGGCCAAGATCTTCTTTTTTTTGCCCCTTTGCAATTTTGGTGAAAAGCCAAAATTCACTCCGCCACTCGATTCCCGCCGGCCTTATGGACACGTGGCATCTCTTCATTCGTTTGGGCCTCGAGCCACTTCTTCCTCTCGTGGGTCCGTGGGAAATTTTTTTCCTTTGCGCCCCTACCACTTCCTTGGCAAAATTTTCAAATTACCTTCGCTACTCGCCATTCTCCGCCACCATGTGGCATGTTTTGATTGTCCGTGACCTTCCAAGGAAAATTTCCCTCAAAAACTCCGCCGAGCCATAACTTGCAAAATACAGGAGTTAGAATGAAAACTTTACCTTTATGGAAAGGTGAGAAAATCCTCTATCTGATGAAGCCATTTCTAGAAACTTTTGTGTGCTTGAAAAGTGAAAAAAATTGAATAAGGCACAAAGGAAGGAATGAAAGGAAGTTAGCCAAAATGAGTAAAGGGCTTATTTTGGATAATAGTAACATGACATAAAGTGACTTTGAGATGATAAAAATACAAGACTTATTCAATCTTACAACCTTTGTTAATATGTGGTATACACAAGCTGTCATGTTTACATTAGGTTGGTTGATTAAGGATGGTGATGGGATTTGGGTTGGGATTGTTTGATTAAGGATGGACGATTATGATGATGTTTGATTTATTACAAATTTAAGGTGATATGATGGTTAATGGTGTTCACGAGCAAGCAACCAACATGCAATACACACCCTAACTAGTCAAGTGGGATTACAATCAAGCTATTGCCCGCTTTCAATACCACACACTAAGGGGTGCCACTCTTGGCTCACCACCTATGTACCAATGTGGGGTTGGCTAGTGAGTGATCTTGGGGAGTGCAATCTCCTTGCACAATAGCTTGATATGCAGCCAAAAGGTTGCCTAGACTAGGATATACAAGCTCACTAGGGGAGTACCCGATATACCTTGTGGTATGTGGGGCCCAAGTCCATGTTGCAAGGATGTTGTCTAAGGCCTAGGTATTGGGACATGGAATCCCCTCACTTTACGCCTCTCTTAAAACAAGCAAACACTTAGCCAATAATGACAACTCTCCAAGAATTTATATACCCTACCGGAACATAAGGTGTGTCTATGTGCGTGGAGGTGAATTCCATGGTCATGAGACTCTTAGGACTATGATAAGTGCATGGATGTCACTTCCATGTCACGTTTCCCCTAAAAATAAAAGGGAAAGGCTAGCCACTTTTGATCCTCAAGATTGTCCTAAGACGTGAGAGG